>JBBCBC010000021.1:21212254-21865435 GCA_037126765.1 Stenogyne calaminthoides
ACATTTTTAGCTTTTTGTGTATCTTTTATGGGGAGACTTTCGTTTGATTACACCATACGAAGTGAACCAAAAATGGGGCTTTTGAGGATGTAGAAGGGTTCTCATGCCCAATACCCCTTCTTGTTAGCAGCGTTCGAAAATAGGTGTTCATATCTTGAGCGGTTTTTGATGACTTCGTGAAAACCTCTATTTTCTTCGCAGAAAACTATCTGATAGATTTTAGACTCTCATGTAGTGAAATAGCTCATCAAACTTAACTTGTAGGATTTTGAAATCAAATTTTGTTTTTGTTGATTGCTATTTGATCTTTGATCTGCTTCTCTGTTTCAGAAGATTTAACCTTGAGCGTTAAGTTCCTCGATTACCTTAAAAGCGGTTTATTTCACCGATTTGATTATCACCTTTTCATCGACATTCTCTTTAACAAGCTGATTATTTTGATCCTTACTTTGTCATTTTCAGCTTTCCACTATTGTATAAGTGTTCATTGCATCAGAGATCATCAAGCACCGCCTCGAGTAGAGTTGCAAAGTCGATCTCTCGATGGGGTGTGTCGATAATACCGGTGTGGAAATGAAAAAAAGCGAAGGTTTGGAGGTTACCAGTTGGTCTTCTCCTGGCCATCGGGAAGATTTCATCGTCATCTCAAGAGAATATCGAGATCATCTTGGTTGAGGAAATCAACAGACCGCTTATCGAGCGTAAATCTTCATCGATGGTAGCAAAATCCTCGGCGATGGAATCATCAATTCACGATGTATCGACAACCATGGCTTTTTCTGTCTTTGAGCGTAGCTCTCTTTTGTTCGCTTCTCTTCCCTTTCTCTAAGGAGTCGGTCCGGGCGATCGGTTTGTAGTGATTTGGTTTCCAGCAGTTGAAGCATGATCCACGATCCACGGAACTTCCCTCTGCCGGGGTGAGACACTTCGGCTCGTAGGATCTGTCCAGTGACTTTTTCGACAGAAGAATTTCCTTCTGTCGAGATCGTTATCTCTTCTCTCTCATCGACCGATCATCTCTTTTATCATCTCTGTGATCCCCTTTGGTCATCAGATCTATTCCTTTCTAGTGATCTGTCCGGTTGGCCTCCTGTTCCTTTTGTCTTGATAATCCTTGTAGAATCTGCTATACTTACCAAGTTGAATATTTGATCTTTCAAGTTTCACGGTAAGTAAAGCGATCTATTCACTGGCTTATGATGTTTCCAACAGGTTCGGTGGCTTTTGATCTGCTTCTTTGGTTGCTTTGAATACAAGCGATTTAGATGTGGAGGTTGAGGCAAGAAGAAGAGCGTCTCGTCTTCATCTACCCTCTTTCGATTAAATCAAACTCATGGGCTTTAAGGCTTGGGAATAAGCTACTTGGCTTCATCTTGGCAATCCTTGATTCGTGACTTTTCATGTCCCATTTCTTGGTGAGAGATCTTAAGATCTTATAATTGATGTCTTTTATCGACATCTCTCTTCCAAGTTCTCGTGAGCTTATTTCTTGACATGGTGATCCTCCCATCGAGCTTTCGTTGATGGTCTCGTTTGGGTAACATTTTGAGTTTTTGAACTTCACCGATTCGAACTTTTAGTGGTTGTCTTTGATCGATCATTTTCTTCGCATATCTCTCAAAGAAGAGTATCCCACATTTGTTTTGTTTGTTTTGAGATACTTTATCTTCTCTTTGGTGACTTTATCCATCGTCTTCATGATTATATGCCTGGCGATTGTATCTAAAGTATACAACTTTCTTTCTTCTGCATCCATCAGGGCTGGACTTTTTCGAACAAGACTTCCAGGTGCATGATCTGGATCTCCTCCAACCACTGGGTTGTCGTGATATATGATGATGGGTCCTTGTTCAATGACTTCCATCATTCTACGCTTATCGATCCCCGGATGGTTGCACATGTATATAGTCAATCAAGATACTCATCAATTGAAAACATAGGCAAATAATGATACATACCAGAGGTATTATCCATGCTGAGTGATTTTGAAAACGAATGAGTTTTGAAAATGGTTTTTCAAGATCTGTTCAAAAGACCACAAAGATTCTTCCTCAAGAATCGATGATACTCAAAGCTTGATGGTCTGTAGAACCACAACTCGATACCACTTGTAGGTCCCGAACGGGTTTTGTGAGGGCGTAAGTACAGGGAGGGTGAATAGACCGAAAACTTTTTCGTCTTGGATCGGTGTGATTGGGGATTACCGATCAGTGCTAGTGAGTCGGTTTGGATGATGTTCAATCTTCTTGAGTGCACCGAGGCGGAACCGATTTGATATCTTGTCGGTTTAACCGAGAGTCTGAAAGCTTGTAAATACGTGTGAAAACCGGGTTTATCAATTGATTCTTGTTTGAGTTTTCAACTAACCGCTAACTAAGGTGTCAACCTTTATCGTGATCGGTGGTTTTGGTGCAAATGAGCTTAACTTAGAATATGTATGCGTTTTAAACTCGATTTATTGTG
Organism: Stenogyne calaminthoides; assembly: GCA_037126765.1. NCBI lineage: Eukaryota > Viridiplantae > Streptophyta > Magnoliopsida > Lamiales > Lamiaceae > Stenogyne > Stenogyne calaminthoides. The sequence goes on from JBBCBC010000021.1 coordinate 21,214,718, forward strand.
AATAGTGTAAAGAAATAAGAAAAGTAGTAAATTCACACAAGATTTTTATAGTGGTTTAGAGGCGAAACCCGTCTTCGTCCCTCTTCCCTTAGAAACGAGGGGCACCAACAACCAATTTGGACTTAGTTTTATGTGTTAGTCAACACCCAGCCGGATATTTATTGAGTTCACACTCAACCAAGTAAATCGTAAAACTAGAATCCCTAGTTTGAAATCTTGATAACAAACTTAACCAACTTAGAGTTTGGGTAAAGGTTTGTTAATGGTTCCAAATCTGGAAATCTATCCAAGTGTTTTATGTAGCCAAATACTAGTGGATAGGATTTCTTGCTAAGAACTATGGGATGAACACTCTAAGAATAATCTTCAAATATGGTGTTCTTGGCGGAGATTTTCTTTGTAGTTTTTGCTTCTTTTGCGGTGTCTCCGTGTTAGTTCTTAGTGTCCGCCTTCTTCAATTTTGAAGATCGATCCCATTTATAGACCTCGAAATCAAAAGAGCCGTTGGAGAGCAATTTGAATTTTTGGGCTATATTAGGTAATTGTAGGGTATGATTGTGGCGTGCTCCAAATATCGGCATGGCCGTAAGCATGATTAACGTCATTTATGTCATGACGTCGAATCCGTATTATCGACTCTTTTTTGTGCGTGTTAGCACTTGATAATTTGTCTGTTAGATGATTGATATTCCTTTTGTAGAAGGTCGTCTTGTCTCGTATACCATTTTGGTTGGCCTTGGTGTGGTGACTTGATCGGATAAGCGTCGATCTACCTTATTGAGTCTTGATCTTTGATTGTCTTAACTCAATATCACAGACTGGTGATATAGGTCTTGAGTCTTTTGGTAGTCTTGATATTCGGGTGACTCAAGGCCTCGATGTCTTCGGTCATCCTGCAGGAGTCTTCGGAGTTTATTCTTGAGTCTTGAGTTCATCACGAGTCTTGGTTTATCGAGTCTTGAGGTTTATCGAGTCTTGAGTTCATCCCCGAGTCTTCAGTTCATCCGAGTCTTTAAGTTCATCTGAGTCTTGAGTTCATCTGAGTCTTGAGGTTCATCCGAGTCTTGTGTTCATCCGAGTCTTGGTGTCTTCTGCCTTCACCGATCTTAAAACTTCTTTTCTTACGATTTGTTCTTATTATCCGATCATCGACCTTATCCGGGTCATCCGACACTTCAACTCGACCTATACATATTGAGTTCCCCCTCAATATGTGACCTATCTTTACATCACTATCTATACATTTTAGCCGGGTCATCTTAATCGATTCTAAGTCATCATTAAATTAAAGTCCGGGGTGGTCCTATTACAACTTGTTTTGGAACTTCCATCAAAACTTAAATACAAATTTCCCAACAAACTACACACACAAACTACCTAATCAAAAGGGTTTGGGTTTTGGTTGGTTTCAACTAAGGGTGAGATATCCTTTTTACAATCAAACACAAGTAAAAAGGCTAGGATATCTCTAACTAAGATTTGGATATATCTAAGATCTAGGCTTAGTAAATGAGCTCTCTTCAAGATGAAACACTTGGGAAATTCTTAGGGTTTTGGGTGCTTCCAAGATTGCTTGAATCTGAATGAGCGTGGAGTTGCTTTGATTTCCTGTAACCTTGAGATGTCCAAGGCCCTCTGGTATTTATAGGCAACTCTCGAATTCTAGCTTTTGAAAACTATCCAGTTGGAGAGATAACATTTAGGGTTTCTTCTATGAAGTAATCGATGAACGACTATATTTGGGTTTGAACTCACCCTTGCATGTTTTAGGAAATATCCGGATAAGCACCAATCACCAATTTTGTGAACAAGACAACTATCAATCTCGACATTCTTGAGAGACATGTCGCTTTCAAAGGTCGATAAAGAAAAGACGTTGTTTTCGCCTCCTCATTTGGTTTGAAATCTTCCTTTGAGCAGAGACAAACAAAATGACTCTTTTAGTCAACCACACCGATATGATATTTTCCTTAGTGTTCACGAACGTATAACATTCTCTTTGTTTTGTACTAAGAATGAACAAACACTACTAAACCACGTGGAGTAGTCGAAAAACTCGAGGGCAGGTTGAAAAAGTAAACTCTTATAGGTCGGAAAGTTCGAAGTTGATAGTGAATTTCTGCGAAGAGTCGGGGAGAGTGGGCGTAGGGAGCTTGAGTCTACGAACCACTATAATTGTTGTGTTCTTTATTGCTTTCCTTATCGTATAAGCTAATTGCATTGACTTGTTTTGAAAGCATACTTTTCACCGATATATTTGGAATCAATCACTTCGAAGTTGCATAAGTGAATCACGTACCTAATCATTATTTCATAAAGGGAAGGTTTTTTAAAAGCTTAAAATAAGTATAATCTAAAGTGGTGACCATTAAGACTAAGTAGCTAAAGCAGATAGTTATCAAACCTGAACTCTCTTCCCGAGGATTGATGAAGTTAGTTATCTGATCCAAGCAACTTCGAGGATCTCGACACTCGGGACTCGGTTGGGATTATCGAGGTGTCTGAAAGCGATTCGGGATCAACATCTTAGTAGACTTTGACTCGAGAAGCGTCTGTCTTACCGAGAACCTAATCTTGAGGATTATCGACCAAAAGTGACCTCGGTAAGAAAAAAAAAGTTTTAAAAAACCTTGAACACGTGTATTCCCCCATACGTGTAAGACTACGTTTCTTGGGACCAACAAGTGGTATCGGAAGCGATTGGTTCAACTTGACCACGGCCGTTGACCAAAGTTTTATTTTCAAAATACTTGTGGTCTATCTCGGAATCGATCTTATTTCTTTGAAACTTTTTACTTTTCAAAAGATCGGAAAAATGTTTTCTAAAAACTTCCCATGTTCTCGATTGGAGAACTATGACTGTGGAGACCGAGAATGCAGGCTCATCGATATTCAAACATGAGTGTATGTGGAGAGTGGTCTCTCAAGGACCATTCGAGTTCTTGTGGTGAATCTCGGAGGAGCGAAGATGAGAGAATTGATCTGAAAGCGAAATTTCCTAAGTCGATGACCAACCTGACTCTGAGGAGAGAAAGTTAGTCAATCTAGACTACATTGCAAAAACACACTATACAAATTACAATTGATGATGGTGTGATGGGAATGATCTCTAAGCTGTAATCTTTGCTAAAGGGATTTGGGATACACTAGTTGTTATGTGCCAAGGCACATATCATATAAAAAGAAAACAAACTTTTCAAAGGGCAATTGGAAAGTTTGATAGTTTTTTGAAATGGATGATGGTGAATCAATAGACAAATTGGAGGTCGATTCACTAGCATCATGAATGATCTAAATGCACTTGGAAAGAAATATCCAGAGAGAAGTTGCATTGAAAATTCTTGAGGTCTGTCTATGAAATGGGATATTCATGCAATTGGTGATTGAAACACCAAGAACATTAGTTCAATGCCTTACCAACAAGTCTTCTCTCGAAAGTGAAGGCCTATGAATTTGTAATTGATAAGAAATCCAAAAAGGTCGACAAAGAAGATGATTCTTCATCGAAAGTAAGAATGTGGCTTTAAAAGCCAAAGATAAAACCAATAAAACTAAGTTCGAGAACCCCATGCCAAAAAAATCGGGATGAGCTTGAGGAAAAGCTAAAATCGATGGCAAGGAGGTTTGACAGACTTAATAGTAGATTTGGAAAATACAAAAGCTATTACGGGAACCACAGTACCGGAGAAGAAAACCGAGGACAGATCAATCGAGAAGAAGAAGGACACGAAAGTCAAGGATCTTCATCTGAAAAGAAGGACTCCAAGTCCAAAAAGAAAAAAAATGATCGAGGATGATGATACCAACAGATGTTATAATTGCCGGAAGAAAGGTCACTTCAAAGATGATTGTCATTTGAGTGCTTGAGAGAAAGAGAAAGGCAAGCTAAAAAGAGATGAAGTTCTCTAGCAAAAAGGCCATGGTTGCGGAAGAAGAACACTCGAGGAGGGATCTAGCTCTTCGGATGAGATATTCTCGAACAAATGAAAGTGATGACATCTATCGATGGCCATTGAGGAGGTAAGCTCTTCTTTCTCTCGTTGTTGCTCCTGTTTAGCACAAGAGTTTTTCAAGTTCCACCGAAAATGATCATTTTGACGATGGATTCTTTTGAGAATCGATGAAGGACTATGCTATTTTACAAGGGCGCTAAATAGAACTCAAGAGCGAGAATAAAGGAACCGAAAGTGAAAATCTAAAATGGAAAGACTCTAGCAATATTGAAATCACTTCTCAATTAATGGGAGCTCTTGATGAATGGATGTTCGAAAGTACAACTCTGAAGAAAAAGAAGATGATAATGTCCCTAAGCGAAAAGCTAGAGAAATCTAATGAAGAAATTGACTAATCGTAATCGAAGTTCAATGACCTCTCTCGAGAAGCATAAACTCTACAGAGCGTGAGGATAGTACCTAAGAAGAAGTTAACGCTTATTGAATAAAGCATCTAATGTGATAGATGAAATTGAGTTATCGGAGATCTGCCACTATAAAATCTGGATTGGGATACATTCCGTGTAAGGAACCTCACAAGGTCATCGAACGTTGTGATCTAGTAGCAAAGAAGACTATCTTTGTAAAAACAAATGGCACCTACACTTCAAGTTTGGAGTAATGCCCAAGGTTGTAGACTAGGAAAAGGACTATGGTCTCAATAAAACCGAATGATCGGGTTAAGCCCAAACCTCGGTGAAGGCTAAAAACCTGGCTTGATCGATTGAAAAAGTTCGAGCAAAGTACTTCAAAGCCTCAGCTAAGAATGCAAAACTGAAAGGCTCCTGTGAACCATCAGGAGGAATCCTCGGATGAGAAACACTCACAGAGACATTCTCAATTTGAAGAGACCAAGTCCTCAATTACCTTCGAAAGACCAGATTTGATCTGAGACAACTTTGAACCTCACTTGCCTAAGGGTAAAGGTTATCTGAACCCAAGTCAACAAAGATTTAGACCACCAAGCACAAAAGCCTAAAGATCTGAAGCGAAGGCTGAACCAAAGAAGAATTCAAAAGCCCATGTTCATGCTAAAGCTAAGACACATATCTGTAAAACCGCTAAGGCACCCGAGTAGTGGATGTATATGTTGATGTTTATGGAAGACAAATTAGCCACTCTAAAGTGATTAGAGTTGTCGCAGATTTGGATTCGAAAAGTCTGTTAACCTCGTAGGACCCTACACAAATTGGGTACCTAAGAATTGATCTATTTTTAGGGAGTAAAACAAGGGCACTAAGCCGATGAAAGATCACATAGCAGCGATGAGCGTAGAGAAAAAGCTCTCGATGTATGGTATCTTGACGGTGGATGCTCAAGACATATGCGGAGATTCAAGAAGATGCTCGGTGGACTATGTTGAACAAAGAGGCCCTGCATCACTTTTTTGGAGATAACTCAAGGAATGATCAAGGATATGGAACTTTGGAAATCGACTGGTTCATATCCATGGTGTTTCATATGTATCTGGATTGAAGCATAACTTGTTGTCAATTAGCCAATTCTGTGATAAGGGTTTCAATGTTGAGTTCTCCAAGAACTTATGTTTTGTGAAAGATGATACATCACATAAAGTATTACTGACTGGTACAAGAAAATGGAATGTGTATCTTGCTGATTGGAGTTCAACTCCTAAAGATACATGTTTAGTTGCTAAAAGTTCCTGAGATACCGGTTGGTTATGGCATAAAAAGAATGAATCACCTAAACTTCAAAAACCCCGAACAAGCTTGCAAGATTAGCTCTTGTAAGGGTTGCCTAATGAAGTGTTCAGTAAGGAACACATTTGTGATGTGTGCCAGAAAGGAAAACAAGTTAAAGCATCATTTAAAAGCAAAGTTGAAGTTTCTACTGAAAGAATACTTAAGTTATTGCATATGGATCTGTTTGGTCCTATAACACCTGTGAGCACTAATGGCAGGAAATACACATTGGTAGTAGTTGATGACTACTCAAGATATACTTGGGTCATATTCTTACTCAAGAAGAAAAGAGACTCGAGATAAAGTCGCGAAATCATGAAAAGGCTCGAGAATGAGAAAAAAAGTGTGGTCAAAATCGAGATCGACAAAGGAACCGAGTTTATAAATCATATCATATCGATTATTATGCGAGAATGGAATTTTACATGAAACATCGGTTGCAAGGACCCCTCAACAAAATGGTGTTCTTTGAAAGAAGGAGCAGAACTACGAAAAAGAAGGCTGCAAGGACAATGATAAATTTGAAGGCGATATTCCTAAAAGATTTTGGGCCTGGTCATCAACCTAAGATGCTACTCTCGGAATAGATCCATCTTGACCATGAGTCAAGGCAAAAACACCCTATGAGCTTTGGAATGAAAGGAAGCCTCTTGTTTTTCTTTCTTTTATTGTTTTGGTTGCAAGTGTTTCATACACAATAATATGGTAAAGATCGGTTGAAAACATTTGATAGTAAAAGTTCGATGAAGGAATATTCTTAGGATATTCTGAAGTCGAAAAAGCTTCGAGTTTACAACCGTAGGACTCTTATTGTGGAGGAAACACCTCATGTTGTTTTTGATGAATCTACTTGTGTTCGGAAGAAACAAGAACATGATCTTGAATGAATTGACCAAGAGGATCACCAGATTAAGCCTAAAAGCGAAAGATAAATCATCGGCTGAACACGAAAAGAAGAAATCGATCACTATCTATGATTGGAGTGATTTCAGACTTCGATAAAAAAGTTGGGATGGAAATCAAGATGGTGAGACTCGGAAAACCAACACTCAAAAGTGACTGTCTGAGCAGACACCGATTCGGACTCGGTATGTAATGCCAATGAAGATGTGGTCACGGTGAGGCAAAATTCGAATCTATCAACCAAAGGGAACAAATGTCTCCGACAATGTTCGAATAGAATTTCCACGAGGAAGATGATTCTCTTTCTCTGTTTTGTTGTTCGAAGAGTTCGATTTAATCGAACCTAACATTTCAAATGTTGAGGATACTATTGAAACGGGAACATCAAGAAGGAAATGGTTAGATAGTCATCCTACAAGTCGATTGTGGGTGATCTAACCGAAGGTGTTAAAACAAGAAGGTTCCATGGTGAGAGTGCACTATTATACCGCTTCCTATAAAGAGAAAGAACCTTTGAGATTGGTGAAGCTCTACAAGATTCTCATTGGATTCTTCGCTATGCAAGATGGTGAATCAATTCTCAAGAAATGAAGTATGGGAGGTGGTAGATAGACCAGGAAGGCACAATGTCATTGGAACCAAGTGGGTTTTCAAGAATAAAAGAGATGAAAACAACAACATTGTAAGAAACAAAGGCAAAATTTAGTTGCACAAGGTTATTCCCAAGAAGAAGGCTTGGATTATGATGAAACCTTTGCTGTTGCAAAGACTAGAAGCCATCGATTGTTTCTTGCATATCTGCCCACGTGAAGTTCGATACCTATCAAATGGATGTGAAAAGTGCATTTGAGCGGTGTGCTTAAAGAAGAGGTTTATGTGGAACAACCTCCTGGTTTCAAAGCAGAATGACCAAGTTTGTGCTCGAAAAAGCTTTTGTATGGTCTTAGCAAGCACCCGCAAGCATGGTATGATACTCTTTCTCGGTTCCTTCTTGACCATGGTTTTGTCAAAGGGACTATTGATAGAACTCTGTTCAGGATAGAGGATGGGGGAAATATCTTACTAGTTCAGATATATGTTGATGACATCATTTTTGGATCTCCAAACCATCAGCTGTGTGAAAAGTTTTCAACACTGATGAAAGGCAAATTTGAGATGTCAATGATGGGGAGATGAATTTCTTTCTAGGTCTTCAAGTGAAACAATCAAAGGAAGGAATATTCATCAACCGGGCAAAAATACACGAGATCCGATTGCCAAATATGGTGTATGCAGATTACCTTTCCAGTTAGGATTCCCATGAATACTAACTACAAGATGGATCCTGATTCTAAAGGTAAATCAGTAAGTCAGACTGATTATAGAGGAATCATTGGATCATTGCTCTATCTCACAGCAAGTAGGCCGGATATAACATTTGCTGTTGGGATATGTGCAAGATACGAAGCTAATCCTAAGGCTAGTCACATGGAAGGCGCGAAAAAAGATCTTGAAGTATCTTAAAGGCCGCGATGAATAGAGGATTGTGGTATCGGTGATAATAACCTTGAGTTAAGTGGTTACTCAGATGCTGATTATGGAGGTTGCAGAATTGACAGGAAGTCCACCTCAGGAACTTGTCAATTTCTAGAAAGTAAGCTGATATCTTGGTTTAGAAAAGCAGACCTCGAGCAACAAGTACTTTGAAGTTGAATATACGGTTTGTTATGAAGTCGCATTACTTTCAGATTCTTTAGCTCGAGACAACAATTAAGGGATTATAAAGTTGTAGCCAATGAAGTACCAATATTTTGTGACAATACTTGATTGCCATTGCTATTTCACAAAAATCCGGTATTACACACCGGATGCAAGCATGTGGATATCGGACATCACTTCATCGAGAGATCATGTCGGAGAAGAAGGACATAAGGATGGAGAAAATTCATCTTGATAAGCGGAGAGGCGATATCTTGACTAAACCTTTGGTGAATCAAGATTCCGGGAACTTTCAGTTGAATTAGGGATGTTAGAACCGGTGTATAGAGTAAAATCGAAAAAATTGAAGGTTTTGAAGCATGAAGTTTTCTCGATTCTCTTGAGAAGCTTAGGATAAAATGGAAATCTTGAATCGAGTCTCGAAACTCAGTTCTTGAAGGTCAAGATCAAGAGCAAAACGGAACCATTTCAAGATTTCGATATTATCTTGACGGTTTATCAAAGTCGAAGACTAAAAGAAGACCGATAGAGGAAAATTAGTTCAAGAAGTAATGACTCATGCAACTCATTTATTGCTTAAGTGAAGCTAAATCATTCGCAATAAATACAAAACACCCGAGGAATGTTTTTTGGGCGAGATCGTTTTAAATTTCGAAGAAGGTCAATAAATCATTTAATGCTCGCTACATTAATGACCAATGAGGATGTTTTTGGCGGCTTACTTTTAGGAGATTGTCGGTTCGTATAATGCCCGATTAATGGGAGATTAATCTCAACCGTTGTTTTTCACCTAACCAACACGATTCCCCACGATCTTAAAGCTATATATATACCTAAGAAGCCTTTCAAGCCAAAATTTTATTAAAACCCCCGTTCCAAATCCTCTGCAAATAAAAAATCCCTTGCCCGAAATTCCTAAACCCCACAAACTTCACTTCTCAAATCAATCTCTAAAATGGCTCCAACCTTGTTTAGAGATTAGTTTAAACCAACAGTTTTGGGGGTACGAGTTCGTTGTTTCACTCGAAAAGCACAACCAACTCAAAGCCGAAGAGGAGGCTCTGCATATGATTCGACCGCTAAACTAAACTTCAACTAATCGCAAACCGACTGGACCGGGAGTTTGCGAAAAGAGGTAATCTAATTCATCTATAACTTGAAGGTAGATGAAGAGGATTGTATGCATTCTTCGATTCTTGTATCACACTTAGAGCATTCATCCAAATCGTCGATTTTGAAAAGGATTTGTACATAACCCCGAAAAATCTGAATGATGTTTTTTGAGCTCTGTGAGAGGAGAGGATCCTCGATGTATATGTCGGGCAGAGAGCGAGAATACTTAGATAGGATTCTTTGAGAATCTGTTAAGTTTGAGGCGACATTGCATAAGAGGCACCCTAAAGCCACAATATCGTGTATTGATGGATATTGTGAGTAAAAGCATCATGAGTCTTCTTGGGGAGTTTTGAGCGGATCATCAAGACCAAGCTCGGACCGATGGCGGCGATAGAGGCCTCACCCACCACCAACTTCAACTGGTGAAATTTTCGATTGGGGACGGTGAGTGAAAGCGAATCAAAGTTTTGAAGAAGGTTGTGGGCGATCTCAATAAAAGGCAAGATACACCATGCCACCAAAATTGCTTACATTTTGGAGATGTCTTGAAGAGGAGGAGGATATCTTCGCCAATTCGACCACATTCCCTAAGTCCAAAATTCTCTTTAAACCCATTCACGCAAAAAGCGGTCATCGGGAAGAGAGAAAAGAAGGTTGAATCACCGGGCTATGGCCGAAAAAGAGACTCAACAAACCGGGGAAGGTTTTGTTGGAGGCAAAGATGGAGCAGGAGCAAAGATGTTGAAACTAAAGGATCTTGCTCTAAACGCAGAAGATTGGTGGTTCTCACCAATGAAGATGAAAGTGAATGGACGAGATTCAACCGAGCACCAAACCGCTCAGAGTTCACCATTACAAGTATTGGCTCAGTTATCTCGAGGACACAGATCGTGATCGAGGGCAGGTCTTCGAGGTGCTCGAGAGACGCTTTCGGTTGTATAAAAATTTCTCGGGGAAATTTTTAAAGGAGCTCGAGACCTCGAGATACTCTACCTCGGGGATGCGAGGTGCTCGCATGGAAGAGTCACCAGAGTCCATCTCAAGATGTGCGAGCTCGAAGACAGCAGACGAGCCGACTCAGATTCAAAGCGAGGATATGCCAACTCAGCCTTAAACCTCTCAGATCAAACCGAGGACTGACCGCACAAACTTCAGATGTTCTTTGAGGCTCGGGAGAGCGTAATATTCTTGATGAGCTCTGAAAGTGATCTACTTCTTGATCCCTTAGCAGATGTTTCAACCGAACCAGAGAGCCCAAGATGGAAGAAGGGCGAAGTCAAGAAGGCGAAAGTGGAGGAGCAGGGGGAACGGTTCATTCTTGGACGCTACCCCGAGCTCGGCTCATACCCGATCCGCAAGATGTTTTTCAGATTAAGGGCGGCCAGATTCATCCTCAACCGGACTCTTCCCGAGATGCTTGATATTCTTTGCATTCGAGAGGGAAGACCGGTGGAATGAGGAGACAACCTTCCTGACCGACTTCTCAGGGTTTAGGAGGACAAAGCTCAGGATGAAAAACTCCGATTTTGATGAGCTGGTTCGCATTTAAGTTGGTTGAAAGAAAAGCAAACGAAGTTGGTGCCCGAGCAAATGGAGACAAATCTAAAGATGGAGATGGGGACCAACGGGAGATATTGAGAAGCGATCCCAGAGATGGAAAAGGAGACTTCATTGTCGATCAACTCGAATTGGTCAACCTCAGATCGGTTAGAACTCTTCAGTACCTTTTGGCACTATTAACAATTGTGCCAAAGTTCCAAAAAGTCCTATCTTTAACTCTCAATTATTCGATAAATGACCGAGGCTCGGTTGGAGACCGGAGCTCAGACGAAAAGCCGAGGCATAGGATGATCGACAAAGACAGAGGTGCGAGGAAGATTCTCGAGATTGATCTCTCTCCCTTGATGGAGAAACTTGAGAAGGTTGAGCCAATGATGATCAAAATTGCTCGAGATGGAAGAGGCGTTGGCCAATCAAGCTCAAAAGATGGAAAGTCTTAGTCACTTTCTTTTAGAGCCGGTGCAAATTAAAAACACTCGACCACTCGGATGACCTCCATGGAAGAAAAAGCCTAATGATAGTTTTTGAGGGAGTCAAGGCCGAGTTAAGTGATGAGGCGAAAAACACGGGGAGAGTTCTAATTTCCTAGAGGTGAAACCGGCGAGAAAAAGAATGAGGTGTTAATCAAGTCTAACATTGAGGAAATGAGCTCATTACTCATGACCAAGATAATGAGAGATGTTCAAAGAAGCACTCTCGGCGGTTTGCCCACTTATCGAAGAATTTTTCGTGGCAAGAACCATCTAAGGAGAATTTGGAAGACGGACAAGATCGAGATAGGAGGAGAGATTTTTGTGTGAGCAAAGAGCAATATCACATGGACCAAAGACTCTCCGGACTTCTTCCAAATTACGGTGCCAAAAAGGAGGAAAAGGAAGGTGAAGACGTCAGAAAGTTCATGGCACGTACTTTGGAGAAGAAGGCTCAAAAAGATGTTGAAATGTATAATTTAGCCAAAGCCTTAAAAGAAGTCGAAGCTTTCGAGAAGTTAAAGTTTGCTCAGTGGAGAAGCCCGTCTACACTCGAAGTTTCCAAGCAAACCTTGCTTGATGTGTCAAAAAAAAAAACTGAAGTGCTAGAGCAAAGGTTGGAACAAGCCAGTGTCTTTGAAATGCCTATGAAGAGGAAAGCCTCGGGTGTTGTTCAACCCGAAAGCAAGCGTCAAAGGCTTCTAAGCCAATCCAGAAAAGCCGACGGATGATGAAGAGAAAGAAGAATCGAAGTCTCAACCTCGGATGAAAGTCTTCAATACTAGAAATGCTCAAGACACTCCAAATGGAACAAGCTAAGAAAAGCCGCCGCCGGTCTCGGGAGCATCCGTGATCGAAAAGAAGATAGGCGAAGAGCGAAGCGAAGGAGTGAATTCGGGAAGTTTGCGAGCAAGAGGAAAGGAACATCAAAAGCTAAAAGTGGCTTACGTTGATAAATGGATGCCCATTAAACTCAACGATATGTGGGGAAGAAGTCGAAGAGAACCTTCGGGTTTAATTATGATGTTCTCGGGGGAATGGAGAGGAAGGCTCGGATCGAGAATGAAGCATTCATTGAGTATCTCCTCACCTTCTATCCAAAGTATCTACAAGAGTGGATTAACCTTGCGGATGAAGGAGAAGTACGAGAAAGTAGCCCCGGTCCATATTCCTATTCTCCTCCAAGACTTGATAATGGCTTGGTGAATGAGAAGGCCATTACTCAAGAGATTGCTCAAGATATCTTTGGTCGGTTGGGTCTAACAGAAACTTGATCTGACATCATCATCAAAAGAAATGAAATGAAGAAAGAGATTCTTGGAATGTTCGATCTGGAGGTGCCCGTGATGAAGTTGAGAATGAAGCAAACCGAAGAGCGTAAGATCAAGAGCCAAATCAAGATCAAGACTCGTAAGATTCTCGTAATCTTTAAATTTTTTGTCTTTTTGATTTTGTTGATAAACTCATTTGAATCAGTAATGGTATACTCATCATCAATGAAGATTTATCATTATGCTCAAAAGATAATATCTCATTATCTTATTTACATGTCTTTTATTTTGATATGCTTGAATGTATGATGATACGGGGAAATTATGCGAATTTGGAAAAATTGTTTAAGTATTTGGTAATGAACTATTTAAAGAGATTCATTATCAAGAAATTCTTGAATGATTAAAAGCACGAGAAACTCAGAAATTGTTGGGAGATTTCTCGATTTAAGAAATTGTTGGGAGACAACCAATCTTGTAATAGGATAAATCAAACCACGAGTATAGGTTATATATTTGTAACAAGATAGGTTTTGGCATCATCAAAATGGGGAAATTGTTGGGAGATGAATTTAATAAAATATATGATTTTGATTAAGATCCCAAACCCCTAAGTATGACATGTTCGTAATGATCTTGATAGTTGAGTCGAGGATTCGGTTTTAGAGTATTCGAGGATGTTATCGCAAAATGTATACACAAAGAGATATAGTTTAGGATAGGTTCAAGACTCTAAAGAACTCAAGATATGTTTCGAAGTATCCAAGTTTCGGGATGGCCGAGATATCAAGACTTCAAGATGATCTTGAGTAATCAAGACTTAAGACGAAGACTCAAGACATCGGTCAAGATAAACTACAAAGATTGAAGACTCAAGACTCGTGAAGACCACCAAGACTCGTAAGACTCGAAGACACGTACATGTAAGATCAAGAATCGAAGATCAAGAGTACCGGAAGACAAGAATATCGAAGACTTCGAATATATCAATGCTCGAGATGAACCCGAAAGTGTTCCGAGAGGCACCGATAATATCTATCCGAAGGATGCAACATCGAGAAGATCGCGATTCCTTAAAAAGTTAGATATTGCCAAGACATTCAAAACGCGCACAAAAGGAACTAAGTCAAGTGTTGTTAAGGTTATATCAAACTCGAGTTTGTAACCAAAAAAAGAGAAGTTGAAGGTGTCTACCTTTAACGGAGACAAAAGTAAAAAAAAGAGGAAGACGACATTGTACCACCGATAACCGACAAAAGGGTGTGTCAAAAAAAGATGTCGGATGTACAAAAGTTCGCATCAGAAAAAGTGAAGACCGCTACATGAAAAGTTATTGCTTAAAACGTGTTAGGGAGTTTCAAACCCTAAATATAGCCGTTTCACACACCACAAGAGGGAACTCACGGTATCTCCAACGGATAGTTTTCAAAAGTGACCTTGGTGTATGCCTATAAATCTTGGTGACCCTCTACATTGTAAGGTTACGGGGAAATTTATACGCTTAACTCAAGAGCTCAAACTTATTCTTGTAAAAGTGAAAGCACTCGAAAAACCTTGAATTTCCCAAGTGCTTCTATATTGAAGAGAGCTCACTATACTAAGCCTAGCTTGATAAGTTTTATCAAAGCTTAGTCGAGATATCCTAACCCTTTGCATTGTGCTTCATTGTAAAGGATATCTCATCCTAGTTTGAAACCAACCAAGAAACCCCCAAAACCCTTGAGAAGGTATTTTGGAGTGTGTTTGTTGGTGAGAAAGAGTTGTAAAGAGTTAGTAAACCACGCGGAGTAGTCGTAAAACTCTAGAGGAGAAGTTAGTAAGCTATGAGGGGTAGTCTGAAAAGGCTTGTGTGATTGATTGAGTAAGTAAACACGGAGGTAGTCGGAAAACTTCAAGGTCGGGTTGAGTAAGTAAACTATGTGGAGTAGTCGAGAAAACTCGGGGCGAGTTGAGTAAGTAAACCACGTGGTAGTCGTAAAGCTCGAAGTTGATAGTGAATTTCTCGAAGAGTCGGGGAGAGTGGGCGTAGGAGCTTGAGTCTCCGAACCACTATAATTGTTGTGTTCTTTATTGCTTTCTTATACATAGACTTAACTATTGCATTGACTTGTTTTGAAAGCATACTTTTCATCGATATTCGGTTGGAATCAATCCTTTGAAGTTGCATAAGTGAATCACAAACCTAATCACTATTTCATAAAGGAAGGTTTTCAAAGAAAGCTTAAAAACGAGTATAATCTAAAGGGCCAACCATTTAGACGGATCGAGTAGCTAGAAGAGATAGTTATCAAAACTGAACTCTCTTCGAGGATTGATAAGTTAGTTATCGATCCAAGCAACTCGGGATCTCCGATTTTCGAGGACTCGAGTTGGGATTATCCGAGGTATCTGAAAAGATTTCGGGATCTTGTCTCGATGAACTTTGACTCGAGAAGCGTCGTGCTTCTCGAAACCTAATCTTGAGGATTATCGACCCGAAGTGACCTCGGTAAGAAAAAGTTTTAAAAAACTTGAACACGTGTATTCCCCCCATACGTGTAAGACTCGTTTGCAGGACCAGCAGGTCCCTCCTTGGCCATCGGCGCGGATCTCATCATCATCGAAGAGAATATCGATCTTCATTCTCATAGAAGTCCATGCCTTGCTTATTACCAAATCTTCTCTGAGTAGTATCGAGAATCCTCGGAGGCGATAGGAATCGTCAATTCGGATGTGTCGACAACCATGGCTTTTATGTCCCTGTAACGTTACTCTCTTTTGTTCCTCTTTTCTTCCCTTTCTTTTGGCGTCAGGTCTGGGCAGTCTGCGATGTAGTGTCCTGGCTTCTCACAGTTGAAGCAAGCTCCTTGATCCACAGAACCTTTTCTTCCGTGTGAATCAACTCGTCTGTATGATCTATCAGGTGACTTCCCTTTCTGATAGTAGTCTGAGCTCCTTCTTTCAGATCGATTATCTCTTCTCTCATCATTTAGATTATCTCTTTTCTTTTCTTCTCTGTGATCTCTTCGATCATCAGATCTAGTTCTTTCTGGAGATCTGTTGGCTGATCTCCTATCTCTTCCTCGGCTATGTTGATAATCTTTATAGAATCTTCGATACTTACCAAGTTGAATATTTGATTTTTCTAGTTTTCGCAAGTAGAGCGGGATGCATTACTTCGACTTACGATGTTTCCAATGAGGTTCATTGGCCTTTGATCTGCTCTTTGGTTGCCTTTTAAACTTAAGCCCGATTTAGAAGTTGAGGCTTCGATGGGCACCTCATCTTCATCTCGCTTGTCCTCTTTCAATTAAATCGAACTCGTGAGCTTTAAGGCTTAGAACACCATTACTTGGTTTCATCTTTGAAATGTCTTGGCAATCCTTGATTACCGTGACTTTCATATCCCATTTCTTGGTAAGAGATCTTAAGATCTTGTAGTTGATGTCCTTGTCTGACATCTCTCTACCAAGTTCTCGTAGCTTATTCACTGACATAGTAATCCTTCCATCGAGTTCGTTGATGGTCTCGTTAAGCAACATCTTGATTTTGAACTTTACCGGTTAAACTTGTAGACGGTTTGTCTTTGATCTCGATCATTTCCTCGCGATATCTCATTTAGAGTATCCCACATTGCTTTCTTGATTTTGAGATATTTAATCTTTTCCTTGGTGACCTTGTCCATCATTTTCATGATAATATGCTGGCGATTGTATCTAGAGTATCTGATTTCCTTTCCTCTGCATCCATCAAAATTTGGGCTTTTTTAAATAAGACTTCCGGGGCAAAGTGCGGATCTCTCCAACCGCGGGGTTGTCGTAATATATGATGATGGGTCCTCTTTCAATGACTTCCATCATTACGCCACTAATCGAACCTAGATGGTTGCACATATAAATGGCCCAATCTGCATACTCATCAATTGAGAACTTGGGCAGATCATGATACATACCGGAGGTATTATCCATCCGAAAGTGCTTTTGGAAAAGCGAATGAGTTTTAAAAAACGGTTTTTCAAGATCTGTTCAATTGACCACAAAGATTCTTCCTCAAGAATCGATGATACACAAAGCCGATTAGTGCCAGAGAACCACCGCTCGATACCACTTGTAGGTCCCGAACGGTTTTTGTGAGGGCGTAAGTCTAGAGGGAGGGGTGAATAGACGAAAAACTTTTGTCTTGGTCAGTGAAAGCAAGTTAGCTTTGATCGAGTGTGAAGTGAATCGGTTTGGATCGATAACCAACTTACTAATCGCTCAAGGCAGATCGGTTCGGTAACTATCGGTTTAACCGGTGTGCGGAAGCTAAGTTTTACCCGATGTGAAAAAACCGTTTTTGATAAATCGATTCCAAAGTCGGTCTTTTAACCGGTTGACTAAAGTGTCAAACTTGATCGGATCGTAAGCTTGGTGCTAGCCGATCTTAACTTAGAATATGTATCTTTGCTTTAATAGTTGAGTGCGATTGTGTAAACAGTTAATCAAAGCGGTAAAGGCACACAAGATTTATAGTGGTTCGGACAAACCCGATCCTACGCCCACTCTTCCCTATCCAAGGGCACCAACTAAACCAATCGGACTTAGATTTTTGTGTTAGTCAACACAAGATAATCGGCAGATATTTAAAGAGTTCTAACTCAACCGATCCTTAAAATCGAACTAGAAACCCTAGATTGAAATCTTGCTAAAAACAACTTAACCTAACTTTGGGTTTGGATAAGATTGTTTTGGTTCCAACTATGAAATCTTCTCTAGTGTTTAAGATAGCCCTATCTCAACCTAGATGAAAAGATTTCTATGCTAAGAACTTATGGGATGAACACTTAATAAAATAATCTTCTTGTTCGTGTTCTTCGATGCGGAAATCGATTATAGCTTGAGCTTCTTGATCGTTTAGGGGTTTTAGTATCTTCGCTCAAGTGTGATCCCATATTTATAGACCTCGAAATCAAAGAGTTGGAGAGCAATTTGAATTTCGGACTATATTTGGTAGGCTTGCGGGGATTGATGTGGCGTGCTTTCAGAAGCGGCATGGGCAAAAGCGTGAATAGTGTCTTTTATAGCCGTTGAGAAAGCAAAGATCAAATCCGTAATTGCCGCCTCCGATCATCGTGTCTCGCCCTTATTGGTTAACAGATGCACTTTTCGGTGTTGTTCTTCCAACTAAGGTTGACATTCTTCTTGTTCGGATCATAGGCGTATGATTTGGTGAAACATCGATTTTCACGGTGGTGACGATCGGTCAGAATCGATCGTCTACGATTGAGTCTTGGTGCGGTTGACTTAGCTTCAACTAGCGGACTTGGCCGATGTAGGTCTTTCGGTCCGATCTTCCGGAAGTCAATATGATCTTCAAATATTCGAAGTTTGAGCTTTATTTCACCGAGAGATATCGACTTGATCGGATCGATCGATCTTCTATTCTTCTCTTGCATTTCGGTGCAGCCGGATATCGGTTGTTCTTCATATCTTCAGATTCGACCTATACATATTGAGGTTCCCCTCAATATGTGACCTATCTATTACATCGGTTGTTATATCAAAGAATTATCAACCGGTATTCTATAAAAGGTAATATAAACATCGATTCGTACTAACAGTCCGATTTGGTCCTATTACATGTGTTTTAGAACTTTCATCAAAACTCTAAATTTCCCCAAAGATATGGATCCGGTTGCATCAACCGGTGATCGTCGATTTGGAACTTTGTCATTTGATCTGTTTCAGAAAACTTAGAATCTGATTTGATAAACTGGTTTTTCACACGGGTTAATCTTATCTGCCGCACAATCAGTTAAGCTAATAGACACCGAACTGATTTGCTCTCAAGCGGTCAGTAAGTTGGATATCGATCCATCTTGATTCACTCAAGACTCGATCGAAACTTACTTTTCACACCTGATCTCACGAAAAGTTTCAGAAGTATATTCATCCCTCTCCTCTAAACTTCTGCCTCACTAAAACTCGTTTGGGACCTACATTAACAAGTTTTTTATTAATAGTAAATTACCCCACCTAAAGAAATAAATTTAGGCAGACATAGTTTGAATATGGATATTAAATCCAGATCATTTCGCATAATTTGTTTCTTTCTAGGAAACAATTACAAGGGATGTTTCTTCCCAAAGCATTATACCCCTTGCTAACAATATCAAAATTTTATATTAATAAATTTTATATGAACCGCTAAATGAATTCTGCGCTTGGGGATCTGATTTTTTTGGAGCAATAATGGCAAGGGGATCCCTTGCTAAAACAGTATATAACTGCCAAATATTTTCGAGATTCTTTGGGGCGGCTAATGAATTTTTTCAGGAAAAATGGCAAGGGTTGTCCCTTGCTAAAACAATAGGTCCCCTGCTAACAATATTAAAATTTTATAATAGTATTAATAAATTTATACGAACCGCTAAATGAATTATGCGAGCGGGGATTTGATTTTTTTGGAGCAATAATGGCACGGGCTATCCCTTGCTAAAACAATATATAACCGCCAAATATTTTCGAGATTCTTTGGAGCGGCTAACTTGATTTTTTTTAGAAAAAATGGCAAAGGTTGTCCCTTCCTAAAACAATAGGCCCCTTGCTAGTAAGACAAAGTCTCATGTGCAACTAGAGCATGGATTTAAGATCCGTACACTCGCCCCAACCCTACCCATGTATTCACAGAACATGTCTAATGTATTCAATGGGTCAAATAATTTTTTAAATGACTAATTCTATTGTATGAGTGCATGGTGCACTTGGGTACACAATAGACCCACTCTGTTAGTAATAGTCACTATCTTCATCCTCCTTTAATTTGTTCTCCATCAGCATCTTCAATTCTTCATCTGTCGCTCTAACTTTTCAACATATATCAATGCGATCTACTCCACCATTGCAGTTGTAAGTAATTTTGTGTTTTATTTTATTTATATTTATCTTACATATATTTGCATAATTAAGCATGTTTTTCTTTTAGTTTTTTTTTTTTAATATACATTTATACTAAGACTTTTTCATTTTTTCTTTTTAATCTCAGATGTGGTTTTAGAATAATCTTAGTGCTTCAAAGAGTAAGTAATTTATATCTTCATATATACACATTTATGTTCTTTATTATCTATGTAAACTAAATCTTGATTTCTTCTTTTGAAGAACTACTTCAAATGCTACAAGATTTATTCTCTACATACTCTACGGTTCTTTAAGGCAACCTTTTATTTTGTTTATTACAATTATTTTTTTCGTGTCAAGATTATATAATTTTGTGTTATATTACAATCTCTATTTTTTTTTTCATTTTTCTCTTTTTTGTAGGGCTCTAAAAATTACAAGTGCAAGAAATCTAATTGTATAATGTATCTTTTACTTGTATTTTGCTATGTTTTATGAATTTCAATTTTATTAATTGTAATTTGTATATTTTATATTTGTAATTGTAATTACATTTGTAAATTATAATAACTTTTTTTTAATATGTATTTGATATTGTCTCTAAATTTATTGCTAAAAATAAATTAATTATTCAATTATATTAATGTATTTACGTTATTAGAATTTTTTTTTTTAAAAAAATTAGTTAAAGGCAATATTCAGTCCTTGCTATAAATAAATGACCAACATTTCCCTTTAGTCCTCACATAGAACATTAGCAAGGGTAAGTCCTTGTTGTACACAAATGACATGTATTTCGTTCTATCCGTTAGACATAACTTTAGCAAGTGTTAGTCCTTGTTACAAACAAAACATTAGCAAGGGGCGCCCCTTGCTTTATATATAACAAAGGTGGAAAATAAGTGTGTGAGTTTCAAGCATGAGAATGTGACTGAATTTAAATGTAAGGCCAAATCCTTGCTAATGTTTCAAGTATTACCAAGAATCTATAATTGCAAGTGTTGACTCTTGCTATATATTTAACAATAGCAAGGTCGACCAACACCCCTTGTAAATAAAAACATTAGCAACTTCACCTATAACAAGAAGCCAATAACAAGAATTAACTCTTCTTCACGATTCTAATAGCAAGGGATCAAACTCATATAGCAAGGGTTCGGTTCTTGCCATTACCTTCAATTTTTTGTAGTGGCCAATCACCATGATCTCTTGTTTTGTATGGAATGCTCGAGGACTCGGGGTCGTCGGGCATTCAAAAAAACTTTCAAACGACTTATCGTTGATTACTCCCGGACTTACTTTTTATTTTGAATCTAAAATTTTTAGTAGGGTTGCTTACAATTTTGCTCATCAAGAGACTCATCTGAACCCCTAACCCTCCAAGCGGGTTCGAGACACTTTAACAATTTCTTTTTTCGCCATCTTTGGGAATCGAACCCACAACCACATGGTAATAATTAACTAATAACTTTGTATGGGTATATTAGCCATTTTATATAAATAATAATTTAAAGACTTTCTTAATTCTTGTAAAAACCAAAAACAGCCGAGGGAGTACTTAAAACTGCATCCTCTAAACCTGCTCGCCAATTCTGCCCAAGCATCGCTAAAGAAGAGTTACAGGGCGTAAAACAAATTATAAAATATAAAATTTATAAATTGTTTAAATTATTAAACTCGAAAATGACCCTATTATAGGATGTTTAACTTAGGCCACTGAGATGATTACAAAGTAAGCACTCAAATAAATTTACTCACCAAAGTAGAGCTAAAACCACATGCATAACTAGTATATCCACACTAGCTATGAATTGTTGAAAGACTTTGCTATCCTGTTTGAGATGCAGTAAGCAGTGGACTGAATAGTGATCATTGGATTCACACCAATAGCAGTGGGCAACACACTCCCATCACACACAAACAGCCCCTTAGCTTCCCAGCTCTCTCCATTCTCATCTACTGCACCTTCCCTCTCATTAGCCCCCATCCTACAACTGCTCATCTGATGGGCCGACCCGTACGTATTCCAATACTTTTCGCCCGAAGCAGGCCCCCCAGCCGCCATCACCTCCTTCAGAAACTTGTCAACATCCTCATCCCCGACCCCTCCACAATCGAGCCTCTGCCCGTTGTTCTGGAAAGTTCCCACCTCAGCTGCTCCTGCTGCAATCAAGATCCTCAAAGTTTGCTTCAATCCAGATACGAGATTCTGCTTATCTAGTTTATCCAAATTGTATGTTATCTTCCCTTCTTCCCTCACTTCTCCTGAGCCCACGTCGCGTATTAAAGCAAAAAGCAGTGCCGTTCTTGAGTACTTTGCCATGCGGTTCTTCATGTCTTCACCGGAAAGCCATGGTAAGAACACCGCGTACGATGCCGGCCCGAACCCTGCTGTTTCAATGATCGTTCTGAAATTGGGTTCTCCTGTTATTACCTTATTGATGGAAGTTATGATCCCTCCTTCGAAATTCTTCCCTCTAAGTTGTAAATCAATATCCGGAAAGTATCCCCACGCAAATAGAACCGGGTGAAGATGAAGATTCCGCCCTATGTTTCTGTTCTTTAGCCCACTCGAAACTAGCAAAGGGGGTGTGAAAAGAGCACCACAAGCCGCAACAGACGCCTCGGCCTCAATGTTAACCTTCTTTTTTACGCCGTTTCTCTCTACAGTTGCAACCACTCCTTTGCATCTTTTTTCAACCAAAACAAACTTCTCCGCTTTACAACCCGTTAAGATCACTGCACCGTTGCTCACCGCATCAACGAGCCACGTCGAAGCAGTGCCCCTCTTCTCCCCTAATCTACACCCATACCCACAAGAACCACAATAGTGATTCTCACTCGAATTTCTCGCCACCCCCTCGATTTTCAACCCAAGATTCTCACACCCTTTTCTCAGCACCTGATTCTGGAACCCTTCTAGCACACACTCCTCCGTTACGCCTATCCTTCTCCACACCTCATCCATTCCAGACTGGTATTCCGCACCTCCAAACATGGAAATCTTCCCCTCGTTCGACCACTCTTTCAACACGTGATCAGGAGTTCTAATGGAAGCCGACCAGTTAACAGCTGTACCGCCCCCAACGGTTGCCCCAGCCAGAAGGATAACCTTCCCATCCTGAGTCGAAAAAATACCTCCCGAAGCATACAATTCGTTCATCGAAGGTCCTTCTAGGCCCGTATAATCTTGTGCAGCAAAATAGTGCCCTTTTTCGAGGACTATAACTTTGAGGCCAGCCTTTGAAAGCACGGCAGCTGCAACGCCTCCTCCAGAACCAGACCCGACGATCACCACATCACATTGGATGTGGATTGTGTCGTCTTTTGGATTGTTGGTAACTTGGAATCCTTTGTTAGTGAAGGATTGTTCAAGTGTAAGCTCGTGGGACGCTTGGATGATGCCCTTGTCGAGAGGCCTCTCGTTTTCGGGTTGTGTTGCGCTCTCGACTTCCTCCACGTTGTAGCCGATTGCTTCCCATGCTGGATTCTCTGACTTTTCATCTGTCTGCAATGCACAATGTGTGATCATTTTTTTGTTACAATGTTAGTTTAAAGGGTTGATATCATTTTGCACATGTAGTATATCCTTTTATGAAATTGGTACATATTCAATTTTTATTTTTATTTTTGTCATTGCAATTTATACTATTCGGAATTGAGCAGATGAAAACATGTACTTTGGTTTAGTGATATATTTTTTGCCAAAAGTCAAATACGTGAATTGTAGAGACACCCGTTTGTTAAAAATATAGTGGATATGGATTGGATGAACGAATATACCCCTAGAAAAAGGAGTGCAAGTCGCGTGTTTAACTTTTGACCGGAAAACATCACTAGAGCAAATACGTTAAACCCGAAAAGTACAGGATGCAATCATAATTTACGTTTTCTGGTACGTTAATCAATTTGATAAAAAAAGTATAGTACATGTGGTAAAATGATAGAGTTAAATTCATTTTCTGTAGCACGGGATACTGGACCTCACGATTTTAGTCTCAATACTTAGTACTTTGGTCCCGTAAGAATTTTTTCATATATTCATGCAGTTTTGGTCCTTCCATTGCGCAATCCATTAAGTTCAACTGCACTTTTGATCCCAAACCTTGTCCTGTGGGACCAAAACTGCAGCTAACTTTTACAAAAAACATAATGGTGAGACCAAAATTGTATGAAAGAAATGATTTTGAGACCAAAATGATGGATATCGGGACCAAAATCGTGAGGTACTGTGTCCTATGGGACAAAAAATGAATTAAACTCAAATGATATAAACTCTAATTTAAAAGCTGAAAAATTATATATTTGAGAATGATGAGTAGATATTATTATACGGATGGGAAGAGTGTTACCAAAGAGAAGAAGGTGTAGAAACAGGTGACTTTGAGCAAGAAGAAAACTGTTCTGAGTGGGAGAAATAAAGTTCCTCTTGACCATTTTTGGAGGATAGCTTCTCTCTTTTTGGGGGATAATTCAGTGAATTTGTGAATGAAAGGCCATTTCCAATCCAAACAGGAGCGTCCACAGAGCACAAGTGTTCCCAATCTAGTGGATAGAAACTTCAACACTAAGCTCACTACAAATACCGCTTTAGGTATACCCCTCTTCACCAACAACTCGGCTGTCTGATGATGTCAATTGTCAAGTCACAAGATAAGACAGAGTGTGTGAAAAACTAAAACTAGTTTAGAGAGATTGAAATAATGCAATGCTCATAGTCAAAATGGATCTACTGTTACATAATTATGATGTAAAATATTTTGTTATAATTGACAAAGTTTAGTATGAAAATTTACATACATGAAAAATTTTAATTTATAACCAAATTCTGTAATTGGTGAAGGTAAGACAAAATTGAGTGGTTCATGGTTCACTCGGCTCTAGTGGTTCATTATTCACCCGGCCCAAATAGGTCATATTTTAGGGTTCATTATATAGTGTTTAGGGTGTAGATAGTTGATTTAGGACAATTTTATAAATTTTCATACATAAAAATTTTCACACTAGACCTACTCATTGTTATTATTATATTATTGAATGAATGATATATAGGCACTGCAATTAATTAATTGCATTTATCATCTCACAATTCATTAATCACATTTATTATCTAACAGTTCGATTAGTGCAATTAAAGAGGAATCGTGATGATAAATATCCTTTTTTTTTTTTAACGAGATGATAAATGTGATTAATTACATTGAGTACATGTCATTTATTTAAAGGCAAAATGCATTTTTAGGTCTCTAAACTATTACTTTTTGTTTTGAAAGGTCCCTAAACTATTTTTTTTTGTTTTAAGAAACCTCTGAACTATTAACTTTTGTTTCGAAAGGTCCTTAAACTATTTTTTTATTTAATGAAGTCCCTAAACTATTGATTTTTTATTTCATGCAGTCCTTTTTTACTATTTTTTTTAATCATCTAACCGAAATGTTAAGTAAATACGCACATCATTATTCTCAAAATTGTCAATATTGACCATTGTTTTACTTAATGGCTCTGTTAGATTAATTAGAAAATTCCGTCAAAAAGTATTGTTTGAAACAAAAATCAATAGTTTAGGGACTTCGTTAAACAAAAAAATTAGTTAGGGACCTTTCGAAACAAAATTTGATAGTTAAGAGACTTGTTAAAATAAAAAAATAATTTAAGAACCTTTCGAAATAAAAAATAATAGTTTAAGGACCTAAAGATGTATTTTGCCTTATTTAAATAATGTAAGAGAAGATGCTACACAATAGTGTAACTAAAGATCTTTTTCGAGTTAAGACATGCCAAACACCCCACTCGTGTGTTTTCAAGAATGTAATTTAAGCATAACTAAATATTAATATTCCGTCCGTGCAACTATTTTTTTTGCAGTCAAGTATTAACACCTTTTTCTATTTTTAAGTGTCCCTATTTAATTTCAGAGAGTGTTCCTATTTAATTTCACAATTTTATGTCAATAATGATAAAAGTGACAATTTACTATGAATTGAATGAGTTTATAATTAATATTACATATCTTAATCTGTGTGTTAAAATAAACTTACCTATTACTTCATCCGTCCCAATTATATAGACTTATTTTTCTTTTATAAATGTCTCAAATATATAAAATTATTTTCACATAAAGTACTTTTTAATTAATTTACTAATATAATTTAATGTATTAATTATGTTGAAAATTATAACAATCATTAAATAGAGTTATGATGAAGATTTTATTTCTCTTAATATTTTTTTTTAATCAGCCTATATAATTGGGATGCAGAAAGTAAAATTGTATTGATAAGTGAGTAAAAAGTATACCCCCAATTAATACAAGATAGTCTAGATTGATGTGAAAACAGAACTCTAATATTACAATGAACTAGGAAAACATTCAAACGGATTAACTTGCCTATTATTGTTGGACGGAGGGAGTATAAAATTAGCTAGAGGTAAATATATGTATAATAATGATAAAAAATTATATGAGACGGTCTCATGCATAAGACGTGGTATAACCTAACACAAATCACACCTATTTTTTTCAAAATTTAAAGCGACAATGTTCAACTTATATCTCGTCTCACTATGAGACAGTCTCATGCAAGTGTGTCTCGTATATAATACTCACTCCATTCTTAACTTAATTGAACATTTGTCAAATAGTTCGTCCAAAACTCCATTCAATATTTCTATAAATGGTAATAAAATAATTTTTCTCTTTTATTTATACCCCTCAAACATCTCAATATTACATTCAATGACATTAATTTTCCAACACTAAAGTCAACTTTATCTCATTTAATTTACACATATACCACTACTTTTATCATTTAACCCCCAAAAGAAACAACTTATCCCTTTTAATAATAATAAACAACTTTTTTTCTTTTTAAATTTGTGTGCGCAGTAAATGTTCAATCGAGCTAGAGACGGAGGGAGTATAATATAAACTAATTAATTATACATCTTTCTATTAATTCGAACTTTTAAATGAGATGAATTTTTTTCGATACGTACCTGATCAGGAAAGGGATCCTGGGAAGCAGAAGAGATGTAGTAGGAATTAAGGGCGTTTTCTCCCCCATTACCATTATGATTACCATTATCGTGAAGAGAAGGTATGAGAGCTTCACACACAGCAGTGAGTGATTCAATCTGACAAGAAGAAAAACCATGCTTGTAATTTTGCTTCACTCTCAAATTCCCTCCCCTCAGCAAAGGATGCCCCTTTCCAACACCCTCCATTTTCTTTATACTTTTTCTCTATATTACTAACATTTCATCTAATTGCTCCGTTTTATACTTGCAGTTATTTATGTACGTATAGTGACATCATTTACGTAAATATATGGAATAATTGCACATATAAGATTTGTTTTACGCAACCTACTTATAGATATTTTCTTTTGTGGGGGCAGGGGCGGGTATTGAAAGTCATAATTGGGGGCCGGTTTCAAAGATAACAATAAAATTTGAAATTTCTCAATTTACTTACGTAGTCGTGGCGATCTCATTCTCATTTTTTAGGATGCGCTTGTTTTGAGATTTAAGTATGCTGAGTAAGTTAAGGTTTTAGAATCCCGGAATTTAGAATTCTTGATGAATAGTAAATATATGTGTTTGTTTTGGGATTTGAGTATGATGAGATTTAACTTTATGTCAAATCAATGCTTAATAGTGATTGATATTATATTATTATATTATATTGAGAAGAGTAAGAAAGTGTAAAAAGTGTGATGTATTGGAAAGAGTAATAATAGATTTTATAGGTATTTTGTAGGTGTGGATTGAATGTAGGATTTAAAAACCAGACTTTAAATCCCAAACTTATATGAGACGGGAAGCACAAAGTTCTAAGTCCATAAAAACTTGTATTTCTCCCGTGCGATGCACGTACAGTTTGAATATTAACATTCAACACAATGTGAATTATGATAGAAATTTAAACTAGAATGATTATATACATGTACATATTTATCTATATTAATTTTTTTTTTCGTAAAAATTATATTAATTTTTTTTACTAGCATATACTCCATCCGTCCCGTTCTTTAGGGTTTTCTGATTGTTCATAAGGATTTATTGGAATAGTGGAATAGTGATAAAGTGTTTGGGTAGAATGGATAAATCAACTTTATGAAGAAGTAAAAATTCACTTTATTAGAGGGTTAATTAAACCCTCTAAAACTATTTTAATTACTCGCAAATTTACGCACAAAATCGACAAGCATTAAACATACATTAAAAAACCTCATTTTATTGTTCAATGAACAGTAAAAAGTTCAAAAAATTCCTGCAGATTACAAAACCGCCCTATTACACCAAATTTTCCCACCTATTACACCAAATTCTGAAATTTCCCCCCAAAATACAGAATTCCCACAAAAACTCGGAAAATTTCCCCCAAAAAAAGCGAAATTCCCTCCTATTACACCAAAGTTTCCCCCCCAATTCTGATTTCTAACCTATTACACCATCATTAACAATAAATACCCCCTCCTACACCTTCAAATCTTCCAACCACCTCAGTCTTTATATGTCATAAATACATCACATCTTCAAACCTGCCACAACACATAAATGCAGATTTATTGACTATGGCTCAAACTAGAATCCATTTAAGTTATGAAGAAAAAAACAAGATTATACAATATCTACTTGGGGATTTGAAAAATGGAGTACCTAAGTATGGAATGATCGTAAAAGCTAGCAAGTTATTTGGGGCTCCTCCAAGAACCGTCATGGGTTGTGGATCCTTTGCAAAAAAAACAATTGGATCAAGGTAAGGCAAATTTCATATTATTTCATCTAGAATGGAAAGAAGATAAAGCAATGGTTGTATTGGATGAAGAGAAGATCAAAAGCCCATACCTTTGGATGTAAAGGTCTACCATTAGAGACCTTCTTTGGAGGCTTGGAAGTTAGCAAAAAGCACGAGTTGGAAGATGGATTAAGGAATGCCAAATCAAAGCACATACAAATGCCATCAAGCCAACAGCGACAGATGAAAATAAGATTGCAAGGATGCAATCTGATATTAATCAACTCTATGTAGAGCGGAGAAAGCAACATAATCAAGTTTAATAAAGATGCACAATGTCATCCACATAGATGAAAAGTGGTTATATATCACAAAAACAACTCACGGATGGTACAAACCGCCAACGAACCCTCGCGACATAGGAGTTGCAAGAGCAAGAGATTTATCACAAAGGTTATGTTCATTTGTGCTATTGGGAGGCCCCTATATGCAAATGATGGTACACTTATGTTTGATGGAAAGATAGGGATGTTTCCATTCCTTTGAAGAAGTTGAAGCCATGAGAAACAAAAAGAAGACCGCATGAAAGGCACTATGGAGACAAAGAATATTGAATCCATAACCAAGCAAATCATGAAGGACTGCATTATCAATCAGGTACACCATAGACTATCAGATTATATTTCATCATTTAGTCTCTAAATGACTATCATCAACATAGTTGGTTACTTGCAATTAAAATGTTCTAAATAGAGCAAGTATCCTAAACATACATGTTGGTTACTCTATTTTTTTAACAGATTATACCAGCACTTAAAGAGAAGTGGCCTAAAATGCAAAAGCAAACAAATTTTTCATCCAAAGAAGACAATGCCAAACCACACATTTGGACAATGATCCGATTTGAGCTATAGCTCAATCGATGCTTACAACATTAAAGCGATTTGCCAACCACTCAACTCTCAAGATTCTAACATTAATGATTTAGGATACTTTGCATCAATTCAAGCATTACAGCAGAAGAAGAAGAAGGCCAAAACAGTTCCTGAACTATGTGCAAATGTAGCTAGATCATTTGAACAACTAGATGCAATTACTCTTAACAAAGTGTTTCTTAGTTTGCAGAGTTGTTGCATAGAGATGCTGAAGGAAAAATAAGACAACAATTTTAAGATACCACACATGGGCAAAGACTCACTGAGTTATCAAAGATTACAACCTGATAATCTTGAGGTTGATAAGAGTTTGGTAAGAGAATGCATAGAATATTTAATGCTGACTTGATAATGGGTGGGGAGTAAGCAGGTTCTATGGCCAAACTTATGAGGATTTGGGGTATTAGGGGTGTAGAATGCAGTGGTGTAATAGGCAAACTTTTTGTACATTTTGGTGAATGTTTATTGCATAAACATAGAAGTAGATAAACTTCTAGGGCTATCATTGTTTAAGCAGTAAACATTAAGGTTCCTTTTTTGTATGTATTTTGGCAATCAAGATGAAATTAATGGCTTTATTGAATCTAATCTATTTATTGAATTCATAAGGCCCTCAGATTATAATCACATCATTGGGTTATGGTTTTAGCATCCTGATCTAGGAAACTCATCCTAGAGGTTGCAGATTACTATTGAATTGTTTGATAATCATAGAGTAGTTTCATCATAAGAATCACATTAAGTCTCCTAACTTAGAAGATTACCCCTAATTGGTGACATTAATGGATCATAAACCACATACGCAATCAGAAACACCAATTTTATGTTGGGATTATACTGGAAAGTATGCTTTTACTTTGTATAATCAGACTGACTGAATTTCGGACTTATTTACTGAAATAAATTGTTTATCACTGAAGCTTTAAATATCATCGAATGTTACATATATTTACTGCATAACTGTTCAATAAATAGTACGTGTTACATTGTAGTTAATTTAGTGATACCAGATCACAGAAGATTAAATTAACAGTTCCTTGTAACTAAAAGTACACCATTCACGACCTAGATGGAAATGAACAATCCATCGTGAAAGGTTGTAGTGTAAGGCTCAGATTGGTTTGTCTTGACCAAGAGATTACACTAGTGCATGATCGATGCATTGAAGAGGACCTCTGAGGAGGACAAATTCTTGAGGCGAACTAGGAAGAATTAGACCTCAGTGGTTAGTTATTTCTTAATCTTCGTCCCTTAAATAGGATTGCGTGTGGTTAGTAACTATTGCTTTGACTTATTACGGGAAGAGAATCAATGAGATTCAATACCCTATATCTTGGGCAATATTATTGGTCACGTCGCGATTGCTAAGATTTATCTACGAGAAGAATGTGTGCAAACGCTTGTTCGATTTGCCCCTTGGGAGGTTCATAAGTTTTATCATATCAAATCTTGCAAGTGGAACTAGTTTCCGGTATGGATAATAATGTTGAACCGTTCCTTTACCAAGGATAAAAGATATTAATTAATGGAAAGCTATTTCAGTGGCTTGAATTAATTAGTGGGCTAGATAATCTTAAACACGGGAAATAATAACCGGGAGCCATATTAATTGTAATATGGGTTAAGATGGATAGTGCAATATCAATTATGTAGTGGGATTAATTAATATTTATGGGCTTGAATAATATTGTGGCTCAATATTGATAATTCAAGATCCATTGAAAGCGTCAATCTTAATTCTCCTAAAGGCCCCTCAAGGCCAACATAAAGTCCAATAACTGAAAAAGGTGTTTAAAATAAAATAAATTTTGTTGCCTATTTTTCCTCATTTTTTTCGAAAATTATGAATAAAAGAGGAGAAAGATTTTCTTTTAATTTTGTTATGGAATGAAGATATGTATTCTTGGAATACAAGATTATCTCATTAAATTCAAGAAATCTCCCACTTGGTTATTCATATGGATTTTTTGAAATTTTGAAATAAAAGGGAAAGAAAGATTTTCTTGATTTTCTTGAAAAGATATTATGAAAGATATGTATTTCTTGAAATACTGAGAATATCTCATAAATTCAAGAAGATCCAAATCTTGGAATCTTGTTCCTATTATTTTCGAAAATTCCCATAACAAGAGGAGTTGGGATTTTTGTGGAATATTTTAATTATGGGAAAATAATATATTAGATATATTCAAGATTTCTTGGAATCAAGAAAAAGATTTTCTCATATTATTTTATCACTAAAAATCGTCCAACCCCCTCTATAAATAGGGGATGAATGTTTCATTCCCAAGTAAAATTCCATGTCTTTGGAAAAATTAGTAAATCAAAGGTGGTGCAACAAATTTTATTTTCCCTTTGTTAATTGTTCGCGAGCTTCCTTCCCTTTGGATTGTCGAAAGCGAGGACTAGGAATACTTGGGAAGGTCTTTTGGTGTGTTTTCATCGACGAGAGACCATTGCTATTCCAAGAGGTAAATTCACGTAAACTCGTAGTAGTAATTGCATCATGCGTAGGATTTCGTGAACTGTTTTATATCGTGATTTGTTGTTGAATTATTATTTGAATTAATATAGGATTAATTCATGTTAGTAATAATTGTCGTAATTAAATTTGTATTTAAATATTCAAATAGAATAGATCAGGACAATTAATTTCCCAACATTTTATTCATCATTTTAGGAGTCGGTCAATTTTCTCGGTTTTCAAAGCGAAGCTTGACAAGTTTGAAACACAATTTCAACCCTCGAACAATTTCATCATTGGGATAACACTACTGAAAAATTTGAGAAATCATGACGAAATAATTAAATCCTTCACTGAAACATCATTTTTCGTATCAATTGATAATTAGTGACGAATATTTTTGTGGCATAGATCGTCATTTAATGTGCGTGGTATTATGAAAAATGTGACGCTATATTAATTCGTCATTAAAAGGACATCATTTGGTGACGAAAAAGGTCATCGTCACTATATGTTTCCATCTATTGTGACGCATAAATTGTCACATTAGACATCAAAAATTCGTCACTTAATATGATGTTTAAATTACCAAAAGTTCGATTTTATATGACAATATAAATAATTGTCACAAAAAGTTACTTTTAGTGGCGTTAATTTTGTCACAATTAGCTTGGTTATTTCGGCCACATTTTCTATATTCGTCAAGAAAAGAGTTGTTATTCGGTGATGAAATGTTGATCGTAAATAGTTATATATGTACATATATAATGACGATAAAAATTGTCACTAATTTGTATGATTTAGTGACGAAATTTTTATCGTCGCTAAATGATGTGAAAATTGTGACAAATTATTTTTGTCACTATAATATATTATTTAGTGACGAAAATAATAATCATCACTAAAAGTTCAGATTTGGTGACAATTTATTTTTCGTCATGTTTCATATTTTTAAATCATGAAAGAATTACGAGAAAAAAACGAAAAAAAATGATAAATGGTTATATATATAGACATAATGACAACTAAATTTCGTCACAAAAAATTAGACTTTAATGACAAAATATTCATCGTCATTAAAAGATGTGAAAATAGTGACAAAATATTTTTGTCATAATAAAATATTATTTAGTAACGAAGATGATAATTGTCATAAAAAAATTATGGTATAGTAACAACATATATCGTCATTACTAATTAGCATCTAGTGACAATATTATTTTTCATCATAAAAGTAATACTTATTATGACAATCTAGAAATGATTAAATTTATTAAAGAATTATTTGAATTTTATATATTAAATTAATAAGTGATCATACAAATAGCCGTGATAAACTAATTTCAATTACTAAATGTAATAGAAAAAACATCACAACAAAAATTAAATAAAAAAAAATTGCATTAAAAAAAACGAATTCAAGCAAAATTGGAAAGTTAAACAATATTTGTTATCATTAGATGAAATAAAAAACTAAAAGCACTATAAAATGTCATTTGTATAACTTATTTCCATGATGTTCCTTCCTCTTCCAACGACGATAATGAAATCTTCTATCCAATAGATATCTCCTATAAAAAAAGATGAAAAGTAATCAGAGTAAGCCATTTTCAAAGGTTGATGTCATGTGTTAATATATCAAATGAATATAATATTTTAGTGTATATCAAATTATCAATAATGGATATGAATGAAAAACAAAGAAGCAAAATATTGCAAATCATTTAACAGATAATTAATCATCTGTTTTCAAATACATGGTCAAGATAAATCTAATAACTTTCAACACAATGTTGGGTGGTATAGTCTCCAATCATAAATAAGTAGTGGATACTACAACAACCATCATCACCAATCAATATCACCCACAAATATAATAACAGATAGTACAAAAAACTGTCCAACAAAACAGCAATATGAACACATGACAAAAACCCGATTCAAGCAACGCAATAAGACCACTGCTCTTCCTCAGCAGAAACCGAATCAACAAGGTAAAAACAGTGGTGTGCCATTCTTTTAAGGTAAGTAACTCTTGACAGAAAGGACACAAATAAAATGGAACAGGAGGCACATCAATATGATATAAACAAAGTCAATCATATATTCGAATTAAAATAACATTAGCAGCAGAAGCTTCTTTCCAACCTTTTATAATAATCTAGTCTATAATCTACTTTCAAAGACTAATTGCCAAGAAAGGAGCATCTGTTGTATCAAAGAGCAGTACTAATAATTCTTACGGTAAGAAGAAAGAGAAGCATGGTAATGATTCTTACAGTCACAATAGCATAGTCCTTGGGGCGCCTTATTTTAAGGCTAGACCCTAGTATTAATCATCTGTTTTATTTTAAGCTAGCTCTGGAATTAATCATCTGTTTTCGTCATATTCTGGTTTACTTACTGGTCTGTGGAGCCGGTTTTCCAAAATATTGACCCTAGTATATAATGGTAATATTTATGATTCATTAATTTATGTCCAGAGTTATAGTATCTAATGGTAAGATCTCAAAGCTATGACCCATAATTAAAATAAAAGATAAAAAGTCTCATTATCCATATATCTAATTCTCAATACTGTGAGTTCAGATTTTTAAACCACCCCAACCTATAAGTGCATTTAAAGCAAAGGAAATTCCAAAACACTGAAAATAAAAACACAAATAGATCCAATTAGGAATTAAAATTGGCAAACCTTAATATAAACACATACATTTTTTAAACTTTCTGGAGGAGAGTATAGACTACAATTCTTACTGGCAACTTTGTGGTGAATTAAAAATTCACAGTACTAATTTATTAAGATTAGGAGCATTGCAGTTGGGGTGAATTAAGCATCCTTAACTCAAAAATTCACAGTACTGATCACTCCCAAACTAAAAGGCTACCGTCAAAGAATCAAGAATTACATCACCCATTAAATTTAATAAATTTGCTACACCCATTATGGCAACAGCTTATATATGTAAATATGTCGGACCATACTCCATTGACAAACCAAATTTTAGCAAAACTAAGATATAAACATATTGATGATTCACATATAGGTTTGGGGGAGAAGACATACACATTATATAAATAGATATAGAAGAATAGAAGCTAACCTTTATCATTCCATCTCTTTATTGTTGAATATAGCCATTAGTTTGTTGATAGTTGCACCTTGCGCGGAGAGTTGTGCTGAGAAATTTGCATTTTGCACAGCAAGCTCGTCTTTCAAATTAGTTACTTGTGTTTGAAGTTCTTGCACCTTAGCTTTAGACTCCTGCAACTCTTCTATTGTGTCATCTAGCTCATCTTTATATTGATTAGAGGTATCGTACAACAAGCTGCGTTTACTTGGAGGCTGTGGACCGTAACCAAGACCTTTTGTATATCCTGACCCATGACCCAACACTTCAAGGACTATCTCATCTTCAGTCTTCTCAATTCCAAGCTCAATATACTTGTCTCTTTTTTTTATCATCATGTCCTGATAATAAAGAATAAAATAGAAGTAAATTAACATCAAATTTTGTAACATAACTAAATATCATAAATATGTCTACACAACTTACCCAATTCTCCTTTGCCTCATTTGATTTCCATCCATCTTTCTTTGAACTGTGAATAGCCTCGTACAAGTGAATTTCGTCCGCATGGTTCTCCAGCTAACTCAATATGAGACTACAAAAAAAAAAAAAAAACAATTACTCCCCTGATCTAAAACTCATCATCAAATCAAAGATTCGTAAAACAAAATGTTGCAATATATTTATCCCCAGATCTAAATCTAATTTAGATCATAGTTTCCTCCAAGTTCTCATTCATAGGTGTAAGATGTCAAGAAATGTTACGAAGATGCAACTTGAGGGAAGTTTCTAAAATAAACACAATTTTCTAAAAGACACATTATGATAACTAGATTCAAAATCAGAGCAGAAACAAACTCACCCCTGTTGGCATTTTCTTCAAGATTACAATCTTGACCTTGTTGATAATCCCACATCTCACTGTAAACCCACAATAAATCATAAATCACATAAACCCACAATAGTACAACTTTTAATAGAAAGCCCAAATGCAGTGAAATTCAAATCGAAGATAACCAAAATGCAGCAGATTATAAAACACACCAGTAACAAGCAAATGAAAAAACATGAAATGCTGATTTAGACTAGAATCTATTAACCGATCGCAACAATTTTTCACGCTACAATTGTCAAATAATCAAAACCCAGAGATAAAAACCGTACCAAGATCCTCACCGTCGAATCGCAAATCACCATCTTAACAAATTGGCAAACCCATCCAAAAAAATCGACAAAAATGGACAAAAAACGGAAAACAAAAGGGGCATTTACTTGATCTAACACAAAAAAACGAGTAGAGATTTATCGAGAGAATGACTACGATCAGAATAATCAGAATAACCGGAGAAGAATAAAACCCAATTGAAGAATTACCCTAGATGAGAAGAGACAGTTGAAGAGAATTGAAGAATTACCCTAGTTGATCCACACAATTGAAGTGCCCGATTGCAGATTCACAATTTGGCTTTGCAGAGCACCGGTTATTGAAGAATTGAAAGTTGCGAACTAAGAATTGAGAGAAGAGAATTGGAGCGCCAGTTATTGAAGAAGATTTCAGAAATTATGGCCTCTGCGGATGAATTTCAGAATTGAAGACCTAATTGGGAAAACTAAATATATGTATCATTCGCATAAACTAAGTATGCGTATCCTATCCTTTCAAAAAAAAAAAAGTATGCGTATCCTTGTCTAATTTTCCTGATTCGTTCTCTATTCAAATGAAAATTAATTTTTTAGTAACCCGCCAGGCGGATTTTTGGCTCTCAAATTTCATTAGTCAAGGGAATTTTACTTGGTAAGTTGGTATATATAGTGACTATATGTATATAAGGAGATTTTTATTTTGAAAGAGTATAGCTTAAAAAATTTCAGAACCTGCCCAGCAGCTTTTTTGGCTCCCAAATTTCAATAGTTCATAATAATTAATGGAGTTAATATCTTATATAATGAATTTTGAGTGTATGATATTATACATTGGAAATGTCTTGTATGCAATTCAAATATATTTTTAAATATGTAATTTATTTTATTAAAATATGTAATTTATTTATGCTAAAAATTGCTATTTATTTTTTAATGATACAAGTTGCATATTTTAGTGTACATATGTTGAATGTTTCAATACAACAAGTAGAATGTGTAAAGATGTACTTGAATTGCACAATATACATGGTGCACATAAGACCTACTCTTATTTATTTCACCAAAACTAATTTTACTCGAGTTGAGTCGAATAGGATGTTGTTCAAACTTGTTTGAAATGTTATTGAGCTTCTTTGAACATCATTTTTGAGCTTGTTTTTAATAACTAAGGGGTGTTTGCAAAAATTATACTTTTAAAGAATTGATTAAAAATAGTGATTATGGGAAAATTATTTTATAGTAGAAGTTGAATGAGTTTTTTTACAAAATTTAAAAAGAAGTTGATACCAAATTTTATTTTTTTTAATATATAAAAAAATGGCTTATAACCTACCAAAAGCACATGCTTATAGCTTTTGAGAGCTCATTTAATCTAATAAAAGAGAAATAAAACACTTCAAATTGCTTCTGTACACAATTTTATGTGATTATAATCACTTATAATTTTCTAAAACACCCCCTTAATTGAGTTGAGCTCGAGTGAACTTTAATCAAGCTGAGCACGAGCCGAGCTCGAGTAATCTCATATATTTACACTTAATTATCTTATCTTGCTTCTAGAGCTCGAGCTGAGCTTTAAAAGTGCACCGAGCAAATTTTTTATAAGTAAGTATAATCGATGGGACAAATAAAAAGAAGGTAAATTAGAATATAACAATTTAATATTATTTTCCCATAAACTAAAGTCAAACTATTCTAAATATTGGATGGGTTGAGTTGAAATTTAATATTAGGTATCTAATTCGATTGTTTATGTCTGATGAATATGATATCCGAAATAACCTCAAATCTTTAAATATGTCTATTATAAGGTGATGAACGTTATATGTTGATCATATAATTTATTTATTTTTATTTACGGGAGGTGGTCACGTAGTTTACTTCTTCAGGCTTTAACAATAATCACTTCCAAAAACACTTCCATGAGTCGAACGAGGCCCAAAAATATCGACGAATTTTAGGGGCCCATAATTAATTATATATATATATATATATATATATATATATATATATTGCCAAAAACTCATGGGGTACAAACAAACACAAATCAACATCCACCCTTCCAAAGTGTTAAAGCGTCAATGCCCTAATTATGCTCCATCTCACGCAAGTGTGTTTCATATATTTTATATGTGTACAAATATGTTAATACTCTATTGCTATATTGTTGCCATACTTCTACCCGTTCTATTTTTTAGCTCTTGTTATATTGCTGCCAATAATACTAACCAAATCTTTTTTCTTTTTTTTTTTGATCGGACAAAGTTAGTTGTTAGTAGTTAGTACACTAAGCACCCAAACAGTCCACAAATTCACCAAGCCATCTTATAACTCTCATACTCCAATTCGTTCCCAAAGGGAATCGAACCTGGGTCTCCCACTCAATTGAGGAGCCCAGTGGCCAGGTGGGCTAAGCCACCTGGTTATATTTAGAGTCGGCAAAACAGGCCGCCCGGCCCGGCCCATCGGGCCAAGTCATGTTCATGGGTTGGGTCGGGCCGGCCCATCATTTAATCGGGCCTATAGAAATGCAGTCCATCCTAGCCCAGTATGGGCTCACGGGCCCGTAGGCCGGGCCGGCCCGGCCCATGATATATATTTTTGAATTATTTTATTTACTTTACAAAATTACATTATTTTTTTGTAATTCTTTTGGGTATTTTTCTACCCTTATCAATTTACTTTATTTTCTGATTAAAAAAATAAAATTATAATTATAATTATAAATTATTAAAATATAATCTTATGTACATGAAAACATTAACTTGAGTACTTATGTGATTGTTAATTGTCGCACTTCACACAAACTAAAAACATACTCAAAATCTATAAACAACAATTAAACTAATAAAACAATCATTAATGTAGCAAAGCTAATTGTATAGACAAGTAAATGTTCAAAAGACCATGTCTGATTCGTTTTTTTTGGTAACTGATTCTGTGAGGCCAATACTCCAACTCCCAATCCTCCATTTCCTCCCTTGTCTTTATCATTACCCTGTTCCTTCTGATTAACAAGAAAGCTAAAACGGAGCAAATCATGACAAGAAACAAAATTCTCATTGTTAAACCTGCGATAAGGCCTTTGGTTATATGAATTGGAGTTTTTGGAAGCTCGAAATTCGGCAAACCAGTAGTGGTTGGGCTTTTTCATACCTACAGGGGCCACTCTTAAGATCTTCACCAAAAGAACCACCCAACACCCAAATCTGAGACAAGCTGAACTTATTAGGCTATTGTACCTTAGGTTCCCAAACATTAATAGTTGCTTTCGCTCCATAATACTTCTCTCATTCGACATACACAATGGCATGCTGGTTACACAAACAGTTGACCATAACAAACATGAGAATCAATCCATAAACATGACCAATTAAAGCAAACAATGTTCTTATTTCCTCAATCCTTTTCAGTATGCCTTATTACCTGATGACCACTTTGATTAATGAGATCGGGATCAGCGGACCTCGGCTTCAGAATGCTTTTTTGCTTCTTCTTTCAATACCTCTTCACAGAGCTTGCCCTAAGCACATCCTCTTTCTTGGTCCTTCGAACGGGGATAGTATCAGCAGGGCACTTGCCATTCATATGCCATAGCTGAGTGATAGTATCTGTCACATTAACAGTATTATCTCAATTAGATTCGTGTATCAATATTTCTTTGTTTTACAAACATGACATAAGAGAAAACTATGTGGCTCGCAAAAAAGTTCATCAAGGAAAACAACAAATCCACACATCTTTTGAACATATAACTAGAAAAACACAGGCGTAAATAGTCACTTGCAAAATAACCACAACTAAACGATATTTGCCGATTCATGGTCAGTGATGAATACTGATAAGAATTTGCAATCACCTACGAAAAATCAATTGAAAGAGCTAACAATCCAATCATAATAATACTAATCCTATAATTAAGAAACCAGAAATACTCAATCCAATCATTATAATACTAACCCTATAACTAAGAAACCATAAATACTCAAGCATTCACCTCAACCTGTTTGGAACCAACAATCCCTTCTTTCCCATGAGAAGTAATAGGAGCTTCATACCTTCTGGACATTCCCACATCAACATATCCAAACTAACACCCATACTGTCAACGTTTCAACTTTTGATATTTATTATTCACAACTCCTAGCTATATAAGTATATATATGACTCTTTCCAATTAATCTATAAATTCAATTCACTCATCATGATGTTGTTACTACCAATTAATAATTTTCCGCATTAGTAAACAAAGCAATCATTTATTTTACGTATTTCAAGCATGCAGACAGGTTGACATTATTGTATTCTTGTTCAATCTACCTCTAAACCATGATAAAGTGCAAGGTTCAATACTAATTACTCAAAAATATCTTGTGGAAAGCATTGACATCATAAATAGACAACTGTCAAACTCAATACCGGCCAATACACACACACACAAATAGCTATGCATTACCATTTTAAAGGTAACCAACAGAAAAAAGAAAGACCCACAAAACAAAGAGCCAGTAAGCAACAATTACATTATCAATAATCACTTTAGTAACAACAACCAAATAACAATCCTATCATGTGAACAATAATCTTCATAATTGAAATTCATGAAGAAAATAAAATGTGTAGACTAACACAAGTTTACAGATCATAAGGAGCAGAATTCAAATCATTAGAGTTTTCTTAGGCATTTGAACAAACACCTGGTGAGCAAGTCTTAGAAAACCATTAACTCTGTGAAAGGCAAGTCTTATTTCTTCTCCAGAATCAATTCAACTAACACAATTTACCAATTACACCACAATTTTCAGAAAAAAAGGTCATTTTCAGGCCTGTTTTTGGGGGTATTAAGAGGTGAATCTGGGCAGATTTGAGCCTCTGTTTATCCTGCTACTATAGTGTCTTTGTGTTTGTGTTTTTGTGTGGTGCATTGAATCAAATGGCAAACAACAAAGGGCTTTCTTCCCTTGTGTTCAGTTTTCTTTTTATTGCCATTTTTTTCAAAGAATGTGAAGCTGTTTCAACCTCTTTAAACTACACTAAAAACACACAAGTTAGCAGCTTGAGGCTTGCCCACTTCCTAGGAAAACTTAGTCAATGAACCTTAACTTTTCAGAAATCGAACAAGTGAGGGATAGTTCTAAAATAGAAAACACAAATGTATAAATTGTCTGAGAATGCATCAGATTGCCATTAGAGTTGATATACTAGAATGCATCAGATTGTGATTGGGCTTAAACTTTTTTTAACATTAGATTCCCAGGTTGTCGTCATTCTACATTTATTATATCACATACATTCATCTAATACTATCAATCAAACAAAGATATACATATAATAAAATTAAAAGATAAAACAAAATAAAAAATTCAAGAATTTGAAACGCAGTTCAAGCTTATATTAGTTGGGTTAAAGGTTCAAGGTTATAGACGTACCAATTGGGTAAAAACGCCCCTGCAGTGCAACCACTCATCTGTCCCTCTCTCTCTCTCTCTCTCTCTCTCTTTCTCTGTTTCTACTCCCTCCAATTGGGTAAAAACGTCTTGAGGTGTATTATTTCTGGTGATGAAGACGTACCAATTCCCGGACACAAGACGTACCAATTTTCTGGTGTATAGGACTGATCGAATGTGAGAAGGCAAGAAACTGATGTCTGGCCTTTGAAATACTTCGATCGAGCTTTTCTAGATAATTCCCTAATTTGTCAACTAATTTTATAATTCGATGGAGCTTTTCTTTGAAATACTTTTAGAAGAATAAGTGACACAAGATTGGGTCTGGTCTAGTGTTATAGCTAGATTTATTCACATAAGAGGTCGTGTGGTTCGAACCTTAAAGGCTGCAACATTTTATCAAAGTTTAATTTTAACGTGAGCTTTTCTTTTGAAATACTTTTAGGAAAACAATTGAACCCAATATGGCGTTTGGTCTGGTAGAGTAGCTATCTTTGTTCATACATGATGTCATGTGTTCAAATCTAAATGGATACAATTTTTTAGTAAATTTTATTTTTGCAATTTTATTTAATAAAATTTATATTTTATATGAAAAAACTCATGGTTAAAAGATAATAAATAATAAATTTCAACATAAATAAAAGAAATTATGTAGCTAATTTGGTTGTTGTGTTGAGTTTAATTTAGATGTCTTGTGTTCGAAAATTTTGGATGAATATTTTAATAAATTTTATATTTGCAATTTTATTTAATAAAATTTATATTTTAATAAATAATAAATTTCAACATAAATAATAAAAATAATTTTGTGATGAAATAAGTATGTCACTAATAAATAATTATTAAATGTCACTATATATACGTATTGGTGACGAAAAAATATTGTCACTAATTACTATGAACAGTTAACGATGAAACGTAAAACCGTCATGAGAATTTTATATTATATGACGAATATGATCGTCACTAATTCAATGACGATAGTCACAAAATAAGTGTGTCACTAAGAAATTATTAATAAACATCACTATATATAAATATTTTTGACGAAAGAATATGTCACTAATTATTATGAATAATTAACAACGAAACATAAAACCGTCATGAAAAATATATATTATATGACAAATATGATAAATCACTAGTTACAATGACGATAAATCCAAAAATAATATTGTGACAAAATAAGTTTGTCACTAAAAAATGATTATTAATCGTCACTATATATAAATATTTGTGACGAAAAGAATATGTCACTAATTATTATGAACAATTAACGAAACAAACAAAAAAATCATGAAAATATATATTATATGATTTAAAAATGAGTGTCACTACTCACAATAAAAATCGTCACCAAATAATATTGTGACGAAATAAGTGTGTCACTAATTATTTTGATTGATTAATGACAAAACATAGCATCGTCATGAAAATATTCTTTTTCTTGATGTTGAATATTGTCACTAATTATTATGAATATCGTCAACAAATTTTATTGTGACGAATTACCTGTTGGCGTCATGAAATATATGAATTAGTGACGAAATTTTTTACAATTGGTGACAAAAATAACTTTTGTCACAAATTCTACTTTTTTAGTGACAAAAATAAAATTTGTCACCTTTAAGCAAGAAAATGTGACGAATTTTGCGTCGTCATGGAAAATTTCGTCACGAAATGTGTGATTTCCTGTAGTGTAAGCCCAATGATGTAAATTAGCATCCTAAATCACAAACACATGATTGGTTGCTATAATACATCAACATATGCAAAACCACCAAACATCAACAGAGTACGTGCACCTATAAATCAGAGGCAATATCTCAGGAATCAAAATGCCTAGCATCTTAACTGTTGGAGATTATACTGAAAAGTATGTTTTTTACTTTGTATAATCGAAACTGAATTTCCAGACTTATTTACTGAAATAAATTGTTTATCACTGATGCTTTAAATATGATTGAATGTTATATATATTTCTTTGCATAACTGTTTCAATAATTAAATGCGTGTTACAATTTGTAGTTAATTTAGTGATACCCGATCACGAAGATTAAATTAACGATCCTTGTAACTATAAATCGCCATTCACGACCTAGATGAAATGAACAACCATCGCGAAAAGGTTGAGGTGTAAGGCTTTCGATTGGTTTGTCTTGACCAAGAGATTACACTAGTGCATGGTGATCTTATTTGAATAGGACCCTCTGAGGAGGATAAATTCTTGGAAGCGAACAAGGAAGAATTAGACCTCGGTGGTTCGTTGTTTCTTAACCTTCGTCCCTTAAATAGGATCACGTGGGATCGGTAACTATTGCTTTGACTTATCATGGGTAGCGAATCGAGAGAGATTCAATACTTTTTATCTTGGGCAATATTATTGGTCACGTGTGATTCTAAGATTTATCTGAAGAATCGTGTGCAAACGCTTTGCTTGATTTGCCCCCTTGGGAGGTTCATAAGTTTTATCATACCAAATCTTGCAAGTGGAATTAGTTTAGGTATGGATAATAATGTTGAACCGTTCTCGACCAAGGACAAAAGATATTAATTAATGGAAAGCTATTTGGTGGCTTGAATTAATTAATGGGCTAGATAATCTTAAACACGGGAAATAATGACCAAGGGAGCCATATTATTTGTAATATGGGTTAAGATGGATAGTGCAATATTAATTATGTAGTGAGATTAATTAATATTTATGGGCTTGAATTATATTGTGGCTCAATATTAGATATTCAAGATCCATTAGAAGGGTCAATCTTAATTCTCCAAAAGGCCCCTGAGTAGCCCAAACATATAGTCAATAAGCGAAAAGGTGATTAAAATAAAATAAATATTGTTGCTTATATTTCCCATTATTTTGAAAATTATGAATAAAAGAGGAGAAAGATTTTCTTTGAATTTTGTTATGGAATGAAGATCGTATTCTTGGAATACAAGATTATCTCATTAAATTCAAGAAATCTCCCACTTGGTTATTCATAAGAGATTTCGAAATTTTTTGGAAAATATAGGGCAAGAAAGATTTTCTTGATTTTCTTGAAAAGATATTATGGAAGATATGTATTTCTTGAAATCAAGAATATCTCATAAATTCAAGAAGATCCAAATCTTGGATTCTTGCACACTTTCATTTTTTCGAAAATTCCATAAAGAAAGAGGAGGTGGATTTTTGTGGAATATTTTAATTATGGGAAAAATAATATATGGGATATATTCAAGATTTCTTGGTGACCAAGAAAAGTCTTTTCCCACATTGAAAATTCACATAAATTTCGTGCCCCTCCTCTCCTATAAATAGGGGATGATTAGTTCATTCCCAAATCTAATTCCATGTCTTTGGAAATATTAGCAAATCCACATCGTGGTGCAACAAAGTTTATTTTTTTTTCCTTTTGTTAATTGTTGCGAAAGTATCCTTCCACCGGATTGTCGAAAGCAAGGGCTAAGGGAATACTTGGGAAGTCCTTTTGGTTAGTCCGTCAGGCCAAAGCCCCTTTGCCATCCCGAGGAATGCGTTCA
Source organism: Stenogyne calaminthoides (assembly GCA_037126765.1). Taxonomy (NCBI): domain Eukaryota; kingdom Viridiplantae; phylum Streptophyta; class Magnoliopsida; order Lamiales; family Lamiaceae; genus Stenogyne; species Stenogyne calaminthoides. Next base: position 21,259,619 of record JBBCBC010000021.1, read on the forward strand.
CGTAAACGTAGATTCGCATCGTAGGTTTTTACGTGGCTTTTTATATGCATGATATGTTGTTGCAATTATTATTTGAATTAATATAGGATTAATTCATGCTAGTAATAATTAATGAATTAAATTTGTATTTAAATATTCACCCCGAATAGATCTGTGCGACTCATTCCCCAACAAGCCGTATCGAGCCGGGTTTAAGACTCTGAATTTTTTAAATTGTAATTTAATTCGTGAACATTAAATTTGAAATTGGATAGTAGAACTGTTAGATCGTTTTGCGGTATCCAATTGTCATGGATTTTAATGTTTTATTTTGCATGCATATAAACTTTGTGGTTTTTTTAATTCGATTCGTTCGGATTTGTTTTTGCCTCGTGAGAAAATCCACGAGTAGACTAGGATTTGTTTGATTTGATCAATGTAATAGACTAGTTTAGATCTAGGTTTATTTATTTTTGTAAATAAATTGTAACCGGATCGGGAACGAAGAGATGAAGAATTAAAGGGCGAAATCGAGAACAAAGGCGTAGGGCGGCGCGTGGGCGTATGGGCGCAGGGCGAGGCGGGCCAGGCGAGGCGATGAGATCTGGCAGACGCCGCAGCAAAGGTCGTGCTCAAGCGGCGAAAAGCTGGCCATGAGACTTGCGAAACCTGGGCAGCCGATGTCATGGCGGCGAGGAGGCGAGCGAAGGCGCCGGATCTGTGAATCCGCCGAGGATCGTCGACTGCTCGCCGCGAGGCTAACCGACTCTCTTAGAAAGCGTCTTCGCTTGTGCCGAGGCGTCTTTGCTGAGAGCCGAGGCAGTCTTTAGGCATCTATCTGACGCAGCGGCCCATTGAATCTTGAGCGTGCATCCATTTCTTGTTGCTTGGCGTGTGATTCGAGGCAAGTATTTTTTTGAGACGAGCAGTGGGAGAAATTCGAGGCGTGTTTCTTCAAGATCAAGCCAAGAAAAAATCAAACCATGACAATTGGATAATTTGTGCCCAATATGTTTATTTTTTACATTATGCTTGATTTTTTTGTCTTATCTTATGCTTTATTTAATTTGTTTAAATGTGTTTGCATGAGGGTTGCCAAATTGAAAAATCTCAACATCAAAATTACTAAGTATGTTCTAAATAATTAATTGACAATTTTATTTCGGATAATAAAATTGAATTAATTTTTGACCTCCATGATTTATTTATTTGTGAATTATTTTGGAGAAATTCCCCAACCGGAGACGGTCAAAAGATAGGTTTCACATGAATGAATTCCAAACGGATGATTGTGGGTTATTACTAGTGGCGACGATGACCCTCCCAACGAGGCTCGATCAAAGCGAAATAGTAATCCTGTATTTAATCATGGTTATTACTTAGGTATAAAATTGATATGCATATACTTCTCCGGAGTCCCTGTCAATTTTATATTGGTCAAGTGGGAGCCAACTATTAATCTGGATATTAAGGGTTTTATGCTTTGTTCTTGTTTGTAACCTGCTTGAATGTGTTTAAATAATGACCCACCCAACGTGGCTTATTTAAACTGTTTTGAGATGTTGGCTGATGCATTGTTCATATTTTTTTTGAGATTTTAAATATGATGCATGTGATCGAATCTTGTGATATACTTGTGCTTTTGCATATAGTTGTTTATTTCAGTTCAGCATGTCATTACCTTTTAATCCACTGTTATTATACTTAATGTCAATACAATTTGTATGGAAACTATATTTATTGGAAAATTATAATTGTCTAAGCGCACAAAAAGCACAAGTGGATTTTGACACAAAAAATCGGATGAGCAGTGACGAGTCAAAACATGCGTGACTCGTCGGATCACCTTCATGAGAGATGTAAATCATTGAAAAATGGTGGAGGAAAAACCCGTAAGGATTCGTCCTCAAAATAGATGGCCCATCCGAACAAACTTGAGATTCGAGCAGATTATGATCCGGAGACTCGGATGAATTTGGTACTTCATTCTTGCTTTAAAAGGTTTTTGAGCATTTTGGCCTCGCTACTAATTTGTTGCAAACTTTTGGACTCGGCAGAAATGATGATAAGGCACCAAACTCAAGCTTTGACGACAAGTGGTCCGTCTTCATCTTCTAGGCCAAGGTAGGCAAGATAAAAAGAGGACCAAATGCCATAAGCAATAAAACTCAACTGTTGCCAAGGGCGATGGTAAGATGAGGAATGCTTGTTGTGTCAAGGAAAATCCAAAGAGGAAGTGCTTAAGTTGCGGTGAGAGAGGACAATGGAGGTCTTCTTCTGTTCCAACCCCCAAAGGGACGGAAAGAAAGGTAATTCTCATACCTTAGTTGTTGAAACTTGTTTGGCGTATACTTCTCATTCGTGGGTGGTTGATCTGAGATCCACTAATCATGTTGGCTTCACGGGTTCTAAATGATCCGGCAACGTAGTGGGAGTGAGATCCTCATCACACCGGGCAGCGTTACAAAAGTAGAAGACATTGCAATGCTACGTAAGTGGCGGATATTGCAATGCTTCACGGTAATAACGATTATTGCAATACTACGCAAGTAGCGAGACATTGCAATGCTACATGAGTAGCGATTAAAGCGATGGGGAGAAGTGCACCTATCTTTTGAAGATAAAGTTTTTGAGATTATCTTTGTGTTCCCGGTTTTAGAAAGAATTCACTTTCGGTTTCTAAAATTCGATTAAAAAGGACACTAAGTTTCTTCTAATAAGAATGACATCATTTTTGAAATGATGAGTGTATCTATTTACGGGACATTGATGGAAAATCTCTATACAATTAAGCATGCACACCACTCACGAAATGTATCCTATAACACATCAACTATTTCGAGAAAAGAAAAACGTTCATCGGGGCGTGAACGAGACACTTCTTTGGCATCTAAGATTAGGTCATATAAATCCAAAGAGGATCCAAAGGTTGGTGAAAGATGGTTCACTGGAGCGTCTCCAAGTTGAATCGATTCCAACCTACGAATCATGTTTGGAGGGTAATATGACCAAGATGGCATTTGGAGCCAAGGGAATGGGGCTAAAGAAGTGTTGGAGATCGTTCACATAGATGTATGTAGTCAAATGTCAACCAAAAGCAAGAGGAGGTTATGAGTAATTTTATTGATAATTACTCAAGGTACATTTTCCTTATGAAGCATGAATATGAGACCTTTGAAAATTCTAGGAATTTAAGGCTCAAACAGAGAATCATAGGGAAAAACGTATCAAGTCTCTACGATCTGATCGTGGAGGCGAATACCTCGATGATGTGTTTTGAACTACTTATCGATGAAGGATTGTATCGACTCATTTGCACCTGAGAACCCCTCAACAAAAGCAGGGGGTTTTGCAGAGAGAAAGCAACATAATTCTTTTGGAAATGGTTAGATCAATGATGAGTTATGCGGATCTTTAAAAGTCGATTAAGGGTCATGCCTTGGAAAACAAATGACTTATATTCGAACTTGGTGCTATCCAAATCGGTTCCCGAACCCCAAAAAGAATTGTGGACCGGACGCAAGTCTAGTATGAGACACATGAGAACTTTGGGGTGTCCGGAGCCCACGTGTTGGACAAGGAAACCGTATAAGTGGATCCTCGATCGAGAATTAAAGGCATTTTTGTAGGATACCCAGAGGGACAAAAGGGTGAATGTTCTATAGTTAGAAGATCAAAAGGTGGACATCCGCACCCACTTTAGATTTTGGAAGAAAAACTATAGAACAAAAAACCCGAAGTGAGATTACCTTAAATGAGCTTAGAGGGCAAACCTCAAAGTCGAATTGTCTTAGATGATATACCAAACGATACGTTTTTCTGGCAGGAACCTCGTTATAGTGGGAGGGTTGTTTGACGACCGAGAGATTCATGGGAATAGGAGAGTCCTCGGACTTGATTCGTGAATCGAGACCCATGGACATATGAGGCACTCCAAGATAAGGATCTGATTCTTGGCAAAACAAACAATGAAAGCCAAAATGGGTTCTATGTTTCATAATAGAATATGGGAGCTAGTCGAACCACTTAATGGGGTCGGACACATTAGATGCAAGTGGGTATATAAGAGGAAAAAGAGGATTTGGGCGTGAAGGTTGAAACCTTTAAAGCAAAGACTAATGGTGAAAGGTTATACTTTCGAAAAAGCGGATCGATTATGAGGAAACTTTTTTTCGTCAATAGCCATGCTTAAGTCCATCTGTATTCTCTTATCATTGCTGCGCACCGACCTTGAAATCGGCAAATAGATGTCAAGATGACTTTCCATAACGGAAGTCTTGATAAAGAGATCTATGTGCAACAACACCAAGGTTTCATTGAAACAGCCAAGAACACCTAGTTTGAAGCTCGGGAGGTCCATTTACGGACTCAAAGCGGGCATCGAACTTGGAACCAAAGTTTTGATCATATTATAAAGTCTTATGGGTTTTGATCAAAACGAGTTTGAAAGTTTGTGTATAAAAAGCGTGTCGGAGCTGCATTGGTATTCTTAGATCTTTGTCGTAGATCACATTGTGATCATCGGGAGCGATGTGAAGGTGTGATCGGGCGTAAGGGGCATGGTTTTCAAAAACGGTTTGATATGAAAGACTTAGGAAAACCGGACACATCCTTGGGATCAAGATCACAAGAAAGGGATGGTCGGGTTATCGCAAAGTTTTCATACATAGACCTTTGGTTTTGAAACAATTCAAAGATGCAAGATTCCAAGAAAGGATTCGTACCTTTCGGACTTGGAATCCATCTATCCAAGAAAATGTTCCCTAAGGCGAAAAGGAGATAGATGACATGAAAGGATTTGGCGGAAACCTTATGTATGCATCATTGTATGCGAGACCAGGATATATGCTTTGCCGTAGGCATGGTAGCAAGATATCAAAAGTAACTTCCGAAGCGGGAATTGGGCGACGATTAAAAACATTCGAAGTTTACGAAAAGAACTCGGGATAGAATGTTGATTTATCGATCCGATACTCCATCCCCCATTTTACATGGACTCGGATTTCCAATCGGATTTAGATTCAGAAATTATCCGCCTCGGTTAGTGTGTTTCCATTTGGGAAGTGTAGCCATCAAATGGGCGAGTTTAAGCGTAAATGCATCAATCGACTCAACCATGGGACTCGGGTAAAATAGGCTGCTTGTGAAGCGGTGAAAGAACCGATTGGGCTCTAGATCTTCTTAGTGGACTTGGATGGTGTTACGAATTTGTCTAGCAATATACGCTAAAGGCGATTACAATTCAAGAGAAACCAAGAGTCCACGAGTCAAACAAACACATTAAAGGAAAGACATCTTATCACGAGAAATCGTTAGAGAGGAGATATAGATGTGGCAAAGATGGCGTGCGAGGGGAGCCTGGCGAGATCCATTCACAAAGCCGCCCGCCTCACGAATACGTTCGAGAGACATGTAAGTGGAATGGGTGTCAAGCAGGTTGCCAATCTGCTTTGAGTATAAGTGGGAGAAATTATTGGGTTCGTGTAGGTGACATTAGATGTCACGGACTACTCGAGGCGTGTTGTAGTATACTTAAAAGCGGACTTTGAGTATAAGTGGGAGATTGTTGGGGATTATCTTTGAAAAGTATGCTTTTTACTTTGTATAATCTAAACTGAATTTCGGACTTATTCTTTGAAATAAATTGTTTATCGATGCTTTAAATATGATTGAATGTTATATATATTTCTTTGCATAAGCTGTTTCAATAATTAAATGCGTGTTACTGCTTTGTAGTTAATTTAGTGATACCCGATCACGGAAGATTAAATTAACGAGTCCTTGTAACTATAAGTACGCCCATTCACGACCTAGATGAAATGAACAACCATCGCGAAAGGTTGAGGTGTAAGGCTCGATTGGTTTGTCTTGACCAAGAGATTACCTTTAGTGCATTCTTGATCTTTTGAATAGGACCTACAGGAGGATAAATTCTTGAGAACCGAACAAGGAAGAATTAGACCTCGGTGGTTCGTTGTTTCTTAACCTTCGTCCCCTTAAATAGGATCGCGTGGGATCGGTAACTATTGCTTTGACTTATCATGGGTAGCGAATCGAGAGAGATTCAATACTTTTTATCTTGGGCAATATTATTGGTCACGTGTGATTCTAAGATTTAATCTGAAGAATCGTGTGCAAGAACGCTTTGCTTGATTTGCCCCTTGGGAGGTTCATAAGTTTTATCATACCAAATCTTGCAAGTGGAATTAGTTTTAGGTATGGATAATAATGTTGAACCGTTCCTCGACCAAGGACAAAAGATATTAATTAATGGAAAGCTATTTGGTGGCTTGAATTAATTAATGGGCTAGATAATCTTAAAACACGGAAATAATGACCGGGAGCCATATTGACCGTAATATGGGTTAAGATGGATAGTCTGATATTAATTATGTAGTGGGATTAATTAATATTTATGGGCTTGAATTATATTGTGGCTCAATATTAGATATTCAAGATCCATTAGAAGGTCCAATCTTAATTCTCCTAAAGGCCCCTGAGTAGCCCAACATATAGTCCAATAACCGAAAAGGTGATTAAAATAAAATAAATATTGTTGCTTATATTTCCCATTATTTTTTGAAAATTATGAATAAAAAGGAGAAAGATTTTCTTTGAATTTTGTTATGGAATGAAGATCGTATTCTAGGAATACAAGATTATCTCATTAAATTCAAGAAATCTCCCACTTGGTTATTCATAAGAGAGATTCGAAATTTTTTGGAAAATAGAGGGCAAGAAAGATTTTCTTGATTTTCTTGAAAAGATATTATGGAAGATATGTATTTCTTGAAATACAAGAATATCTCATAAATTCAAGAAGATCCAAATCTTGGATTCTTGCACACTCATTTTTTCGAAAATTCCATAAAGAAAGAGGAGGTGGATTTTTGTGGAATATTTTAATTATGGGAAAAATAATATATGGGATATATTCAAGATTTCTTGGTGACCAAGAAAAAAGTCTTTTCCCACATTGAAAATTCACATAAATTTTCGTTGCCCCTCCTCTCCTATAAATAGGGGATGATTAGTTCATTCCCAAAGTACAATTCCATGTGGCCGGAAATATTAGCAAATCCACATAACGGTGCAACAAAGTTTATTTTTTTCCTTTTGTTAATTGTTCGCGAAAGTATCCTTCCACGGATTGTCGAGCAAGGGCTAAAGGAATACTTGGGAAGTCCTTTTGGTTAGTCCGTCCGACCAAAGCCCTTGCCATCCCAGGAGAATACGTTCACGTAAACCCGTAGATTCCGCGTCGTAGGGTTTTACGTGGCTTTTTATATGCATGATATGTTGTTGCAATTATTATTTGAATTAATATAGGATTAATTCATGCTAGTAATAATTAATGAATTAAATTTGTATTTAAATATTCACCCGAATAGATCGTGCGACTCGTTTCCCCAACATTAACATGGCCCTTTTTTTTTTTTTCATCAAGCCGATAGACTTTATCTTTGAATTGAGGTAGAGGGTACTTATCAAGGATGATAATTTGGGACTTGGGCTTGTACAACCACGAACTAACTCATTTTTCTCGCCTTTAAATCGAGATATAGAGAATTGGGAACACGAGATTTGGCAAACAACGGAGGATTAGAAACAAAACGAAATGTTCTTTACTCTCCAAACTGTAATGTCGTACATAAAGAACAACAAAACATTTATATATTCAGAACATTAAACAACAGAAACAACAGAAACCTCGTCGGAAATAAGATTTGAACAAAAAATCAAATTTGGAACACACTTTGAACAAAAAATAGCAACGTGGATCACTTAAATGCATAAATGGATCGGCTACTGAAGTAACCTCGTCGGAAACAAGTTCATCAGAGGGCAATTCCGGTGAGAGAGAGTCTTGCACAACCATGGATGAATAATCGGGAGAAACCCGACCCACATCGCTCAAATCTGCATCGCAACCCTTCAATTTCTCCGCATCCACCACCACCGGCTCCATCTCCTTCTTCCTCTCTTCATCCCACCTTTTATATAAAGGATTTTGAGAATATAAAGCTCCCGACCCACCAAAAGTCCTCCACTGGATCCGCCTCATACTCCTTATAATCTTCGGTGCATGGCCAATTTTCAAAATTTAAAGAATCATCGGCCATGTAAATTTAGGGTTTTTTGCAGGTGGTGACGAGAGAGTGGAAAAGAGAGCAAATTACAGAGAACAACTATGGACGATGAAGATCTAAAGATTAGAGAGCCATTGAAGATGAATCGTGAAGAGAGAGAATAGAGAGTAGAGAGCGGCTAGGGTTACAAGAGAAGAGAGAGAAGAGAGAGTGCAGAGTGATGTGAGTGAGAGTCAGGTAATTAGTGATATGGGAATAGGTTTTGGTGAGGTGGGTCGATTAATGGGCTAATTAAATGAGTTTTAGGGAGTATTGGGTTGGGTTAACGGAGTGACAGTTGTGTAAATAAAATGGTATTAGAAGGGTGTTAGTTAAATGGGGTATGTCCATTTTAGGAAAGAAACCTTAAAGATTGGGACAAAAAAAATGGAAAGAAACCTTAAAGATTGAGACGGAGGGAGTAAATTTTATGAAATAGTATACATGTAAGTATTTTACAATAATTTTTTAGTTAAAAGCTAAACTCATTACAAATAATAATTTTTTAAATAAAATTTAATAAAATAAAAAAATTCAACTCATATAGTCAAAACAATTGAAATATATCCAAAACATTAATATTTATATTTAAAACTTGAATTTTATTTTTATATACGTAATATGTATGCAAATTAAAGGTTATAAAAAGACAATCAGTTTGACACATAAAACGTTAAAAATATATTTCTAACAAATAAACTATCAAGCTTTAAAAATATTTGTGAAAAATAAAATATAAAAAATAAAAGAAAAAGATATTATTGATTGATATTAAGTCACTCTCTCTTTTAGAGAGTGGGGCAGTAGCTATACTTGCTCAAACATGCACTTAAAATTATAAAAAAGTTTCTATTTAAAAAAAAAAAGAGAGAGAGGGAAATTAGTGAAGTTACATACTAATAAGTAACTATTTAGTTCAATATGTAAAATATATTTTTTTTAGACCAAATGTAAAATATTTAGGTTGTAATTATTTATTTTATATGTTGATATGTAATTTAGTTGAATTATTAACTTTGCCAATTCTTGATAATTTTGAAAGAATTCAATCTCATTTAAAAATTTAAATTTATAGAGTGACATTGGAAAAAAATAGTGTATTGCCTACAAAAGTTTTTAATATTTTTTCAATATGCCTACGAAATTTTCAAGTAAAATATTTTATTCTTGAATAATAAGGTTTCTTTTCAAATTTAGCCTACAAAATTTTTTCTAAATTATATAATTTATTTTTAAACTAAAAAATATAATTCTTTTCTGAAAATGTAAATTATCTGCTAAGAAATTATTTTGTGTAGGTAAATTTAAAGAAAAAATTATAAATGTGTAGGTATATTGCTCCTAGGCAAAAGTTTTGTAGGTATTTTTTTTAAAGATTATTCAAAATATTGGTAGGCAAATCGTAGGCAATCCTCACTTTTTAAGGATCAAAGTATTTTTGTAGGAAAATTTTGTAGCCATTTGAAAGCTTTTGTAGACAATTCTTCATTTTCTTATAATGTGATGGGTAATTAGTTCTTTTTATTATTATTTTTAATTTAACACCCCGTTATTGGGAGCTTACTCTCTCACGGGTGCGGATTCTCTTAATTCATTAGTTGGGCCGAAACTTATCAGTGGATAATTCAATATAATGGAGTTGTTTTTAGCGGAAATTGAATTTAGATGTTAGCCTTTTTGACTCTATCATCAAAAAAAAAATTTATTTCATCTAAAAATCCAAACTTGCAAAGATGTGATATTTTATTTATTTAATTAATTTCTCTAAAAAGAGACGAAGATAATATATTCCGAAATAATACGCAAGAGAAGTCCATGTATCGTAAATTGCGAAAGTAAACAAAAAACAGAGAGGTCCATGCTATCGCAAATTGAGAAAGCAAAACAAAAAAACAATTACCAAAACAATATGCCAACTATATACGTACAAAAAATGAACTTTCCAAGTTGGGCGAGAGGAATGCATCTTCTCCACCAATTGAAATATCCATGCACATGCATATCCTCTAATCAAATTTGTGAAATTGACGGCATTGGCCACAAGGAATAATTAATTAATTATAAAAACTCAGATAATCTGATGCCATCATGGGGCGCCAGTATAACTTAAAGACAAATCAACATCTACCCTTCAAAGTGTTAAAACGTTATTGCTCAAATTATGCCCCGTCTCACGCAAGTGCGTCTCATTAGTTAATTACTTCACCCAGGGCCGATCCTAAATTATATAGAGCCTCGATCAAAAAATTTAAACCCTAAACTATTATTTTTTTATATGAATTCAAATATAATATATTATGTGATGTACATTTTTATTCATATATTAATTTAAAACTATAATAATAAGTTTAAATTAATATTATGAAAATAAAAATTAAGTGTCACTGCCTTTCAGTTATCTAATATATTTTAGTTGAAAAACAAGGAAAGAGTATAAGCATCCACAATGGTCCATCCAATTAGTGTTTAACCATTTGATAAATGAAAGTTGATGTTTAAAATCATTGGGGATGTTCATTAAATTGAAGAGAGAGTGTCATCCATCCAATGGAATGGATGAAGAGAGAAAATATTTTTTGAAGAAAAATAGGTAGAAATGAGGTGAATGTGGGGCCCACAAGGTGTATGGATGGATGAATGATTGATAAACTATTGTGAGAGTGTGTTTAAAGAATATAAATTTTATAAATTAGTGATGTGGAGATAATGAGCAGGAGAGAGAGTGATGTGATTTTCATACACAAGTAATGAGAATAAAAAGAATTAATTTATTATCCTCACTTACTCAATCCACCTCACATGATACCTATTATTCATATCAATTCTTAGTTATTGTCCCTTCAATGATATCCATTACCATTACCATTCTCATGTCATAACAAGCTGACCGTATGATATGTTGACGTTTCTTCTTTTGGGACTTAATTTAATGGTGACTTTTAATTTCGGCTCTAAAGTTGTTAGTATAAAACTAAATTCATGAACCTTCTTCTTCCCCGCTATTCCCCGTTACTCATCCAAAACACACGCGACGCTGTCGAGTCTCAATGGTGAAAATCGGCGGTAAAAGCTTATTTCGAAGTGCTCGTTTCTACTAGGGTTCGTCTACCTTCATTTTGGCGTATGTTCACCGTACATTTTCGCATTTTTATCAGTTAAATATCTTGTCCTTAAATAGTAAGGCTTGCCTACGATTTGTCTAAAAATTTTGTAATTATGTAGGCTATTCCTAAACTATAAATATAATTGTCTACGGAGATATAAATTGCCTAGGAAATTATTTATGTAGGTAAGTTTATCTATGAAAATTACATATGAAAATTACAAATGTGTGGCAGATTGTTCGTAGGTAATTTGTTTTGCCCTAGGTATTTTATTTATGTAGGTAATTTTTCATAGATTATTCTAAAAAATTGGTAGCAAATCATAAACAATCTTCACTTGTTAAGAATCAAATTATTTTTTGTAGGAAATTTCTGTAGCCATTTGAACATTTTCCTAGGCAATCCTTCATTTTTTTTTTTTTTTGTAGTGACGTGATGAATGAAAATTTGATGCCAGAAATTGAGAAACCGTTGATTTTCGATGGCTCGATTAGTGAGTGCAAGCATCATTATGATGGGTAAAGGAAAAAGGAATTTAAAAAAACTGAAAATAAAAGGAGTAAAAAGTATAAAACAAAAGATGACAAGGGCGAAAGGGTCCAAAAATAAATCCCGACAGTGAGGAGTTTGGAAAGATATGGTGAAGAAAAGGTCAATAAGGGAGCGCTAACGTCGTATGATGGGTACCGGAAAAAAGAATAAAAAATACTGAAAATAAGAGTAAAAAGTCAATGATGAAAATATATAAAATAAAAGATGACAATGGTAAAAAGGTCAAAAAATGATTTCAGACAGCTAGGAATTTGGAAAAATCGGGTGAGAAAAAGGTCGATCAGGGAGTGCTAGCGTCATGTGATGGATAAAAAAAAAAAAAAGAACAAAAATTACTGAAAAATAAGAGTAAAAATGAAAATGTATAAAACAAAAAGATGGCAGAGGTAAAATGGAGGAATTTGGAAATATAGGGTGAGAAAATATCGATTAGGAAGCGCTAGCGTCGATTGATGAATGATAAAAAATAAAAATAAAAAATCACTAAAAAAGGATAAAAATGTAAAAAACTAGTAGATGACAGAGATAAAATGATATAAAAAGCATTTCTACCCCAAACCACTTAATATATAGATATATAAGAGCCTGTTACTTGACCTTTTCTACAAGTGATAATCAAGAAGAAAACTGGACCGGTTGAAGCCTGAAGGCCACATAAATTGGCACGTTTGTCGTTATTTATTAAAGAAAGAGACACATTTGTGTTGATCTGGGTAGGATTTGTTAATTAAAAAAAATTCTGATTAAAAAAAAAAATGTATTTCGTGTGAATCGGGGTGCTCACACATAAATTTCTATCGTTATTATGTGTAAAAATTATATTTTATTATCTTGCAAAAAATTTTCACTATTTAATAATAAAAAATATTTTCTAAATATTAATTGTTTTTGTTTCATATCGGTCTTAGATTTTTATACACATCTGATGAAGTTTTTGTATATAATGATGATCTTAAATACTTGAGTTCATAGCATAGGCCCAGGTCTATACAAGTTTTTGTCTTAAAAAAAAGATTATACCCCGTTTGAGATGGAACATAATTTGAGTATTGATATTTTAACAATTTGAGAGGAATGAATGTTGATTTGTGATAAATTATACCCCATCTCACGCTTGAGACAGTTTCATACGAATTTTTGCCTTTTAAAAAAGAAATATAGCCATGATTGGTGAGAGTTCTGAATTGTCAAAACACCTAAAATATCATCTTCTTTCGCTTTCCTAATTTACTTCTGCTATCAGCTTCACAAATTTCTTGGTAACTTAATGGTTGGTAAAATAAAATATCGTTATAAAGAAGATATCAATACGTGTGAACAATAGAATTTCAAAGAATCGGTCGGAGACGTTTTCAACATATTTTTCAAGGATGCAAATTTGGTGTTGTATAGTAGGATGTTGTGCACACACCCTAGAGTCCTACTGTACAGCACCAAATCTCTTCCCATTTTTCAATAACATATTTCTTAATAAAGAAAAGCTTATTTTAATAATTCAGTAAAATAATAGTAGGTTAAGTTATGTATGCACCAGGTACATCGTGCATTTTATAGTGTATTTTTTAAATATATAATTTATTTATACTGAAACATGCAATTTATTCTACGAATACAAATTGCACGTTTCAATATAAATAAATGACATGTTTCAATGTAATAAGTTATATATTTATAGAGGGACACTTGTGTGCACCAATTCTTGAAAGTGCGATTGGTGCAATTTGATTCAATTTCAATTTGGATGGCCTGTCGACTCTAAATCCTAACCCCTAAACAATGAATCATAAATCATATATGAATCATTAAATTTGGTTGAACCATGAACTACTTGGACTGAATGAAGAACTACTCGGGAAAGGGGTTTGGGTCGGTAGAAAAAAAAAATTGAAAATAAAGTTAAAAGAAAACTGAAATTGAAAAAAAAAACACTACAATTAAAAAAAAAAAAAAAAAAAACTCACCAAATTAAATTAAATTATTTAAATTGATTTAGTCTTTAATAGTCTTACATGAAAATTTGTCATATTTATAAATACACTTTAAAATACACGGTGCTTCTAGTGCTCAAGGGACACAATCTAAAAGTATTATTTTAAGAAGGGTCCGGTTATTGACACCCCTTTAATTAGGAGATACACCACCTTTAAATTTTAGTTATTTTATTATAATTAAGAAATTACATATATACCCATTAATAATTTAAGAGCCTATAAAATTGTCCAGAATCCACCCGCCAGCGGCTACCACCACCAGGCACCAGGGACTTCTGAAAGAGAAACACTCTCGAGATGACCCAAACAAATAAGGGAAACTGTGCAACAAAATAAATTATGTTAGGGGGGATTTTGTATCAAAATTTTCTGCAACCAATTTCGAATAACCGGTTTCGATGAACAATTTTTTTTTTTTTTTGGTATAATTGATCTTGAAAGTAACAAAATTTTCTGCAAAATCAGCAACAACTGTGTCTCAAGGCGGCGTGATGGCGGGGAGAGACCGTAAAAGTCCTGGGCACGAACGGAACAACTGATTTAAAAAAAAAATCGAGGCACTGGGATAGAATTTCTAAAAGGGGCAGTTGCAAAGAGGATGAAATTGGAAGAGGGACAAAAGGTGTTAATGGAATTGGGTAAATCTTGAATATGGCAGGCACCATTGTGAGTTGTGAATATCAAGGATCAATACATAAATGCAAAGGTGGGGAAAGTAGAAAACATCTGGTTGCGAGAGGAGAGGAAAGACGGAGAAGAGGGTATAATTGGAAATTTAGAGGAGTGTATCTACTAATCGCAAGAAAATGAATGGGTGAACTAATCATCTGAGTGTATCTCCTAATTAAGGGGGTGCGAATAACTGCATTTATTTTTCTTGTTACTGGTCATATGTATAGAACTAATTTCGGGATTGGACATAGCATCAAGGATCTTTTAGATGCACATGTTCCTCCAAGAGGGCGATTGGGGCGTGGGCATAAGGGTCTTTATGATACAATTAACAATTCGCTTCATTTTCAATTAGGCCTTGCTCTAGCTTCTTTAGGGGTTATTACCTCATTGGTAGCTCAACACTTTAGAAATTTGGAGAAATCTGAAAATCTTGGGTATCTGCATGACTTTCGTCTTAGAAAAATATCGAATTTATCGAATTTTTTAAGATACAAAAATTTACCGATGCGGTATGGATATAGAAATTTCGGTATACCGCGATATAACCGAAAATCCTATATTCAATTTCATATATTTTTTTTTAAAAATAAATAATAATTATATTATATATATATATACACACACAACACAAATCACAAAAATAAACCCTAACCCTTCTCCACCTAAATATAGGTTCTCGTTTCTAGTTCTCCCTCTTCTCCTTCCACTTGTAGTCTCCCGCCTCCCATCCTTGTAGTCGCCCACAACTCCATCTACATCCCCCCCGCTCGACTCACATACATTTCTCTCCTCCATTTGTCGCCCGCCTCCTCACTTGTTAATACTTCCAGCCTCCCTATCATTAATCGCCCCTCCTCCCCTCCTTGCCGCCTCCGCCTCCTCTCTGTGTAGTCGTCCTTGACCTCCCCTCTGCCCGTCGCCCGACCTCCCTCATACCACCCGCTCTCTTCCTCCATTTCAGTTTCTTAATCGGCCGTCGTCGCCCAAGCCAAGCCATCCACCACGTGACCCACCTGCCGTCCCAAGCCGAGACCACCGCTCTCTTTCTCCCTCACATCTCTAATAAAGTTATGCTCTCTTTTTTTTTTTTTTTTTTTTTTATGCAAGAATCAAAATTTGTTAAATTAGGGATTGTTTTGGGGTGTTAAATTAGAGATTGTTGGGGTGTTAATATCTTTGAGATTGTTTGGTTTGAATTGCATACCAATTTTTGGTTTGGTTTGAATTGCATACCAATTTTTTGGTTTGGTTTGGTTTGAATTGCATACTAATTGTTGGGGTGTTAATATCTTTCGAATTTTGGTTTGGTTTGGTTTGGTTTGAAGTAAAGCAATTTTTTGCAATAGTGCAGTATCGATATCAATATTGGCATACCTTAAAAAATTTCGATATACCAAAAATACCAAAATTTTCGATATATCAAAATTTTTAATTATCTAGATTGTCATCTGAAATTTTAAGCATACCGAAATTTTCTAACATACCAAAATTTTCGGTATGACAACGTTATGACTTTTTTAGGTATCAAAATTTCGGGTATACGAAATTAAATATATCTGAAATTTTTGATATGACAACGGTATGAATTTTTCGGTATGCGAAAAATTTAATCTCTGATATGGTATGGCGAAAAAAAAATTTGGTATGCCCGTCTTGTCCATCCTACTCAACACATGTACTCTTTACATGCTTATGCATTCATAGCACAAGACTTTACTACTCAATTTTGCATTATATACTCATCACCAATATATTGCGGGATTCATCATGAGGGGCGACTTAGAGGCGGCATGGGGATTTTGCTTGGTTGGGTACTTTTGACCAAGTTTCGGGAAAAGCAGGCACTATTGCAACTCTCTGCAATTCATGGAAGGTTAAGTATAAGTACTATTCACACACGGCGGGTGGCTCGTATTCAAGTTGAAAATGCAACCAAGCGAGACATGATTTTGAATGGATTGTCTATGGGCGACACGCCGATGAAAATCATGCCACCATGGTTTTAGTTGACTGACGAAGAGATAAGCAACATCCTCCTATGGATTAACCTACGGGCTTACCTCTTGAGTCTTTGGAATCGACAACACTTGGAAAGATTACTTCAAAGGTAGGGAGGCCTATCTCTTAGTCTATGGGGGTGGGAATATATTTTCTATTTGGAACACCTTTTGAGTATCTAACTATCGGGGACGGTTTGGCTCAAAAGGCGTAAACTAGTTATTTTCGAATTGTTTCGAGCAAATCCATATTCCCCCTTTTTTTTTTGGAGAGACTACAAAAATCCCCTTTTGATATCTCCGGGTTGAGAAAACTCATTTTAAAAAACGGGTTGGATAAGGGGTAAACATTTAAAATTGTAGAGTATACAAAAGAACAAACAAAAAGAAAAGAAAAAAAAAAACAGAACAAAAGCAAGGAAAAAACACGAATAAAAGGACCCTTTTAAGAATTACTTAGTCTCTTTCTCAACATTTCATCCAATATCTATAAAATATTATGAATAAATCTCCAGTGAGAATTTTCACCATGAAAATTGACCCATATTGATAATCAAACGTGTTAGCACCCAACACTTTTATGCTATATTTATACTGTAAAGGAACTTGTAATTTATAATATACTTTGGTGTGTTGGTTTGATTTCACTTTACTGTAAAGAAAATTGTAATTTATAATATAAATTGGCGTGTTGGTTTGATTTTTACTTTACTATAAATAAAATTATTATTACTTGGATAATCAACAATGAATACTATCATTTAAGAAAGGTTGAGTAAATGATTACACATGTAAAATCTTATTATATAATAAGAGGATGTACCTCCTCAGCTTTCGACATGTGTCGCAATAGACACTCTCCTGAGCTGCCATGTGTCACCAGCCTTTGTCATGTGTCACAATTGCACTCTCCAAGTGCCACAAATTTGCCATGTGTCACAATTTTTTGTAATGCTGGAAAATGACTGTTCGATTTTGTATGAAACCTTTGATATTTGAGTAAATGCTCTTTGACGAAAGAAATTCTGCACCACCCTCTCTTTTCCACACACGCACTCAATTCGAAGAGGAAGAAAATGCGGATGTTGATGAAGAGAATCCCTCGCAACAAATTTCCTCGCAAGCATCCCAAATCATCTGGTATTTGTTTTCTGTTTGTATATATGATATGTACTTTCGATTTGGATTTCTTTGAGTTTGAGTTTCCTTTTCTGTGATTTTTTGAAGAGCTTAGGCCCAAACAAGAAGGTGAAAATCGAAACCCTTTGTCAATATTTGCAAATAGTGTGAATAATTAATTGGAACTTTGCACAAATTAGCTGATTATTAGTAGTTTCTCCAAATGTTGATTCTTTTTCTTTTTAGAAATTATATGTATGATGATGTGAAATGAATGAAAGCTCAAACGACTGAGTTTTACATTATTTTTTTTTAAATTGAGTCCTATAAGAAACGCAAAAACGTATCCCCTGTCACTGCATCTGTTCGGCCACCAAGACTCCGCAAGGTGCATGGGATTTCTTGGCTTAAAGAAATCACTAATTGGCTGAAAGAAATCTGAGAAATCGGTAAAAAAATAAAGAACAGGGTATCATCAATTCATCACGATCATGGTAAGAACTTATCTAGGGTTATTTTCTTCATTTTATTTTCTTATTTTTTTATATTAAAATTCAATTTTTGTTGAAGTATTATGTTGATTGAGACTGAATTGTGTTGTAACACCCCTAGTTTCTATTTACATAATTATGTGTAAATGGTTATATTATAAAGCATAAGGAATTAATTTTTTTTTTTAAAAGGGTTATATATAAACAAACTTATATCCGAGAAATTATAAGGTTGCACGGAGTACCGGTTTCGATTGTATCCGAGAGAGATATCCGTCAGAGTTTTGGAAGAGTTTGCAGAAAGCATTGGGTACTAAGCTAAATTTGAGACGGCTTATCATCCGCAATCTGATGGGCAATCAGAGAGAACAATTCAGATCTTGGAAGATATGTTGAGAGCATGTATCCTTGATTTGAACAATAGTTGGGAGTATTTTATACCATTGGTTGAGTTTGAATATAATAACAGTTTTCAGTCAACCATTGGAATGGCTCCTTATGAGGCGTTATATGGGAGAAAATGTCGTTCGCCATTGTATTGGGATGAAGTTGGAGAAAAGAAGTTGTTAGGTTCGGAGATGTTAAAAGAAACAATTGAAGTGGTTGAGAACGTACGAGAGAAAATCAAAGTTGCACAAGATAGACAAAAATTTTATGCCGACAAGCGCAGAAAGAATTTACAATTCGAGGAAGGAGAGAGTTTTCTTGAAAGTTTCTCCGACTAAAGGAGTCGTACGCTTTGGGAAGAAGGGTATATTAAGACCAACGTATGTAGGACCATTTGAAATACTCGAGAAGGTTGGTGACTCAGCATATTGTCTAGCGTTACCTCCAGAATTTTCTGCCGTATATAATGTGTTTCATGTCTCCATGCTAAGAAAGTACGTTCAAGATCCAGAACATGTCATCGATTATTCGACGCTCGAATTAAATCGGAACTTATCTTACGAGGAAAAACCTTTGGCAAATTTGGAAAGGAAAGTTCATCGATTAAGAAACAAAGACATTGCATTAATCAAGGTGCAATGGAATCGTCATAGCGAAAAGGAGGCGACTTGGGAACGTGAAGATGAAATACGCGCCAGATACCCAGAATTCCTTACACATGGTATGTTACAAGTACGTCATAAATTTCGAGGACGAAATTTCTTTTTAGGAGGAGAGGATGTAACACCCCTAGTTTCTATTTACATAATTATGTGTAAATGATTATATTATAAAGCATAAGAAATTTTTTATTTTTTTTAAAAGGTTTATATATATATGTATGTATGCATATATATAATAAGATGACTATGGGTAAATAGACATGAGTGAGAAACTTCTTCCGCACACTTTTCAATTTTATAGAGATTCCTCCATATTGAAACATTAGGCCATAATTCAATATATATCCTAAAATTTTATTAACTTAATCAAATTATTTATTTCCTTTATACCTACAATCCTTCACTCTGAAGCAAACTCAATAAAGATAAATCACTCTCCTTTGGCCGACACCTGGCTCATGTGCATATACACACAGCTCCTTATTCGATCATAATATTTAGAGAATACACATCCTTCTCTAATATTCTACACCGTGCCCGAGTTAATTTATTTCCCTCCGAAGAGACAAATTCTCCGACAACGGTTTCCTTCTCTGTGGCAGTAATTATTATTTTCCCTCTACCTTCTTTTGTTGAATCCGGTTTCTATATTTATTCGTTTGGTCAGGGAGTAAGCTGATATTCATGTTATTTTATTGAATTATTAGGCTAAAATCAATTGTAGTTGCCACAAGCATTTAATTTTGTATGTCAACTCTTTGTAGTTCCTCTTTTCCTTATCCAAATAGGCGAGATGTTGTTGATGCCTAAATATCATTTCCTGCTTCCAATTTTACATTATCATGAATTCATGATACATAGAACTAGTATAACTATTATGACCCCACTTTCTGTATGTATATATTCCCATGAAGGCCGAACTATGCAGTAGCCTAAATTATGCTCTCCTTTTGCTTATATGATAATCCAATTAATTATTATGTTTTAAAATATCACTTTTACATTATTAATATAATAATAATTAGAGTAGTGACAGTTGTTCTAGAAATGAATATAGCATTTCAGGGTGCTACTCCTACGCCCAAATCTCTGTCCCTATTAATTGTTTTTCCAACAGTGTTTGAGAGCATTCATGTTTTATTCAATTGGTCCTTTTAGGTAGAATTGGAGTCCTTTTATATTTATTAATAATTAAGATAAAATATTATATATCACTAATATATTAGTAATTAATACCAAGATTTATTAGCTCATTAATAAAACTCTTAAGCCTCGTTTCTTTAATATTTTAGGTGACGAGGGACTTACACCTTAACCCAACCTACATAATTGCAAGGACAATCAAGATTTAAGGTGGGGTTTTCTTCTACGAATTGATTGGAATGCTTTGTCACTTTTAAATGTTCATGTGAGTGATTTTGTTGCTTGCTGCATCACTATGTTATTCGTCGACGCCTATGTTTATTTGCGGGGGCTACGGTCCAGGAGGGCAAAGCTCCTTGGAGGCAACTCCACCGTACCTATGGTTGGCATAACCAACAAGCCTATGAAAATTCAGTTTGAATGTTTGTGAGTTAATGATTTCATTTACATGTGATATTTGACGGTGACAAAGGGAACCCCACTTAGCTAATTGTTTGCTCACCCCAATCAAATTAACATTTTGTAGACTAGATGTGGAGCTCGGTGAAGGGTCGGTGGATCGCCTGAACGTGTTTAATTTAATGTTTTACTATAACGTTCTATGTTATATTAAGTTTCTAGTACACTTAAACTTATGAGTTTTGGGATTGTTATTTTGGAGATTATGAGTTGTATCCTGTAATTAAGTTAAGTCTGCGTTTTGAACTAAGATAAGTTATACTATCTTGTGGTGTAAGTAAATTTGATTTCATAAAGTCTTATGATATTTTGGGTCGTGACAGTGTGGTATCAGAGCAGGTCTACGTTCTTGTGGACTTGCGAAAATGAATCCTTCTTTTAAAAAGTTTTATGTTGCAAGAGAATTATGTATAAGGTTATGAATTTAAAATGTCTAAGTCATGGCATCCACCACCGCCCACCGCTACAACTCCAATAAGGTACGACATGCTTACGCACTATGTTACTAACCGATCATGGAAAAGATAATCGCATGATATATGATTAACATGAACACGATAGGGTAGCATGATAAAGTATTTAAATTTCTTCTTATCAGGCTTGGTGTTTGATAGGTAGCAGTATGGTCAGGGAGCTTAGATAGCTTATACTCTTAGAACTAAGTCATTCCTATTTTATAGGAAAATGCCAACCACACGTAAGAATCTTAATAATCCTCCGATAGGCGCTAGTGGTGAGAACCCACCTCATGCTGAGGAACCCACACTGGCAAATTTGGTAGAGATGCTTCGGACACAGAATACTTCTAACATGAATCAAACCGCTGGAGGACAAACCCAGCCAAGAGGGGAAAATATTACTTTAGCAGATGTTGTCGCTTTAATTCAGAATATCCAGAATTTCCCGCAGAACCCCCAACCTCCGGAACAACAACCAAATCAACTACAAGTAGTGGAACGATTTCACCATTTTAAACCCCCTACTTTTAATGGTCGAGACAGACCACCTGCTTTAGAAGAGTGGATGAAACTATGGAGGGTATATTTGGACTTATTAATTGCACTGATGCACAACGTGTTGACTGTGCGTCTTTTCCGCTTAAAGAAGATGAACGCATCTGGTGGAATGCGTATTGTGGGATGAGATCTGCTGCTGAACGCGCTGTACTTACATGGGCGGAATTTAGACGTGTGGTGATGGACAAGTATTACCCACCATCTTACCGTATGAGGATGAAATCTGAGTTTTTCAACCTGAAGCAAGAAAATATGTCTGTTGAGGAATATGAAAGAAAATTGAGTCAGATGTGACGGTTTGCCCCACATTTAGTCGATACTGAAGCTAAGAAGGCACAGAGGTTCAGATACGGGCTCCGATCGGAAATCAGGAATGTAATCTCAGGATAGGGTATTACAACATTTTGAGCGGTGAAGAGATAGCCACCAGTATAGCGATGGATTCACCCAAACCCAAGGTGGGAGAGTTTTCAGGAAAAAGGAAATGGGAAAATTTGACCCAAAATAGAAATATAAACTCTAACAAGCAAAGGATGAGTCTTTGGAAGTATAGTACCTGGAGAACGTATGGACATGCCAACATGTATGAAATGTGGCAAAAGGTACTACGGAGAGTGTATGTTGGGACTCAATCGCTGTTTCAGATGAAAACAACCAGGACATACTCTGGTAAATTGCCCAAAAAATAAGGATGAAGGAAGTCAGAGAAGGCCTAATTCTGGAGCTGGTGTCAATGCACGAATGTTTGCCATGACTCAAGAAGAAAGGTGACCCGTGACCCGGGAACCATGGCGGGTATGTTTACGGTCTCAAATATACCTTTTTTTTGTGCTTTTGGACCTTTGGAGCTACCCGTTCATTCATATCTTTGAAATTTCATGTTTTTAACTGGAAATAAGGATATGAGTGTAGAAGAACCACTGGTAATCAATATACCCTCTGGAAAAATAATGAATGCTTACTCAATGGCTAAGAATGTGAATATTCAAGTGAATGAACATGATTTTGAAGTTGATTTGTATGTGTTGGATATGCAAAATTTTGATATTATTCTTGGTATGGATTGGCTTAGTAAGTACCGGTCGATATTAAGTGTAGGGAAAGAGAAGTGACCTTACACTTACCTAGTAAAGAAAGAAGCGTGTTTTATGGGGTTAAGTCTAGGACCGTACCACGAATAATAAGTGCGTTGAAAGCAACGACGATGTTGAGGAAGAATAATTGTTGGGGATATCTAGTCAACATCTTCGGAGGCCAAAAACAGGAAGTGAGTGTTGTTAACGTACCAATTGTTCGAGAATACTTAAGGCGTTTTCCCGGAGGATTTACAGAGTCCCTGGGATAGATAAGTGGAATTCACCATTGATTTGGTACCTGGAGCAGCACCGGTATCAAAAGCTCCTTATAGGATGTCACCTAAAGAGCTACAAGAATTGAAAGTTCAGATACAAGGATTGTTAGACTTAGGTTTTATTCGACCTAGTGTCTCACCATGGGGAGCGCCCGTTTTGTTCGCAAAAAAAAGGATGGATCATTAAAATTTGCATTGATTATAGGGAGTTGAATCGACTCACAATTAAGAACAAGTATCCATTGCCAAGGATTGAAGACTTGTTCGACCAATTGAGAGGAGGCGCAATATTTTCAAGATTGATCTTCGATCGGTACCACCAATTGAAGGTCAAAGAAAGTGATATCACGAAGGCGGCGTTTATAACTCGTCGGCCATTATGAGTTTGTGGTTATGCCTTTCGGACTAAGTAATGCCCCTGCTTTGTGTTTATGGATTTGATGAACCAAAGTCTTCCATCCATTTTTAGATCGGTTTATCATCGTGTTCATAGATGATATTTTGGTGTACTTTCGAGATGAAGCACATCATGAAGAGCATTTGAGGGTTGTGTTGGAAACGCCCATACGGAAAAAGTTGTATGCAAAGTTTAAAAGTGTGAGTTTTGGCTTAATCGAGTAGCCTTCCTTTGACATGTGATTCTTGCTAAGGGGAATTGAAGTTGATCCAACAAAGTTAGAAGCCATCAATGAGTGGAAAATACCAACAAAAGCGTGAGGTTAAGTAGCTTTTTAGGGTTGGTTTGGTTATTGCTCGGAGATTCATTGAAGGGTTTTCAAGAATAGCTTCGCCATTTGGCGTCGGCGAGGAAAGGAGAAAAATATGAATGGAGCGAAGTGCGAGAAAAGTTTTCAAGAACTTCAAAGCGAAGACTTCGTCGCCCTTGTATTGATAATTTCGGATCAACTAAGGATTTTGTGATTTATAGTATTGTCGAAACAAGGAATTGGGTGTGTTTTGATGCAAGCTGGGTAAAGTTGTTGCCCTCGCCTCAAAGGCAAATAAAGGCTCATGAATTGAATTATCCAACTCATGATTTGGAGTTAGCTGTTGTTGTTCATGCACTAAAAATATGGAGACACTATCTATATGGAGGAAGGTGTGAGATATACTCGGACCACAAAAGTCTGAAGTATCTTTTCACACAAAAGGAATTGAACATGAGGCAAAGGAGATGGTTGGAGTTAGTGAAGGATTATGATTGTACCATACACTATCATCCGGGTAAAATTTAACGTGGTAGCCGATGCCTGAAAGTCGCAAAAAACAAAAACTGAGTTGAGCGTGCTTACAGGGCAAGACCAGCTAGTAAAGGAGTTCACGGAAATGGAAATTGAAGTCGTGACACCACCAAGAAGCATTAAAGCTGTCTTAGCAACCCTAGTGGTACAACCAAATTTGAGAAATATGATTAAAAAGGAGCAATTCAAGGATGAGTTTTTAAGTAAGGCAAAGGCGTACTCTTAAAGAAGAAGATAAAAGTTTTCGATTGGGTGATGATGGAGCATTGTATTATAAAGGGAGAATTTGTGTGCTGGAGATGTTTCACTTAAGAAGATATCTTGAAAAGCTCATAGTACACCTTATCTTCTTTCATCGGGTAGCACAAAGATGTACCATGACTTCTGAAGAATATTTTGGTGGAGTGGAATGAAAAATGACATCGCAAAATTTGTGGAAAGGTGTCTGGTTTGTCAACAAGTAAGAGCCGAGCATCAACGTCCCTCGGGACTACTTCAACCGCTTAAGATTCCAGAATGGAAGTGGGAACACATAACAATGGACTTTGTTACGGGATTACCAAGAACGGTTAAAGGGAATAACACAGTTTGGGTTGTCGTTGATCGGTTAACAAAATCTGCGCATTTTATTCCGGTGAAGACTACCTTTAAGATGGAGCAATATGAACAAACTTATATCTGAGAAATTATAAGGTTGCAGGGAGTACCGGTTTCGATTGTATCCGATAGAGATACACGCTTCACGTCAGAGTTTTGGAAGAGTTTGCAGAAAGCTTTGGGTACTAAGCTAAATTTCAGTACGACTTATCATCCGCAATCTGATGGGCAATCGAAGAGAACAATTCAGATCTTGGAAGATATGTTGAGAGCATGTATCCTTGATTTGAACAATAGTTGGGAGTATTTTATACCATTGGTTGAGTTCGCATATAATAACAGTTTTCAGTCAACCATTGGAATGGCTCCTTATGAGGCGTTATATGGGAGAAAATGTCGTTCACCATTGTATTGGGATGATGTTGGAGAAAAGAAGTTGTTAGGTCCGGAGATGTTAAAAGAAACAATTGGAGTGGTTGAGAACGTACGAGAGAAAATCAAAGTTGCACAAGATAGACAAAAAATTTATGCCGACAAGCGCAGAAAGAATTTACAATTCGAGGAAGGAGAGAAAGTTTTCTTGAAAGTTTCTCCCACTAAAGGAGTCGTACGCTTTGGGAAGAAGGGTAAATTAAGACCAACATATGTAGGACCATTTGAAATACTCGAGAAGGTTGGTGACTCTGCATATTGTCTAGCGTTACCTCCAGAATTTTCTGTCGTTCATAATGTGTTACATGTCTCCATGCTAAGAAAGTACGTTCAAGATCCAGAACATGTCATCGATTATTCGACGCTCGAATTAAATCGGAACTTAACTTACGAGGAAAAACCTTTGGCAATTTTGGAAAGGAAAGTTCATCGATTAAGAAACAAAGACATTGCATTAATCAAGGTGCAATGGAATCGTCATAGCGAAAAGGAGGCGACTTGGGAACGTGAAGATGAAATACGCGCCAGATACCCAGAATTCCTTACACATGGTATGTTATAAGTACGTCATAAATTTTGAGGACGAAATTTCTTTTTAGGAGGAGAGAATGTAACACCCCTAGTTTCTATTTACATAATTATGTGTAAATGGTTATATTATAATGCATAAGAAATTATTATTTTTTTTAAAAAGGGTTATATATATATGTATGTATATATATAATAAGATGACTATGGGCAAATAGACATGAGTGAGAAACTTCTTCCGCACACTTTTCAATTTTATAGAGATTCCTCCATATTGAAGCATTAGCCCATAATTCAATATATATCCTAAAATTTTATTAACTTAATCAAATTATTTATTTCCTTTATACCTACAATCCTTCACTCTGAAGCAAACCCAATAAAGATAAATCACTCTCCTTTGGCCGACACCTGGCTCATGTGCATATACACACAGCTCCTTATTCGATCATAATATTTAGAGAATACACATCCTTCTCTAATATTCTACACCGTGCCCGAGTTAATTTCTTTCCATCCGAAGAGACAAATTCTCCGACAACGGTTTCCTTCTCTGTGGCAGTAATTATTATTTTCCCTCTACCTTCTTTGTTGAATCCGGTTTCTATATAACAATTATATTGATTATATTGATTCGTTTGGTCAGGGAGTAAGCTGATATTCATGTTATTCTATTGAATTATTAGGCTAAAATCAATTGTAGTTGCCACAAGCATTTAATTTTGTATGTAACTCTTTGTAGTTCCTCTTTTTCCTTATCCAAATAGGCGAGATGTTTGTTGAAGACAAATTATCCGGATATGTGTTCTCAAGATCCGACCACGTCGTGAGGCCCTAGGTCCAAATCGACCCGACCCGGCGAGATTAGATACCCAAAAATACGTTGATCCCGGCATGTTGTGAAAGCATGTTGCATTTAGTCGACCAGGCACGAGATACCATGGGATAAAGATGATGAAATTTTACCAAAGCTAACACCTCGCAGATCGCCAGAAGAGACATAAAAGCCCGACTGGAGGATGTGCGATCGAGGAAGACCAGCGGGGATCTCGATGCGACATAGATCTGAGCATTAACTATGACTTCGATGGGTGTCAGACAGACAACGCCGAAGAACTTCCTAAATCATACCTAAATCGTAGAGAATCGTCGTGAAACGACAACAATTGACTTTTCGATTTTTCAACAGGCTAATTCCTGCAAATCAAACCGGAGTTACGGGTTGATGTATATGCGAGGTCATGAGGTCAACAACCTCAACGAGCGACCTCCCTCGAGACGGTAAAGAGGCGAGATCGAGGCGGAAGAATAAAAAGATATGCGGCCAGGCGACCTCGAGGGAACAAAATCGTGAAGCACAACACAAGAAGATAATCCCAAAAAATCAAGAGTCAATGCCAACCTCATGAGACGAGACAAACATTTAGTGTAATGTAAATCTAGTTTTAATTATTAGATCCACAAATATAATAAAACCCAAAAATAAAGGGTTGAGACGAACTTGGAAGATTTTGTGACCTATCAAGGGTGGTCCTCTCCTCTATAAATAGAGGACCATACCCCATTGTAAAGGCTCTCTCCCATTTTTGGCCCTCATTCATGATATATACAAAACCTGATATTTAAGGAAGAAGAACAAAGTTAACCGCAACATTCTTGTTTCGTTTATTATGTTTTGATAGTTATTAATCGGGTTTCTTTTTATAGCCACATTACGATCCGTTTATCCGAACCCGATAAAATCATTATCAGCAAATTGGTATTTAGAAGAAGGGTATTTCACTAGAATTTTGCTAAATTTTCTTTTGAAATTTCCTTCATATCTTCAAACCTTCAAACAAGAACTCCTTCACATCTTCAATCTCCAAACACCCATTGTCAAATCTTCATGTCTGCAAACATGAATCCTCAAAATTCCAAATCCCACACTCATTTTAATATGTGGAAAAGATCCACACATGTCATCTGCAAAAACCAAAAACCTAAAAAAATAAATCTATACACTACCTCTCTTTCTTTGAAGACACATAAAAAATCTGGGCTCGTATGCCATTTGTTCGAAACACAAGTCAATCATCACTCTCTGCACTTTCAAAAGAGCTGGAGTATGGTTTTTGTTGAGTTTTGTGAAACTCCTCTCCATGTTTTCTGCCTTGAATCCCTGTTTCATTTCAAGAACAAACCCCTCATACAAAAATACCAACACATACCTACCACAAATAACCAAGAAATGAACTACTAAACTGCACAAATACATACACCTATACATACACACACCCCTGTAAAACCCCTCGGAGGTCCTCTACCAGGAAAAACCGCACCACCAACAGAAATCGCCGCCTTCCCCGCCGCCGTTGACGTACGCTCGCCCCGCCGCGGCTTTCTGCAAATCCAGCCAAAGCCCTCACCGCCTCGCGTACGCCGACTCGAAAATCGGCCAACTGAACAACAACATCAGCAAATACAGAGGGCCACCACCTCCATCGCCATCTTCGTCAACTGAAACAGGGAAACCTCGGAATCCGCACTACCGGTACGCTCGCCCTACAGCCACGCGTCCAACGCAGGCACCATCGCCATCTGAATCTCCACCACCCCCGCCATGCTCCCAAACGGCGTTGCTTCGTCCCAAATCCACCAAGAAATCAGTCTAGCCTTCGTCCGCTTTTGTGTTTTGCCTTCGTCGTCCACAAAGATCGGAGCCACACTCCGTCTGTCAACAAATCATCGAAGCCACTGGCCGCGACCCGCCGCTCCCCCGATGCGCGAACCACCGCGACTCGCCGCTTCAGTCGCTCGCCGCCGCCCGCCTATTTGCTCCACCATCCAACTCACAGTTGCGGAACGCACCATACGGAGATCTGGAGACTACAAGCATAAGAAGGAATATAAACCGCCGGAGGAAGATAGATCACCGGAAAAATCAACAATCCCACCGTCGCAAGCAAACCGTCGTTACCCCACGGCGCCGCAACGCTGGAAGAATTTTTGGGGGGAAAAGGAGCGTACAGAGGCTTTTTGGTGTGTTACACAATGTGTGGGCTTGACCTAATCCCAAATTTTGGGCCCAGATTTAAGTCATGATTATTATTTGGGCCCAGGATTGTACCTTTTAAGTTTTTGGGTCCAAGTTCTTTATTGGCTGATTAAGTTAACAGTCGGGCTTCTGCTGAGTAAGGTTTGGGCCAGATTTATTATTTCCTAATAATATTTCGGCCCAATCCCAAAAAAAAAAAAAAAAAAGGGTGGCAGCTCGGTGGGAAAAGTGCACGAGCACCTTTGAGTCTCATGATTTCTTTCGAAAGAATCTGGCGATTCTTTTCTTTCACTTCATCGGGTTTTATTCTTTTACCTCCTTTTTAATACTGTCCTTTTCGCGTATTTTTTAGATCATTAAAAGGCGGGGGCATAATTGGTGAATTGTGAATTCCCTTACATCATTAAGTTGATAGTTTAAATTCATACATGAACATTCATCTCTCGAGTTAGTGTATAATATTGCATATACCATCTACTTGGTGAAATGCCTAAAACAATCATGATTGGCTTCACTCTCTATGAGAAATTCTTTCATTTAAATCAAAGTATTGATGATTAAACATATCGTTAGAAAAATCTTGAAATAAAGTAAATACATTTGATGATAATTTTCATACGTGAGAATATTGGTGATTAGAGAAATGCCCTGCGATTGCATTCTTGAACTTTGCTAATCATGAGTGTGACTTTTGAATTCTCGATATGCTTAAGTCATTAACTATCTAGATTGGATAAAGATAACGTGATATTAAACAATTTGCTTATTTCTTGCGAGGAAATTTCTCATAACTCCCCGCGTTGAAAAAAATTTCCAAGTTAGGGAGATGCGAATATGAATGCACGCAAATTAGAATCACCTTACGTGATGGACGTTATCAACGATACACATCGATATGATTATCATGGAAACAAAGACCATAGTCGAAACAAAAGAAAACTTATACGGGCACCTGGAGCCCCGAAGGCAACTCAAAGAATCTACTGACAATCATTTGCCCATTCATGTCAACATGTACCCGAGCTCTCTCCCTGTTGAGCTCCCTAAAGACTCCGCTTATCGTCGGCGAGAATCCATCAAAACTCTCTCCCGACGAGCTCCTTTGAAGACCTACTCATCCCGAAAGGGGATCCCATCCGCTCTCTCCGACGAGCCATCTCGAAGACTTGCCCGCCCGCGGCGTTGGCTTCCCGCTACCTCGGCGATGTTCATTCATGGAATTTAGCAAAATATTCTCCAGCCTACCGGCGATGAGATCGTCGCCTTTCTGGCATTGACTGCTGCGCCTTCCGGCGTTGAGCACCGCTACGCCGATGATGTTTATTATTTGATTTAAGTATTCTCCGCGCTACCGGCGATGAGATAAATCGCGCTACCGGCGTTGACTGTCCGCGCTACCGGCGTTGGCACCGTACGCTCGGTGATATTCATTTCGCCGATTTAGCGAAGAATGTTCTCGCCATCGATGCCGAATCATCGCGTTCATCGTACAGAACCAGCCTACCCTTCGAGATCGGTTCCGGTCCCCTTTCTGCGTGATTTGCGCATATACCGGCGTTGGCTTCATTTACCTCGGCGATATTCATTCCCTGTTAGCGAAAGTATTCTCGCCTTCTCGGTGATGAGATCGTCGCCTTTACGGTTTTGACACGCCGCCTTACCGGCGTTAAACTACACCGGCAATATTCATTTCGCCCGATTTAGCGAAAATATTCTCCGCGCTACCGGCGATGAGATCGTCCCGCTTTTTACGGCGTTGACTGCCTTCTACCGGCGTTGGCTTCCGCTTCTCGGCGATGTTCATTCTGCCGATTAAGAAAATATTCTCCGTGATGATGAGATTGTCCTCTTTACGCACATTTACCGGCTTGCCTTCTCGGCGTTATTTTCTTTCTACCGGCAATGTTTATTTTGGCGATGAATAAGTGTTCTCCATCCCGTCGATTTAGATCATCCGTTCATCTAAGACGCGGACCAACCTACCCTTACCCTTTCGAGATCGCCCTCGGTCCCCTTTGTCCGTGGATTTGCCCACCTCCATCGGCGTTGGCTTTCCGAGCGGGATCCTACCAAGCTCTCCCCACAAAGCTCCCCTTGAAGACATGCTCATCCCGAGGAGATCCTACCTAGCTCTCCCCAACGAAGCTCCCTTTGAAGACCTCTTTCATCCCGAAGCGGATCCTACCAGCTCTCCCCGACGGGTTCCTTTTGAAGACACTTGCTCATCTCGGCGGGGATCCCATCGAGCTCTCTCCGATGAGCCATCTTCAAGAGACCTGCTCATCCCGAAGGGGTTCTCAGAAACTCTCCCGACGAGCTCCCTTGAAGACTTGCTCGTCAGGAGCAAAATCCCATCCATTTCTCTCCGAAAGGCCATCCAGCGAAGGCACGCTCATCCTAAGAGGATCCTATCGAGCTCTCTCCGACGAAGCTCCCTTAGGAAGACTGGGGGCAACCTAATGATACCGAACTTCTCATTTAGCGGGATAAAAAGTAGATCACCGACCACCCAAGGAAGTCAATCACCACAAGCCTAGCTCGCGAAACGAAGATATATTCGGACGAGCATGTCGTGATAACTTAGCCAAATTCATAAATCTTAAGTCGGTTATTAAGATCGCAAAGTCGTGCAACCAAGTAAAGGCGGCGTTCTAAAAGCGAGATAAATAGCAGATAATCACAATAAGTCGCTTATTAAGATCGCAAAAGTCGCAATCAAATAAGGCGACGTTCTAAAGCGAGATAAATAACTTGGACAATCACAACAAGTCGGTTATTAAGATCATAAAAGTCGCAATCAAATAAAGACGACGTTTAAAAAGCGAGATAAATATAGCAGACAATCACAATAAGTGGGTTATTAAGATCGCAAAGTCGCAATCAAATAAGACGACGTTCTAAAGCGAGATAAATAACTTGGACAATCAACAAGTCGGTTATTAAGATCGCCAAAATCGCAATCAAATAAAGGCGACGTTCTAAAAAGCGAGATAAATAACGTGGACAATCATAACAAGTCGGGTTATTAAGATCGCAAAGTCGCAACCAAGTAAGGCGATGTTCTAAAAGCGAGATAAATAAGCAGACAATCACAATAAAGTCGATTATTAAGATCGCAAAGTCGCAATCAAATAAAAGACGACGCCTAAAAAGCGAGATAAATAACTTGGACAATCACAACAAAGTCGGTTATTAAGATCGCATGAAAGTCGCAACCAAGTAAAGCGGCGTTCTAAAGCGAGATAAATAGCAGACAATCACAAAAAGTCGGTTATTAAGATCGCAAAGTCGCAACCAAGTAAAGACGACGTTCTAAAGCGAGATAAATAACTTAGACAATCACAACAAGTCGGTTATTAAGATCGCGAAAGTCGCAACCAAGTAAAGACGGCGTTCTAAAAGCGAGATCAATAACTTTAGACAAAATTACAAATCTTTAAGTCAGTCATTAAGTTGGCGAAATCGCGATAAATTAAAACGACTTCTTAAATAAGAGTTCAATTCAACAAAGCGGCGTCAGATTGTTCATTAATAGATAAGACTTCGTACAAAAGAGGTTCACGCCGGAGTTTGAAACACGAATCAAAAGATCATATAGTCGAAAAAGATAATTAAGGATTACAACATCACAAAGACTCTCGCGAGCTCATCATCTGCCGACGAGCAACTAAGACTCTCGGCGAGCTCGGCTCTCGACGAGCAACAAAGACTCTCGGCGACGAGCAACTAAGACTCTCGGCGAGCTTAGCTCTCGGCGAGCAACAAAGACTCTCGGCGAGCTCGGCTCTCGACGAGCAACAAAGACTCTCGACGAAGGCAACTAAGACTACCGGCGAGCTCGACTCTCGATGAAGCAACAAAGACTCTCGACTAGCTCAGTTCTCGACGAGCAACAAAAACTCTCGACGAGCAACTAAGACTCTCGACGAGCTCAGCTCTCGACGAGCAACAAAGGCTCTCGACGAGCAACAAAGGCTCTCGACGAGCAACAAAGACTCTCGCCGAGCTCAGCTCTCGACGAGCAACTAATAAGACTCTCAACGAGCTCAGCTCTCGACGAGCAACTAATAAAGACTCTCGAATTTCTCGACGAGCATCAAAGCCTCTCGGCACCTGCAAATAAGACTCTCGACGAGCTCGGCCTCTCGACGAGCAAATAAGACTCTCGACGAGCAAAAAAGACTTTCAACGAGCTCAGCCTCTCGACGAGCAACTAAGACTCTCGACGAATTCAACCTCTCGATGAGCAACGAGACTCTCGATGAGCCCAATCTCTCGACGAGCGACCAAGACCTAGGACGAGCTCAATCTCCCTACAAGCAATATCATGACGAAGTTAGCCTCCTGATGAGCAATCGAGCACCAGGAAGACCCTCAACCTGGGGGCACGGTAAGGGGTCGAATCCCACCTAATTCGGCCTATTCTAAATTTAATGCCCAAAATATAATAGAAGAAATATCAAGATCAAGGTCCGAACAATCGAAACCTCATGGGGTATCCGAGCAAGCTTGGGGCAAAGAATGCAATCTCAAATGCAACAAAGGGCTAAATCTTAATTAAGACATGAATCAAGATTGAGCTCTCGAACAAAGTCAAAGCCCGATCTTGGGGGCAATTGTTGTAGCACAAATTATCCTGGATATGTGCTCGCGTCGACACGTCGCCAGAGCCCCACCCAGCCCAAATCGACCCGACCCGACGGAGATCGGTACCCAAAAATCGTGGATCAGGCATGTTGTGAGCATGTTGCACGAGGTCACCAGAGCCGAGATACCATGGGATAAAGAGGATGGAATTTTACCAAGGCTAACACCTCGCAGATCGCCAGAAGAGACATAAAAGCCCGACCGGAGGATGTGCGATCAGAGCGACCTTGAGGATCTCGGTCTGACATAGATGCAGAGCATTAACTACGACTAGACGGGTGTCAGACAGGCGACGCCGAAGAACTTTCCTAAATCAGAGATAAATCAAAGAAAGCGACGACATTAATCGATTGACTTTTCAAAGGTTGTACCCTAAACGGCTAACCCTCGAAATTCGGGAATTACGGGTCGGTCATGCGAGGTAAGCGAGGTCGACAACCTCAACGAGTGACCTCCCTCGAGGACGGTCCGTAGGCGAGGTCGGGCAGAAGAATAAAGACTGTCTGAGCGGGCGACCTCCCCTGAGGTCTCCCCACGAGCAAAGTCGGCGAGCACAACACAAGAAGATAATCCGGCAAAATCAGGAGTCAACGCCAACCTCGCGAGACGAGACAAGCATTTAGTGTAATGTAAATCTAGTTTTAATTATTAGATCCACAAATATAATAAAACCCAAAAATAAAGGGTTGAGACGAGCTTGGAAGGTTTTGTGACCTATCAAGGGTGGTCCTCTCCTCTATAAATAGAGGACCATACCCCATTGTAAAGGCTCTCCCATTTTTGGCCCTCATTCATGGTATATACAAAAAACAATATTTAAGGGAAGAACTCAAGAGTTCTTCCCGCAGCATTCTTGTTCGTTTATTATGTTTGATAGTTATTAATCGGGTTTACGTTATAGCTACATTACGATCCGTTTATCCAACCCTATCAACAATGTTGTTGATGCCTAAATATCATTTCCTGCTTCCAATTTTACATTATCATGAATTCATGATACATAGAACTAGTATAACTATTATGACCCCACTTTCTGTATGTATATATTCCCATGAAGGCCGAACTATGCAGTAGCCTAAATTATGCTCTCCTTTTGCTTATATGATAATCCAATTAATTATTATGTTTTAAAATATCACTTTTACATTATTAATATAATAATAATTAGAGTAGTGACAGTTGTTCTAGAAATGAATATAACATTTCAGGGTGCTACTCCTACGCCCAAATCTCTGTCCCTATTAATTGTTTTTCCAACAGTGTTTGAGAGCATTCATGTTTTATTCAATTGGTCCTTTTAGGTAGAATTGGAGTCCTTTTATATTTATTAATAATTAAGATAAAATATTATATATCACTAATATATTAGTAATTAATACCAAGATTTATTAGCTCATTAATAAAACTCTTAAGCCTCGTTTCTTTAATATCTTAGGTGACGAGGGACTTACACTTTAACCGAACCTACGTAACTGCAAGGACAATCAAGATTTAAGGTGGGGTTTTCTTCTACGAATTGATTGGAATGCTTTGTCATTTTTAAATGTTCATGTGAGTGATTTTGTTGCTTGTTTGCATCACTATGTTATTAAATCGACGCCTATGTTTATTTGCGGGGACTACGGTCCAGGAGGGCAAAGCTCCTTGGAGACAACTCCACCGTACCTATGGTTGGCATAACCAACAAGCCTATGAAAATTCAGTTTGAATGTTTGTGAGTTAATGATTTCATTTACATGCGATATTTGACGGTGACAAAGGAACCCCTCCGAGCTAATTGTTTGTTCACCCCAATCAAATTAACATTTTGCGAGACTAGATATGGAGCGGCGGTGAAGAAGGGTCGGTGGATCGCTGAACATGTTTAATTTAATGTTTTACTATAATGTTCTATGTTATATTAAGTTTCTAGTACACTTCAACTTATGAGTTTTGGGATTGTTATTTTGTAGATTATGAGTTGTATCTTGTAATTAAGTTAAGTCTGCGTTTTGAACTAAGATAAGTTATACTATCTTGTGGTGTAAGTAAATTTGATTTCATAAAGTCTTATGAAATTTTGGGTCGTGACATGTATATTGTCAAATTTTGGGGCAGAAAATTGGGTTGGGAGGAGGAGGTGTTCTCTAGATGGGTTAATTAAGGATGTAGTAATCTTTTAATTGTATTAATGTAGTTGGAAATTCTAATTTTAATCTTGGTAGTTTACTATTAGACCTTCTGATGGTATGTGCAATGATTCAGTATAAATTTCAATTATAAAGCACTCAAACTTGGTACACCATTCTAACTTTCAATTATAAAGCACTCAAACTTGGTACACCATTCTAACTTTCCGGTCTCTGCTACGATTGTATTATTTGTTTTCTTTAATTCTTTGTTGGTATATGGCATCCAACCCTGAGCGCTCAATACTTTAGCCTTGAGTCGGTGGCTATATATCCTTGCAATAACAAATGCGTTTTATTTCTCACATGGATCGAGTATTTAATTTTTCTAATGTTTTAGCTTTAATTTAATGTGTTGAATTTTGAGTTATTTTTGTATAATTTGTCATTGGAGGATTTCAGGAATTTTGGATTCTAAGGATTCCAATTGTAAAGTCATCTCTTGGTTCTTCGTCTGCATTTCTTGGTTCTGCGTCTTCAATTCTTCTATTGCTTCTTTGTCTTGTTCATGCTCCTTCCTCAAATTTTCATTTTCTTTTAGTAGTTCAGCATTAAGCCATCTCCACAACCACGTAGTCGATTAGGTTTTTCTTGCCCAAGCACCTCCACAAATGCTTCATCTTCAGGAATTGCATCATCGCCATCTTGTAATTCAACAATTTTATCCTGAACAAGGTAAAGTAAGATGAGAAAATAATATGGTAGAAAATTTTGGTCATGTACGCAATCGTTTAAATATAAATATAAAACTAAAATATCACGTACAATCTAATGAATATATGGCCCCCTTTCAAAAACTAGCTAGAGTTAATCTATGATACAACTAAAAAGAATAAAACTGAAATGCAAAAGCCACGCTACAAATGAAAATTACAGTTGAGTTAATGTACTAATATTTAACATTTCATGTTTTTTAAAGAATCCATTAATTATTATTTAGATTAAATGAATGACATAAATTACTCCACACCACATAAATTGTATCTTAACATGCGATGCAATACTTGAAGAAGACAACATAAAAATATAAATTACTCAAAATCTTTTGAAGTCATATTATCATACATCTTGTAGGCCCACATACACATTTATAAATCTAAGCAAATGAAATGACAAATAAATATATTTTGCATGTTTGATGAAGATACTTACATATGCTTCTTTTGAAGCTTCATCAACCCATTCATTTTTCTTTTTGTTGTATCGAGTCTTTTTCCATGCAGAAGTTCGTGACGGCTCTTCTCCCGTCTCGGGATCACGCTATCAGGTATATAAGCAAAGTATGATTATATTTAAAAATAAATATTTGACAATTAAAAACTATAATTTAAAATTCACTTACATCTTCATATCAAGCTTGTCCAATAGATTTTGTCCCACAAGCATGACTCATTTTCAACTGTTGGCGATTCTGCTTGTTCCGATCACTAATTTTCTGCATGAAGAAAAGTTTAATTAAGATAAATAACTTATTCAGTGTATAGTATCTTATTATCTTGATCCACTAAAAAACTTTTCTTTGAATATGATTCGTAAGCGTTCATACCTTATTATATTCATCACTTTCAAAATAGGCGATCAATGACTCCCAATCTCTAACATGCAGACCATCAGGGCACTCTTTCTTCAAAAGATAATGAGTATGCAGCTTGCTGCGGTAACTCCTGTATTGACGATTCATTTGACCATAGACTACCTTGGTCACACTATGATCATCTTGAAGATTGAATTTTTGCTAGAGCATTTGGTAAAATTTATTATATGTTAGCACAACTAGATAAATTCAATAATGTATAAAATTTACTGGTCAAATGAAAAAACTAAAAGTAATAAAAAAAATTAGTTGATTTGAAACTTCATAAATTCATGAATTATACAATATTATAATAAAATATAGTTCAGGATTTAAAAAAAAAAATAGTTTAGGGCCTTCTGAAACAAAGGTCGATAGCTTAAGAGTTTTTTTGATGCATTATGCCTTTAAAAATTTGCAGGAAATGAAGCTCCTTCATAGATATACAAAGAAATGCCCATAAAATAACTAAACAAATGAATAACACAAAAAATACAAGAAATCATTTTCATTTACCTTCATTCCGAGCCAAAGCTTATTCTTGATGTCTTCTGGAATGTCCTTCTACTGATGATACTGAAGAGGTACATGCTGCTTCAGAAGTACACCAGCTTCCGTTTTGAAGTATTTAGCATTGTCCCCCACAATTCGTTTCCGAGTTGGATGAATAATGACATTTAGCCGTTCAACTCACTAATACACATTTGGGCTTGGACAACTGTTAAAAAAGCCCTTAGAGAGCGGTTATAACAGCTGTCTAAGTAACAACTATTCAAGCTTGGACAGCTATTAAAAAACCGTTGTCCAAAAATTGGGCTTTGGACAAACGGTTTTCAACCGCATTGCAAAAGAGGGCTTGGACAATGATTTATTAACATTTGTTTTTTTTTTTTTTATAATTTCTTTTATTATGTTAGATAGACAATGGTTATTAACCGTTGTCCAATATCTTTTTTTTTTAATTATTAATTTATATTTTAAAAATCCTATAATAAAACTATAAAACCAAAACTTATATATACGTCCAATACCATAAACCATAAACCAAAAATCCTATAATAAAACCATAAACCAAAACTTATACCACATATATATATACCAAAACATTAAATAAATAAACATACACATCATGAAATAAATAAACATACAATCATAAACATACGTCCAATACACCAAAAATATGAAATATATATCATCACAAATATATAATTTAATTACATGCTACCAAAATTTCAAACAACAATTACTCAATATCGTATGAATATAAGAATCGATTGTAAAGGTACCCCGTCCAATCGTTTTTCCATTTCTCCAGTCTTTTCTTAGAGTAAGACTTGAGCTCACGTTCATGGACAAACTGCAAACAACGAATCAATCAATATAGTATGAATTTTTATTACTTCGATTCTACAGTATAATAGAAATATGATAAACACTGAAAAACTATATGCATTAGAAATTGAGGAAATGACATTGATCAATTTTACCTGGAAAACTATATGCATCATGATCATATGCGCCATGATCTCCATCAGAATATCCATCATCATCTCCATCATCTCCGGGATATGGCAAACGAGACATGATCCAGTAAAGCAGAAGAAACAACATTTAATAAACAAAAAACAAACAATATTCAATAAACCAGAAGAAACAACATTTAATAAAGCAGAAGAAATAACATTTAATAAAGCAGAAGAAACAACATTCAATAAAGTCGTACATTTCTTTTTAGCACTTGTTTTTCTTTTTCATTTTTTGGTTGACCTTTCTCGTTCATGACCATAAATGTTAACAAGATCCGGATTGCTATATTCATCCTCATCTCTAATTATTCTCTGGTATGGGCGTGGATTTGCAGGATCATCGAAAGATGGTACAGAATGAGTGAAGTTCTGAAAAGGATCATCAATTGTGTCAACATCTTCATCGACATGGTCGCTAATCTGGAAACTATTGTTAAATTAGTTTGACAGAACCACAATGGACCATTTCTTATTAACTGGGTCGGGGATATAGAAAATTTATTGAGATTGACTAGCCATTATGTAAGGGTCATCTCTGTATCCCACATTCTTCAAATCAACGAGTACGAACCCAGAACTTTCAACTTGGACCCCCGTTAGGGATCCTCACCCAACTACACTCGAAGATTGGTTGACGGTGAACAATATAGTCGAGTTCCCAAATATTGACAATCGTCCAAAGTAAGTAGTATTTGATTGATCCACTGCAGTTGCAGTAATGGACACTCCACTATTCTGCATAGTACTTGTGGCATCATGATCTCTGGTATAAAATGTGTATCCGTTGCTAAGATAACACTTGTATGAATACACATGTCTATCAGACATTCTGGATAACCACTTAACTCTTTCATTCACTGATTATGTTTCCCGTGACAACATATTTGCTACATAACCATTGAACCAGTCAACAAACGTGCGATTGTGCTCAACTTCAATCCATGATCTATCTACGGTGGGATTTCTCAAACAAGTGATCGCATGTGCAGTCAATAAAAGGAAGCATCGTCGATTTGTGTTGTGAAATACGCACAAGTGCATCCGTGTTAGTTCCTCCATGCTAACACTTACGGGTTGACCACGGTAATGCCTTCACCATCCATCCTATTGGTGTACCGGATGGCGGAAGTCCAATTGCATCGACATCGGAATAAATTCGGACCCGATGCTTTCATTGCGTCTTCTACTAAATAGCGTTCGCAATGCATCCCTCCGATCCGGACTTATTCATCACATATCCTTTGAGCACTTTCATATATCTCTCTACACCATACATCCATCGCGATCTGGCGGGGACCCACATCCTTGTCTCGTGTACCAAATGAATATTAGGTGAACCATTATATCAAAAAATAATGAAGGAAATACATCTCAAGCTCACAGAGAGTCCCCACAATCTGCCTCTGAAAACCAAGCAATTTTCTAGGATCTATGACCTTGCTACTCATTGCCTTGAAGAACCAACATAACTTTGTTATGGTCATGCACACATTTTCAGGCAAGATAGAACGTATTGCAATGTGCAAGAAAGTTTCCATGATGACATGATAGTCATGCGATTTCAGATTCATCAGTCTCACGCCATCATCCGTCTACAAGTCTCGTATGTTGGAGGAATAACCCTCTGGTACTTTCACATCCTTTAGCAGCTGAAGTAACTCTTTTCTCTCATTCTTGGACAAGGTGTGTGCAGCAGGAGGTAAGAACGGTTGACCCCTTTCTCTAGGCACAGGTTTTAATTCTTCTCTTATTCCCATAT
This sequence comes from Stenogyne calaminthoides, assembly GCA_037126765.1. NCBI lineage: Eukaryota > Viridiplantae > Streptophyta > Magnoliopsida > Lamiales > Lamiaceae > Stenogyne > Stenogyne calaminthoides. The sequence goes on from JBBCBC010000021.1 coordinate 21,300,182, forward strand.
CAATCATATTCATTCTTGCATTGTAACCATCCTTGGACTTCTTATCATATCTCTCTACACCATACATCCATCGCATACGAGCAGGAAAATGGGTTCGAGCAAAACGAAAGACACATTGTAACCATTCTTCCACCCCATTCCTATACTCATCTGATAATCGATCTGCTCGAACCCACTTTCGATCCATATAGAACTAGAGATGCCTATAGGAAAGACAATATGAAGACTACTTCTCAAGACAATTATCTTAAAGTATTAAACCTAAAAACATACCTTACCATACTTAATCTACATTCATTTTAATTTTCTAATTTTGAAATCCTTCCAATTTTTCACTCATTCACAATTTTTGTTACTTCTCAAGACAATATGTATCCTAATGTATCACCATTAATCATTAATCATTATCCATTCATTAAATTAATAACCAAAATATATCCTAATGTATTAATCCTAATTTATGCTTAAATCCTCACACAAGCATATTATCAAACACCTTAAGTGCATTATTCATCTCTAACAACAATGTTCATTTCTAACACTAACAAAAATTCATTCAAGCCACTAACAACAATTAATCCAAGCTACTAACAACAATATAATTAAACCAACATTAATCCCACACTAACAACAATTAATCATAACAAATTAGCTATATATATCCTAACAATTAATCCGAAACATATATATATATATATATATAAACACATTTATATATATATATATCCTAACAATTAATCTCAAACATATATATATATATATATATATATATATATATCCTAACAATAATTAATCCCAAACATATATATATATATATATATATATATATCCTAACAATTAATCTCAAACATATATATATAAACACAATATTTATATATATATATCCTAACAATTAATCCCAAACACATATATAAATAAACACATGCAATATATATATATATATATAATTAAAATATATATACATATATATATATATAAAAGAAAAAATATCTATATATATATAGAGGAGGAAGGCGGCGGACAGTGTAGGGGGAGGAGGATTATTTGGTAGGAGAGGGAGGGAGGAGGAGGCCGGACGATTTGGGGGAGGAAGAAGCTAGGTCAATGGCGACGCAGCGCGATTTGGTTGGAGGAGGAAACCAAGCGGCAGCCATGATTTGGGTGTGAGAGGAGGAGCTAGGTCTTCGATCGGTTTGCGGCGATTTGGGGGAGAGGAATAATTGGGGAGAAGAAATAAAAGGCGGAATCAGTTCGGCACGCCAGACGCTTAGTCGATATATCTCGATATAAAAAAAACGGTATTATTAATCATTTGTGCAAGTGAACTTGCAATTCGGTTTAAAAACGCTTTCCAAGTTTTATTCTTGGACAGCGGTTTCAAACCGCTGTCTTTTTTTTTTTTTTTTTTTTTAATAAAACCACTCTCAAGCTATAACTTGGAGAATTTGAAAAAAAAAAAGAGTTGTCCAAGTGAATTTGTCTTGGTTTTTAAATGTGTAGTAGTGACTCCACGTCGTTTTCTCTCCACAGAAATCCCAGTAGTTTGGCCTCTTCCCCTTCTTTGTGCAATGGCGTTGACATTTATTTCCTCAACATTGACGAATTGTAGCTCTTGATTTGGATTCATGTTTGGATCTGCATTGAAAGAAATCGATTAATGCAGAAATATATCTTGCATAATTAAAGGAGAAAAAAATCACTCACACAAAAGCAGTTGTTCATACCTGATGATGAGATGATACCAGGAGTAGCAGTTTACATGAAGATACGAGCATAAATATGTATTTGAAAAGAAAATAAATTTTATGGAGGGAATATTTTAAGAATATTGGCCGCGAGAGAATTGAAAATTGAAGATATTGTGGAGGGAAATTAAAAAAAATTCACTAAAAAAAGAGAAAGTGGAAGTATGGTGAAAGACGTGGGTTGGGGAATGGAGAAGTTATGATAAAAAAATCTACTGCTATTTTTTTTTTTTAACCTTATAATTTGTATTATATAAGATTTCATTTATATGTCAAATAAAATTGTTGTTTGGACGGGCGTTGGCGGAAAGTATGCTTATAGTTCCAATGTTGTATATATCATAAAATACTCTAGATAAATCTTTATGTATCTCATGTATATTTGACTAGTTTGTTTTCCCATGTATTACGTCTATAAATTCTCATTATTAGTTTGAATTGATCCAATCACCTACTTAATTAGTTTGGTCAATTACTCATCAATTTGATGGGATTTGACTCACACAATATAAATTCTAGATTTTATTTAAAGATGAAAAAAAGATAAACGATCCACACAAAATAATCTAATTTGATTTTATTTTTAATTTTCACAGTTTCTTAATTTTACTACTGAATTTCACAAATGATATATAAAAAGCATATAAAAATCATGCATGAGGTTTACAAATCTTCTTTTTATTATTAGCTTTTTTAACAAATATATTAAATAAATACGTTCTAAATTACTAATTTAATGAATATATATTTAATAAAAAAATTATTGGATATGTATTGTACATGCTATATGTTTAAAAAGTATGAGGATTGTCACGTCCTCAAGTAAATATTTTTTAGATTATTATAATAATTTTTAAATGGTTAAATAATCTGAACGTGTTTCATGAATTGTATATGATTTTCACATTCTTTTATGTAATTTCGTAACTAATTCTAAAAAATTCATAATTTCTTAGAATTTTATTATATTTAATTAAAATAAAACAAAATTTTAAAAAAAATGTGATATCATCAATTACCGGTAGTTTACCTGATACAGTCTATTAATGGGCAAAAAAATTTAAGCCACAAAGTTAGAGGAATTTGGCCAATTTGGGTATTGCTTATTTTAAATATCTTATAAACTCTTACATTTTATAAGTTGTTTGAAGAGTTTATAAGATTTAATTTTTATGTAATTTAAAAATTGTTAAAGTGTTTGACCTATAAAGCTTATAAGTTTTTTTGATAATTTAGGAAAAATATTTTTTTAATTCTAATTAAATATAAAATAATTATAATTTTATTTTTTATATTGAGGTGGGCCGGGTTGGGCTAGGCCATGTCGGGGGTTCGGGGTGGTGGGACGTGGTATATCTTATAAGATTTTAGAAAAATAAGTTAGGATATCCCAACTTTATTTTTTGTTGTTTTAAGATTTTATAAGATGTTAATATCTTATTGTCTTGACCAAATTTAGAGAGCCTATAAATTCCTAGACAACTTATAAGTTATTTTAAAGAGGTTATGTTTAGTCAAACAAGTTCTTTGTCAATGTATAAAGTCTACTAATGAGATGATGGGCATCTCGTGAAAATGGTTTCGATGCACTATCGTTTAGTGTGATTCTGATGATTTGATGATATGAATTATAATTTAAATGTATAAATGTGTAAGATGAGATAATTGATTGTATTGTAAATTGTGAAAATAGATTTATAGGTGTTATAGTAGTGGTTTGAACTAGAATCAGTTTGAAATTACAAAATGCAAATCCTGGTTTTTAAAACCCAAAACAAAGCATCTACATAAATTTCAAAATTCCGAATTAGAAGTAGTTTGAAATTACAAAACTCAATTCCTGGTTTTGAAAGTTCAATTTCATAATCATTGTTTGCTCGTCGATATGAGTGTTTAATTGGTTTTTTGGCATTGTCGAAGCCACCGACGCAGAGCCGAACTTAGGAATTATACGACATGAGCCGACTTCAAATTTAGGTCCCTTATAATCTTTTTTATATGGACTAAAATACAATATAATATTTTAAATAATGTTATTCAATATTAAAAAAACAATTACGTTTTATTAATGTGACGAACATTTTTAGAATAATTAATTTAATACGACCTGTCTTATACATTTTATTGAAAAAGTTTTTATTATATCTATATAAATAATTCGCAAAACATAAATTATTATTGATGAAACAAAACTAAAGAAAATATAAAAAAAATATTTCAAATTCAAATTAGACTTTTAAGTATTATCTCATTATTAATTAATAAATATTATCATATAAGATATTTATATACTTTACTCGTATAATTAAGAAAATATCATACATTAAATTACCCTTTGTCTAGAGTTTTTAAAAATTGAAATAGTTTTCTTATTTTCTCATACAACATTAGATTTTTTTTTTGAGTGTATATACCACAATATCGATTACTGGAGTTTAAAAAGAACTTTTTTGAGTGTATATACCACAATATTGATTACTGGAGTTTAAAAAGAACTAAGGAACTATTGAATAAGTCTCCGCCGATACTTGTTCATTGTATGAAATTTATACCATTACACTTACAAATTAATATAATTTTGCTTATCAATCGATACACTACACTTATACATTAATATTATAGTATTAATAATCAATGGTATTAATTTATAAGAATAGTAGTGTCAGTTTACAAGTATAATGCTATGAGTTTAATACTATGAACAAATTTTATAGGAGAGTTTTTGTAACGCCCCGAATCCAGAATGTCGGCTCTTGCACCTTCGACACTCTAAACTCGGGTCGCCACTTAATGTTTGTAAAATCTGAGCTTAAAAATTTCTTTTTAAAATATAACGCCAATCATAAGTATTACATTTTGCAGCGGAAAGTATTAATGACAAATCTAAGTTATGAAAAAGCAGTGTGGGCCCATTTATTAAAACTAGATCATTGATAAGTATTAGTTAATTTTAAGGATATCTTACAAGATAAACATCTAGCAACTTTTAAGAAAAGGTTCATTACTCGGCATACAAATATATCATTAAGTGTTAAGAGTGATAACATTTATTTAAAGAGTCATATCTATATATTATTATCATTAACCAAGGGAAACTCCGTGTCATCCCTGTTGCAGCTCCGACCCCTCTCGATCATGTCCTGAAACATCAAACGGGGGGTGAGATAAAAATATCGACACCGGACAATTTATGCAGCGTTACTCATCTTGGTCACCTAAAAATATAATTATCTTGATATTTTATTAAAGATTATTCATACGCTTTTGCGTAGATGATTTTTGGTACTCAGGGTAAATTCATAGTACATTCACATTCATGACTTGAATTTCTAATAGTACACTCTTTTTCATGGCTCTGATAATAGTAACTTAGAATCTCCTTTATCAATAGTGGGACAATATTGGTAACGTCTTATAGCCTGAAATCCTCTTCATTTCATTTCCATCATAGTGGGACCACACTAGTAATGACTTACCACGTGCAATCCCCATCATCACCTTTTCATTATAGTGGGACCACACTGGTAACGACTTACCACGTGCAATCCCCATCGTCACCTTTTCATTATAGTGGGACCACACTGGTAACGACTTACCACGTGCAATCCTCATTGTCTCCTTTTCATCATTGTGGGACCACACTGGTAATGACTTACCACGTGCAATCCCCATTGTCTCCTTCATCGCATATCATATATCTCATATCATCATATCATAATCATAATCATAAGATTATTTTTGAAACCTTATATTCTTATATACTTCTGTTCTTTAGTTATAGATTTGTGTTTGTTTAGTCGAGTTCAGAATACACCAACAATCATCACTTCAGAACATAAACCATGTAGATACAAATAGTGTCACCCACCTTGTTAACTTTTAAGAAAAGTTACAAACTTGAAACCGGTTTGAGAGTTTTAGCGTGGCGGTGGTCGTCCGAGCTTTGATTTGAGCAGCACTTCCCCTAGCACACTATTTTCATGTTCTCGTCATTACTAACTCTTGATTTAAGTAAATTATTCATAAGTTTAACGAGGACGTTAAACTCCATTCTTAAAATTTCCTTTCTCATGAACTTTTATCAAACTTTTACTTTAATCCGCTATTGGATTTCATTAATGATGTCCCAAAATAATCACTTGCAATAATAAAGCTTTAAGGTTCATTTTCCAGCTTGACACAATTTTAGAAAATAATTTTGTAAAATTATTTATATAGTACTAAAATTCATCAAATAATTCAAAAAGGCAGATACGAGCATTTAGTATTTGATTATGATTTTTATAAAATAATTTCATATGTAAAACAGTTCCAGTAATTCAAGAAGTTCGGATGTTCTTAAGATTCACAATATACACTTCAAAAACTCATAACTCTTTATTTGCAAGTCTAAATCTTATGAATTTTGAGAAGCATGTTTATGTCTTGTTATAGTTTAAGACCACATCTTTAGATTTTCTACAAAGTTCATGTGTATAGTGCATGGAAAATTCCCTAAATTAATAACATGTGATTTCTTAACATAAGGTCCTAAAGGACTTTAAAATAAGTGGCATAAAAAGGAAAATAAAACACACATACGGTTTGTGAAAGAAAGTCATCCAAATAATTTATTGAACCAACCATTGAGTTTTATAAAAAGTTTCAAATTCCATTTTTGACATTTTTCAGAAAGTTAGTGTCCTAAATTTTATGATTTTCTTCCATATTTGCGAGTTGTTTCCCGTTGATTCGCTAATCCGATTGGTCCGAAACTTTAGGGCTTTTAAATCTGGTAGTCTAAAATTTATTGGCAAAAAAATTCATCTGGAAAACACGAATGGAAATTGATTAAAAGTGTCACGAAAGTCAGGTACTTGAGACCAATTTCTTGTTGAAAGCAGAATTCCAGTTTTCGTTTTCAGCACGCCACATCTTTTGAAAAAGATCATAACTCTGAATCTGCCTGATGAAAAATTATGAAATTTTATAAAAATACAGTATACTCGATGAAGTTTAACTTGCCGCTAGTTTCATCTCAAAATGATTTCTAAATCTCAAGATATGATTTTTTGAAGTTTGTAGTGAGTAACAGTTTTTCCAGAAATTTCAGTTTTGAGAGACCATATTCGAGTGTAAAAACGGGCAGCGTAACGATAGTAAAATTAAACAACGAGACTACGAACATGTACTACACATATAAGGGAGCACATAAATGTTTTAAAACAAAATATTTCAACACAACGAAGAACTCGACGGCGTAGCCAAAAATCATTCGAGCTTAGTTTTGACATTTCAACTTGACATATTTGAGCATAAATTTCGGCAGCATAACGGTATAATTTTTTAAAACCAAAAATACGAGCATGAAGTATGCACTTCAGTCAACATATAGAAGTCCTAATCTAGCAAATACCAACATGTTAAAACTCTCAACAACCCACTGAATATCGTACGAACACAGTTTCGAGTTCGGTGATTACCTTTGTTATCTTCCTCTTCTTTTGGCTGGAACGTTGGACGTTTTTGATCTTTGGGAGCTGGTTGATCAATCTGGGACTAAGATAGCACGTTTTCTTGGAGGAGTGATGATCACAAGAGATGGAAGCTTGAAAAGGAGAGCTTTTCCTTTCCTTGAAGGATGGTAGCCGATAGTTTCTCATGGAAAGAATAATTGTTCTTCCATGTTGTTAATGTAGAGGTTTATCTGAATTTGTGCAGATTTTCGACTCTTTTTCTCAAAGAATTAGAATGGAAAATGAGGTGAGAGGAGGTGTATTTATAGAGGAGAAGAGAGGAGAGGGCACGGCTTTTTCTTTTTTCCTTTTTAATTTGTGTTAAACCCATTTGTGTCTCATGAAAATTACCAAAGGTCAAGTGTATTTTTAGCCAAGTAAAAAGGGTCAAGTAAGTGTGTGGTCAAGGTAATTTTAATAATAGAGTGTGATGCTTATTACCACTCGGTATTTATCCCATCCCATATCTGCATCGTAAATTTATGGTTTCGCCAATTAAAAATTATGAGTTTTTTTTGTTTAGAACTTTTAGCGATTAAATCGTCAAGTTCCGAGACGAAAATTATTTATTTAATTATTTTATTAAAACTTTAATTTTTCTTAAAGTTATTCAAAAATTCTAATTTAGTTAGACAGAGTAGATTTTCTGTCGCAGAATTTATTATTCATCAGATTTTCAATTTTTACATCGAAAATCCTAATTCGTTGAAATATTAAATTTTTTTTCTTTAATTTGATATTAAATATTTTTATTTAATATATTATGATTAAACCTTAATTAAATATTCCGTTATAGTGCTAGGAGTGCTCCCGGTACAAAGTGCTTGCCCGTTCCCTGAAAAATCAAAACTTTGCAAACATATACGCTCTAAAATCATTTGAAAAATCCTTAAATTAAATATTCATTTTATTAAGCTTTTTTTTTATTATCCTTATTAAACTGGGACGGGGTGTTACAGTTTTGTGTGAATATTACTACAAAATTAGAGTTTATAAAAGGGATTATTCCTAAAAGGAATTATTTATGAGTGAATAAAGTAATTAAGGCGGGATTTGTTAAATAAAATTGGGAAAAAAAGAGGAAAATTATGTTAATTAGAATTGTTAAAAAAAAAAGAGTTCTTAAGCCACAAGGGTTTAACTCGGACCACAAAAGAATACATCAAGGCCAATTACCATGCGAAAGTATTGCAATTACAAACGTAGATATTCATAAAGAAGACAAAAATTCATACGAGATAGTCTCATGCATGGGACGGGGTACAACCTAGCACAAATCACATCCACCTTTCTCAAAGTGTTAAAGCACAAATGCCCAACTTATATCCCGTTTCACCATGAGACGGTCTCATACAAGTGCGCCTCCATAAAAAAATATTATATAGCTACATGATAAGTTCCAAGCCCGAATAAAAAGATATTGAGCAAACAAACAAATGCTAAATATAAGAATGTTCCATGACAAAAGTTCAAATGTGCTCTTTAATGAAAATCAAGATTCAAGACTTATCCAAGTGGGACATTCATCCCCCACACAATCTAAAAATTGGTGAAATGCAAGCAATAATGTAATACCAGCTGTCATGCCAAATCTGCTTAGAACTCAGCTAAGAAGATGAATGTAGTCTCCATATAAAAGGCAAGATAACAACTTCTTAACGACTCCCCATAATTATGTACTGTATCTACATCTTCTAGCAATCAGCTTCTAGTTCCACATCTCACTATGCTGAAATCTTTCCAAGTTACTTCCTAATGCTCTGCAAAATATGAGAGAAAAAAGATCAATATAATTGGCATAAGGCATAGGCATTTAAAATATGTATCCCGTGTTTGGATTCTAAAATACAATGAATTACACCTGGAGATATATAGAAAATAGATTATATAAAATAACATACAAAACCAGCTCAAAAAAATAGATCAAGTTTCAAGCTTTGATATCTAATAGAGTGATCTAACGAGCTGTATGAAATAAAGAGCATGATGTAGACATTTATTAATTACTCTATGACGCAATTTGTGTAATTATCAAACTCCATTAAACATTATAACAAGAAAACAAAACCAATAATATAATTTACCTCGTGACTATAACAAATAATCAAATTTCTCTACTCATCCTCGAATTCATCAACAATATCATAATCTTCTTCTTCTTCTTTTTCTTCTTCTTCTTCTCCTCCTCCTCCTCCTCCTCCTCCTCCTCCTCCTCCTCCTTCTTCTTCTTCTTCTTCAACATCATCTCCTCCTCCTCCTTCTCTTCTTCGTCTTCTTCATCATCATTATTTTCATCTTCAATTGTAGTTGGCGTCACTTCAGTTGCATCAATTGTAGTTGCTGGTATGTCATTCCTATACCACTCGTCTATGATATCATTGGAACATTCAGCCATATCAACTGTATCACGCAATTGATCTTGTTGATATGATTCATCAATAACTATATCTTCAATATCTTTATTCTCAAGCCCGCTCCATAAGCTTCGAGCTTGAACCTCAATCACAATTTTCCAATCATTACCCAACTTCATATCATTAACATAAAACACTTGTTGAGCTTGAGATGATAACACATATGGTTCATTCGTCTTCCATGGTCGTGCCACATTAATCCTTGTGCAATTGTGCTTATCCGTTTGAACTGACCTACCTTCATACCAATCACACTTAAACACCACCACTCGATGGCTTCCTAAGTAATCCAACTTAATAATATCTTGCAAAATACCATAATAATTTTGGATGTCTGAGGACTCCCCAACCTTTACAACTACGCCATAATTCTGAGTTCTTTTATGCATATCACGTTGTTTAGTGTGAAAACGAAATCCATTTACAACGCAAACCTCATGATGAGTCACCCATTTATCAGGACCATAAGCCAAGTGTAGAAGATCTTCACTAGTAGGATGATTTTCTTTGATATCCAATTTTACCTGTTAATATTTTTAAAAATTAGAATTAATTTATGCTAACAAACATTAACATAATAGTTATAGGACTAATTAATTACCCTCTCTTCAAACCACTTCGCAAAAGACTCCTCGTGCTTCTTTTCCACATCCGCATAGCCCTTTTGCTTAAGTTCTTCTTTTTGTTTACTGAATATCAAAACAACAACTTCTATTAAGATTTATCGGGTAAGGATATAAATTTAAATTATACAAATGAATTCTTTTTAAAAAAATATTGCCAGTTAGTGAAATACCTTATGAATGGCATCACTTCATCACAATTCTTCAAACATAAACATGAACCTGCTTCAACGATTTTTCATCAAGAAAATTGTATGTACCTTGCCCTGTGAGGCGTGAGGTTTCAGAAAACACTGACAAATTATTTTCTGAAGTTTCTTCACACATTTCATAATTACGTTCTCTTTTATTGAATTGTGTCTCAATATCATTCATGTACATTGAACAAAAAGTTAAGCAGTCTTCAGCAATATAACCCTCGGCAATTGATCCTTCTGGAGAAGCTTTATTTTTGACATATTGCTTTAGCTTGTACAAGTACCTAAAACAAACATTTAAATCATTAAAAAATAAATAATAATTTAAATTAGAAGTAAAAAATCTAAAGTATAATAAATATTACCGTTCAATCGGATACATCCATCTATATTATACAGCTCCTCCTAAAATTGCCTCTCGTGCAAGATGAATAGGCAAGTGTATCATTATGTCAAAAAATGCAGGAGGGAAAATTCTTTCCAATTTGCACAAGGTCAAAGCAATTTGATCTTGAAGATATTCCAAATCCGTTATTCTCAAAGTTTTTTAGCATAATTGTTTGAAGAAATTGCTGAATTCATGTAATGCCTCATTCACATTATTATTCAAAATACCACGCACTGAAATTGGCAATAAATGCTGCAAGATGATGTGACAATCATGAGTCTTCAAACAATGGTTTTAGCCTCAATCTTTGGAGTTAGGAAAAACAATCATTAATGTTTAACACATTTTGGTAAACTTCGTTCTTTGCTATCTTCAGACAAATGCATCTGGATACTTCACCGAGACCAAGAAATGCACACAACTTTCTCTTTTCAGCCTTAGATAAAGTATAGCATGCAGGAGGCACCAAATACGTATTCCCAACTTCCCTTGGATGTAGTTTATGTCTTATTTGTAATTTTTTCAAATCAAATCTAGCCTTAATATTATCCTTACTTTTGCCATCAATATCTAATAACGTCCCCAAGATATTATCACACACATTCTTCTCTATATGCATGACATCTAAGTTATTTCCCAATTTTGCCAAAACCTATCTTGTTACAAAGAGTTCTCCAAGAAAAACTCTAATCAATTTAAAGAAAATCTTTCCTAAATAGATCATTACATTTTTCGGTTCAATTCTTCAACATCGAGAGACATTCATGGGGCATATCAACATAAAAGACTTTGGTTGAGACTTTCCAAATATAATGAACTTATCAAAGAAATAAAGACAAAAAAAAAAAAAAAAAAACATAAAAGTTACAAGTCTTTAACTTACATCTTCAATAACACCATGGACCCCTCGTTAAAAGAATTTGGTTTACCTCGAGATTCTTTTTTGTGCCATCAAAAGCACTTTTCGTGTCACGCCACTTTTATGATCATATATCGGTGAGTAAGTTTAGATCTTGATCACGTCGATCTCGATCGATCTTCGACATTACCCATGAAACATATTTTCTTTCCATTTGGTAACCAAAGGCTAGTTGTATCGGTTTTTTATTGCATACATTTGATCTCGATCAATCTTGGACAAGTCTTAAATTCTTTTTTTGTGCTCCAACCTCGATACTAATCCATAAATTTGGAAAGTCATTTATCGTCCACAATATTGCTGCACGTAAGTTGAAATAGGTACCAGTTGAGGCATCATAAGTTTCTATTCCATAATGCCACGAGTCCTTCAATTCATCAACCAGTGGTTCTAGAAAGACATCTATGTCATTACCAGGAGATGTTGGACTGGAATAAGCATTGATCATACTTGTGTGTCTTTTTGGAATGTAAAAAGAAGTTTTCGAAAAAGCACTTCCATGGTGGCGAGGTTATATGGTAAAAAAAGAATTATCCATTGGAAGTCGTCTTTGTGAGATGAACTCATATGTGAGAATGGATTAAACCCATCAGTTGCTAATCCAAGCCTAATATTGCGAGGATCTTGAGCAAATGATTCATGTGTCTTGTCGAATTCTTTCCACTCCTGAGCATCTGCAGGATACCTTAATACTCTATCATCCATGCGTTTTTCTTTGTGTCATCTCATATCTTGAGCTGTCTTTTTTGATATAAATAATCTTTGTAGTCTTGGCTTTAGTGGAAAGTAGCGTAGAATTTTTTGGGGAATCTTCTTTCTTTTTTTTTCGCCATTTCCATCATCACCGATCTCTCTGAATTTATATCGAGGGGTTGAACATTTTGGGCATTCTTCTTCTTTTGCATATTCCTTTCTAAATAATACACAATCATTTACACAAGCATGAATCTTCTCATAATCCAATCCAAGGTCTTGAATCATTTTTTTTGCATCATAAAATGAGGCAGGGAGAGTCTCACCATCAGGGAGTGCCTTTTGCAGCACCTCAAGCAACATTGAAAATGAGTTATTGCTCCATTTGTTGACAATCTTTATATGCATTAATGTAACAACAAATGATAACTTGCTAAAACTTTTACAACCTGGATATAATTCTTTATCAGCATCTTTCAATAATCTCATAAATTTTGTTGGATTCCCACTGAATAATCGGATCTTGAAGATATTCAAATGGGATTCTCATTTCTCATAGTGTCTTCTCCCCAAGCATTTGTTGTTGCTGCTGCAAAAGAATCTTCAAGCATGCTTTGAATATTGATAAACTCATTTTGATTTCCATGAGTGTTTTGATTCCCATGAGTGTCACTTGTAGTAGATTTGTCTAAATCAATTTCATCTTCTTCATCCAAATCAAACTCTTCAACATTAAATTCATCAACTTCCTCGCCATGAAATATCCATGCAACATAATTCTTAAGTATTCCATTCACGAACAAATCAACTTCAACATCATCTCGCCTTTTGAAATATACATTGTTGCATTTTCGACAAGGACATCTGATCTTTTCGGATAATTCAATCGCACGAATATGCAAAATCTAAAATTGATTGGTTTAACATCCATATTAATATGCAAAAAAAATCTAATTTTTGTCCATTCTCATATTCGGGAATAATTCATCATGTCAACATCAACTTTTGTCCATTTTATCTTAATATCATTTCAAATGAATCTTCTCAACATCCAATCATTTTTTTGTCCATTTCGAATCCTCAAGCAACATTGAAAATGTATGGTAATTGATATAATTTTAAAATATTGATATAATATCAAGATCTTTCAATAATCTTATTCTCATTATGACATTTTTGTTATTTTGCAAAAGAAAAAGAAATATCACCATCTACGATATAGAAAGACATCTTATTTATTTTATAGATTAGTAGATTAATTAATAATCTGACTAACTATTCTTATTCTTATGAGCTAATAACAAGAATATATAACATGTGAATAATGAATGATATATATTGATTTGTTCATGCTTACTAATGAATGGGGTTCTCACGTGTTATATTAGTTTTATATGCAAAATTGAATCTTTTTCATCATCTTCGTGCGGATAATTTGATTACCCCTTAGGTGAAAATAACAAAACTAACATAACATTGGAGGCTAAGAATAGAAATAATGAGTTTTTATCGAGTTCACAAGAATACAAATTATAACATGAATGGAGAGCAACTCTTCTTATCCCTTCTATACCAATAAGAAATTACACTAACCTGTAATGAGTTGTGTAGAGATTCACAAGAATACAAATTCCTCGGAGAGCAACTCTTCTTATCCCTTCTAAAAGAATTACTGCAGAATTGATCTGCGAGACTTGGGGATACACTCGTATCGTATTCGAAAAGGAATTACTGTAGAATTGATCGCTTAGCTTTTCTTTGACAACAATTTATCCGGTATTCACGGTGTAAATTGGGTTGGGTATTCTGATAGGATTTGTTGTTGATATCAATTAGGTGGGTTTTAGATTATTTTTTTCTCTAATCTTTATTATATTTTTATCTTGGAAACGGATCCTACTGGAATATTAATCCATCCCAGTATGCAGGTTTCCAAGAAGGCGCCGCCCATTCACAATCTTCTTTAATTTTAGTGATGTCTATGAATAATTAATACTTTTTTTTTTTTCACTTTTTTCAGTTTTATTTACTTATTTTGCTTCTCTATATTAGTTCTTGTAAACGTTAAATTTACGCCAAGTGAAATTTGGAATTCAATGACAATTCAGTAATTCACAATTTTATTTTCTATTGATTTTTTCTAAAAGGATTTTCCATTGAATTTTAAATTTTGTGTCTGAGATATTCAATAATAAATAATTTATTTGTTGAGAATTTATTACTCGTGTCTTATTTTTTTCATTGATGTCTTTTTTTTTTTTATAATTTTGCACGAATTTATAAAAAATATATTTAACCCAATTCGACCCTTACAAATTTTTTTATACTTTTCATTGTTGATCTTTTATTATATATATTAACAAGTTCTCATATGCACTTGGTGCATAAATTCTAGATCCGTGCACTCACTTTGACCCTGCCCATTTTTTTATTGTGGATATTCATTTTCACTAATGACAAGGTCTTATTTTCTTAATGTATCACTCCTATACCCGAGTGCACGGTACACTTGGTGCACAGGAGACCCACTCATATTTATTATGTAAACTAGTAACTGAACTCGTGCAATGCACGATTATGATTGCACAATTAACTTATATTAAATTTTTATAAGTATTTGTATAAAGTTTTTTTTTCATTATAAAGAGACATTTTTTTTAATTGATGATATTTTATTATAGAGAAATATTAATCTCTCATAAAATTTAAAGTTAATATAAAAAAAAAAATTTGTTGTTGAAAAATACAAATAAAAGTTTGTATGGAAGAGAGATAAGAGAAAAAAAAATCCATATTCAACTAATTAATCTTTCTTAATCTAGGTTTTGTTCATCTTTTATCTTATTTGAATTTGCTATATCATTTTCAAAATTGGAGACATATTTTATAATGGAATAATGCTTTAATGTTGATATTCTTTTTTTTTTTTTAAAATCTTTAGATGTAGGGTTGATATTAAATTTAAGATGAAATATTCTACATATTTTTCCAAAGATTTTTCCCATGTTCCAAAGATTTTTTTCCCAATTAAACATTAAAGGTTATGAATATATTCTACATATTTTTTTTAAATACTTTTCTAAATTCGTTATAATTTTTTAATATTTATTTCATACATATTTAATCCAAAGATTTTTTTCAATCCATTATAATTTATTAATATTTATTCAAAAGATTTATTTTTTATTTTAATATTAGATTTTGTGGAAATATATTACATATTTTTTCCAAATATTTTTCTCAATCCGCTATAAATGTAGGTCAATTTCTGCTATTATATAAATATATATAATTATAGATGCCGAAATATGCAAAATAAAATAAAAGGCAAAAAAAATAAAACAAAACATAAAAAAAGGGCGTTGAATTGAGAAATAGTAGAAAAAGAAAAAAGAATGAAGATATTAAAAAAAAAAATTAAATATTGAACAAATAAAATAAAAGGCATAAAAAAGACCGCATAAACAAAAAATATTTATAATTCTTTTTGCCTTAACAAATTAGAAAATATTGTCGTATAAGTGCCCAGCATATTGTACCGAGGTTAATGCCCAGTAGGAGTTTTGTTTAGTGGTGCACGCGGCGAGTGGTGTGAGTTTCTCACCAAACTCAATAATATTAATGGATAAATTAAATAAGGAATTAAAAATAATTGTTGGTCCCGGTGCAAACGAGTCTTACACGTGCATGGGGGAATACACATGTTCAGTGTTTTTAAAACTTTTTTTTTACTGAGGTCAGCTTGGGTCAGGTTGTCCTGATTTTTTGGTCCTAAGAAGCACAAATCACTCTGAGTCAAAGTCTATCTGAGACAGTGATCCCGAAATTTTACTTTTCGGATACCTCGAGATAATCCCAACCGAAGTTATGAGTTTCAGAGATCCCGAGTTGCTTGGATTAGATAACTTACTTTCTTGAACCCTCGGAAAGAGTAAGTTCGGTTTGGTAACTATCTCTGTTCTAGCTACTCGGATGTCTTGGAATGGTTGGCCCTTAGTTTATACTCGTTTTAAGCATTTCTTTGAAAACCTTCCTTTAATGGAATAGTGATTAGGTTGTGATTCAATTTATATGCAACTTTCAGTGGATTGATTCAAACTGAAATGTCAGTGAAAATATGCTTTCAAGACAAAGTAATGCAACAGATAAATCAAGCAAAACAGAAAGCAAAGAACACAAATAGATTATAGTGGTTCGAGACTCAAGCTCCTACGTCCACTCTCCCCGATCTCTTGAGAGAAATTCACTAATCACTTCCTTGAGCTTTTCGACTACCTCTACGTAGTTTACTTACTCAACTTCGCCCCGAGAGTTTTTCGACTACCTCTGTAGTTTACTCACTCAACCCGACCTTGAGCTTTCTGACTACCTCTGTAGTTTATTTACTCAACTCACACAAGTTTTCAGACTTCCACAAGTAGCTTACTAATTTCTCCTCTAGAGCTTTCTGACTACCTCAATGTAATTTACTCACTCTTTACAACTCCAATCTCACCAACAATCACACTCAAACTACCTTCTAAAGGGTTTGGGGTTTCTTGGTTGGTTTCCAACTAGAATGAGATATCCTTTACAGTAAAGAACAATGCAAAGGCTAGGATATCTCGACTAAGCTTTGGATAAATCTTATCAAGCTAGGCTTAGTGGAATGAGCTCTCTTCGATTTAAAGCACTTGGAAATTCTGGGTTTTTCGAGTGCTTCAACTTTGCGATAATAAGTTTGAGCTCTTGAGTTGCTTACAAATTTCCCGTAACCTTTCAATGTAGAAGGTCACAAGTATTTATAGGCATACACCAAGGTCACTCTTGAAAAACTATCCGTTGGAGAGATAGCTCCGAGAGTTTCCTCTTATGGTGTGTGAGAAACGGCTATATTTAGGGTTTGACACCCCCTAACACGTTTTAGGCAATAGCCTTTCATGTAGCCGGTCTTCACTTTTTGCAGTCTGGAACTTAGTACTTCTGACATCTTTTTTTTTGACACTGTCATTTGTCGATTGTCGATATGGTACAATGTTGTCTTACTCTTTTTGACTTTTGTCTCGAGTTAAAGGTAGACAACTCAGCGGCTCTTTTGGTTACAATCTCGAAAGTGATATAACCTTAACAACACTTTGTCTTAGTTCCTTTTATGCGCATTTGAATGTCTTGGCAAATATATATTTTTCTAAGGAATCGCGATCTTCTCGATGATTGCATCCTTGGATAGATATGTTTTAGTGCCTCGGAACATTCAGTTTATCTTGAGCATTCAATTACATTCTTCGATTCTTGATGAATTCTTGTGTCTTGATATTCTTGATCTTGATTCTTGATCTTGATCTTACGTGTCTTGAGTCTTGAGTCTTGAGGTCTTACGAGTCTTTCTGGATGTCTTGACCGATATCTTGAGTCTTCATCTTTGAGTCTTTAGTTCCTCGATTTCATATCGAAACTTGAAACTTGATTTCATCTTTGAAACCGGTTTCTTGAAACTCATCGAGTTCTTGAGAATCTTGAGATCTAACTTTGATCTATATCTGGCGACTATACATTTTGCGAGATAACATCCTGAATACTCTAAAACTGAATCCTGACTCAACTATCAAGATTATTCTGAACATGTCATACTCAGGGGTTTTGGGATCTAATCAAAATCATATCTTTATTAAATTCATCTCCCAATAATTTCCCCCTTTTTGATGATGCCAAAACCTATCTTGTTACACACATACTTAACCTATACTCAGGTTTCAGTTTATCCTATTACAAGATTGGTTTTATTTTCAACAATTTCCCCCATAAATAATGAGTCTCTTAACAATTAATCTCCCAACTTTTTCAATACAAAGATTCTCACAACAATTTCTTCAGTAATGAATCTCTCAAAGGATTCATCACCAAATACTTAATTTCTCAATCAATTAATCTCAGAGACAATCATTCACGCATATCAAAAGTAAAAGACATGTAAATAAGATAATGAGATATTATCTTTTGAGCACAAATGATAAGTTTTCATTGATGATAGGTAGACTGTTACAGGTTACAATGAATCTTATCTTGAACAAAATCAAAAAGATAAAAAAATATAAAAGATTACATGAATCTTCATCTTCTGAGTCTTCATTCTGTTCTTCAGTTCAGCTCTTCAGTTTGGTTCTTCAGCTCTGCTCTTCCACCTCATCAGCAGGGACTTCTAGGTCGAACATTCCGTAATATCTCTTCTTCAGTGCATCTCTTTCTTTGATGATATCCGGATTGTTTCCTGTCAGACCTAACTGAGTGGCGTACTGAGATATTTCTTGAGAAATGGCTTTCTCATTAACACAACCATTCTCCAGCCTGGGAGGAGGGTACACATATGGACCAGGGGCGGTTATCTGCACCTTTCCTTCATCCGCTAGATTTATCCATCCTTGGAGATATTTTGGATAGAAGGTCAGGAGATAATCGATGAAAGCCTCATTCGGATCTGAGCTCTCCCCTCTCCATTCTCTAAGCACATCATAGTAGAACCAGAAGGTTCTCTTGATTTCTTCCCACGCATCGTTGAGATGGACTGACATCCATTTGTCAACGTGCGGCCATTTCTGTGCTTTTGTGTTCCCTCTCCTCTTGCTTGCGAACCTTTTGAACCCCTCCTTCTTTTACGCTCTTCTTGACCTTCTTTACGATCCTTTGGTACACGAAAGCGAAGCATCCGTTTTTCTTCGCTTGTTCAATGGAGTGTTTTCAGAGCGCTTCTAGTGTTGAAGACTTTCTTTGGCTCGACTTCAGAATCTTCAGTACCCAATATCAATTTCCTCTGAACTGGCTTAGAAGCCTTTGCTCTTTTACCCTTAGGCTCTTCTATCACCACGACCTTTCTCTTGATGGGCAATTCAACACCAGCCTGGCTTGTCCCAATCCTTCCTCTACCACTCAGTTTCTCAATAGCCACTTCCTGCATTGTTTCCTCAGAAACCTGAGTGTAGATTGGCTTCTCCACCTTCTTGAATTTAAGCTTCTCAGTGGCTTCAATCTCCTTCATGGCTTCGGCAAGTATCTTCTTTTCAGCATTTTTAACAACCTTGCCCTTCAGAGTATGTTCCAATAATTCCCTGAGATCAGCTCCAGGTCTTTCCCCCTTCTTGGAACCATACTCTGGCGAAGCTTTGGAGAGTCTTTGGTCCATGTGATATTGCTCTTTGCTGACACTCCGCACCTCCCCTGCCATCTGATCTTGCTCCTCCTCGAGCCGCCTAAGGTGGTTCTTCGCCACAGAGAATTCTTCAGACAAATGTGCAAATTGACTTGAGAGAGCTTCTTTGAACATATCTGTCATCTTGGCCATGAGCATTGAGCTCATTTCCTCAACAACGTTCTTCACCAGTATCTCATTTCTCTCAACCAACTTTGCTTCTAGAATTTGTGTCTGCTCCTGATGCTTTTGCTTCAGCTCTTCATTAAGCTCAGCCTTGACCCCCCCCCATCTTGTTTTCTAGCTTTGCTTCCATGGAGGTCGAACTTTTACGTCATAGAGCTCAAGCAAAGCACGATTAGAAGAAGTACTCAATCCTTCAAACTTCTGAGATTGGTTGGCCAAAACTTCCTCCATCTGAGCAATTTTGTTCAGTATTGGCTCAACCTTCTCCAATTTCTCCATCACCGGGGTGAGATCAATCTCAGGAGCATTCTCGATCTGTGCGTGCCCCGAGTTGTTTGTTCATCTTGAGTCTCGGTGCGAACACGAGCTTTAGTTTGAGCTGGGACTTGAGACTTCGATCAGGTCAGGATTCACCTGAGCTTGGGTGTCCACCGAGGCTAACCCGATCGAGGATGTTCAACAGCGGAAATGATCAAGATCGGTTGAGTCTTTCTCATTCTGAGATTGACTCTCATCATCCCCTTGTTGGTCCCCATCCTGAGATTTGTCAATGAAGCTCGGGGCACCAACTTCAGCAGTTCTCTCAGCCACCTTCCTCTTCACAAGCTCATCAAAATCTGAGATTTTCATCCGGAGCTTGGTTTTTCGGAACCACGAGAATTGGTGAGAAAAGTTATCTCCTCGTTCCACCAGTCTTCCCCTCTGAATGAAGCAATGTTAAGCATCTCTGGAAGAGTTTGGTTGAGGATGTAGACCGTTGACCTCAATTTGAAGAAGGTGTCTTGGAGGTCAGGGAATGAGCTTCATTTCGAGGGTAGCGCAGTCAAGAATGAACCGTTCCCCCTTGCTTCGCCATTCGGTCTCTTGACTTCTCCTTTCTTGAGCATCGGGCTCTCGAGGTTGATGGAAGGGTCAATCAGCGGCTCACTCGGGAGCTCTTCAAAGTTCATCGGCTCGCGAGGCTCGGCTGACCGAGGTTTTGGGCGGCGACTCCTTAGTGCGGATATGACTTGGTTACGAGGTGCAGTGGCGCCTCCTCGATTGGGAATATCTGCTTGCTTTGAGAACCGGCGGACACTTCCTCGGCGGGGATCTGAACTTTCTCTCGAGGTCACGAGGTCCTTGGAAAATTTCCGAGAAAATTTATGCGAGCTCGGTGAAGTCTCAAGAACCTCGAGAAGACTTGCTCCTCAGTTTAATCCTGTGCCTTTGAGATAGCCTGAGCCAATACATGTAATGGCGATTTCTGAGAAGTTTGGCTCTCAGGATGAATCTCCTCAGTCTCACTTTCCTCATCTTCATCAGTGAGAACCACCATCTTTTTCGTTTTGGAGCAAGGGTTTTCTGCTTCTTCAATTTCTCACCCTGCTCATTCTTGGCTTCCAACAACACCTTCCCCCTGGCTTGTTGGGTTTCCTTTTCAGCAGCCGCAACCGGTGATTCCACTTTCTTCTCTTTCTTTCCCTTGAAAGTCCTCTTCGCAGCAATTGGTTTGAACATAATTTTGGACTTAGGGAATGGGGTAGAGTTGGCAAAGATATCCTCCTCCTCTCGGCACATCTCCAGAATGAATGCAATTTTGGTGGCGTGGAGGATTCTGCCTTTGATAGATATTGCCCCATCATCCTCCCTTTTTATGACCTTGGCTTGCTCAGTCACCACCTTGATCAGATATTTCAGCCAGTTGAACTCCTTGGTGGGTGAGTCCTCGATTGCCACCATTAGTCGGAGTTTGGGAGTGCTGATCTGCTCGAAGCTTCCAGATCGACTCATGATGCACTTTCCAACAATATCCATCAACACTCTGTACTTCGGCTTCAAATGCCGTTTATGCAGAGTGGCCTCAAACTTAACAGGATTCTCGACAACCTTGTCAAGATACTCCTGTTCCCGTCCCAACATATACAATGAGGGATCATCTCCCCTATCGAACAACTTAAATATGTTGTTCAAATGCTTAGGGACTATATAGAGCTCTCGAACAAAATCTACATATTTCATCGATTGCTCGAGATGCAAAACGGAAATTTTAGATTCTATACAATCTTCCTCATCGATTTCCATATTTGCAACAAACTCTATTACCTCACGGGTATACTCCGCCTCTCGGTCGATTTGCGATGAGGTTAGTCAGTTTCGCCAATCGGATTAAATGGAGCGCCTCTTCTTCGTGCTTGGCATTTGACATGCTCTCCAGAGACACCACGTATTCGTACCATGGCTTATTTATCTTGGCTAATCTTTTGAATATGGTAGGAGCCATTTGAGATTTGAAGATTAGGGTTTTGAGCGATGAAGTTTTTCTAGGTAAAAGGGATTTATTTCAGAGGGTTTTGGGAACGAAGGGATTCAATAAAATTTGGCTTGAATGATTTTCAAAGGATTAAATAGCTCGAGATCGTGGGAAGTCGTACCGGTTTGGTGAAAAGCAACGGTTAAGATTAATCCACGATTAATCGGGTATGCGAAAGATCGATCCCCGAAAAGTAAGCCGTCATTTTAACTTCATTGGTGATTAAATGTAACAGAGCATTTAATGACTATTGACCTTCTTAGGAATTTCAAAGATCCCGCCCAAAAACATTCCTCAGGTGTTTTGTATTTATTGCGAATGATTACTGAGTTTCACTTAAGCAATAAATGAGTCGCATGAGTCATTACTTCTTCAGACTAATTTCCCTCTCAGTCTTACTGAGTATTGACCTTGATAAAATGTCAAGATAATAATCGAAAATCTTGAATGGGTTCAAGATATAATCTTCGAAATCTTGACCTTCAAGAAATCGAAGTTTCACGAGACTCGATTCAAGATATTTCCATTTTATCCGAGCTTCTCAGTAGAATTCTGAGAAAACTTCATGCATCTGAAAATCTTCAATTTTTTAGATTTTACTCTATACACCTGGATCCAACATCCCTAATTCAACTGATAGTTCCTGAAATCTTGATTCAGCCAAAGGTTTAGTCAAGATATCGGCTCTCCGCTTATCAAGATGAATTTTCTCCATTCTTATGTTCTTTTTTCTCGACATGATCTACGATGAAGTGATGTCGATATCCACATGCTTGCATCCGGTGTGCAATAACGGATTTTGTGAAATAACAATGGCACTATCATTGTCACAAAATATTGGTACTTCATTGGCTACAACTTTATAATCCCTTAATTGTTGTGCGAGCCAAAGAATGCGGCCTGCAATGACTTCAACGCAACCATGTATTCAACATCGATAATCTTTGGTTACTCATCGAGGTGCATTTCTTTGAAAACCAAGATATCACTTACTTCCTAGAAATTGACAAGTTCTCGTAGTGGACTTCGCGTCAATCCTGCAACCTCCATAATCAAAGATCCGAGTAACCGGTTAATTCAAGGTTATCATTATTTGGATACCATAATCCTCTATTCACGCGTGCCCTTAAGATACTTCAAGATCTTTTTGGCGACCTCCATGTGACTAGCCTTAGGATTAGCTTGGTATCTTGCACATATCCCAACAACAAATGTTATATCCGCCTACTTTGGCGTGAGATAGAGCAATGATCCAATGATTCCTCTATAATCGGTATGACTTCTCGATTTGCCTTCGTAATCGGGATCCATCTTGTAGTTAGTATTCATGGGAATCCTAATCGCATTGCAGTCTGCATACACCATATTTGGCAATCAGATCTCTGGTGTACTTTGCCTGGTTGATGAAGATTCCTTCCTTTGATTGTTTCACTTGAAGACCTAGAAAGAAATTCATCTCCCCCATCATAGACATCTCAAATTTGCCTTTCATCAGTGTAGAAAACTTTTCACACAACTGATGATTTGGGGATCCAAAAATGATATCATCAACATATATCTGAACCAGTAAGATATCTTCCCCATCTTCTATCCTGAACAGAGTTCTATCAACAGTTCCTTTGACAAAACCATGGTCAGTAAGAAACTGAGAAAGAGTATCATACCATGATCTGGGTGCTTGTTTAAGACCATACAAGGCTTTTATGAGCCTGTAAACTTGATCATTCTGTTTGAAACCAGGAGGTTGTTCTACATAAACCTCTTCTTTAAGCACACCGTTCAAAAATGCACTTTTCACATCCATTTGATAGACTGTGAACTTCATGTGGGCAGCATATGCAAGAAACAATCTGATGGCTTCTAGTCTTGCAACAGGTGCAAATGTCTCATCATAATCCAAGCCTTCTTATTGGGAATAACCTTGTGCAACTAGCCTTGCCTTGTTTCTTACAATGTTGTTGTTTTCATCTCTTTTATTCTTAAATACCCACTTGGTTCCAATGACATTGTGCCTTTCAGGTCTATCCACTAGCTCCCATACTTCATTTCTTGAGAATTGATTCAAATTTCATCTTGCATAGCAAATAATCCAATGAGAATCTTGTAGAGCTTCACCAATCTCGAGGCTCTTTTCTCCGATAGGAAGCAGCAGAATAGTGCACTCTCACCATGGAACCTTCTTGTTTTGACACCTTCAGTTAGATCACCCACAATCTGACTTGTAGGACGACTATATAACCATCTTCTTCTAGATGTTCCCCCTTCAACAGTATCCTCAACATTTGAAATGTTAGGTTCAGTTAATTCAGTAAAGTCAGGGAACAACAGAAAAGGAGAAAGAGAATCATCTTCCTCAGGGGAAATTCTATTCAGAACATTGTTAGATACATTTGTTCCCCTTTGGTTGATAGATTCAGAATTTGCCTCAGCTGTGACCACATCTTCATTGGCATCACATACCTGAGTCTGAACTGGTGTCTGTTCAGATTGTGTTGGCTTTCCTGAGTCTCACCATCCTGAGTTCCATCCTGAACTTCTTTATCGGAGTCTGAGTCACTCAAATCATAGAATGTGACTGACTTCTTCTTTTCAGGTTCAGTGGATAATTTGTCATTCTTTTTCAGGCTTAATCTGGTGATCCTCTTGGTCATTTCTTCTACGCATCATGTTCCTATTTCTTTCCGAACACAAGTAGATTCATCAAAAACAACATGAGGTGTTTCCTCCACAATAAGAGTCCTACGGTTGTAAACTCGAAAACTTTTTATCGATTTGAGAATATCCTAAGAATATTCCTTCATCAGCTTTACTATCAAATGTTTTCAACTGATCTTTACCATTATTGTGTATGAAACACTTGCAACCAAACACACAAAAGAAAGAAACAAGAGGCTTCCTTTCATTCCAAAGCTCATAGGGTGTTTTGCCTTGACTCTTGGTCAAGATGGATGCGATTACGTGAATAGCATGCGGTGTTGATGACTTCAACCCAAAATATTTTAGGAATATCGACCTCATTTATCATTGTCCTTGCGAACTTCTTTAAGAGTCCGATTCCTTCTTTCAAAGAACACCATTTTGTTGAGGGTCATTTTGCGGTGATGTTTCATGAGAAATTCCATTTCTTTGCACAATAATCGATATAATATGATTTATAAATTGAGTTCTCTTGTCGGATCGATTTTGACCACACTCGGATTTTTCTCAAATCTTGAGCCTTTTCAAGTAATTTTGGCGACTTTATTCGAGTCTCTTTCTTCTTGAAAAGAATATGACCTAAGTATATCTTGAGTAGTCATCAACTACTACTAGTGTGTATTTCCCGCCATTGGTGCTCACTTTGGTGTTATTGGACCAAAAAGATCCATATGCAACAATCGAAGTATTCTTTCAAGAGAAACATCTACTTTGCTTTTAAATGATGCTCTAATTTGTTTTCTTTTTCGCACGATCACAAATATGTTCCTTCTTGAACACTTCATTAGGCAACCCTCTCACAAGAGCTAATCTTGCAAGCTTATTCGGGGTTTTGAAATTGGTGATTCATCCTTTTATGTCATAACCAATCGGGTATCTGTGGAACTTTTTGCAACCAAACATGTATCTTTAGGAGTTGAACTCCAATCAAAGAAGATACACATTTCCTTTTCTAGTACCCCATCAAGAATACTTTTCGTGAGATATCATCTTTCACATAACATAAGTTCTTAGAGAACTCAACATTAAAACCTTTATCACGTAATTGGCTTATTGAAAACAAGTTATGCTTCAATCCAGATACATATGAAACACCATGGATATGAATCGAGTCGATTTCCAAAGTTCCATATCCTTGATGCATCCGTCTTCGAGTTATCTCCAAAAGTGATCCGAGGGCCTCTTTGTTCAACATAGTCAATGAGTATCTTCTTGAATCTGTCATATGTCTTGAGCATCCTTTGTCAAGATACCATACATCGAGGGCTTTTTTCATCTCTTCATCGTCTTATGTGATCTTTAATCATTTCGGTGCCCTTATTTTCCTCTGAAAAAAGCAGATCAATTTTTAGGTACCCAATTTGTGTAGGGTCCTACAAGGTTATTTGTACCTTTCGGAATCCAAATCGCCTCGACAACTCTAATCACTTTAGAGTGGCTAATCTCATCTTCCATAAACATCTACATACACATTTACTACTCGGGTGCCTTAGCGGTTTCGTGTATGAGTCTTAGCTAAATTTTTAGCATGAACATGGGCCTTTGAATTTTTCTTTGGTTGGGCCTTTTGTTCATTCTTTTTGCTTCGTGGTCTGGTGGTGCGAATCTTTGTTGACTCAGTTCAGTAACCTTTACCCTTAGGCAAGTGGGGTTCGAGGTTTGCTGTCTTTGAAATTTGGGGTCTTTTCGGTATACTAAGGACTTGGTCTCTTCGGGTTGAGAATGTCTCACGAAAGTGTTTCTCTTTGAATATTCCTCGATGGTTCGGTGTAGATCCTTTCAGTTTTACATTCTTAGCCCGAGGCTTGAAGTACTTGCTCGAAATTTTCAAGCGAAAGTGCTCGGGTTTTCTAGCCTTCACCGAGGTTTAGGCTTTCCTACCGATCATTCGGTTTTTTTCAAACCATGGGTCCTTTTCCCTTGTCTACAACCTTGGGCATTTCTTCATTTTGAAGTGTGGGTGCCCTTTGGTTTTACAAAGATTGTCTTCTTGCTACTTGATGCAACATTGGATGACCTTGTGAGGTTCCCCCCGAATGTATCCCAATCCAGATTTTATAGTGACGGATCTCTGGTAATTCGAATTTCATCTATTACTTTAGATGCGATTATTCAATAGAGTTAAGCTTCTTCGTGCACTATCCTCCAGGTTCTGTAGAGTTTCATGCTTCTCGAGAGGTCATTGAACTTAGTTACGATCAATTTGAATCTCTTAAGTGGATTTCTCTAGCTTTTCGGTTAGGGTCACTATCAACTTCTCTTTTCTCGAGAGTTGTACTTTCGTAACATCCAGTTCATCAGTAGCTCCCATTAATTGAGAAGTGATTTCAGTATTGCTAGAGTCTTTCCATTTTAGATTTTTAGCTTTCGAGTTCTTTATTACGCTCTTGAGTTTCATTTAGCGAGTTCTTGTAAAACAACATAGTCCTTCATTAGACTCTCAAAAAGAATCCATCGAGGTCAAAATGATCACATTTTACGGTTGAACTTGACAACTCTTGTGCTAGTGTAGGAGCAACAACAAGAGAAAGAAGAGTTTACCTCCTCAATGGCCATCGACGAGATGTCATCACTTTCCTTTGTTCGAGAATATTTCATCTGAAAGAGCTAGATCCCTCCTCGAATGTTCTTCTTCCGCAACCATGGCCTTTTTGCTAGAGAACTTCTTGTCTCTTTTAGCTTGCCTTTCTCTTCTCTCCTTAGCTTTTCGAGATCCGGACAATCATCTTTGGAAGTGACATTTCTTTTGGCAATTATAGAATCTGTTGGCATCTCATCCTGATCACTTTCTTCTTTGGACTTGGAGTCCTTCCTTTTGGATGAAGATCCCTCAGCTTTCAGGTCCTTCTTCTTCTCAGTTGATCTGTCCTCGGGTTTCTTTGGTATTTTTGTGATTCTGTAATAGTTTTTATATTTTCCATATCGACTATTAAGTCTTTCAAACCTCCTTGCCATCGGTCTTAGCTTATCCTCAAGCTCATCCTGATTTTTAGCAAGGGAGTTCTCAGACTCTCTAGTTTTACAGGTTTTATCCTTGGCTTTAAGGGCCACATTCTTACTAGATGATGAATCATCTTTGCTGTCAGCCTTTTTAGATTTCTTATCAATTACAAACTCATAGGCCTTCAGCTCAGAGAAGACTTGTTGATATGGTATTGAATTAATGTTTTTGGTGTTTTCAATCACCCTTTGCATGTATATCCCATTTCTTAGAAAGACCTCTAAGAATTTTTAATGCAACTTCTCTCTGTGGATATTTCTTACCAAGTGCATTTAGATCATTCATAATGCTAGTGAATCTGACTTCCAATTTGTCTATAGATTCACCTTCATCCATTTCAAAACTATCAAACTTTCCAATTGCAATCGAAAGTTTGTTTTCCTTGATATGATCTCGTGCCTTGGCACATTCTGATAGTGTATCCCAAATTTCTTTTGCAGTATTGCAGTGAGAGATCATTCCCATCACACCATCATCAATAGTACTGTATAGTGTGTCTTTAGCAATATAGTCTAGATTGACTAACTTCCTCTCCTCAGGAGTCAGTTGGTCATCAAGCTTAGGAAATTCTGCTCTAGGATCGTTTCTCTCATTTTCTGTTCCTCTGGGATTCACCACAGTAAATTGGAATGGCCCTTCAGAGACCACTCTCCACATTCGTTCATGTTTAGAATACAGGTGAGCCTGCATTCTCAGTCTCCATAAATCATAGTTCTCCATTGAGAACATGGGAAGTTTCATAGAAGACATTTTATCTGAGTCTTTTAAGAATTCAGCAATTAAGACCAGTTCAGATAGACCACAAGTATTTTAGCAAATAAAACTTAGGTCAACAAAGCAGGTGTTCAAGTTGAACCACCGCTCCGATACCACTTGTTGGTCCCTTGTGCAAAACGGAGTCTTACACGTGTATGGGGGGGAATAAACGTGTTCAGTATTTTTAAAACTTTTCTTTTACTGAGGTCAGCTTGGGTCAGGTTGTCCTGATGATTTGGTCCTGAGAAGCACAAATCGCTCTGAGTCAAAGTCTATCTGAGACAGTGACCCTGAGCTGCTTTCAGATACCTCAAATAATCCCAACTGAGTCCTGAGTTTTCAGAGATCCTGAGTTGCTTGGATCAGATAACTAACTTACCGAACCCTCAGA
Source organism: Stenogyne calaminthoides (assembly GCA_037126765.1). NCBI lineage: Eukaryota > Viridiplantae > Streptophyta > Magnoliopsida > Lamiales > Lamiaceae > Stenogyne > Stenogyne calaminthoides. The sequence goes on from JBBCBC010000021.1 coordinate 21,329,142, forward strand.
AGAGTAAGTTCAGTTTGGTAACTATCTGTTCTAGCTACTCAGATGTACGGAATGGTTGGCCCTTAGTTTATACTCGTTTTAAGCTTTTGCTGAAAACCTTCCTTTAATGGAATAGTGATTAGGCTGTGATTCAATTTATATGCAACTTTCAGTGGATTGATTTGAACTGAAATGTCAGTGAAAATATGCTTTCAAGACAAAGTAATGCAACAGATAAATCAAGCAAAACATAAAGCAAAGAACACAGCAGATTATAGTGGTTCAGAGACTCAAGCTCTTACGTCCACTCTCCCTGATCTCTTCAGAGAAATTCACTAATCACTTCCTTGAGCTTTCTGACTACCTATGTAGTTTACTTACTCAACTCGCCCGACTAACGTAGTTCAAACCTACCTGAAGTTTTCGACTATACGTAGTAGTTTACTCACTCAACCCGACCTTGAGCTTTCTGACTACCTCTGTAGTTTACTTACTCAACTCACACAAGTTTTCAGACTACCACAAGTAGCTTACTAACTTCTCCTCTAGAGCTTTCTGACTACCTCAATGTAATTTACTCACTCTTTACAACTCCAATCTCACCAACAATCACACTCAAACTACCTTATAAAGGGTTTGGGGTTTCTTGGTTGGTTTCCAACTAGAATGAGATATCCTTTACAGTAAAGAACAATGCAAATGCTAGGATATCTCGACTAAGATTTAGATAAATCTTATCAAGCTAGGCTTAGTGGAATGAGCTCTCTTCGATTTAAAGCACTTGGGAAATTCTGGGTTTTTCGAGTGCTTCAACTTTGCGATAATAAGTTTGAGCTCTTGAGTTGCTTACAAATTTCCTGTAACCATTCAATGTAGAAGGTCACAAGTATTTATAGGCATACACCAAGGTCACTCTTGAAAAACTATCCGTTGGAGAGATAGCTCTGAGAGTTTCCTCTTATGGTGTGTGAGAAATGGCTATATTTAGGGTTTGACACTCCCTAACACGTTTTAGGCAATAGCCTTTCATGTAGCCGGTCTTCACTTTTTGCAGTCTGGAACTTAGTACTTCTGACATCTTTTTCAAAGTTGACCATCCGCATCGATTGTCGATATGATGCGATCTTTGTCTTCCTCTTTTTGACTTTTGTCTCCAGTTAAAGGTAGACAACTCAACAACTCTTTTGGTTACAATCTCTGAGTGATATAACCTTAACAACACTTTATCTTAGTTCCTTTTGTCTGCATTTGAATGTCTTGGCAAATATCTATTTTTCTAAGGAATCGCGATCTTCTCAATATTGCATCCTTCAGATAGATATGTTCAGTGCCTCGGAACATTGGGTTTATCTTGAGCATTGATGCATTACCGATTCTTGATGAATTCTTGTGCCTTGATATTCTTGATCTTGATTCTTGGTCTTACGTCTTACGTGTCTTGAGTCTTCGAGTCTTGAGTCTTACGAGTCTTCGTGGTCTTCGAGTCTTTCTGGATGTCTTGACCGATATAATCGAGTCTTCATCTTTGAGTCTTTAGTTCCTCAGTTTCATATCGAAACCACGAAACTTCGGTTTCACATCGAAACCGGTTTTTTTAGAAACTTCTTGAGTTCTTTGAATCTTCATATCCTAACCCCGATCTATATCTCACGACTATACATTTTGCAGATAACATCCTGAATACTCTAAAACTGAACCCTGACTCAACTATCAAGATTATTCTGAACATGTCATACTCAGGGGTTTTGGGATCTAATCAAAATCATATATTTATTAAATTCATCTCCCAACAATAATGAATAAAATAAAATTAATAACAATAAATAAATCTCAAACGTTTTTTTAACGAATAAATCTCAAACTTGAAATGAAAGGGAAAAAATAATTTTTATAACATAATGAATAAATTTTAATATATATATATTTTACTTTTTTTTTAGTGATAAATATTTAATAAAATATTGACAGCGTGGAAAGTTGTCGCTAGTTTCACAACTTATGGTATTTTGAAACATAATGAATAATTGTTACTATATGTGCATTTTTAGGGACAGGTATAGAATTGCATATTGAAAACATAATAAGTTGTCACTAATTATCACAACTTATGAAATTTTGTAACATAATGAATTATTGTCACTTTATATGTCTTTTTAGTGACAATTTTTCAGTTAAATAGTGACAATATATAAAAGTGAAACTAGTTAAGTTATTATGTAGCATAAAAATTGTTGTCACTATATGTGTGTTTTTAGTGGCAAATACTCGATTAAATATTGATAATATAGAAAATTGTCACTTGTTATGTTATTCTGTAACATGACAAATTGTTGTCACTAAATGACTGCTTTTAGTGATAAATATTCGATTAAATATTGATAATTTAGAAAATTGTCACTAGTTCTTTTATTCTGTAACATAACTAATTCTTGTCATTATATGTATGTTTTTAGTGACAAATATTCAATTAAATAATGAAAACATAAAAAATTGTCACTAGTTATGTTATTCTGTAACATAACCAATTTGTGTCACTATATATATTTTTTTTTAGTGACAAATATTCGATTAAATATTGGCAATATAAAAAATTAGCACTACTTATGTTATTTTGTAACATAACCCATTTTTTTATTACTATATGTGTATTTTCAGTGATAAATATTCAATTAAATATTGACAATATGCAAAATTGTCACTAGTTATGTTATTTTGTAACATTACCAATTGTTGTCACTATATGAGTGTGTTTAGTGACAAATATTCATCCAAATATTGAAAATATAGAAAATTGTCACTAGTTATGTTATTCTGTAACATAACCAATTGTTGTCACTATATGTGTGTTTTTAGTGACAAATATTCATGTATCACTAATTTTTTTGTCACTAAACATGATTTTTTTTGTAGTGATTCAAGAAAACCTTTCCTATCACAGGTTTCAATTTTATCTAGAAGATACACCATCAGGTCAGTATGACAAGCATTTAAAAATAGAAGATAATGAGATATTATCTTGTTGTTGATCAACACACATAATGGTATTTTCATTGATGTAAGATAGAGAGTTTATATATTACAATGAAAACATGAAAAGCAAGAACAGATCAACAACAACAGAATAACTGAGTTTTTCACACATCTGTCTTCTTTGATTTCGTCTTCAGGGACTTCCTGATTGAACATCCCGTAGTATCTTATTTTCAGGTCATCTCTGACTTTGATGATCTCAGGATTGTTTCCAGTCAATTCTAGTTGAACTACATAACCAACAATTTTCTGAGATATGGCAGCATCATTCACAAAGCCATTTTCAAATCTCGGAGCAGGATACATGTATGGCTCTGGAGCAACAATCTGAGTGCTATGCTCATCTGCAAGGTTTATCCACTTTTGATGATACTCAGGATAGAAAGTCAGATGATACTCTAGGAAGGATTCATTCTTGTCTGAACTGCTTCCTCTTCATTCTCTCAGAATTTCATAATAAAACCAGATTGTCCTCTTGATTTCCTCCCAAGCATCATTGATATGGATTGGAATCCACTTATCAATGTGTGGTTATTTTTGAACCTTTACAGTTCCTCTCCTTTTGCTTATAAACTTCCTGAATACTCCCCTTCTTTTCTGCTCTTCTTCTTTCTTCTTCTTGATCAGAGGTGTACCTGATACAGAAGCAGCAGTTCTCTTCTCTTTCTCTACCTGAAGAGCTTTCAAAGTCTTCTTGGTGTCAAAATCTCCTGGCTGAGCTCTTTGTTCAGTTTCAACTCATTTCAGAGTCTTCTTGGTGTCAAAATATCCTGGTTGAGCTCTTTGTTCAGTTTCAACTCTCTCAGTCTTAGGTTCTTCTTCAGATTCCTCAAAGTCCATCACCAACTTTCTCTGAATTGGCCTAGAAACTTTCTTCTTCTTTCTTACTTCAGTTTCTATAAAGGCCACTGCCTTTCTTTTCTCAGGTCTGGCATGGGCTTCACTAGTCTTGCTTGTCTCAGTTCTTCTTCTCTCAAGCAAATTTTGCATCAAGTGCTTCTTGAGCAGCTTGCTCATCAAACTGAACATACTGTTGGAAAATAGAGGCACGTAAACACGTAATACATGCGCAGCGGAATAGAACAGTTCACCAACAACGAACAATTAATTGCACATAAGGATTACAATAATCTTAACGAGAAATCTTACAACAGTTGTAGAGCAGATTCCTCAACTATGGTATCCACGTAATCCCCAAAAATGGATCTGCACGAATTTGCTAGTGTTGAATCCCAAGTTGAATCAGCTAGGAAAATCCAAACTCTAGATCTTATGGAGAAATTGTGAACTGTAAAAAAACTATTTGTGAAATCCCAAGAGCTAATATATATAGGAAGGCCCAGCTTAAAAACTAAGCTGGCCTATTGGGAAATTAAAATCCCTTCTAAATAATTAAATTAAACTTCTTTAATTTAATTTTCTAAATATAAATCCCTAAGTATTTAAATTCCATATATGACAAATCTCTACGATTTGTTTCCATATATATTAAATCCTACAATAATATTCCAAATATTATTATTGGGAATTCTTGTTTAATTAAATCCAATTTAATTAAACATTAATAATAATTAATTCCAAATTAATCTATTATTAATTACTTCTCCATAAATTAAATATTAAATCTAATTTAACATTTAATCAACCAACTATAATCCGTAAAAGGGAACTACTTGTTGTGTGACCCATAGGCCCTCATATATCGAGCGATTAGTCAAACTAATGGTCTTAATTGAACCCTAGACAATAACTCAGACATTCTCAATATATGAGGTACGTTGCGAGAAACATGCAACTACCTGTAACTGAAACATGGGCTATAACGATTTCCTCATTTCATTCGTGAATACTCGATTAGTCTTGAACATGATGAAGTGTCTATTCAAATAACTTAATCACTTTATCTCCAATCACTAATTGATCACTTATGTCACACTTGGCCACAAAGTCCAAGTTGACGTGCATTGGCCAATGACTTTGATCCAATTAGGATGAGAAGATGAGTATTCTCTCTAAATCCACTTTGAGGAATGAATCCTTTTCTTGGCTCAACTACCATGCACATGCACTTCGTGATGAACCCAATCCAAACCATATCTACCCATGGAAGGGTGCAAGCATCGGTCATGGTCAAAGTTCATCACTCCACACATGTCGTTCGTATTGACCTCAAGTCAAAGGAGTATCGCATCCCTCCCACTAACCGAGACACCTATAGACACATATAGTGGAACTACATCAAACGGTTGCTCGAATGGGTATACCAATACCCTCTAAGGTATTTGTGCATCCATCATGAGATACCTAGTATCTCGTAGTAAGTGAGATCTTACTACACTCTCTAAGAGTATGATGCAAATCACACACCAATCTCCATTGCATCATCAATATCCCATTCTTGATGATCCTTGATCGGGGTTATTTGAGAATCATGCTTAAGTCATCTGAGTTCTCACACACTCAATGACAACAGTGACTCAAGGGAACACAAATAAAAATAAATGTAAACAATCAAACATAATATTCTAATAAGTGAAATACCATATATTTAATATTAAATAAACAATAATATTAAATCAATACTAAATAGTATCTGAGTATTATGTCCTTACAATGGATTGTCTCTATGACACTAACACTAACAATCTCCCACTTGAATTAGAGTCAATCACCTACATGTCTAACCCCTAGACCATTAAAATGTCTAGTGTGTACATGAACACTCAATGCCTTGGTAAAGGGATCAGCGAGGTTATCCTTCGTGGGGACGCGTTAACTCTATCTCTCCTCTAGCGATTATCTCTCGTATTAAGTGATAACGCCTCGGTACATTCATGTTTCTGTTATTGGATCTCGGTTCCTTAGCTTGCGCAACCGCACCAGTATTGTCACAATACAACTTTATTGGACTGCTGGCACTCGGAACTACCCCTAGTTCACTTAAGAACTGTTTTATCCAGACAACTTCTTTGGTAGCTTCTGCCGCAGCAATGTACTCAGCTTCGGTTGTTGAGTCTGCGGTAGTATCTTACTTGGAACTATTCCAACTAACCACCCCACCATTGAGAATGAAAATGTAGCCCGACTGTGACTTGTAATCATCGCAGTCGGATTGGAAACTTACATCAGCATAGCCAGTTGCAACTAACTCTGGCTGCCCTCCGTAGACCAAGAAGCAATCTTTGGTACGTCGAAGGTACTTAAGTCTTGACAGCAATCCAGTGAGGTTCAACCGGATTGTGCAAGTCATGGCGTACATGATGGAGTCAACTGCAGATGCATATGGTATATCCTTCATGCGTAGGATATCAGCTTCCGTAGAAGGACAATCCTTCTTAGACAGCTTTATCCCATGACATGCCGGTAGAGAACCTCTCTTAGAGTTCTCCATCGCAAATCGCTTTAACACCGTATCTACGTAGGTTGACTGTGACAACCCCAACATCCTTTTGGACCTATCCCTATGGATCTTGATCCCTAAGATGTAGCAGGCCTCACCAAGATCCTTCATCATGAAGGTCCTTGATAGCCAATCTTTAACCGACTGCATAAGAAGAATGTTGTTTCCCATAATCAATATGTCATTGACATACACAACTATGAAAACAATATTTCTCCCACTGCGTTTATGATAAACGCATGGATCTTCCAAATTTCTGATGAAGTCAAACGATTTGATAGCTTCATCAAATCAGATATTCCAACTCCTAGAAGCTTGCTTTATTCCATAAATGGACCGTTTGAGCTTGCACACAAGATTAGACTTTGGCTTAGATACAAAACCTTCCGGTTGAGTCATAAACACCTCCTCATCAATGTTCCCATTGAGGAAGGCTGTTTTGACATCCATCTGCCAAATCTCATAATCTAAATTGTTTGTCCCGGTGAAAAACCCATGAGATGCGGAAAAATCATGTAATGCATATAAAACAGGGGTGAAGGAATGATGATTCCAAATTTTTTGCATTTTTAAGTCCATGTGTTGTGTTTTGCTTATAACCCAATGCATATGACAAGATAAGAACATAAAGCAATAAAGAACACAACAAAGTATAGTGGTTCGGAGACTCAAGCTCCTACATCCACTCTCCCTGTTCCTAGGGAAATTCCTTCAATCGGAACTTATCACCCTTCACGGGATCGCCTACAAGCTTTCAGGCTAACTCACTGTAGCTTACTCACTTCTTCTACATTTGAGTTTTCTGGCTGACTACTCTGCAGCTTACTTACTCAAACACACACAAGCTTTCTGACTATCCAAGATAGTTTTACTCACTTCTTCTCTAGAGTTTTTGGTCGACTACTCTGTAGACTTACTCACTCTTTACGACTCCAACAATCACACAAACTACCTAACAATAGGGTTTGGGTTTGGGTTGGTGTCTCCAACTAGGTTGAGATTTTCCCTTATATTTGTTTAACCTCAATGCTAAGGTTGGGAAAATCTCTCTAAGTTTAGGATATATCGTGGGTTGCTTAGATTGGGTTTAAGAACACTCTTGAATATATTTGTATGTCTACAGACTTGTGTTCTATGGTGGGAATGCTTGAGTATATGTCTTCTTGGCTCTGTAGCATCTTTTTCCACATTCTCCACACTTTCCACACTTTAGAATGATGAAAGACCTTGTATTTATAGTGTGGATTTGAATGTTAGCATTGGAGAGAATCACATTCAAATCCATAATATTCTGTAAGTTCTGCAGCTTCTTCAGGCTGGTTGTCTTCCTCTCATTGGTCCACGTCCAAATTTAAATTCTACATTTATATTCTTGGTACTTCCGAGTCTTGAGATTCTTCGAGTCTTGAGTTCTCTCGAGTCTTCAGGTTTCTCTGGAGTCTTAAGGATTCTCTTAGTCTCGGGTTTCTCGGAGTCTTAGGGTTTCCCGAGTCTTCAGGATTCTCTGAGTCTCAGGTTTCTTGATTCAAAGAGACTTCTCTTGGCGGACCTTATGCGATTAGGCATATTGATTTTTCGGGGTGAATGAGTTGATTCTTCGACTTTAGACATCGACCCTCGGGTCGGCTTTTTTACTTCTTGACCCTCATGTCACTTAACTTTCGAATTTATCGATTTCTTCTTGCTGATCGATCATTTCGGTGATCGGATCAACCATCTTCAGTCGACACATCGGGATAGCGTCGGTCGATTACATCGGGTTAACATATCGAGGTTATCATGCTCGATCTCGATCCGCGTCGATCTTGATCGATCTCATCTGCTTTCCTCTTCGATCGCAACCTTCTCTTACGATCTTACGGTCGGTTTTCTTTCCGTCGGCTTAGTGCTCTTACGATCACCATATTAGCTAAATGCATTCTTACGATCATCGATCGAGTGCATTCAAGTCATCGATCTTTGATCGGTGGCTTAGCTTTTCTTCTCTTACGATTTTGCCGCGGCTCATCGGTTAACTCGAAAACTCATCTTACTCATCGATCTTGATCGGTCTAAATCTCTGACCTCATTTGATCTCGATCATCTAATTCTGATTTCGTGAGTTCCCCCTCAACATGTTCTCTTGTTCCCCCTCAACTTGTTATCTGTAAATTAGCTTGAATAACACAAGTTGATAATGTTTTGGCATAATTCATCAAAACTAAAATATCCCAACAATTTCCCCATTTTTGATAATGACGCCAAAACATTAAGATATATGCATCTTTAAAGAACGGGTTTTTGTTTAAAAAGATCAGTTCAGGTGATCACATTAAAAGTGATCTTTTGAACTCCTGCTCTGATACCACTTATTTGTCCCGGTGAAAAACCCATGAGATGCGGAAAAATCATGTAATGCATATAAAACAGGGGTGAAGGAATGGTGATTCCAAATTTTTACGTTTTTAAGTCCATATGTTATGTTTTGCTTATAACTCAATGCATATGACAAGATAAGAACATAAAGCAATAAAGAACACAACAAAGTATAGTGGTTCGGAGACTCAAGCTCCTACATCCACTCTCCCTGTTCCTAGGGTAATTCCTTCAATCGGGACTTATCACCCTTCACGGGATCGCCTACAAGCTTTCAGGCTAACTCACTGTAGCTTACTCACTTCTTCTACATTTGAGTTTTCTGGCTGACTACTCTGCAGCTTACTTACTCAAACACACACAAGCTTTCTGACTATCCAAGATAGTATTACTCACTTCTTCTCTAGAGTTTTCTGGCTGACTACTCTGCAGCTTACTCACTCTTTACGACTCCAACAATCACACAAACTACCTAACAATAGGGTTTGGGTTTGGGTTGGTGTCTCCAACTAGGTTGAGATTTTCCCTTACATTTGTTTAGCCTCAATGCTAAGGTTGGGAAAATCTCTCTAAGCTTAGGATATATCGTGGGTTTCTTAGATTGGGTTTAAGAACACTCTTGAATATATTTGTATGTCTACAGACTTGTGTTATATGGTGGGAATGCTTGAGTATATGTCTTCTTGGCTCTGTAGCATCTTTTGCCACATTCTCCACACTCTCCACACTTTCCACACTTTAGAATGATGAAAGACCTTGTATTTATAGTGTGGATTTGAATGTTACCGTTGGAGAGAATCACATTCAAATCCATAATATTCGTAAGTTCTCTGACTTCTTTAAATTTGGTTGTCTTCCTCTCATTGGCCCGTCGTGAATTCTTTGAATATATTCTTGGCTATATTCTTGGTTCTTACGAGTCTTGAGATTCTCTCGAGTCTTGAGGTTTCTCACGAGTCTTGAGATTCTCTCGAGTTCGGGTTTCTCTCGATTCTTGAGTTTCTCTGAGTCTTCAGGATTCTCTGAGTCTCAGGTTTCTCTGATTCTCAGGTCTCTTGATTCAGCAGACTTCTCTTAAGCGGACCTTGTCTGATCAGGCATACTGACACTCAGTGACTAAGTTCGATTCTCCGACTTGGACATCATGACCCTCGGGTCACTTTTTACTTCTTGACCCTCGGGTCACTTAACTTTCGAACTATCTCGATTTCTTCTTGCCGATCACGGTCGGCTCGGTGATCGAGATCAACTATCTTCGGTCAACACATCGGGGATAACATCGGTCGATTACATCGGTTATCATATCGATCTCGATCCGCGTCGATCTTGATCGGTCTCATCTGCTCCTCTTACGATCTGCAACCTTCTCTTACGATCTTACGGTGGGTTTCTTTACGATCGGCTTACCGCTCTTCTAATCACCATATCGGCTAAATGCATTCTTACGATCATCGGCAGTGCATTACGGTCATCGATCTTCGATCGGGCTTAGCTTTTCTTCTCTTCCGATTTTGCCGCGGCTCATCGGTTAACTCAGGAACTCATCTTACTCATTCGATCTTGATCGGTCTAAATCTATGACCTCGTCGATCTCGATCATCTACTTACGATTTCGTGAGTTCCCCTCAAGTTCTTGCTCTCAACTTGTTCCCCTCCAACTTGTTATCTGTAAATTAGCTTGAATAACACAAGTTGATAATGTTTTGGCATAATTCATCAAAATTAAAATATCCCAACATAAATGTGCTGCTACAGCAATTAAAATTCGAATGGACTTGATCTTGGCAACAGGTGAGAATGTCTCATCATAGTTAATGCCTTCGCGTTGACTATAACCTTTTGCCACTAACCTAGCCTTGTAGGTTTGTACCTTGCCATTTGCATCAGTCTTACGCTTGTAGACCCATTTGCAACCTATGGGTTTTACCCCTTTCGTTAACTCAACCAAGTCCCAAACTTGATTGGTGTACATCGAGTCCATCTCGGATTTCATGGCTTCTTGCCACTTCTTTGAGTCAACGTCTAATGTTGCCTCATTGTAAGTTCTGGGATCGTCTTTGTCCGGGATCTCCACATCATCATGTTCCTCTATGAGAAAACCATAATATCTAGTGGGCGGATTACGAATCCTAGTAGACTTACGGAGCTGTGTTTGTGCAGGCTGTACATTCTGATCGTGAAAATTTTGTGGTGCATCAATTTCATCAATGTCGAGAGAGTCCTCAAGATCAACACTTTCTGATGCCTCTTGGGCGGGAGTTTGAACTATGCTGTTCTCATTCAGCCCACTTGGAGTTTGTTGCGAAGGCAATGCAACTCCAATTACGCTCCCACTGGTTGAAAGAGGATCACTAAGTGATAAACTTCCACCATGTGAGCTGCTGAATGCTCCCACTGTTGGGGAATAAGTTGCACAGATCTATTCGGGGTGAATATTTAAATATAAATTTAATTCTTTAATTATTACTAGCATGAATTAATCCTATATTAATTCAAATAATAATCCAACAACATATCATGCATATAATAATTCACGTAAAACCTACGCATGCGGAATTCTACGAGTTTATGTGAACTTACCTCTTGGGATGGAAACGGTATGGCTGAATAGACTAACCATAAGGACTTCCCAAGTATTCCCTTAGCCCTCGTTAGACTATCCGGTGGAAGGATTCTTGTGAACGATTTAACAAAAGGAAAATAAATTATGTTGCACCAACTTTGTGGATTTACTAATTTTTCCAGCACTTGGAATTGTACTTGGGAATGAAAGAATCATCCCCTATTTATAGGTGAGGAGTGGTCGATTTTTTCAGTGGAAAAACAATGTGGGAAAAGACTTTTCTTGATCACCAAGAAATCTTGAATATATCTCCTATATTTTTTTTCCCATAATTAAAATATTCCACAAAAATCCCACCTCCTCAAATTATGGAATTTTCGAAAATAATGATGTGCAAGATTCCAAGATTTGGATCTTCTTGAACTTATGAGATATTCTTGTATTTCAAGAAATACATATCTTCCATAATATATTTTCAAGAAAATCAAGAAAATCTTTCTTGCCCATTATATTTCCAAATTTTCGAAAATCTCTTATGAATAACCAAGTGGGAGATTTCTTGAATTTAATGAGATAATCTTGTATTCCAAGAATACATATCTTCATTCCATAACAAAATTCATATGAATAACCAAGTGGGAGATTTCTTGAATTTAATGAGATAATCTTGTATTCCAAGAATACATATCTTCATTCCATAACAAAATTCAAAGAAAATCTTTCTCCCAACTTATCCATAATTTTCGAAATTTTATAGGAAAAATAAGCGACAATATTTATTTTATTTTAATCACCTTTTTCAGTTATTGGACTATTTGTTGGGCTACTCAGGGGGCCTTTAGGAGAATTAAGATTGGACCTTCTAATGGACCTTGAATATCTAATATTGAGCCACAATATAATTCAAGCCCATAAATATTAATTAATCCCACTACATAATTAATATTGCAGACTATCCATCTTAACCCATATTACGGTCAATATGGCTCCGGTCATTATTTCCGTGTTTAAGATTATCTAGCCCATTAATTAATTCAAGCCACTGAAATAGCTTTCCGTTAATTAATATCTTTTATCCTTGGTCAAGGAACGGTTCAACATTATTATCCATACCGGAAACTAATTCCACTTGCAAGATTTGGTATGATAAAGCTTATGAACCTCCCAAGGGGCAAATCGAACAAAGCAAGATTTTGCACACGATTCTTTCAGATTAAATCTTAGCAATCACATGTGACTAATAATATTGCCCAAGATAAAAAGTATTGAATCTCTCTGATTCGCTACCCATGATAAGTCAAAGCAATAGTTACCAATCCCACGTGATCCTATTTAAGGGGCGAAGATTAAGAAATAACGAACAACTGAGGTCTAATTCTTCCTTGTTCAGTTCTGAAGAATTTATCCTCTTGTAGGTCCTATTCAGTGCATCAGTCATGCACTAGTGTAATCTCTTGGTCAAGACAAGCCAATCTAAGCCTTACACTTCAACCTTTCACGATGGGTTGTTCATTTCCATCTAGGTCGTGAATAGCGTATTTTTTTTAGTTACAAGGGATTAATTTAATCTTCTGTGATCTGGTATCACTAAATTAACTACAATGTAACACGTACGACTTATTGAACAGTTATGCATTAAATATATGTAACATTCAATAATATTTAAAGCATCAGTGATAAACAATTTATTTTAGTAAATAAGTCTGAAAATTCAGTTTCGATTATACAAAGTAAAAAGCATACTTTCCAGTATAATCCCAACACCCACTGATTCCTTGTCATGTTTCTTTGACAAGATATCAGTCTCTTGATTATCTTGCGGTTCTTGAATTTCTTCAAGTTCTATCATCTTACGTCCTTGGTCCTTGAAGACATAATATTCTTCGAGGAACCTGGCCTGCCTAGAAACAATTATCGTTTGTTTCTCATGTAGATAGAAATAATATCCTCTCGTTTCCTTAGGATATTCCACAAGGTAACCCTTTTCACCTTTGGATTCCAACTTATCAGTGATCATCTTTTTCACAATCGTGGGGCAACCCCACATTTTGATATGTGAAAAAGTTGGCTTCTTGCCACACCATAGTTCATATGGCGTATGCTCAGCTGATTTGGATGGAATCCTATTCAGAATGTAAATTGAGGTTTGTAAGGCGCATCCCCATAAGAATGAAGGGAGAGAAGAAAAGCTCATCATGGACATTACCATGTCTAACAAGGTTCGGTTTCTCCTCTCGGATACTCTGTTCATCTGCGGTGTTCCGGGAGGAGTCCATTGAGATTGGATTCCATGTAACTTCAAGTAATCCATGAACTCGTGGGTAAGGTATTCACCTCCTCAGTCCGATCGAAGAGTCTTTATACTCTTACCAAGTTGCTTCTCTACTTCAGCTTTAAACTCCTTGAATTTCTAAAAATATTCGGATTTATGTTTCATGAGATACACATATCCATATCTTGAGAAATCATCAGTAAAAGTGATGAAGTAGGCGAAGTTACCCCTAGCTAGAGTGGGCAATGGTCCACAGACATCACTGTGGATCAACTCTAGAACTTCTTTGGCACGAACCCCTTTCCCAGAAAATGGTTTGTTGGTCGTTTTGCCCTTGAGACAAGATTCACAACTTTCATAGGACTTAAAGTCGAATGGGGTTAAGTAGTCTAACTTCCTTAACCTTGCAATCCTATCCTCATTTGCATGACCAAGCCTACAATGCCACAAGTAAGTTGGGTTTTCATGATTACTAAGTTTGAGTCGTTTGTTTTGTATATTAAGAATATTATGTCCACAATGCAACAAGTATAAACCATTCGATAAAGGAGCATTTCCATAAACATCACCATTACGCGAAAAATAACAATTATTGTTTGCAAAATGGAAGGAAAACCCTTCAATTTCTAACATAGGAATAGCAATAATGTTGCGAGTAATAGAAGGAACGAAATAACAATTATTCATTTCAAGTCTAAAACCAAAGGGTAAGTCTAAAATATAAACGCCAACACGTTCAACAGCAACTCTTGCTCCATTCCCAACGTGTAGGGAAACTTCACCCGGCCTAACTGCCCTGCTATACTTAAGACTCTGCACATTTGGACAAATGTGTGAGCCACAACCAATATCTAATACCCAACAGTTAGTATCATTTGTGGACATGTTTATCTCAATAACAAACATACATGTTCCAGTGACTGAGACACCTTGTACCTTCTTTTCAGCTACTAGAACCTTGCAGTCCTTCCTCAAATGCCCCTTCTGCTTGCAGTAGAGGCATACATCCTTGTCCACCCTCTCCTTCTTTTGAATTCCACCTTTGGGCTTAAGGAAGTTTGGCTTGGAGCCTTTCTTTTCCTTGCCCCTTCGCTTCTTCTTTCCTTTTCGAGCAGAAGAAGTAGAGGCACTCACTATGAGCACGGGTTTTTCCTTAGAAGTGGAAGACTCAAAGGTCTTTAGCATGTTATGCAGCTCGGGCATAGTCGATTCCATCTTATTCATATTAAAGTTTACTACGAAACTTGAATATGAATCGAGAAGTGACTGAAGAATGGCATGAACAGCAACATTGGTCTTGAGCTCGATGCCCAATCGACCAAGTTTCTCGATTAGCTTAATCATCTTCAATAGATGAGGAGAAACCTTCCCTCCCTCAGATAGTCGACATCTAAACAGATCTCTCATCTCTTCATAAATCTCGGAACGAGATTCAGAATCAAAGAGATCCTTCAAATGCTTAATCATCTAAAAGGGAAGCATCTTCTCATGTTGCCTTTGCAATTCGGGAGTCATCCCGAGTAGCATAATACACTGAGCCTTGGAAGCATCCTCTTGATGCTTCTTCTGAGCCTCGGTGTCAAACGCCTCGACTACTTCAGTACCAGTCTCCGGGGTAGAAGGGATTGGCGTGTCCAACACGTACTCAATCTTTTCTTGCCTAAGCATCAAATGCATGTTTCGGTGCCAGTCGAGAAAATTTGGCCCAACCAATTTGTTCGTTTCCAAAGCGCTTCTCAGTGATAAGTTATTCATTTCAACAATCCTAGAGAAATAAAATAAAACGGGAATTAAAACACATAATTCCTATGATCAATATTCAGCAATCAAAATAAACATGGCCTTTGAAGTTTATTTTGTCTACATTATTTTCACATATTCAACGACCTCATCGGAAAAATACGAATTTATATTTAATATAAATTTAATGGACTAGGATCCACATTCCTACTATCATAATATCTGCTTGGGCTGATTACTATGATAGCAGAACTGGTAGGTCTCCAAACCAGTTGCAAAAACTGCAACTCCTAGTTGATTGAACCTAGTTCAATCGGATGCTCCTTAACTTTCGTTTCCCTGCTTGTGCTGGTGAAACAAAATCAAGTTGATTTACAACCATCAAGCGGCGACACGACTTATCCCTATAAAAGTCCCGTTAGATGTAGATCCGAGCAAAAGACTTGGGCTTTAAATACTCATTGGAACAAAATCTCCAGTTTACTTTTAACTTTGATGGAAGGCATCGTTTAATTTAATGAAAATCATATTTTTAGTGAGGATCATTTTAAAGGCGGGGTATTAATTGCTTAATCGAGATCCAATCATGTTAATCTACATCACATTTGAGCACTTATTGGGCGCCGCCTACCCAAACATGACATTAATCGGACTAACAATTATATGGGTGCCGTCTACCCAAACAATTATTACGGTCCGACAAATATTGGGCTCCGCCTACCCAAACAATTATAATGCGGACGTAAGTGCGTTAATGAATTTAAATAAATAAACAAATCAACAAGTGGGATTTTAATGAATCTTTTAAAATAAATTTCAAATCCAATTTTGGTTTTATTTTAAGATTATTAAAACGATAATTAATCCAATTAATTATATTGGTCCGACCAAAATCCAATTTTAAATTAATACTTTATTAATTTTAAATTAGATTTAAATTAATTATTTATTTGTCAAGGGCTCCTGTGCAAATTTTGAAAATTGCATGAAAGGACCTGTCCTAAATCCAATTTCGGCACAGTCCTTCCCCTCATCATCGCCCAGTTTCCAAAATTGGTTTTCCGATTGGGTCATCCAAACCAAAATCCAACAATTCATCAGTTTATTAGAATTATTCAAAAAAATTCTAAAAACTGTTCCAATTATTAGAGTTTGTTCAAAATTTTAATTCATCAGTTCCAAACCAATCAAAAAACCTAATCAACCAGTTTAGCATCAACCAACATGAATCAAAACACCCCAAAATCGAAAGCAGCAAGCATCAAAAGGAAAATGGCATAGTCGAAACAAAACATCATCGCACATCGGGCGCGGGCAAGTCGCCGCCGCCGCTAGGCGAGTGCGGGCGACTCGCCACCATCACCGAAGAACCAAAGGGGCGCGCGCGGAGCTGCGACCCATTCGAAACAGGGAAGGTGCGGCGAACCGAGTTGAACCGGTGGCAAGCCCATGCGACTCACCCTAATTCCAATACGGGCCGACCCGAATCGAAACCTGACGGCAGTGCGGCGCACCTCAATCGTTCGAACCAATCTGTGAGCACACGGTCACGATTTCTGAGGAATCGAGATGGTGGTCAAGCAAATCGAATGAAGAACCAGGTGCAGCGATGGGAACGGGTGCGAGCGAGTCGCGCCGATTCGTGAGGCGAGGGATAGCGAGGTGAATCTATTTCACCGTCGCGCATGGTGCCGCGGCTTCACACGAGCACTGCGAGTTACGGCATAGAGCTACCGACTCGAGCGGCATCACGGATACCAGTGAACACCGGCGAGACGGAAGGGACCAAGGCAGTGAAACAAAACCAGAAAACTATAGGTTTTCGTTTGAGAGGGCGAGCCGAGAGACAAAACAATTAAAAGGGTGCAGTTTTGTCAACCAAAAGGCAGCCGCACCCGGTCTCAAAATTTAAAAATAAAAATAAAACCAATTTTATGCAATTAAGAATTAAGAGCCTGAAGATCTGATACCACTGTTGGAAAATAGAGGCACGTAAACACTTAATACATGCGCAGCATAATAGAACAGTTCACCAACAACGAACAGTTAATTGCACATAAGGATTACAATAATCATAACGAGAAATCTTACAACAATTGTAGAGCAGATTCCTCAACTATGGTATCCACGTAATCCCCAAGAAGGGATCTGCACGAATTTGTCAGCGTTGAATCCCAAGTTGAATCAACTAGGAAAATCCAAACTCTAGATCTTATGGAGAAATTGTGAAGTGTAAAAAAATTATTTGTGAAATCCCAAAATCTAATATATATAGGGAGGCCTAGCTTAAAAACTAAGCTGGCCTATTGGGAAATTAAAATCCATTCTATTTAATTAAATTAAACTTCTTTAATTTAATTCCCTAAATATAAATCTCTACGAATTTAAATTCCATATATGACAAATCTCTACGATTTGTTTCCATATATATTAAATCCTACAATAATATTCCAAATATTATTATTAGAAATTCTTGTTTAATTAAATATAATTTAATTACACATTAATAATAATTAGTTCCAAATTAATCTATTATTAATTAATTCTCAATAAATTAAATATTAAATCTAATTTAACATTTAATCAACCAACTATAATCCGTAAAAGGGAACTACTTGTTGTGTGACCCATAGGCCCTCATATATCGAGCGATTAGTCAAACTAATGGTCTTAATTGAACCCTAGACAATAAATCAGACATTCTCAATATATGAGGTACGTTGCGAGAAACATGCAACTACCTGTAACTGAAACATGGGCTATTACGATTTCCTCCTTTCATTTGCGAATACTCGATTAGTCTTGAACATGATGAAGTGTCTATTCAAATAACTTAATCACTTTATCTCCAATCACTAATTGATCACTTATGTCACACTTGGCCACAAAGTCCAAGTTGACGTGCATTGACCAATGACTTTGATCCAATTAGGATGAGAAGATGAGTATTCTCTCGAAATCCACTTTAAGGAATGAACCCTTTTATTGGCTCAACTACCACGCACATGCACTTCGTGATGAACTCAATCCAAGCCATATTTACCCATGGAAGGGTTCAAGCGTCAGTCAAGGTCAAAGTTCATCACTCCACACATGTCGTGCGTATTGACCTCAAGTCAAAGGAGTATCACATCGCTCCCACTAACCGAGACACCCGTAGACACATATAGTGGAACTACGTCAAACGATTGCTCGAATGGGTATACCAATACCCTCTAAGGTATTTGTGCATCCATCATGAGATACCTAGTATCTCGTAGTAAGTGAGATCTTACTACAATCTCTAAGAGTATGATGCAGATCGCACACCAATCTCCATTGCATCATCAATATCCCATTCTTGATGATCCTTGATCGGGGCTATTTGAGAATCATGCTTAAGTCATCTGAGTTCACACACACTCAATGACAACAGTGACTCAAGGGAACACAGATAAGAATAAATGCAAACAATCAAACATAATATTCTAATAAGTGCAATGCCATATATTTAATATTAAATAAAAAATAATATTAAATCAATACTGAATATTATCTGAGTATTATGTCCTTACAATTGATTGTCTCTAGGACACTAACACTAACACATACTCAGGTTCTTCAGGCTCTCTGAACTTCAACTTCTCAGTTGCTTCAACTTCCTTCAGAGCCATCAGAATTTTCTCAGCTTCAATCTCTTCCTGAGTCTTTTTCTTAAGGGTTTTCTTTAACAATTTGTCCAACTCACCTTTTGAAGAGTGAGATGTCCTTTCCCCCTTTTTGACATCATACCTTGGGAGAATCTGAGAGAGGGCTGCATCCATATGGAATTGTTCCTTGCCCAATGTTCTGACTTCTCCTGCCAAATGATCATGTTCATCCTCCAATCTGCTTAGATAGTTTTTGGCAATGGAGACTTCTTCAGCAATTGGTGCGAACTGAGTGAAATCCTCCATTTTGCCCACGAGCAGAGAGCTCATTTCCTGAACAGCCGCCTGAATCATTTCTTGATTCTTCTCAGTAAGTTTTGCCTCAAGATAGACAGTCATATCTTGGTATTTCTTTTCCAGATCTGCAGCAAACTTTTTGCTCATCTCACCAACTTTATTATCAAGAGCTGCAATTTTCTCTTCCAATCCAGTCTGAGCATTTGTACATCAGCAGATGAACTCAGGCTTGTTATCTTCTGAGATTGCTCAGCAAGTGGAATTTCCATCTGAGTTATCTTTTCCACCAGTGGCTCTACACCTTTGAATTTATCCATGATGGTGTAAATTCAATCATTGGGGCTTGTACAATCCTCTCCAACTGAGGTAAGTGCTCTAAATGAGCCTCAACCTGCATACCACAATCAACAAATTTAAAGATAGATACTTCAGTAACTTTGGCATAATTTATAGTAGTGCCAAAAGGTACCTGAAGAGTGCTAACTTCAGTATGGGGTTGTATGGTATCAGTCTCAGTAGCCTGTTCTGGCTCAGCTTCCTTCTCTTGTGCAGATTCTTTCTGAGTATCCTTCTCTGACTCAAATTCTTTTTCTGTTTCCTTTTCTCCTTGACCTCCTTAATCTCCTTCACCTCCTTGGCCTTGAGAACTTGGCTCTCCAGCCTCAATAGTTTTTTTCTCAGCAATCTTTCTCTTAACCAGCTCATCAAACTCAGCAATTTTGATCCTGAGTTTTGTTTTCCTGAACCCTGAGAACTCAGTTAAGACAGCAGTCTCAGCACTCCACCACTCTTCTCCTCTGAATGATGTTATGTTCAACATATCTGGAAGAGTCTGGTTCAGGATATAGATTGTTGTTCTCAATCTTATGAACATGTCCTGAAGATCAGGATAGTTTGCAAGTTCAAGAAATCGATCTAGAACTAACCATTCCCCCTTACTCCTCCACTAAGTCTCTTCAGCTTCTCCCTTCTTCAAGATTGGAGACCTGGGTTGTTCAGGAAGGGTGAGATCAGGTTGAATGAGCTGTAGGTCAGATGGATCAAGAAAAGGTTCTTCCAATAGTTCAACCAAACTAAGATCAGTTGGTTTCTTAGCTTCTGCTTGTTCTGAAGTTTGAGCAGTTGTGGCCTGAGGTTGGCTCTCTTTGGCAATCATCTGAGAACCTTTAAAAATTTCCTGAGAAATTTTATCCATACCAATAGAGGTTTCCAAAACCTCTGAAAACTCTCTGTTTATCAGTGTGAATATCAGCTCTCTGTTTATCAGTGTGAATCTTCTCCATTCTGATATCCTTCTTCTCTACATGGTCTCTGATGAAGTGATGCCTGAAGTGAAGCAATTGCACTATTATTGTCACAAAATATAGGTACTTCATTGGCTAAAATCTTATAATCCCTTAATTATTGTCTGAGCCAAAGTATCTGAGCACAACAACTTCCAACAGCCATGTATTCGGCTTCAGTAGTACTAGTTGCTACTGAGGTTTGTTTCTTTGAAAACCAAGATATCTGTTTATTTCCAAGAAATTGACAAGTTCCTGAGGTGGACTTCCTGTCAATTCTACAACCACCATAATCAACGTCTGAATAACCAGTTAACTCAAGGATATCATCTGCTGGATACCATAATCCTCTATTCAGCTGTGCCTTTAAGATATCTCAGGATCTTTTTGGCAGCTTCCATGTGACTAGCTTTAGGATTAGCTTGGTATCTTGCATATATCCTAACAACAAAAGTGATATCAGACCTACTTGCTGTGAGATATAGCAATGATCCAATGATCCCTCCATAATCAGTGTGGTTGACTGATTTGCCTTCAGGATCAGGATCCATTTTGTAGTTAGTATTTATAGGAATCCTAACTGCATTGCAATGTTGTACACCATATTTATCAATCGGGATCCTTTGCTTGATTGTGAATACTTTAGATTGTTTCTTGATTGATGAATATTCCTTCATCTAGATTGTTTCATAAGACGTAAAAGTCCTAGAAAGAAATTCATCTTCCCCATAAATTGACAGTAAAAATCTTTCCATCTTCATAACAAGCGTAAAACTTCTCACATATCTGATGATTAGGAGATCCAAAAATGATGTCATCCACATAAATCTTAACTAGTAAAATATCTTTCTCATCTTCTATCCTGAACAAGGTTCTATCAACAGTTCCTTTGGTAAAACCATGATCAGTAAGAAACTGAGAAAGGGTATCATACCATGCTCTGGGTGCTTGCTTCAGACCATACAAGACTTTCCTGAACCTGTAAACTTGGTCATTCTGACAGAAGCCAAGAGGTTGTTCCACATAAACCTCTACTTTAAGCACACCATTCAGAAATGCACTTTTCACATCCATTTGATAGACTGTGAACTTCATTTGGTCAGCATATGCAAGAAACAATCTGATGGCTTCTAGTCTTGCAACAGGTGCAAAGGTTTCATCATAATCCAAGCCTTCTTCTTGGGAATAACCTTCTGCAACTAGCCTTGTCTTGTTTCTTACAATGATGTTGTTCTCATCTCTCTTATTCTTGAATACCCATTTAGTTCCAATCACATTGTGCTTCTTTGGTCTATCTACTAATTCCCATACTTCATTTTTTGAGAATTGATTCAGTTCTTCTTGCATAGCAGTAATCCAGAATGAATCTTGAAGAGCTTCTTCAATCTCAGTAGGTTCTTTCTCAGATAGGAAACAGCAAAATAAAGCACTTTCTCCATGGAACCTTCTTGTTTTAACTCCTTCTGATAGTTCACCTACAATCTGACTTTAAGGGTGATTATCTAACCATTTTCTCCTGGATGTTCCCCCTTCAGTAGTATCCTCAACATCAAAAATATTAGGTTCAGGTAATTCATTAAACTCATGGAACAACAAAAAGGAGAAAGAGAATCATCTTCCTCAGGGGAAATTCCATTCAGAACATTGTCAGTGAAATTTGTTCCCCCTTGGTTGATAGATTCCGAATTTACCTCAGCTGTGACCACATCTTCATCGGCATTACATACATGAGTCTGAACTGGGGTTTGTTCAGATGGGTCAGCTTTAGTGTGTTGGCTTTCCTTTAGTGGAGAACTATCATCTTGAGTCCCACCAGCCTGAGGGTTTTCATCCTGGGTTTCTTCTTGTTCTGAGTTAGTTTCACTCCATTCATAGTAAGTGATTGACTTCTTCTTTTCAGGCCCAGATGATGATTTTGCATTCTTTTTCAGGCTAAGTCTGGTGATTCTCTTTGTTAAGTCTCCTGATTCATCTTCATGTTTCTTATGAACACAAGTATATTCATCAAATACAACATGAGGTAGTTTTTTCCACAATAAGAGTCCTACAGTTGTAAACTCTAAAGGCTTTACTAACTTCAGAATATCCTAAGACTATTCCTTCATCATCTTTGCTATCAAATGTTTTCAACTGATCTTTACCATTATTGTGTATGAAACACTTACAACCAAACACACGAAAGAAAGAAACAAGAGGCTTCCTTTCATTCCACGGTTCATATGGAGTTTTTCCTTGATTCTTTGTCAGGATGGATCTGTTCTGAGAGTAGCATGCAGTGTTGACTGCCTCAACCCAAAATCTCTTTGGTATATCAGCTTCAACAATCATTGTCCTTGTAGCTTCTTTCAGTATCCTATTTATTTTTCAGCAACACCATTCTGTTGTGGAGTCCTTGCAGCTGATGTTTCATGAGTTGTTCCATTTGCTGCACAATAATCAAATATAATATGGTTGATAAACTCAGTGCCTTTATCTGATCTGATTTTGACCACACTCAGATCCTTTTCATTACTGAGTCTTTTCAATAATTCTGGCAGTTTTGTCTGAGTCTCTTTCTTACTGAGTAAGAATATGACCCATGTGTATCTAGAGTAGTCATCAACTACCACAAGTGTATATTTTCTGCCATTTGTGCTCACAGGTGTTACTGGACTAAATAGATCCATATGTAGCAATTGAAGTATTCTATCAGTAGAGACTTCTACTTTGCTTTTGAATGATGCTCTAATTTGTTTGCCTTTCTGACAAGCATCACAAACATGATCCTTACTGAACACTTCATTAGGTAACCCTCTCACAAGTGTTAATCTTGCAAGTTTATTCAAGGTTTTGAAGTTCAAGTGATTTAGTCCTTTGTTCCATAACCAACTGGCTTCAGTAGCTTTCTTAGCCATTAAACATGTATCCATAGGAGTCAGTCTCCAATCAACAAGATACACATTTCCTTTTCTAGTACAAGTTAGTAATACTTGTTGTGAAACATTATCTTTTACATAGCACAAGTTCTTTGAGAATTCAACACTGAATCCTTTATCACAGAATTGGCTGATAGAAAGCAAGTTATGCTTTAAACCAGACACATACGATACACCATGGATATGAACAGTATCAACTTCAAGTGTTCCATATCCTTATGTCTGTCCTTTGGAGTTGTCTCCAAAAGTTATCTGAGGGCCTTTCTGTTCAACATAGTCAGTGAGCAAGTGCTTATATCCTGTCATGTGTCTTGAGCATCCACTGTCCAAGTACCATGCAACAGGTGCCATTTCAATTCCACTCATCAGGGCTATGTTTTCTTCATTCATCTCAATGCCCTTCTCCTTCACCTGAAATAAAATCAGGCCTTAAGTACCCATTTGATGTAGGGTCCTACCAGGTTAGCTGTACCTTTTGGAACCCAAATCTGCCTCACAACTCTAATTACTTTAGAGTGGCTATTTTTTCTTCCATTAACATCTACATACACATTCACCACCTTAGATGCCTTGGCAGTTCACTGTGTATGAGTGTCAGCCTTAGCATGAACACGAGCCTTAGAGTTCTTCTTGGGTTCAGGCCTCTTGTTCCAGTACTTTGGCTTTGGTGCAGCTGATCTATGTCTCTGCTGACTTAGGTTCAGGAAACCTTCACCCTTTTTGATGCAACCAAAAAGGGGGGAGGAAGAGCTGAAGCTGAATCATCAGAAAAACAGGATGTCCAGGAAGGTCAACTGACTGTAGTTACTGCTGCTGCATCAACTCAGGCACCCACTACTGAATTAGCTGATACCGAGCTGGCTGAGCTGTTTTCCACAATTGAAGAACATACAAAACAGCTAGGCCTTCGGGATAAGCTATATCTGAATAGAAAGCAACAATGGTGGATTTGACTTCAAGAGTCGATAGGATTGAGGACTTTTCCTCAACTGTTCAGAAATGACTTCTGACTAAAGAAGAAGTTAAAGATCTAAAGCTAGCCAGGAAACTCGAAGAAGAATTTGCATCTGAGTCAGCTGAGGCAGTTGTTTAAAAGAAAAGACTGCATAAAAGAAAGCAGGGGAAGGAACATAAGAAGAAAACTGTTGTGACCAGATCTGAACTACTGTTATTATCAGAACAGATCAGGGAACAACAAGATCAGGTCAAGCGAAGGAAGGTCATAGAAGAAGCTGTTAGAAGGAAGAAGTTGCGAGAAGCTGGAGGTCTTGACAGAGCCTTCAGAAGAAAGCAAAATAAAAGGGCTGCTATGACCGAAGCTGATGAGACCTGGATAGAACGTGCCCTACCTGCCAGTATGGATGAGATTCTTGTCTGTAGAGAGGATCTTCATGAACCTTGGAGGATTATAAAGACAGACTGGTTATGCGATGTGTTCATGATACAGTGAGTCCCAGAAGAGAAGGATGACAATCTGTTCGACGAAATCTTTCTGGATTAGCTTGAAGCTAAATATCCAGCATTCTATCAGGAGGTTATGAAAGAAGGTCAGATAATGTCAAGGAGACCTTATGCACCAAGGTATGAGTTCCTGATGCCTCCTCTGAAGAGAAACAGATATGATCTAGTGGCTTTTAGATAAGCATATATTGATGCACTGAAAAGAGGAAATATCATTGAAGAAGATCGCAAGAAGGAAGTGCTTAAGATGATGTACGACATTTTTCAAATTCCGGAAGGCATGAGAGACAAGAAGTGATCAGAAAATGAGATTTTAGGTCAGATGTTAGGTAACTTTTTGCTAATCATTTATGTACTTGTAAAATGCAAAATCCATCAATGAAATGATTTACCTGTTTTTGATCCTAAGACATCATCTCAATGTCTTCATATTTTTGTCTCTAGTTCTACTTTTTTTTGATTATCCATTTTCCTGATTAACTATTTTGGTTCCATCAAAAAGGGGAAAATTGTTGGAAAATTTATAGTTTTGATGGAAGTTCCAAAACATATTGTAATAGGATCAGTCAGACCTATTAGCTGATTGATGAATTAGATATCAGATTAGGATGACCAGTTGAGTTGTATAGACAGCTGATGTAACAGATAGGTCACATATTGAGGGGTAACTCAATATGTATAGGTTAAGTCTAGATCAGAAGATCAGAAGAGCACCAGGCGAGAAGACCAGAAGACCTACATCAGAAAGAGTGAAGAAGAGTCTGCAAGTTGTGCTAAGACAACCTGCATCAGAAGACTCAATCAGGTACTCTGATCAGTCTGGACTGATCAGATCAGCTCAAATCAGGTGACCACCAGAACATCACCATGACATACATGTTCATCAGACACGAAGAATGTCAACCTAAGTTGGTAAATCAAACACTAAATAAGTGTACTTGATAACCAATGAGAGCAAGACACGTATGTACAGAGCTGACATTGCAGGACGAGGTGCTTCAGAGTTAATTGGCTAGAAAGGATAAGCTTACATGCTTTCGGCCATGCCGCCTCTGTGCACATCAAATCGGGTCTGCAAACCTACCTTAAATAGACCGAAATTCGAATTGCTCTCCAACGGCTAGTTCGATTTCGTGCCTATATATATGGGATCAAACCTTCATAGTAAGGTTATGGAAATTATCATCAAGCTCAACCTATCCGCAATTTCCGCACGAACACAAATCAAGAATATTTTCTAAGTGTTCATCCCATAGTTCTTAGCATAGAATTCTTATCCTTTAGTTTAGGCTACACAAATACTAGGATAGAATTCCAGTTGGAATATACAAATCTTATACCCAAACCCACAAAGTTAGGTTAAGTTTGTTAAGCAAGATTTCAGACTAGGGTTTCTAGTTTCTGATTTATGGGATTGTTGAGTGAGAACTCTTGAAACATCTGCTGAACTGTGTTGGACTAACACATTAAACTAAGTCCAGATTGGTTAACTGAGTGCCCCTGCTGATAGGGAAGAGTGGACGTAGGACGTGTTATCCAAATCACTATAAATCTTGTGTGATTTATCTGCTTTACACTCTTGCACTCTACTTGCTTTATCTTACATGCATATTTTGAGTCTGGATCAGACTTGCACCAAGCAACTAATCTGATCAGTTCGACACCTTTGACATCAGGTCTAAAACAGACTAATCAGAATCTGAGTTGAGTAAAACTGATTTTTCACACGGGTTAACTTATCTTCCGCACAAACAGTTGAACTGATAGACGCCGAACTGATCTGCTTCCAAGCTGTCAGTGAGTCGGATATCAGTCTGTACTGATTCACTCGCACTCTAATCAGGCTACTTGCATACTCACACCTGATCCGCACAAAAGTTTTTAAAAGTCTATTCACCCCTCCCCTCTAGACTTCTACCCTCACGAAACCCGTTCAAAACCTACACGAAGGCAGATACGAGTCATCGATACCTGAGGTATTAGCAACCATGGCTTTTCTATCTCTGTAAAATTGCTCTCTTCTGTTGCTCTTCTCTTCTCGTTCCTTTGGGGTCAGGTCAGGGCAATCAGCACTGTAGTGACCTGGTTTCTGACAGTTGAAGCACGCTCCTGGTTCTCCAGAGTTTCGTCTGCCAGGTGAGTCATTCCTTCTGTAGAATCTGTCAGGTGACTTTCCATTCTACATGTAATTTGAAGTCCTTCTTTCTGATCTATTGTCTCTTCTATCATCTGATCGATAATCTCTCTTTTCTTCTCTTCGGTCATCTCTATGATTGTCTCTTCTGTCATCAGAACGGTTTCTTTCTTGCAACCTGTCAGTAGATCTCCTATTTCTTCTGTTGTTCTGATAGTCCTTGTAGAACTTCCGATATTTTCCCATTTGAACATTAGATCTTTCCAACTTTCTAGTCAGCAAGGCAATTTCTTCATCCTGACTCACAATCCTTCCTACTGGTTCAGACATTCTTACACTGCTACTTGTTGCCTGAAATGCAACAACTTTCGATGAATTTGATGTAGCTTCAGCAAGAACTTCTTCTGCTCCAGGATTCCTTTCTTTCAGGTCATACTCGTGAGCTTTCAGACTGAGGAACAACTTGCTCGGCTTCAGAGTAGCAAGATCATGGATATCTTTGATCACTGTCACCTTCATGTCCCATTTCTTCGGTAGGGACCTCAAAATCTTATAATTGATGCCCTTATTTGACATAACACGGCCCAGATCACGAAGTCTGTTGACTCTCATCGTGATCCTTCCATCGAAATGATTGATGGTCTCATTAGGTAGCATTCTGAGTTTCTCAAAGTAACCATTTCAGCTTGCAATCTGCTTTCCTTGATCAGATCATTCCATTGACATATTTCAGCCAACGTATCCCATACTTCCTTAGCTGTTTGCAGATACTTAACTTTCTTTTTTGTTGTCGCGTCCATTGTCTTCATGATAAGACGCTTGGCTACTGTATCCAGGTTGGATAGCTTTCTCTCTTCTGCATCCATCAATGAATGACTCTTTCTAACACGTGCACCAATAGCATGATCTGGATCTCTGTTATCATCATTTGGATTCGTATGATAAATGATGATTGGTCTTCGTTCAAGAACTTCCATCATTCTGTTACTGATTGAACCCAGATGGTTCCCCATGAAGATCTTCCAGTCGGCATACTCATCGACATTGAACTTGGGCAGATCGAGATACATACCCGAAGTGTTATCCATGCTGAATGTGAGTTTTGAAAAATAGATGAACTTTTAAAACAGGTTTTCAAGATCTGTTCAAGTGACCACAATGGTTCTTCCTCAAGAACCAATGATACTCAAAGCCATTGGTCTGTAGAACCACTGCTCTGATACCACCTGTAGGTCCCGAACGGGTTTTCGCGAGGGCAGAAGTCTAGAGGAGAGGGGTGAATAGACTTCTGAAAACTTTTGTGTGAGATCAGGTGTGATAAGCAGGTTACCTGATCAGAGTGCGAGTGAATCAGTTTGGACTGATATCCAACTTACTGATCGCCTGGGGGCAGATCAATTCGGTGTCTATCAGTTTAACTGATGTGCGGAACCTAAGTTTTACCCGTGTGAAAAACAAGTTTGATAAATCATAATTCTAAGTTATCTGTTTTGAATCAGATGACAAAGGTCAAACTGATCAGATCAGTTGCTTGGTGCAAACCTGATCCAGTCTTAGAATATGCATGCAAACCTTAAACAGGTAGTGTGCAAAGTGTAAAGTAGGTAAACATATAATGCACACCAGATTTTTATAGTGGTTCGGACAACTTGTCCTACGTCCACTCTTCCCTATCAGGGGCACCAACTAACCAATTGGACTTAGATTAATGTGTTAGTCCAACACAGTACAACAGATGTTTCTAGAGTTCTCACTCAACCACTCCCAGAAATTAGAACTAGAAACCCTAGTCTGAAATCTTGCAAAACAAACTTAACCTAACTTTTGGTTTGGGTATAAGATATGTTTTGTTCCAACTGGAATTCTATCATAGTATATGAGTATCCTAAAGCTAGAGGATAAGAATTCTTGCTAAGAACTTATGGGATGAACACTTAGAATATTTGCTTGAACTTGTGTTCTTGGTGCGGAAATGTAGCTTTGCTTGAGCTCATGGATTATTTCCGTAACCTTACTATGAAGGTTGATCACATATTTATAGGCACGAAATCGAACTAGCCGTTGGAGAGCAATTCAAATTTTGGTCTATTTTAGGTAGGTTTGCAGACCTGATTTGATGTGCACAAAGGTGGCATGGCCGAAAGCATGTATGCTTGTCCTTTCTAGCCGTTTAACTCTGAAGCACCTCATCCTGCAATGTCAGCTCCTTACATATGTGCCTCCCTCTCATTGATTATCAAGTACACTTATTCAGTGTTTGATTTACAAACTTAGGTTGACATTCCTTGTGTCTGATGAACTTTTATGACTTGGTGAACTTCTGGTTATCACCTGATTTGAGCTGACCTGATCAATCCAGACTGATCAGTCTACCTGATTGAGTCTTCTGATGCAGGTTGTCTTAGCACAACTTGCAGACTCTTGTTGAGTTCTTCTGATGTAGGTCTTCTGGGCTTCTGAGTCTTGTTACCTGGTGGTCATTTGATCTTCAGGTCTTCTGATCCTTCAATATGTTGCCTGATCTTCTGATCTTCACCTGGTTGCCTGACTATCTGATCTTCTTCAAGACTTAACCTATACATATTGAGTTCCCCCTCAATATGTGATATATCTATTACATAAGTTGTCTATACATTTTAGCTGGTCATCCTAACATGATTTCTAGTCAGCTAACAAGTCTGACTGGTCCTATTATAACCTGTTTTGGAACTTCCATCAAAACTATAAATTTCCCAACACACCTCCATTGAAAATTTGAAGCGAGAAGAACACCGCCGCGTTCGCCGCCCACATCCATTCTGCCGCTTGCCTCACCTCGCCCACGTCCATTCATCGCCTTGCCTGCCGCCGCCGCCGCTCGCCCTCCCACCCGTGTCCGCTTGCCTCTCCTGCGGTCTAAGGTAAATGATGCATATTATGTTTTTATGTTGGATATTATTTGAGGATGTTTTTATAATGTTGGATATTTTGTGGAGTTTTTGAATCGATTTGATAGAATTTTAGCAGGTGTATTGTGGTTTGCATTGATGTGAATTCCCAACTTATCATCATGAAAATTCGTAAAAAAATTCCCGACTTATGCACATCAATTCAGATAATTTTTTCGAACATAATATTAAAATTTGAATATTTTTTTTCCGAACTGTAGGTAGAAGAGCTATCATTTTTTCTTATGTAAAAATAAAAAAAAAAATTTCGACTTATGCATATAAATTTAGATAATGTTTTCGAAAATAATATTAAAATTTGAATATTTTTCCCGAACATTAGGAACATGAATTATCATTTATTCCTATGTAAAGATTCGAAAACTTTTTCCGGTTTTTTAACATAATTTAAGATAAGTTTTTTTAACATAGTATTAAAGTTCGAATGTTTTTTCCGAACTGTAGGTACACGAAGTATAATTTTTTCTTATGTAAAAATTCGGAAAAATTTCCCGATTTATGCAAATAAATTCAGATAAATATTTCAAAC
This sequence comes from Stenogyne calaminthoides, assembly GCA_037126765.1. Lineage (NCBI taxonomy): Eukaryota > Viridiplantae > Streptophyta > Magnoliopsida > Lamiales > Lamiaceae > Stenogyne > Stenogyne calaminthoides. The sequence continues at coordinate 21,359,677 of JBBCBC010000021.1, forward strand.
ATAGTATTAAAATTCGAATTGTTTTTCCAAACATGTTGGTACATGAATTCTCGAGCAACATATCATTAAACAAGATATCATATCTTTACAAACATAACTTCTTAAACAATAATTCCGCAATAAATATTTTAAGAAATGAATAAAAGGACTTACTTTCATAACATAATTGTTTTCATTGTTTCACTCACACATAATTCCAAACAGTTTCAAATGGATACAAAGATTTTTGCCACTAAGTACACCGATGCAACCGAGAAGGTCATCCCCATAGACGTGACTCCCACTATCTCTAATAGAGGTAGACGATATCTATTTGTCTTGTAGGTGCAATCAATCATCAATACCTTGGGGAAAGCACGCACTGATGCACCAACTGAATAGACACAGGGTGCGCGAAACATAACTCCTTATAGTGTTTGTCTGCTCGCATCTTCTACTGAACTGGAAATACTTCTTCTCGACCAACTGACTCATTAGATACTGCAATTGTGAACGCCCACAATATTGTGTCACTCTATGTTTCTTTCTTGCATTGTATATGTTTCTGATGGTAGAATGATTTTTTGTATGCTTCTTCTTCAACGCGATTAAAATAGACTTTGGAGGAGCATTGCATTTCAACACATTAATGACGAATTCCTCTTCCTCGGTATTTAGGTGGCCTACGGAAGAATGACCCTCGAGATGTGTGGCTATAGGATGGTTATGAATCCCACACTTTACCTCCAAAGTCCATTCAAAATCAGATATTTGTCTTCCTTTCAACATAAAAGGGCATCCACATTTTTTCGAACCCCGTAAGTCTTCCCCTACTTGATTCTTCCTGCTTGAAATCGGAGTAGCCATTTTCACCTTTTTTAACTTTTTTTTTTCTCCTTTCGTCTACCCGTATCCTTAATCTTGCCCTTAAACTGACGGTATACGCCTCCACGTTCACAAGACAACAATACACATGCCTTCTTTTTTCCTAATTTGGCTTCAGATCGCTTGATAAAAATAACAATTTGGTGCTCATTCCCTACCCGACACACCCATTTCAGTAGTGCATCACAATACACAAAATGCTCCATGGTTATGAAGAATTACCTTTCTTTCAATTCCTTTTAGGTTTGGAACAGGCTGACCACCAATGTCCTTTTTCACCGCAGTTGAAGCACTTCCCCTTAGCTGGTTTACTAACTCCTCCACCTCCCTTCACCTTTTCTTTGCCCTTGGTAACACTTGAGTTCACTTGCTTGTGGCCTTTATCCTTTTTCTTGTTCTTACCACCCTTTGGCCTAGAAGAAGAAGAAGGTCCATTTGCCACCAAGGTTTCGCTCTTTTGCCCTAATATCGCCTCTGCCGAGACTAAAGCTTGCAACAGGTCAGGCATCGAGAACTTCTGACTGTTCAAAATTTTTCGGCAAAGAGTGGAGCACGAAATTGATTTGGGTCTCGATATAGTATTCAACGCCAAGTACCTCAAGCTTATTAAGGTGAGCCATCATCTGGAGAACGTGCTCCCTTATGGGCGTTCCCTCCACCATTTTCATAGAGAGCAAGTCCCTCATGGTGATCTGACGAGCCACACGATTCTGATGTTGAAACATCGCTTTAAGACTATTCATGATGTCTGCAGCGGTCTCAACGTTTTGGTGTTGGTGTTGAAACACATCTGACATTGAAGCCAAGATGGTACACTTTGTCATTTCGTTGGAACGCTCCCAGTCAGCATACTCTTTATTAACTGCTTTAGTTGACCCATCATTTGGCTTTTCTGGTTTAGGAGTAGTGAGAACCCAGTTATGGCTTTGTGCAGTGAGGACAATAGTAAGTTTACGACTCCAATCAATGAATTTTTCACCAGTAAGCAAATTGTCTTTAAGTATATTGAACAGTGGATTAAAAGTTTGCGACATGCTGAACTGAAATAAATAACAATTTGTATAAGCACAAACATATCACAAGGTTCGATCACATATATCATATTAAAATCTCAAAAAAAATATGAGCATGCATCAGCCAACATCTCAAAACAGTTTAAATAAGCCACTTGGGGTGGGTCATTATTTAAACACATTCAAGAAGGTTACAAACAAGAAAACAGTTACAAACCTTTAATATCCAGATTAATAGTTGGCTCCCACTTGACCAATATAAAATTGACTGGGACTTCGGGGAAGTATATGCATATCAATTTTATACCTAAGTAATAATAATGATTAAATACAGAATTATTATTTTGTTTTGAACCAGCCTCGTGGGGAGGGTCATCATCTTCACTAATAATAACCCACAATCATCCTTTCGGAATTTATTCATGTGAAATATGTCTTTTGGCCGTCCCGTGTGGGGAATTTCTCCAAAAGAATCCCCAAATAAATAAATCATGGAGGTCAAAATTAATTCAATTTTATTATTTGGAATAAAATTGTCAATTAATTAATTAAATATACTTAGTAATTTTTGAATGTGAGATTTTTCAAAACATTTTCTCATGCATCGCATATTTAAACACAATTTAAATAAGCATAAAATAATGCAAAATATCAAAACAAAAATTAAACACATTGGGCACATATATCCAATTGTCACAGTTAATTTTTTCATGTCTTGATCTTTGAGAAATTGTCTTCATAGCCTTCATCGTTCGTCTCGAAAAGCTCCCACTCATCCGTAACATTTTCTTTATAATGTCCTCCATCTAGGTCCGAAACGACGTCCGGCATTGGGTAGCTCACGGCCTGCAAGGCCTATGTGCGCGTCTAAGCGGGGCCATCCGCGCCGTCGCTTCGGCAAAGACTTTCGGCGAGGGATGGATGGATTTATCGCAAGGCTTTCGCCCTTTTCGCCGTGAGCGCTTCGGAGTTTGGCGCCCCAGCGCTTTAGGCAAGACGACGCTTTGTCCCTGTCCGTTCGGCCATGCACAGGCTTCCAGCAGGCGTGTGCGTGTGTGCCTTCACGCTTTCGCGTGTTGGTCGCGGCGTCTCATACAAGCGCCTAAGTGCTACAGACGCCAGCACGCCTCGGCCACCGATCTGCCGGGTGCTTTCGCCACGCCCGGGCTTGCACCACAGGCCGCGCCTCTCGATTAGTTTACAGAGACGATCCGCTTAACACCCGTGCCTTGGCTTGCGTACGTCTGGGCACTTGGTCTGCCCGTCTTTAATTCTTCGTCTTTATTCTCGATCCGGTTACAATTTATTTACAAAAAATAAATAAACCTAGATCTAGACTAGTCTATTACATTGCTCAAATCAAACAAATCCTAATCTTCTCGTGGATTTTCTCACAAGGCAAAACGAATTCGAACGAATCGAATTAAAAACCACAATTTATATGCATGCAAAAATATAAACATTCATCAAATACCATGACAATTAGATACTTGCAAAAAAGATCTAGCAATTCTACTATCCAATTTCAAATTTAATGAAAATGAATTAAATTACAATTTAAAACTCAGAGCCCGAAACCGAGGCTCTTATACCAGTTGTTGGGGAATTAATTGCCCGGATCTATTCGGGATGAATATTTAAATACAAATTTAATTCTAACAATTATTATTAGCATGAATTAATCCTATATTAAATCAAATAATAATTCAACAACAAATCATGCATATAAACAGTTCACATAAATCCTACGCATGCGGAATTGCTACGGGTTTACGTGAACTAACCTTTCAGAGTGACAACCGTTGAGAAGATAGATCCCGTTCATACGAACACACCAAAAGACCTTCTCAAGTATTCCCTTATCCTCGTTCAACAATCCGGTGGTAGGAACTCGCGAACAATTTAACAAAAGGAAAAAAAAAAATTATGTTGCACCACCTTTGTGGATTTCTAATTTTGCCAACACATGGAATTGCACTTGGGGATGAAAAATTCATCCCCTATTTATAATACTAGGTGGTGGCCGATTTTTGCCCTAGGAATAAGATGGGAAAATCTTTTTCTTGATCTCCAATAAATCTTGAATATATCCAAAATATTCTTTTCTCCATAATTAAAATATTCCATAAAAATTCCACCTCCTTATATTAAGGGGTTTTCGAAAATTTCCCATTAAATAGGGAAGAAATAGGATTTTTGACTTTTCTTGAATTTATGGGATAATCTTGTATTTCAAGAATACATATTCCATAAAATCTTTCCAAGAAAATCAAGAAAATCTTTTTTTTTTCTTCCTTTAATATTTTCGAAAATTTTGGAAAAATAAGCAACAATAATTTATTTTATTTTAAACACCTTTCTCAGTTATTGAACTTTATATTTGGGCTACTTGAGGGGCCTTTAGGAGGATTAAGATTGGATCTTCCAATGGATCTTGAATTTCCAATATTGAGCCACAATATTATTCAAGCCCATAAATATTAATTAATCCCACTACATAATTAATATTGCACTATCCATCTTAACCCATATTACTGTTAATATGTCTCCCGGTTATTATTTCTCGTGTTTAAGATTATCTAGCCCATTAATTAATTCAAGCCACTAAAATAGTTTTCCATTAATTAATATCTTTTGTCCTTGGTCAAGGAACAATTCAACATTATTATCCATACCGGAAACTAATTCCACTTGCAATATTTGGTATGATAAATCTTATGAACCTCCCAAGGGGGCAAATCGAACAAGCGTACTTGCACACGATTCTTCGTATTAAATCTTAGCAATCGCATGTGACCAATAATATTGCCCAAGATATAAAGTAATGAATCTCATTGATTCTCTACCCATCATAAGTTAAAGCAATAATTACTAACCACACACGATCCTTTTTAAGGGACGAAGATTAAGAAATAACGAACCACTGAGGTCTAATTCTTCCTAATTCAGTGCTGGAGAATTTATCCTCCTGTAGGTCCTATTCAGTGCATCAGTCATGCACTAGTGTAATCTCTTGGTCAAGACAAGCCAATCTGAGACTTACACTTCAACCTTTCACGATGGACTGTTCATTTCCATCTAGGTCGTGAACAACGTACGTTTAGTTACAAGGGACTGTTAATTTAATCTTCTGTGATCTGGTATCACTAAATTAACTACAATGTAACACGTACTATTTATTGAACAGTTATGCAGTAAATATATGTAACATTCAATGATATTTAAAGCATCAATGATAAATAATTTATTTCAGTAAATAAGACATAAATTCAGTTTGGTTATACAAAGTAAAATCATACTTTCCAGTATAACCCCAACAAAAATTACGTAGGTTGAAGGCTGGAAGTACTGGTAGCACATATTGGAAGGCAGAACGTCCTTTTTCAATTAGTGGGAGTGTATTTACTAATAATAGTGAGGGAGTGAAACCTAGAAAGGGTACTTTTGACATTTTATGTGTTTATTTTTTTTTTAAATTACAGAAAGGTGTATTTACTAAATATGTAGGTGTGAGTAACAAGACCCTATATTTATAATATTATAAGGGGAGTGTATTGGCCGATAAATAAAGAGGGTTTGAATGGTAAGTTGAGAAAGTGTAGTGAAAGCTAAAATAAACTGGATAGTATGTGAAAGTACATATTTGTATGTAAAATTTTATATGCAATATTGCATACAAACCATATGTACAATTATAAGTTAATTGGGCTTTTTTTTATTTTTTTTGCGGGTCTGCAACGCCAGGTCGGGCAGGGCTTCTTCTTCCTCACTTCGTGCAGCCTCCCGATTTCTTCTTCTTCCTCGAATCGCAACAAACGTTAAAGTGTGTGTGCGTGTATTTTTCAGAGTGTTGTTGAAAATGTTGTGAAACATATAAAGCAACATATGACAGCGTAAGTATAAAAACGCAGTGCAAAGGATTTTCCAAAATTGTGTATAGTCTATAATAAGACTATACGAACCTCATGGATAAAAACATCACTATAACAAGTAGTGAGATACACACGAACCTTTTACAAGATCCTAAAACGTATAGTGAAAAACCACACACCAAAAATCAATCTATTCGAACAAGTAACTAGTGATCTTATTCAACCTAAAACTTGATCTACTAAGACAAACACAATACTGATGGGAAATGTTGGGATACACTCGACCAGTACAAATAGGCATAGCATCGACCCTCACACTCCACTCACGGTTGTGTCTCGGATGCTACTCTCTTAAGTTTGGAGTAGAGCAAATGGGATTTTACTTTAACTCAAACTTGAATGTCGACCAATGCAGTCTATTTATAGACATTCGGACCAACTGTATTGTCCTATCCACTAAGTGTGGACAGCCTTGAAGATCTCCTCCACTATCTCCATGATCTTGGTGTAACCACCCATGATCTTTCTATTCTTACTCCATCAGTGCAACCGCTTGACAATATTCTAAATTGTCTTCAACCTGCAATGTAGGAAACATAGAAAAACACATCTAATAAAACGGAGTCAGTGTTAGGAGAAAGGGCAAATTTAAGATGTTGTGCAGAATGTTGTCCAACATCTGGAACAACATCTGTGCAACATCAACAAACTCCCCCAATTTGGTCTTTCTACTACAACACACCTGATGTTAAAAACAACATCCGAACTTGTGTCAGGAAAGAAACAAATAATAGCTATTCAGAGAACAACTACTATTCAACCAAATCATAATTTAAAAACAAACAACCAACACAAGCACTAAGTACATCAGCAGTGTACTTAGGCCAAAGTATCCAACATAAAGTAAATGACAGAAACATAAACCTATTAACTAATTGTCCATTAACAGAGTTCATAAACTAAATAGCAGTAAATAAAAGATTGCAATACAGAAAGGAATTTGGATAGTGAAGTATATGGAAGGACTGGGCCATTGGAATGGTTGCATCTCCATAATCTGTAAATGCTCCCCCATACATAAAAAAACTCCCCCTGTCTTGAATCTGTTCACCAATTGTCATGAGCATACATCTCATCAAGCATAGCAATACTCTCAGGAAACATATCCTCCCTGTCTGGAGTCTTTCTCAGATCCTCATCAGTGCTATCATCAGTTGTAGGGTCAATTGGTTCAGGTTCAGGAACAATTTGTTCAGCAGCAGCAGCATTATTATGTTCACCATCAAGAACATTTTCCACAGCATCATCCACAGCTTCATTGACAACTCTATTGATAGCATCATCCACCTCTCTATCATCAGCATCAGCTTCATTATTCTGATCATCTTGTGCATCTGCACCATCATCATCAACAACAGCATCTTCAGCATCATCCTTCTCTCCTGCATGACCAGATGGACCAGCTCCATCACCACCATCATCACCATCATCATCAGGTGAACCTCCCCCTGTTGGAGTAGAAAGCAGGTTTCTCCAGAAGGTTCTCTGTATGATCAGAGCATCTATACTTTGCTGGATGGATTGAATTTGATCAGAAATGAATGAATTTGAAAAGGTAACAGAAGGGATACCATCACATCTGGTTACTGTGTAGGGAATGTTGCCAACAGAATGGGCAACATTTTCGGTTTGTTGTTCATTATCTTTCAGAGGCAAATCAACTACCCGGTTACCACCTTTCAGAACATGAGATATACCAAAACTAGGAACATAGCTGCTGATTCTCTCACCCCTTGGTCTTTCAAACTCTAATCTATCCAACATCTAACAAATCAGGCTTGGATATGGAAGAATGGTTTTCGCCGATTGTGTTTACCAAAGATATATGACACAAGATTATCAAAGATAATCTGACCCATGTTGAATTTATTCAAGTGTACAATCTTGTACAACAAGAATGCTTGCTCTTTGGTTATCTGGTGGAATTTTTTGGAAGGCAACGGTTTGAAACCAACAATTTATGCATCACAGAGTACAAAGAAGTCGATTTTTGCGTGAGAAAATTGAAGAGTCCATTCAGTATATCTCCCACCAGTTATCACAGACATTACTTCCCTAATATCTAGTTCACCAGACTCAACCTCCATGTTTCTAGTCTTTAGAAAAAAGTTAATTAGCTTAGGGGAAATAGTGAGAACATTGTACCTGAATCTAACTTTCCCATAGTTTGCAGATTGCACATTTCCAAAACTTTTCTTCAGATTAGCATAAAATTCGGCAACCCATGGCACATAATAAGGTTTGGCATATTGATGAGCATGCAATAAAGACCTACTCTTAAGAAAACCTATTAGATTGTTAGCCTCAAATTCAGGTATTTTTATGATCATTTCATCAATAATCACCCTTTTTAGCATAGATCTAACAACAGCAGATTTTCTATCATATTCAACCTTATCATTAGGGTTAGAGTCAGATTCCAGTACCTCATCAAACAATTGTTCCCATTCATCATCAGTTTGGTTTCCAGCAGGTACATCTTCTTCTTCAGGATCTTCCTCAGGTTCTTCTTCAGATTCCATCTCATCACTTTCCATATTTTCCTCAGAATCCTTTTGGGATTCTACTTCTTTCTCTGAATCAGATGATTCAGTAACATCAGTAGTAGCATGCACAGGAGGATCATTTCTCCTCTTTGTTCTCCTTTCCTTTTTGGCCATTAACTCCTCCATAGTAAGATCATCATCCGAATCTTTTGGTTCAGCAACAGGCTCAACTGGGTCAGCCATTTCTTCATCAAAATCTTCAATAGCAATAGGGTCATCAGCACCACCATCTGTCCTTTTTGGTCGTTTACCAGTATAATCAACCTTCTTTCCAAGATTTCTTTGAGACATTCTCCGTTTTCCCCATTTCCCAACACCTCTCTTGGGAGCAAGTTACTTCTTTCTCAAGCGGATGTTCTTTAATTTCTCCCCCATTCCATCTGAATCAGAGGAATCAGAAGCTTTCATCTCAACATCTGCGGGTTGAGATGGGTTAGGAGTTTCTTTAGCGGGTTTAGAAACAGGGGTTTCTGAAGGAATTTCTGGAGCAGGTTCTTCGGCTAGGGGTTTAGCAGAGAGATCAACAAAGTCATTAATGTTGATATGTTTATTCCCAACAAAAACATCAGGAAGGACAGGAAGGTTTTTCTCTAGCATTTGCTCGATGATCAAGCGAATCAGCGATTTGGGAGTATCAGCGGGAAATTCGTATGGGATAGGTTTTTGTACGGAAGAAGAGGATGATCCGCCAACATTAGTGAAATCATAATCTGTATTTTGTGCTGCCATTTCTGCTAGTAAGTTCAGAGGGTTCGAGTTTTCAGAAGAGGAAGGAGTGAAAGGAGGGTTTTCTGCAGAGGAAGGGTTTGAGTGTTTGGATGAATGATCAGGGAAGTCCGAAGGGTTTGGTTTATCAGCCATCCCACCCTTTTTTCTGTCCAATCAGATTAAAGCAAAGGCAATTAAAATAATGCAATGAGAAAAATAGGAGGGAAAGGAAGATAAGTGACCGAATTAAAGTAATATCATAAGTAAAATCAATAAACCTCGATTCCTATGTGCAACTCAAAATGTTTTCAGCATACAATAGACAACAACACAGAATAATTGAAATAAATAGAGAAGAGAGAGAAGTTATTACACAAAAACCACCACAAAACTGAAACATAGTGGAGTAAAATAACCACCCACTAAGTTTGAGTGAACGTGTGATGTGTAATCAGCCGCCAAAAGCAATTTTGAAAACAAAAGAAACCATATCCAACTTAAATAAACACAATTGAGATTAAATAACATGTTTGACCACGAATTCAACTTAAGAAGAAATTTAAACAAATCATGTATGATAGATAAAGTTTGAATCATTTAAGGTTTCACAAAATGTCGGCACACATATATCTCAACACTCAATTTTGCATAAAATTCATCATCAAAGTGTTGCATATTTTGAATTTTCTTTTAAACACATGTTCACATTGATCCATCTTTTCAAAAGAGAACACCGTAGTCGCGAGCTCCATACCCCATAGTTACTCAATGGATTGTGAACAAACATGGATGTATATTTAATCACCTTTTGAAAAGAGAACATCGTAGTAGCGAGCTCCGTGTCCCATAGTTACTCGGTGATTACACGTCTAAGTTGTACTTTATTTTTTAATGCATTTAAGAGATATATGTCCAGGACTCTGTATCTAAACCATGATTCAACAATAAGATCATAACACTATCGTTTAAAGTTAAATCATAAGTAAAACAGCAGAAAAACATGTTATCAGAACCACAATGTTGCTTCAAATGTTGTGAAACATTTGTTACAATATCTAGTGTTTATGTTCAGATATAGCAAAGACCAAGAGAATTTCTAAGGGAAGAAAACCTCTCATTATCAAGGGCTTTTGTATAAAAATCAGCAAGCTGTTTTTCAGTAGAAATGTATTCTAACTTCACAATTTCTTTCTCTACAAGATCTCTTATAAAGTGATGTCTTATACTTATATGCTTAGTCAATGAATGTTGCACAGGATTCTTGGAAATATTGATAGCACTAGTATTATCACAATAAATAGTCAAAATACCACTTTCCAACCCATAATCATCAAACATCTTTTTAAGCCAAAGTAGTTGAGTGCAGCAACATCCAGCAGCAACATATTCAGATTCAGCTGTAGACTGTGAAACACAATTATGTTTCTTACTGTGCCAGGATATAATGTTGTTTCCCATGTAGAAACATCCTCCACTAGTACTTTTTCTGTCATCACAATCACCTGCCCAATCTGCTATAGCCAACTAAAGAGCAATTAGTATCCTTTGAGTACCAAATACCTAGATCACATGTTCTAGCTACATATCTTATAATTCTTTTCACAGAATTAAGATGTGATTCCTTAGGATTAGCTTGATATCTAGCACAAAGACAGACACTATACATAATATCAGGCTTACTAGAAGTTAAGTACAAAAGACTTCCAATCATTGATCTATACAAAGTAGGATCAACATCTTTTCCAATCAAGTCTTTACTCAACTTTTGAGTTGAACCCATAGGGGTTTTCATAGTTTTAGCAGTTTCAAGACCAAACCTTTTCACCAAATTCTTAGCATATTTGTTTTGAGAAAAGAAAATACCATCTTTAACTTGTTTGATTTGAAGACCTAAAAAGAAATTCAGTTCTCCAACCATGGACATTTCAAAGGTACAGGTCAATTCTTTAACAAAACTCTCAAGCATATCATTACTAGTTGAACCAAATACAATATCATCAACATATATTTGAGCAACCATGATATCATTCTCAAAAAATTTAATGAACAAGGTTCTATAAGCTTCACCTCTCAAAAATCCAAACTCAAGTAAGAAATCAGTAAGTCTACCATACTAAGCTCTAGGTGCTTAGTTTTAGACCATACAAAGCTTTCTTTAATTTGTAAACATGATCAGAAAATTCAAGATTTTCAAAACCTTTAGGTTGTTCAACATAAGCTTCATCACCCAGAATACCATTTAAGAAAGCAGCTTTAACATCCATTTGATGCAAGTTAATGTTAATGAAACATGCAATAGCAAGAAGTAATCTAATAGATTCAATTCTAGCAAGAGGAGCAAATGTTTCATCAAAGTATATTCCTTCAATCTGAGTATATCCTTGAGCAACCAATCTAGCTTTATTTCTCACAATATTACCAGATTCATCAGTTTTATTCTTGAAAATCCATTTTGTTCCTATGACATTAATATTAGAATTAGGTCTAGGTACAAGTGTCCAAACATCATTTCTTTCAAACTGATTAAGCTCTTCATGCATAGCATTTATCCAGTTTTCATCATGAATAGCTTCTTTCACATTTTTAGGCTCAATTTCAGAGATAACACTCAAAAGTTACCTGATTGCATATGGATGACATGCAAACTGATCTTACAAGGTTATTGATATGAATACACATTCTTCTTCTAGTTTGTACACCAGTGGTAGCTTCTCCAATGATCTGATCTGATGGATGACTTTTCATTATCTTTGTTGAAGGAACCAAATGTTTTGGATACTGTGAATCTTGTGACAGATTTTTAGTATTTGAACTTTTGGCTAATGTTGCATCAGATGTTGAAGGAACATTCTGATTCTGATCAACATTTTTACTATCTTTAGTGTCATCAGTATTTCTGGATACTTCTATCAAATCTGATACATTATCTTCAGCACTTTTACCTGCAAGACTTGCAAGTTCATCAAATACCACATTTACAGATTCTTGCATTGTATCAGTTCTCAAGTTATAGATTTTATATGCCTTGCTATTCTTAGAATATCCTAAGAAAAATCCTTTATCACTCTTAGAATCAAACTTGTGCAACTGATCTCTATCATTCAAAATGTAACAAGCACAACCAAACACATGAAAATATTTCAAATTTGGTTTCTTGTTATTCAGAATCTCATAGGGAGTACAATTACTACCAGAACGAATATAGACTCTATTCATAATGTGACAAGCAGTATTCAAAGCTTCTGCCCAGAATTTCTTAGAAAGACTTTTTGAGGTTAGCATAACTCTTGCCATTTCTTGCAAAGTTCTATTCTTTATTTCATCAATTCCATTTTGTTGAGGAGTTTTAGGTGAAGAAAACTCTTGCTAAATACCTTTCTTTTCACAAATATTACTAAACAAACTGTTTTCAAATTCTCTTCCATGATCAGACCTTATCCTACTGATCTTTAAACATAAAACAGTTTTAAACCTTTTGTAAAGAATTTTGAACTCATAAAAGGTATCTGATTTTTCTTTTAGAAAGATAACCCAAGTATATCTAGAAAAATCATCAACAAGAACATATGAATACCTCTTTCCACCTAAACTTTCAGTTTTCATAGGACCCATTAAATCCGTATGAATCAATTCACAACACCTGCTTGTTGTACATGCTGACAACATTTGATGTGTTGTCCTCACTTGCTTACCTTTCTGGCATGGTCCACAGATTTTTCCTTTTTCAAAGTTAAGATCAGGTAAACCAACAGCAGCACCTATTCTATGTAATTTCTGAATACTTCTGTAATTAGCATGACCAAGTTTTTGATGCCACAAAATAATATCATCTGCTTTAGCACTTTTACAAGCATGATTTGAACCAATCAAATAGCAATTATCAGCAGATCTTTTGCCAGTCATTAAGCAATCATCATTTTTATCAAACACATAGCATGAATTCTTGTCAAATTTCACATGTAAATCATCATCACATAACTGACTAATACTTATCAGATTAGCAAGTAAACCTTTTACATGTAACACATTTGTCAACTTTGGAAAACCAGGAACATTCAATATTCCTTTTCCAACAACTTTACCTTTTGAACCACCATCATATGTAACATAACCACCATTACATGATGTATAATCAGATAAATAATTAAGTTGACCAGTCATGTGTCTAGAACAACCACTATCAAAGTACCAAGATCTAGGAATACATGTTTTCAAGGATGTGTACACAACATTACAAGACATGTTCTTATGAGTCAACTTTTTAGTGTTGTTAACCTGTTTTATAGGGTGTTCAAATTTATCAGGTAAAACAATTCCAGCTTTTAAGTCTCTTCTTAACTTAGAACAATATGGACGAATATGACCTACTCCAACACAATAAAAACAGACATACTCTTTAAACAAACTATCAGATTTCTTTTGTTTACCTTTCAAAGATTTAGGCAAAGAAGTTCCAGCTTTTACAAAAGAAATAGGTTCACAGGATAAATGAGTATTTTCAGAAGTTTTCACAAACTTTTTAAATGGACGAACATTCAATTGCTTGCAGAAAACTTTTAAAAACTTAGAGTAGTGAACTTAAGTTCATCTTTCAAAGAAGAAATTTCCACATCTTTTCTAGTTAAAAGAACTTCAAGCTTCAAAAGATTTTCTTTCAAATCTGAATTTTCTAAAGATAAGGAACTCAACACCTGTTTTTGAGTTTCTAAATCAGTTTTAAACTTCAGATATTCAGAGTCACAATCAGCAGATTCTGATGTTTCAGCATTCAAAATAGTTCCAGCAAAACAGTTAATCTCAGAGTTATATTGACTGAATGTTGTTTCAGATGTTGTATGAACATCTGAATCTGCTTCAGACCAATAATCATCAAGATCATCATCAAATGTATCATCATAACTATTCTAGCAGACATAGCACTTAGCTCACATTTACCAGAATCAGTTTCATCATCAGAATCATCACTTAAGGTAGCATTAAAGTTCATTTTCTTCCTAAGCATAGTATTAGCACATTCATTAGCATAATGACCATATCCAGAACATGCATCACATTTAACATTTTTTCTATACTCAGGATCATATTTGAACTTGTTATCCTTATTGAATTGTCTAGGTTGATTGAAACTGGAAGACTGACTTGGAACAAGCTTTTTATCAGAGGGAGAAGAGTTTTGGTTAAACTTATCCTTTGATTGAAATTGACCATTTGGTCTTCTGAACTTTCCTTTTAGAAAAGATTTGAATTGCTTAGTGATAAGAGCAAATTGTTCAGAACCATTTTCATCACATATATCAGAAACATCATCATCAGAATCAACTTCGGTCACATAAGGATGTTTACCAACATTATCAGATGTTTCACCTCTAAAAGCAAGTACTTTCTTGTCTTTATCTTTCTCATATTTATCATCATCTAACATATTTGAGTTAATCTCATAAGTTTTCAAAATACTTATCAACTCATTTTGACTCAATAAATCAGTGTTCCAACTCATTTTATCCTCTTCTATTGCACATATTTTTGCATCAAATCATTTAGGAACAGTTCTAAGTATCTTATTAACTAACCGAGTGTTGAAAATTGGATCACCAAGTGAGTGTGACTCATTAGCAATCTCACTTATCCTTTCATTGTATGATAAAATGTTCTCATTATCTTTCATCTTCAAGTTTTCAAACTTGATTCCCAACATTCTGAGTCTAGTTCTTCGAACACTTTCTGATCCTTCACAATGTTCCTGCAATATATCTCATGCATCCTTAGAAGAAACACAGTTAGATATCAGTTTAAACATAGAAACATCAGTAGCAGTAAAAATCGCATTGAGGGTTTTAGAATTGAAATTGGCCGATGTGCATTCATCATTGGACCAATCAATCTCCTTTTTTACTTGCGATTCTCCATCAATATCACCCACTGTTTTTGGAGGAATCCAAACCCGACAACACACTACGCCATGCTCTCTCATCTATAGACTTAATATACATGCACATTTTGGGTTTCTAGTAGGGATAATTTGATCCATCCAAAATTGGAGGTTTTAAAGAAGGAGTTAGTGGATATTCCATTGCAAAAACACACTTTAAACACGGGACCTTTAACTTAGTGTATCAAGTTTATGGCTCTGATACCAACTGAAAGTGTGTGTGCGTGTATTTTTCAAAGTGTTGTTGAAAATGTTGTGAAACATATAAAGCAACATATGACAACAAAAGTATAAAAACGCAATGCAAAGGATTTTCCAAAATTGTGTATAGTTTATAATAAGACTATACGAACCTCATGGTTAAAATTATCACTATAACAAGTAGTGAGATACACACGAACCTTTTACAAGATCCTAAAAGGTGTAGTGAAAAACCACACACCAAAAATCAATCTATTCGAACAAGTAACTAGTGGTCTTATTCAACCTAAAACTTGATCTACTAAGACAAACACAATACTGATGGGAAATGTTGGGATACACTCGACCAGTACAAATAGGCATAGCATCGACCCTCACACTCCACTCACGGTTGTGTCTCGGATGCTACTCTCTTAAGTTTGGAGTAGAGCAAATGGGATTTTACTTTAACTCAAACTTGAATGTCGACCAATGCAGTCTATTTATAGACATTCGGACCAACTGCATTGTCCTATCCACTAAGTGTAGACAGCCTTGAAGATCTCCTCCACTATCTCCATGATCTTGGTGTAACCACCCATGATCTTTCTATTCTTACTCCATCAGTGCAACCGCTTGACAATATTCTAAATTATCTTCAACCTGCAATGTAGGAAACATAGAAAAACACATCTAATAAAACAGAGCCAGTGTTAGGAGAAAGGGCAAATTTAAGATGAAGTGCAGAATGTAGTAACATCTGGAACAACATCCGTGCAACATCAACAAAACGCGATTTAAATCTCAGGTTTGGTTTTCACGGCACTGCTTCTTCAGTTTTTTCCTTCTCTTCTCTTGTTCTTCTTTTTCTTTTTTCTCTTTCATATTCTTCTCAATTTCTTCAGTTTTCTTTATTCACAAATTTACAGGTCCTGCATTTTTCTCACGTTGTTCTTTAAATATGTAATCTTGAATTGAGGATTTTTTTTTCGCGATTGTAATGACATTTTTTTGTTCATGTAGTAACACTTGTGTTTTTAGTAATATATAACACTGTATATGTTGGTCCTGGTGCAAACGAGTCTTACACGTGTATGGGGGGGAATACACGTGTTCAGTGTTTTTAAAACTTTTTCTTCTTCGAGGTCACTTGGGTCGGATAATCACGAAGATTAGGTTACGAGAAGCACGAGATCGCTCCGAGTCAAAGTCTCTTTGAGACAGTTGATCTGAGTTGCTTTAAGATACCTCGAGATAATCCCAACCGAGTCTTGAGTGTCGAGATCTGAGTTGTTTGGATCGGATAACTAACTTCTTGAATCCTCGAAGAGAGTTCGGTTTGGTAACTATATCTGTTATAGCTACTCGATCGTCTTGAATGGTTGGCCCTTTAGTTTATACTCGTTTTAAGCTTTCTTAAAAAAAAAACTTTCCCTTTATGAAATAGTGATTGATTAGGCTGTGATTCACTTATGCAACCGATTGGATTGATTCCAACCTGAATATCGGTGAAAAATATGCTTTCAAAATCAAGTCAATGTAGCGAGTTAAGCACGAGATAAGGAAAGCGATAAACAAACACAACAATTATAGTGGTTCGGAGACTCAAGCTCCTACATCCACTCTCTCGATCCTCGGAGAAATTCACTATCAACCGAGCTTTTCGACTACCTCGCGTGGTTTACTTACTCAACTTCGGCCTGAGTTTTACGACTACTCCACGTAGTTTACTTACTCAACCCGACCTTGAGTTTTCGACTACCTCCGTAGTTTACTTACTCAACCACAAACAAGCTTTGGACTACCCCCAGTAGCTTACTAACTTCTCCTCTAGAGTTTTATGACTACTCGCGTAGTTTACTAACTCTTTACAACTCTTCTCACCAACAAACACACTCCAACTACCTTCTCAAGGGTTTGGGGTTTCTCGGTTGGTTTCCAACTAGGATGAGATATCCTTTACAATGAAGCACAATGCAAAGGGTTAGGATATCTCGACTAAGCTTTGGATATGACTATCAAGCTAGGCTTAGTTTAGTGAGCTCTCTTCAATATACAATTACTTGAGAAATTTTAAGTTTTTCGAGTGCTATAACTTTTGCAAGAATAAGTTTGAGCTCTTGAGTTGCGTATAAATTTCCCGTAACCTTACAATGTAGAGGGTCACCAGTATTTATAGGCATACACCAAGGTCACTCTTGAAAACTATCCGTTGGAGAGATAGCTTCGTGAGTTTCCCTTTTATGGTGTGTGAGAAACGACTATATTTAGGGTTTGAAACTCCCTAACATGTTTTAGGCAATAGCCTTTCATGTAGCCGGTCTTCACTTTTTGCAGTCTGGAACTTTTGTACATCTGACATCTTTTTGAGAGACCTATCCTTTGTCGATTGTCGGTATGGTGCGATGTTGTCTTCCTCTTTTTGACTTTTGTCTCGGTTAAAGGTAGACACCTTCAAGCGGCTCTTTTGATTACAAACTATGAGTTTGATATAACCTTAACAAGACTTCTGACTTAGTTCCTTTTGTCTGCATTTGAATGTCTTGGCAATATCTAACTTTCAAAGGAATCACGATCTTCTCGATGTGCATCCTTGAGATGAGATATATATTGATTGCCTCGGAACATTCGGGTTTATCTTTGAGCATTGATACATTCATCGAGTCTTGATAATTCTTTGTGTCTTGATATTCTTGATCTTCAATCTTGGTCTTGATCTTGTGTCTTGAGTCTTACGAGTCTTGAGTCTTCGAGTCTTGAGGTCTTCGAGTCTTCATGGTCTTCGAGTCTTGAGTCTTCGAGACATCTTGGTGATATCACCTGAATCTTCATCTTGAGTCTTGATTCTCTCGATTTCATCTTGAGTCTTGATATCTCGATTTCTTATTGAGTCTTGAGATACTTGTTTCATTTGAAACCCGGTTTCTTGAGAAACATCTTGAGTTCTTGAGTCTTGAACCTATCTGAACTATATCTCTGCGACTATACATTTTGCGAGATAACATCACGAATACTCTAAAACCTGAATCGACTCAACTATCAAGATCATTTCGAACATGTCATACTCGGGGGGTTTTGGGATCTTAATCAAAATCATATATCTTTTATTAAATTCATCTCCCAACAATTTCCCCCTTTTTTGATGATGCCAAAACCTATCTTGTTACAAACATATAACCTATACTCAGGTTTCAGTTTATCCTATTACAAGATTGGTTGTCTCCCAACAATTTCTTAAAATCAGAGAAACTCCTAACAATTTCAGAGAGTCTCCCAACAATTTAAAACATTCAGCAATTTCTTCAGTAATGAATCTCTTTAAGTAGTTCATTACCAAATACTTAAACAATTTCCCCCATATTCAGACAATTTCCTCCTTATCAACATACAATCAGTTCAGAGACATTCATTCAGGCATATCAAAATAAAAGACATGTAAATAAGATAATGAGATATTATCTTTTGAGCATAATGATAAATCTTCATTGATGATGGGTATCCCATTACAGATTACAATGAGTTTATCAACAAAATCAAAAAGACAAAAAATTAAAGAATACTGAATCTTCTGAGTCTTCAGTCTTCAGTCTTCTGATTTGGCTCTTCAGTCTTCTGCTCTTTAGTTTGCTTCATTCTCAACTTCATCAGCGGGCACCTCCAGGTCGAACATTCCGAAAAATCTCTTCTTCAGCTCATTTCTCTCTTTAATAATATCCGGACTGTTTCCTGTTAAACCCAACTGACCAGCATACTGAGCAATCTCTTAAGTAATGGCCTTCTCATTCACTAAGCCATTACCAAGTCTCGGAGGAGGATAGGAATATGGACCAGGGGCTACTATCTGTACCTCTCCTTCATCCGCAAGGTTAATCCAGCCCTGTAGATACTTTGGATAGAAGGTAAGGAGATATTCAATGAATGCTTCATTATGATCTGGGCTTTCCCCTCTCCATTCCCTGAGAACATCATAATTGAACCAGAAGGTTCTCTTGACCTCTTCCCACATATCGTTGAGTTTGATAGGCATCCATTTATCAACGTGGGGCCACTTTAGTGCTTTTGATGTCCCTTTCCTCTTACTCGCAAACTTCCTGAATTCACTCCTTCGCTTCTGCTCTTCGTCTATCTTCTTTCTGATCACAGACGCTCCTGAGACCGAAGCAACAGCTTTCTTAGCTTGTTCTATTTAGAGTGTCTTCAGAGCATCTCTCGTGTTGAAGACTTTCTTCTGAGGTTGAGACTCAGATTCTTCCGTTTCTTCATCATCCAGAATCAGCTTTCTCTGGATTGGCTTAGAAGCCTTCCAGACGCTTGCTTTTCGGGTTGAACAACGCCCAAGGCTTTCCTCTTCATAAGCAATTCAAAGGCTGCTTTGGCTTGTTCCAACCTTTGCTCTAGCTTTTCGGTTTCTCTCTTGCAACATAAAGCATGGTTTGCTCGAAACTTCGAGTGTAGATAAACTTCTCCACTGGCGAACTTCAACTTCTCAATAGCCGACTTCTCTTAAGGCTTTGGCTAGGTTATACATTTTGGCATCTTTACGAGCCTTCTTCTCCAAAATGCGTGCCATGAACTTTACGAGGTCTTCACCTTCCTTTTCCCCTTCTTGGCACCGTAATTTGGAAGAAGTCGGAGAGTGATGTGTCCATGTGATATTGCTCTTTGCTCACACAAATGAACCTCCCGCTATCTCGATCTTGTTCATCTTCCGGCCTCCTTAGATGGTTCTTGGCCACGTAAAATTCTTCGGATAAATGGGCATGGCCCGGGAAGAGTGCTTCCTTGAACATCTCTGTCATCTTGGTCATGAGCATTGAGCTCATTTCCTCAACAATGATTTAATCATCACTTCATTCCTCTCGCCAATTTCACCTCTAGAAATGCGGTTGACTCTGGTGCTTCGATTCATTTCAACCTTGAGCTCGACTTTGACTCCTCCGACTTTTCATTGACTTATCTTCCATGGAGGTCATCTGTGGAGGTCGAGTATTTTGTATTTGCACGGACTCACGAAGAGTGACTAAGACTTTCCATCTTTTGAGCTTGATTGGCCAATGTTTCTTCCAACTGAGCAATCTTGATCATCATTGGCTCAACCTTCTCAAGTTTCTCCATCAAGGGAGTGAGATCAATCTCAGGAACCTTCTGCACCTTCTGTGTTGTTTGATCATTACGAGCTTGACCGTCACGAGCTCCGGTCTCCAAGATTGAGCCTCGATCTGTTTATCAGACAATTCAGAATTAAAGATATAAAGTTTCAGTAACTTTGGCATAATTGTTGATAGTGCGAAAAGGTACTGAAGAGTCTTAACTTCAATATGAGGTTGACCAATTTCGGGTTGATCGAGAACGAAGTCTCTTTTTTCCATCGAGGCCGATCCTCAACATCTCCTGTTGGTCCTCATCTCCATCTTGAGATTTGTCTCATTTGCTTGGGGCACCAACTTTAGTTAGCTTTTTCTCTCGGCTAACTTCCTCGAACCCAGCTCATCAAAATCGGAGTTTTTCATCTGAGCTTTGTCATACGAACCACGAGAAGTCGGTTAGGAAAGGCATTTGTCTCCTCATTCCACCGGTCTTCCCCTCTGAATGCGGCAATATCAAGCATCTCGGGAAGAGTCGATTGAGGATGAACACAGTTGTCATTAATGAAGAAAACATCTTGCGGATCGGGGTATGAAATTTGAGCTTCGGGGTAGCGGTCAAGAATGAACAGTTCCCCTTGCTCCTCCACTCACCTTCTTGACCTCGCCCCCTTCTTCCATCTCGGGCTCTGGTTGATTGAAAACCTTGAGGATCAAAGTAGATCACTCGGGAGCTCATCAAAATATTCTGCTCTGAGTCTCGGTGACCTCTCGAAGGTTGTGCGGTCAGTCCTCGGTTGCATCTGAGTGGGTTACGAGGCGGTGGAATATCCTCGGTTGACTCGAGTTGGCTCCTCTATCGTCGAGCTGCACATCTTTGGATCGACTCTGAGTTGGCTCCTCCTGTGCGGCCGAGCATATCTAAGATAGGAATCTCAGGTGCGAGCTCCTTTGAAAATTTCTGAGAAATTTTATGCGAACTTAATGATGTCTCAAGCACCTCGAGAAGACACATTCCTCGATCTATTCTTGTGCCTTAGAGACAATCTGAGCAAAAAACTTGCAATGGCGAACTCGGCGGTTTGGCCCTCGGGTTGAATCTCCTCGAGAATCCTTTGTCATCTTCATCGGTGAGAACCACCAATCTTCTGCGCTTTGGGGCAAGGGTCTTACCTTCATTATTTTTGCACCTGCTCCATCTTTGCTTCCAACAAAACCTTCCCCGGGTTTGTTGAGTCTCTTTCTTAGCAGACGACTTTAGGTGATTCTGCTTTTTTTTCTCTCTTCCCCGATGGGCTGCTTCTTTGCAAAGAATGGGCTTAAAGAGAATTTTGGACTTAGGGAATGGGGTCGAATTGGCGAAGATATCCTCCTCCTCTCGCACATCTCCAAAATATAAGCAATTTTGGTGGCATGGTGGATCTTGCCTTTTATTGAGATCACCCCATCAACCTTCTTCAAAACTTTGGTTCGCGCTCACTCACCGTCGAATCAAAAATTTCAGCCCCATTTGAAGTCGATTGGTGGGTGAGGCCTCGATCACCGCCATCAATTTGAACTTGAGTCTTGATCGCTCAAAACTCCCCGCAAGACTCATGATGCTCTTGCTCACAATATCAATCAACACACGATATTGTGGCTTCAAGTGCCTTTTATGCAATGTCGCCTCAAATTTAACAGGATTCTCAGCAATCCTATCTAAGTACTCTGCTCTCTCCCAACACATATACATCGCAGGATCCTCTCCTCTATCACAGAGCTCAAAAACATCATTAAAATTTTTCGGAACTATATATAGATCCCTCTCAAAATCGATGTATTTGGACGACTGCTCTAAATGTGATACAGAAATCTTAGAATGCACATGATCCTCTTCATCTATCTTCAAGTTATAGATGAATTTGATTACCTCTTTTCGCAAACTCACGGTGCAGGTAAACTTTGCGACTAGATGGGGTGAGTTTAACTTGATCGAATCATATGCAGAGCCTCCTCTTCTGGTTTTGAGTTGGTTGTGCTTTCGAGTGAGACAACGAACTCGTACCATGGTTTGTTGGTTTCGGCTAATCTCTCGAACAAGGTTGGGGCCATTTTAGAGATTAATTGAAGAAATGAATATTTTAGGGTTTGGGATTTTTCTGGGCAAAAGGAGATTTATTTGCAGAGGATTTGGGAACGAAGGGTTTGATAAAACTTTGGCTTGAATGGCTTATTGGGGTTTATATAGCTTCGAAATTGTGGGGAATCGCTTTGGTTAGGTGAAAAGCAACGGTTGAGATTAATCTCCGATTAATCGGGTATCTGAACAAACGATCTCAAAAAAAGTAAGCCGCCAAAACATCCTCATTGGTCAAGAAATGTAATGAGCATTTAATGATTGTTGACCTTCTTGAATTTAAAATGATCCCATAAAAAACATTCCTCAGGTGTTTTGTATTTATTGCAAATGATTACTGAGTTTCACTTAAGCAATAAATGGGTCGCATGAGTCATTACTTCTTCAGACTAATTTTCCCTCTATCAGTCTTACTGAGTACTGACCTTGATAAAATGTCAATTATAATCTCGAAATCTTGAATGGGTTCATTATCTTTCTTGATCTCTTGACCTTGATGAATCTGAGTTTCACGAGACTCGATTCAATATTTCCATTTTATCCCGAGCTTCTCAGTAGAATTCTGAGAAAACTTCATGCATCTGAAAACCTTCAATTTTTCAGATTTTACTCTATACACCTGGTTCTAACATCCCTAATTCAACTGAAAGTTCCTGAAATCTTGATTCAGCCAAAGGTTTAGTCAAGATATCAGCTCTCTGCTTATCAGTATGAATTTTCTCCATCCTTATGTCCTTCTTCTCGACATGATCTCTGATGAAGTGATGTCTGATATCCACATGCTTGCATCTGGTGTGCAATACCGGATTTTGTGAAATAGCAATGACACTATTATTGTCACAAAATATTGGTACTTCATTGGCTACAACTTTATAATCCCTTAATTGTTGTGCGAGGCAGAGAATCGACAACGCAATGACTTCTGCAACCATGTATTGACTTGATGAGTACTTGTTGCTATCGAGGTCCATTTTCTTCGAAAACCAAGATATCAGCTTACTTCCTAGAAATTGACAAGTTCCTGAAGTGGACTTCCTGTCAATTCTGCAACCTCCATAATCAACATCTGAGTAACCAGTTAATTCAAGGTTATCATCAGCTGGATACCATAATCCTCTATTCACTGTGCCTTTAAGATACTTCAGTATCTTTTTGGCAGCCTCCATGTGACTAGCCTTAGGATTAGCTTGGTATCTTGCACATATCCCAACAGCAAATGTTATATCCGGCCTACTTGCTGTAAGATAGAGCAATGATCCAATGATTCCTCTATAATCAGTATGGCTTACTGATTTGCCTTGTAATCGAGGATCCATCTTGTAGTTAGTATTCATGGGAATCTAAGCGTATTGCAATTATGTACACCATATTTGCAATCGGATCTACGGTGTACTTTGTCTGGTTGATGAATATTCCTTCATTTGATTGTTTCACTTGAAGACCTAGAAAGAAATTCATCTCTCCCATCATTGACATCTCAAACTTGCCTTTCATCAGTGTTGAAAACTTTTCACACAGCTGATGGTTTGGAGATCCAAAAATGATGTCATCAACATATATCTGAACTAGTAAGATATCTTCCCCCATCATCTATCCCGAGCGAGTTCTATCAACAGTTCCTTTGACAAAACCATGGTCAGTAAGAAACTGAGAAAGAGTATCATACCATGCTCTGGGTGCTTGTTTGAGACCATACAAAGCTTTTCTGAGCCTGTAAACTTGGTCATTCTGTTTGAAACCAGGAGGTTGTTCCACATAAACCTCTTCTTTAAGCACACCGTTCAGAAATGCACTTTTCACATCCATTTGATAGACTGTGAACTTCATGTGGGCAGCATATGCAAGAAACAATCTGATGGCTTCTAGTCTTGCAACAAGTGCAAAGGTTTCATCATAATCCAAGCCTTCTTCTTAGGAATAACCTTGTGCAACTAGTCTTGCCTTGTTTCTTACAATGTTGTTGTTTTCATCTCTTTTATTCTTGAAAACCCACTTGGTTCCAATGACATTGTGCCTTGCAGGTCTATCTACTAGCTCCCATACTTCATTCCTTGAGAATTGATTTAGCTCATCTTGCATAGCAATAATCCAATGAGAATCTTGTAGAGCTTCACCAATCTCAGTAGGTTCTTTCTCTGATAGGAAGCAGCAGAATAGTGCACTCTCACCATGGAACCTTCTTGTTTTAACTCCTTCAGTTAGATCACCCACAATCTGACTTGTAGGATGATTGTCTAACCATTTCCTTCTTGATGTTCCTGTTTCAGTAGTATCCTCAACATTTGAAATGTTAGGTTCAGTTAGTTCAGTAAACTCAGGAAACAACAGAAAAGGAGAAAGGGAATCATCTTCCTCAGGGGAAATTCCATTCAGAACATTGTCATAGACATTTGTTCCCCTTTGGTTGATAGATTCAGGATTTGCCTCAGCTGTGACCACATCTTCATTGGCATCACATACGAAGTGCGAATCGGGTGTCTGTTGATTGGTCACCTTTGGAGTGTTGGTTTTCTGAGTCTCACCATCCCGAGTTCCATCTCGAACTTCTTTGAATCGAGTCCATCATAGGATGTGAACTTCTTTATCGAGTCCGATTGGATGTTTTAATTTTAAAACTTAATCTGGTGATCCTCTTAGTCGGTTCATCGCATCATGTTCTGTTTCTTCCGAACACAAGTAGATTCATCAAAAAACAACATGAGGTGTTTCCTCCACAATAAGAGTCCTCAGGTTGTAAACTCGAAAGTTTTTCTTGACTTGAGAATATCCTAAGAATATTCCTTCATCGACTTTTACTATCAAATGTTTTTCAATCGATCTTTACCATTATTGTGTATGAAACACTTGCAACCAAACACACGAAAAGAAAGAAACAAGAGGCTTCCTTTCATTCCAAAGCTCATAGGGTGTTTTGCCTTGACTCTTGGTCAACATGGATCGATTCGAGAGAGTAGCATGCGGTGTTGGACTTGACCCAAAATCTTTTAGGAATATCGAAATTTATCATTGTCCTTGCAGATTCTTTCAGAGTCCTGTTCCTTCTTTCAGCAACACCATTTTGTTGAGGGGTCCTTGCAGCTGATGTTTCATGTGAAATTCCATTTTTTGCACAATAATCAGATATGATATGATTTATAAATTTGGTTCCTTTGTCGGATCGATTTTGACCACACTCGATTTTTTTCTCAATCTTGAGCCTTTTCAAGAACTCTGGGCGACTTTATCGAAGTCTCTTTCTTACTGAGTAAAAATATGACCCAAGTATATCTTGAGTAGTCATCAACTACTACCAATGTGTATTTCCTGCCATTAGTGCTTACTGGTGTTATAGGACCAAAAAGATCCATATGCGATGGCGAAGTGTTCTTTTCAAATAGAAACCTCAACTTTGCTTTTTAAATGATGCTTTTATTTGTTTTCCTTTCTAAAGACGCATCACAAATATGTTCCTTCTTGAACACTTCATTAGCAACCCTCTCACAAGAGCTAATCTTGCAAGCTTGTTCGGGGTTTTGAAATTTAGGTGATTCATTCTTTTATGCTGCCATAACCAATTTGGTATCTGTGGAACTTTTAGCAACTAAACATGTATCTTTAGGAGTTGAACTCCAATCAGCAAGATACACATTCCCTTTTCTTGTACCAGTCAGTAAAACTTTCTGTGATGTATCATCTTTCACAAAACATAAGTTCTTAGAGAACTCAACATTAAAACCCTTATCACAGAATTGGCTAATTGAGAGCAAGTTATGCTTCAATCCGGATACATATGAAACATCATGGATATGAATCGAGTCGATTTCCAAAGTTCCATATCCTTGATCATCCCTTGGAGTTATCTCCAAAAGTGATCTGTGGGCCTCTTTGTTCAACATAGTCACTGAGTATCTTCTTGAATCCTGTCATATGTCTTGAGCATCCACTGTCAAGATACCATATATCAGGAGCTTTTTCATCTATGATCATCAGTGCCATGTGATCTTTAGTCGATTCAAAGTGCCCTTGTTTTTCTCTCCGAAAAAGCAGATCAATTCTTAGGTACCCGGTTTGTGTAGGGTCCTACAAGGTTAGATGTACCTTCGGAATCCAAATCTACCCGACAACTCTAATCACTTTAGAGTGGCTAATTTGTCTTCCATAAACATCAACATACACATCTACTACTACGGGTGCCTTAGCGTTTTCTTTGTATGTGTGCTAGCTTTTTAGCATGAACATGAGCTTTTGAATTCTTCTTTGGTTCGGGCCTTTTGTTGGATGCTTAGGCTTTTTGTGCAAACCGGTCTAAATCTTTGATGACTCGGGTTGAGATAACCTTTACCCTTAGGCAAGTGGGGTTCGGGTTATGCATTACGAAAATCTGGGTCTTTAGCATCTTGAGGACTTGGTCTCTTGGTTGAGAATGTCTCTTTGAGTGTTTCTCATCGAGGATTCTCTCGATGGTTGATGTGGAGCCTTTCGGGTTTGCATTCTTAGCTTTGAAGCTTTGAAGTACTTGCACGAAACTTTCCAATCGAGTGCTCGGGTTTTCTAGCCTTCACCGAGGTTTGGGCTTTCCAACACGATTATTAGGTTTTTTTGAAACCATGGGTCCTTTTCCTTGTCTACAACCTTGGGCATTACTTGACTTGAAGTGTAGGTGCCTTTGGTTTTACAAAGATAGTCTTCTTGCTACTTGATGCAAAGCATTTAGATGACCTTGTGAGGTTCCCCCTGGAATAAATCAATCGATTTTTATAGTCACGGATCTCTGGTAACTGAATTTCATCTATTACATTAGATGCATTATTCAATAGAGTTAACTTCTTACATGCACTATCCTCACGATTCTGTAGAGTTTTATGCTTCTCGAGAGAGGTCATTGAACTTCGATCTGTTTATTTGAATCTCTTGATTGGATTTCTCTAGCTTTTCGGTTAGGGTCATTATCAACTTCTCTTTCTCGAGAGTTTGTACTTTGAACATCCGGTTCATCAAGTAGCTCCCATTAATTGAGAAGTGATTTCAATATTGCTAGAAGTCTTTCCATTTTAGATTTTGACTTTTCGGTTCCTTATTACGCTCTTGAGTTCTATTTAGCGATCCTTGCAAAAACAGCATAGTCCTTCATCAGATTCTCAAAAGAATCCATCAGGACAAAATGACTGTTTTCAGTGGAACTTGAAAACTCTTGTGCTAGTGTAGGAGCAACAACAGAGAAAGAAGAGTTTACCTCCTCAATGGCCATCAGACAGATGTCATCACTTTCACTGTCTGAAAATATCTCATCTGAAGAGCTAGATCCCTCTTCAGAGTGTTCTTCTTCTGCTACCATGGCCTTTTTGCTAGAGAACTTCTGGTCTCTTTTAGCTTGCCTTTCTCTTCTCTCCTTAGCACTCAAATCGGACAATCATCTTTGGAAGTGACCTTTCTTTTTGGCAATTATAGCATCTGTTGGTATCATCATCCCCGATCATTTTCTTCCTTGGACTTGGAGTCCTTTTTTCGGATGAAGATCCTTGACTTTTCAGTCCCTTCTTCTTCTCGGTTGATCGTCCTCGGGTTTTTTTGGTACTGTGGTTCCTGTAATAGCTTTTGTATTTTCCAAATCTACTATTAAGTCTGTCAAACCTCCTTGCCATCAGTGCTAGCTTTTCTTCAAGCTCATCCTGATGTTTGGCATGGGGATTCTCAGACTCTCTAGTTTTACAGGTTTTATCTTTGGCTTTTAAAGCCACGTTTTTACTCCATGAAGAATCATCTTTGTTGTCAG
Source organism: Stenogyne calaminthoides (assembly GCA_037126765.1). Lineage (NCBI taxonomy): Eukaryota > Viridiplantae > Streptophyta > Magnoliopsida > Lamiales > Lamiaceae > Stenogyne > Stenogyne calaminthoides. The sequence goes on from JBBCBC010000021.1 coordinate 21,387,801, forward strand.
CCTTTTTGGATTTCTTATCAATTACAAATTCATAGGCCTTCAGCTCAGAGAAGACTTGTTGGTATGGCATTGAATTAATGTTCTTGGTGTTTTCAATTACCACTGCATGTATATCCCATTTCTTAGAAAGACCTCTAAGAATTTTCAATGTAACTTCTCTTTGTGGGTATTTCTTTCCAAGTGCATTTAGATCATTCATGATGCTAGTGAATCTGACTTCCAATTTGTCTATTGATTCACCATAATCCATTTCAAAACTATCAAACTTTCCAATTGCCACTGAAAGTTTGTTTTCTTTTATATGATATGTGCCTTGGCACATTACATCTAGTGTATCCCAAATCTCTTTAGCAGTATTACAGTGAGAGATCATTCCCATCACACCATCATCAATTGTACTGTATAGTGTGTCTTTTGCAATGTAGTCTAGATTGACTAACTTTCTCTCCTCAGAGAGTTAGTTGGTCATCGGACTTAGGAAATTCTGCTTTCTAGGATCAATTCTCTCATCTTCATTTCCTCCGGGATTCACCACGATGAAATTGGAATGGTCCTTGAGAGACCACTCTCCACATACGCTCATGTTTGGAATACAGATGAACATGCATTCTTAGTCTCCATAGATCATAGTTCTCCACTGAGAACATGGGAAGTTTTTTGGAAGACATTTTTATCTGATCTTTTGAAAAGAAGAGTTCAACAAATAAGATCAGTTCAGATAGACCACAAGTATTTTGAAAATAAAACTTTGGTCAACACGGCCAGTGGTCAAGTTGAACCTTTGCTCGATACCACTTGTTGGTCCCGGTGCAAAACGAGTCTTTGCGTGTATGGGGGGAATACACGTGTTCGGTGTTTTTAAACTTTTTTCTTCTTCGAGGTCGACTTGGGTCGAGATAATCCGAAGATTAGGTTACGAGAAGCACAGATCGCTCTGAGTCAAAGTCTCTTGAGGCAGTGATCTGGAGCCGCTATCGGATACCTCGAGATAATCCCAACCGAGTCCGAGTGTCGAGAGATCCTAATTTGCTTGGATAAGATAACTAACTTCTTGAATCCTCGGAAGAGAGTTCGGTTTGGTAACTATCTCTGTTATAGCTACTTTCGATCGTCTTGCGGAATGGTTGGCCCTTTAGTTTATACTCGTTTTAAGCTTTCTTTAAAAAACTTTCCCTTTATGAAATAGTGATTATGTTGTGATTCACTTATGCAACTTCAATTGGATTGATTCCAACCGAATATCGATGAAAAATATGCTTTCAAAATCAAGTCAATGCAGCGGTTAAGCCGCAGATAAGGAAAGTAATAAACAACCACGGCAATTATAGTGGTTCGGAGACTCAAGCTCCTACATCCACTCCCTCTGATCCTCGGAGAAATTCACTATCAACTTCTGAGCTTTCTGACTACCTCGCGTAGTATACTTACTCAACTTCGTACTGAGTTTTCTGACTACTCCACGTAGTTTACTTACTCAACCCGACCTTGAGCTTTCTGACTACCTCCGTAGTTTACTTACTCAACCACAAACAAGCTTTCGGACTACCCCAGTAGCTTACTAACTTCTCCTCTAGAGTTTTTACGACTACTCGCGTAGTTTACTAACTCTTTACAACTCTTCTCACCAACAAACACACTCCAACTACCTTCTCAAGGGTTTGGGGTTTCTCGGTTGGTTTCCAACTAGGATGAGATATTCTTTACAATGAAGCACAATGCAAAGGGTTAGGATATCTCGACTAAGCTTTGGATATGACTATCAAGCTAGGCTTAGTTTAGTGAGCTCTCTTCAATATACAAGCACTTGGGAAATTCTAAGTTTTTCGAGTGCTTTAACTTTTTGCAAGAATAAGTTTGAGCTCTTGAGTTGCGTATATAAATTTCGTAACCTTACAATGTAGAGGGTCACCGGTATTTATAGGCATACACCAAGGTCACTCTTGAAAACTATCCGATTGGAGATAGCCCGTGAGTTTCCTTTTATGGTGTGTGAAACTTGGCTATATTTAGGGTTTGAAACTCCCTAACACGTTTTAAGCAATAGCATTTCATGTAGCGGTCTTCACTTTTTGCGATCTGGAACTTTTGTACATCGACATCTTTTGCGAGAGACACATCCTTTGTCGATTGTCGGTATGGTATGATGTTGTTGTCTTCCTCTTTTTGACTTTTGTCTCGGTTTAAAGGTAGACACCTTCAACGGCTCTTTTTGGTTACAAACTCGAGTTTGATATAACCTTAACAACACCGACTTAGTTCATTTTATGCGCATTTGAATGTCTTGGCAATATCTAACTTTCAAAGGAATCGTGATCTTCCGATTATTGCATCCTTGAGACAGATATATTGATTGCCTCCGGAACATTGAGGTTTATCTTGAGCATTGATACATTCTTGAGTCTTGATAATTACGTGTGTCTTGATATTCTTGATCTTCAATCTTGATCTTGATCTTGTGTCTTGAGTCTTACGAGTCTTGAGGTCTTCTGAGTCTTGGTCTTGAGTCTTGAGGGTCTTACGAGTCTTGAGTCTTCGAGACATCTTGGTGATACACTTTGAATCTTCATCTTTGAGTCTTGAGTTCTCTCGATTTCATCTTGAGTCTTGATATCTCGAGTTTCTTCTTGAGTCTTGAATACCAGTTTCATCTTTGAAACCGGTTTCTTGAGAAACATCTTGAGTTCTCGAGTCTTGAACCTATCTGAACTATATATCTTGACTATACATTTTGCGAGATAACATCATCGAATACTCTAAAACTGAATCATGACTCAACTATCAAGATCATTCTGAACATGTCATACTCAGGGGTTTTGGGATCTTAATCAAAATCATATATCTTTTATTAAATTCATCTCCCAACAGTATACATGACGTAATACTATGTGAATACACATGTGTTACCATATGAACAACAATGTGTTACGTTGTGTTTTAATGTGTGTTACGTAAGATATGAAGTTATTTCAATATAACAATGTAGTAACACTTACACATGATTGAATACATTAACAACAGACTTGAACCACTAGGCTACAATACATATTTGATAAATATATCATTCTATAAATATATATCTGCTTCATTATTTGAACCTCACATACTTGCCCGCCTCACTTTTGAGGCAGACCCAACCATTTGTCAACCATAAATTTTTTTAAAATTTGTCTTAATTGTGTTGTATTTCACATATCACTATTATGAAATATTTCACAAGAGTCCTGCTCATATTTGTGTGGGGTAAAATCTGAGGTAAAACTTGTTTACAATATAAAATTTATATAATTACATTTATAAGTTAATAACAACATAACACTTATTAAGCTAATATCAGAGCACCAAATGCTATATGTATAATTTTATAAGAGTAATAAACATCAATTTATAAATGTAAAAATATCAATTTCATACCTTAAACAATTTTTTCATTAGAGGATGTGATTTTTATGACAAAAAAGTATTAATGTTAATAGTATTAAATCTACTGTTATAATCCATAATGAAATGGGAGGGGATTAAGTGATGTACAGAAGGGTGCTATGCACTCTCCCCACCATTGGATCACACACGTCCGTACGGATGTGTTTGTTCGCGTGTATGATCCAATGGTGTGTGTGTGTGCACAGGAGGGTGCTGTACAACACTAGATCCGAATCCTAAAGAAACATGTCAAATAATTTTGAAATCTCGGAACCATAAAACGGAAACAAACATAGGCTAAAATATTACAATAAATGCTGGGAACATGGACATAAATGCTACCTAAATGAACACTTTGTGTTGTTTGATTAAGCGGGTAATACTTGTATTTCAAATACAAAAAAGAGCACATAAGTTTTGAGTTCATCCATTCTGCTCTTCAATCTGTTGTAGACACTTGATTTTGTGAGGCATTTTGGATCACAGGATGTTTTTCTTCGTCGTCTCTATCACTTGCATTCTCGTTTTCGAGCCATTCTTTGGCATGAACTTGTTGCAACTTCTCAACAGCCTTTGCACCCCACTCTCCATCATTCGAATCTCTGCGTGCAATCCCAGAATTAATTTCCCATCGTTCCATAGAAATAGAATGAGTGGGTCTCATAGTGCATTTTAGAACATGCGACTTGTTATGAGTGCATTTTAGAATGTGCGACTTGTTATACTAAAAAGTGCAATTTATTTACATTGACCGTGCAACTATTTTTCCTTCTTAATAGTTGCACGATTCAGTGTAAATAAATTGCATTTTTCAGTATAACAAGTCACACGATTCTAAAATGCACTATGAGTACATGCACGGTGCACCTGGATGCATACAAGAATCAGGCTTTAAGAATTTGACTATGATTTTTATTTTGTATATTCACCTTAGAGGACTCAATCCAGCAGAAATGAATGATGCATCGAGACGAGATGCAATATCCTTTGAGATATTCATAACGTTATCAGAGAGGTATTTCCCACGTCTTGAAATTTCCACCAAAAATTGAGTGTCCAGTATTAGCTGCATTTGGTACAATCATACGAAATTCAGGATACGGCTATGAATAATACGAGTAACAACGAATTTTACCTGTCTGAACTTGGTTCGATTATCAGCTAGATTCTCTTCACCAATAGTCCACATTTCAGATTTACTCGATATCCACTCAAATACGGTATCTATAATTTCGCTGAATAAATGTATCAACCAGTTCATATCGAGGCAGTCATCCTCAGCAATCTTTTGCAGCTTCTTTAGCTCTATATACAGTTCCTGATCATGGAGAAATTCATGATATACTTTCTATTTAATAAACTCATCCATTGCAGACATCGACCAAAAATAAAGGGTACAAGTCTTCACAACTCAATACACGTTAAACTAAGGAAAAAAAAAATTTAGTTATGTAAGTTACCTACATTCCAATTTCAGCCCTGTCGACTTTCACGAATTGAAAATAGTCCTGTAACTTTCACTCTTTCGACATTTTGGTCCGGTATCCGACTATGAGGTGAAATATCCGGATGACCAATCAGACTCGTCCACGTGGATAAATCAAGCTCTGTCATGTCAGCATCAAAAAGATGTTTCCTCCCATAGTCCGGTTACTGGACCACAATGTCAAAATTGAAGTATTTTCAATTCGAAAAAGTTGACAGGACTAACCGAAACTCACAGGACTAAAACAAAATTATTTTACTAAATTTTAAGATCTTAATCATACCAGGTAAGGAACAGAAGGAATAAGATCACAAATTCCGGAATCATCCTGATTGCAAATCCGAATTCCTGGACTAGATTCATGTTCATCTTTTGGAGAGAAGATATTTGATATGAATTGATCAAGAAAGCAGGCCTTAAGTCGACTATAAACATCTTGAATGAACATTGTATAATTATCAATCTCAAACTTCAGCTGATGGATGCCATCAAAGATATTTCTGATGATACTGAAGGAGAATTGCATTAAAGTTGACAGATTAGCAAGAACGAAAAGCCCTTGAGTTGGGGACTCGGGAAAATTGATTTTGTAATCCCCTTTCTCCATAACATCTGTGTCACCGGTGATGGCGCTTTCGAGTACAACGATATATGCTGCGAATAGGTCCATGAGTCCTTTCAGAACTGAACTCTCCATTTGATATGCAATCAAAGGCGATGTATCCTCTGCCACGAACTAAGAACATAGTATTATAAAAATGATTACCCCTCTTTTTCACATCCAACCAGAGAAAATGACAACGTTTGTTGTTTCTTAATAGTTAAAAAATGACATAATGCATCAAAAGGTCCCTAACAATTAAGTTTTGTGTCAATAGGTCCCTAAAATATTTTTTATTTAATAAGTCCCTTAAGTATCAAATTTTTATTTCACGAGCTCCATCGAGACATTGACAGCTTCTTTTTTTAAATTCACCTTAATGATCTCGTTAAATAATATACATGTCAGCTTTGTATAATTTTAATTACATAGAAAAGTGTTTTTTGCAAGTCAAATGGCTTGCACAAAACACATCTTGATATTAACAAAATTAAAAGTACATATTATTTAACAGGACAAGAAAGATAAATCACAAAATTCTGTTAGTTTTTGTCTCAAGGGAGCTAATGATATATAATTTCAATACTTGAAGGATTTTTTTTTTTTAAGCTTAAGGACTTGTAGACACAAATCTTGATAGTTTATGGATCTGCTGATGCATTATGCCTTAAAAAATTATTAAAGCCATTGTCGTGAAATTATCCTTGTATGAAATCATGATAATAGAAGCATCAATTTAGTGCTCTCAGTTCATTAACAGATTACTTTAGACTTGGAATTTTAAACAACTAAGGGAATGGCTAACCTGAAACAATGTCATAAATTTCCTGCCACTATTGGTGAGGAAGAAATATTCGGGTTGTTGATCAACGATCATATGACTTGTCCCCTTCAAGATCCCCGAAGCATAGCATCTACTTAGAACCCAAGTATCACTCGATCCAACAATACTAACAACTTTACTCAAATGATCTATATGGAGTTCCAAGACCTCTTGTATGCAAGGGCGAACATATTCTATCAAAGATGGCTGAAGAAAGATCCTTTGACTCTCTAACAAAGAGCAATACGACATTGCAATCTTCAAACCATCAACTGCTATTGATAGTCTACCACTTATATCAGATATGGAATCGATGTACTTATTGAAACAAACAGCAAATACTTTGATTTCTCTAGAGGCCCACTGAGTAAGTTCTGAATCATATGGATAAGTTTCTCCATTCAAGCCTATGTAACTTCTCACAGCTTGTGAGATCATTGAACATGCAAATTTTGATGCTTCATGGATATAGGAAACATCTAGAAATTCTTTCGAGGATTGCAAATCATATATACCAGACGTGATACGGGATTGATAATACTGAAGCAATAGCTCTGTTGCAAGATGATTGTCACCAAGCTGGCACAAGCCAAACAGTGCCTTATGCAGCTCTGGTGGGGAGACACGAGGATGTTTTGCCACAGATGTTAATTGGTCAGAAAGCATAGCCCTTTTCTCAGATATAGTGGAATTATAAGACATCATTTGCTCTGAAGAATATTCAGTTGATTGCAAATTTTCGATAAAATCACTCTCGATTTGGAGTAGAGCTAGGGCATCGTCCAATCTGTGTTCAAAGATAAGTGTATCCAAGATTTCTGTAACTTTTTCTGTGTGTGTCTCCAATTTACTTGGTTGAACAAATGGAGTTTCTTCAAGCATGGAGTCTGTAGTCTCCTCTGAGTATACTGGTGAAGATATTCCTTCACTAATATCTTTAATAAGCCTCTGCTGCAAAGAAGCCTGGTTTTCCAATCCTGATAATTCACTTTGCAGAGCTTCTAACTCTTTCAATATCCTGCAATTGCAAACAAGAATGAGTATGTCTCTTGCACACCAGTTACACCGTGCAACAGAAGCACAGCTAATACTGTCTAGTGAAAACAACTAATACTGTTCAGTGAAATCAACTAATACCATATAAAAATGCACTTGAGTTGTCTTGCACGGTGCACCTGGTGTATACAAGACTTTATCAACAAAGAGTTGATCATTATGGACGAAACAGAAATGTGAATTTCAAAGTCATTCTGGTGCAGTTCTCAAAGTAAAGCTCGAAAGTTCTAATGCAAAGAAAAACAGCAATACAGAATTGTAGCAAATCAAATTCAAAGGATCAAACTACCATCCTGTAAAGCTGCTGATATAACAAATAACAACTTATTACAGAAGCCAGGTTTTATTTATAGTCCATTGGTAGAATATTTGCTTTCAGCTACGAGTAACACTTAGTATGTGCAATTGCACAAATAAAATTGTTCAATGAATTCAACAAATACTGTTCAGTGAAAACAACTAATACCTTTTAGTAAAATAGCTAATACCATTTACAAATGCACTTGAGTTGCATGGTGCAACTGCTGCATTGAAGTATTTTCCTTAAGCTACAGCATATGGCTAAAAAAAATTCAAGAAATTGCCCCTGAAATTCAAAACTCTAAAATTGAAGGGAAACGAGAAAAGGTTTTGGGGGGACTTACGCAAGAAAAGCAAAGTAATTAGAGAAGATATTCTTCTGAAAATCCTCATCTGATTCTTGCTTAAGCTCAACAAGTTCAGAACACAGATGCTGAACACCCTATCATCATACAAAGAAGAAACAAAACCATAAAATGTTGAAATAGAAACGGCCAGCTAAAAAATTAACTCAAATTGAGATTAAATGGAGACAAATAGGGAAACAAACCCTAGCAGTCATGGACTGAAGCTCGAGGTCCTGATCTTCAATGCTCGAAACGGAGGAAGAGTCTGCGGTAGTGTGGCCCTCTGATGATTCCTCATCCTCCATTTCCTGATTGTGATCTCTGAATCGGAATCTTGACGTGGTAGTGGAGATTGTGTCCATTGGTAATCAATTTGGAGGAGATTGGTTCGAGAAGATGTGGTTTGAAGAAAGAAATAAACATTTGGAGCAGTGGGGTGTCGCTTTGTGCCGCCATTGTTATATGCCAAAGCTTTGATTTGTTCGTCGAAAGACAAATTTGAAGAGAATTGCAGGCCAGCCAGTTTGGTTGCCGCTCCTCCCGCGCCTTTTGCCTTTTACTATACGGGCCGATTGGTACCCCAATTTTGAAATTGCTAGTGTCAAAACTATTTTAAAGACAAATAAAATTGATGGTGGAGTTATAATTAGTTACCATTTATATAGAGCCTTATTATAAGATACTACGGTTTTTAAGACACACTCCTAAGTCCCAAAAAAATCACTTGGATTCCTCTGTGCCACAATACTATGGGTGTGTTTTGAAACATTTAAAGCGAAACAGAAAGACTTACTTTTTTAAAAAGTTCAGTGAGAGGGGCTTTTGAAAATAAGTCTTGAAAGTTTTTATTTTAAGTGTTTCAAAACACCCCCTATATTCCACTCTTATTCTACATCTTCTTAAATTGACACATGTCCCATGATTTACTTATTTAAAATTTTAAAATCTATACCCTAAATTAAGAATCTTAAACCCTAAATCATTCAGGCCGGGTGAACCATGAATTATTTGGGCCGGATTAAGTCCGGGTCGAGTAACAGAAAAAAATGGAAAAAAGAAAATTTATATATATTTTTTAAAATTTTAAATAATTAAAATATGATATGGAACAGGGGTGAAATAGAGTATTGTGGAACATAGAAATCCATGCGCAAAAAAATAGATAGAAAATATATAAATACCCTTAAATACTCAAACAAATCATTGGGCGTTCCTGGATTTATTTTGAATTGCATTGACTTGATTTTGAATGAGGTCCAAATATCTAAAAAATTGAATTTTGTCTCACATTAATAATAAATCATCTCCCTAATTCTCTCTCCTCGCCATTCCAGCCCTATTTCCAGAATCGCAAGTTGAACGAAATCGCCATTCCAGCCCTAGCCGAGAGATTGAACTGCAAGTTGAACGAAATCGAAAGAACACCACGAAGCTCCGGTCAGAATTGCACCCCCACTCCGAATCGTAATTTTTGGATTCCGGTCAGAATCGCCTTTTTTTTTCATTCCTATCAGTATCACCCATTTTCTCATTTCCGTTAGAAGCGCCCATTTTGATGGGATCAAGAGTGAGTATTCAAACAAATATCTCATTCGCTTAGATTTGGTTTTGGTTAATTCTTTTATATATTTTCTGGCTTCATTCCCGTTTTGGTTTTGGTTGCATGTGTTGTTTTATAGACTCTTGTATGTGTGCAAATATTTTTTGTTGTGTGAACAGTTTCTGGATGTGTACGTTTTGAGTTGGTGTGCAGATTCCTTTTTTGGTATCTGCAGCTACATGGGGGCGCACATATTCTATTGTGTGTACAGATTTACAATCCTGAAATGTATGCAGATTCTTATATGTGTGCAGTTGTTTTGTTGGGTGTGCAGATTTAGAATAGAAATGTACAGAGTTTATGTGTGCGGATTATATTTAGGCCCGCATAAGATTCTGGTTGTGCAGATTTTATTTTTCTTGTTATGGATGCAGATATTCTTGTTTTTGTTGTGTTGGCAGTTTATGTCTGTGTACAGTGTTTTGCTGGTGTGCAGATTCATTTTGTGTGTGCAGCTATTTGAATTATCTCCAGAAACCAACCCCAATTTTTCAGTATTCTCAGCAGAAATTAAAATAAACGCCACTAGAAACAAACCTAAAGAAAAATTATAACGTTGTATTTGCTATAAAAACAACACAAAATTGCACATAAAACCTTAAAAATATGAAACTGTAGATGGCAAAAATTCAATAATATTTGTTGCCAATACTTAAAACTAAGTTGAACGGATAATATTCAACAAAAAAAGGCAAAATCAGTAAGCACACAACATAATCCGTAGATGCTCAAAAACAAAAGACAATTAACAAAAAAAATCTCAAAACAATATAACCTCAAAGAAATTCAGATTTTAACTTCCCAACCCTATTTAAACATAAGTTACTAAACCGAATATGTATTTTAAAAAATTCCAATCATAACAAGATTATCTGCACACACAAAAGAATCTGCTATCACCCCAATATAATCTGCACATGCAAACGTAATTTGTACACAACAGGTAGCTGCATACAAAAATATGAATCTGCACACACCAAACTAAATTTTTTATTCCATTGTAAGGGTAAAATGGTGACATAAATTATACTATTAGCGTTGTCTTTAATAGTAGCTGTCAATAGGGTACCATTTGCACGACCTTCATAAACGTTCCATCAATGAATAACATTGGTCGACAATATTTGAAGTCATCTACACACGCCTTGAAAGCAATAAATACGCGTTCAAAGTGATTTATTTTCTTATTCGGCTCTATCATAGCAATACTCCTGGATTTGTATGTTTGATAGCCTTGCAATACCATCTCAATTGGTTATATGATTCATCATAGCTACCAAAAATATGATTCCTAACCCATTCAATAGCTCGCCAACCTTTCCAATACGGGATATCTAGCCCGTAGCTATCTTTGAACAGATATATAATCTCACTTCCACTTGTTGTAGGTTTGTTCTTAACTGTCTGTAGCACGAACTCTGATATGATTTTAGTTCCAAGACGTGAACGCTCATCACTACCCATCTTCGTCAAAAAATTATGAACAAGTTTGGTTTGAATATCTCGAAATACTCGTTCACACCGTACCTCCTTGCCTTTACAAACCAACACAGCCCCCATCTGCTTCCTCGATACAAGAAGCATGAATGTACCGCTTATTATTCTTCTGGTACTTGAACTTGAAACCTATTTTAGTAGAGTACTTAATTAGCTCCTTCCTAAGATCAACGACACCACCCATAAATTCCTTCCCAACCCCTCTTCCATGCAGTTTGCCCAACAATCGGACAAAAGGGGCTTCTTCTGAAGAGGTGGACAAAAATCATAAGATGGGATGTTGTTCATACCTAAAAACTCATTATCATTCTGGTCATTCTCATTTGAAAACTGATCATTATCATTTGAAAATTGATCCCTATCATTCTGACCCTGCTCATTTAACCCCCTGTCATGTGCGTTTTCCACATTCAAAATCCCCAAATTCATAAAATCCACACTAGTTACACCATCACTGTTTTACCTCCCATTTGCACTTGTATCATTCCTATTACTACCAGTTCGCACACAAGGAGCACTAATAACCAAATCAATAAAAACTAGTTTTGCAGATAGATGTTGGCAAAGTAATAACAAGTTGTTAAAATTCTCATCAAAAGACATGCTACAATTGCTAATACAACCAACTGAGTTTAGAAATGATACTTGATCTTCATACAACTCACGCCACTTACCAATCATCAGAGACACGACCTTGCTATATCCCGAGCTACTCGTAACAGATACTAATTTGCACTCCCCCTTGAATTTATAACTGAGAATGATCGGCTGATCCGTCGTCATATTTTTATAAAGAAAATCTGAAATTTGGTGAGTTGAATATCTGAGGTTTATTCTTGTCTGTAAACAAATGAACAGGGAATTGGTTGATTGGGTGAATTCGAACAAGAAATTGGTTGATTGGGTGAAATCAATCAGAAATCGAACAAAAAATTGGTAAAACTTGAACATAAATTGTTCCGAGCGTTTGCAGATAATCCGAGCGATTGTAGATAATCGAACATAAAATATTCTCGAACAAAAAACTCAAAACAAAATGTCAAAAGGAAAATCCGAGCGATTGCAGAAATCCGGTGATTTTATTTTGACAAGAAATTGGGTATTCTTGTGTGGTGTAATTTGAAAAGCATAATGTGTATCTCCATTTGGTCTATTGCAAAAGGAATTTGAATTTCAAATTGCATGGAAAAAATCTTCCTACGATTTCTACTATATTTATTCCGGGAGGAGCAATTTTGGTAATGTTTGAGCAATGGGTTGTGAGGTAGTGGCTTTGACCGGTTATTTTTAGGATAATATCCCTAATTTATTATTTTGTTAGCATAAGGGTATAAATATCAACTATTGCACCTAAGAGTTCTACTAAAAAGTGATCTATCTATAACTATATAATACACCTCAAATTTCCATATTAGTTTTTCCGCTCTTTTTCCTGGGCCGTTGGATCATCTCAATCGATCTCGGCCCTTCATTCCCCCCCCAATTTAATCATAGTAGTTTTGACAATTAAATGAACGATAATAAATTCGTCTTTATTACTTGCTTATTCCGAGGGTAAATTTTTTGGTCTCCCACCTATTTAAAGAGAGGTTTAACACTCCAACTTTTTCAATCTCATTTGTAGTAGTTCATTTTATTTTTTGTGTATTAAGAATTAGATTGTTTTACTCTCTTTTTTAGGACAATTCTTAGTGAATTAGATGTAATGTTAGGAATCTTATCAATTTTATCAATTTGGTTTGTCCATCAAACACTATGTTTCAGAAACCTTCTCAACAGAACGAAGAATCTACAATTTATGGAAGATACATCAGGATAACGGATAATTTTTTTGGTGATTATCTTTATAATGTTTTGAATTTCTTGATTTTCTGATCGTATAGGCGTTAAGTTCTGCGGTCGCTCTTTAGATTTTCTGGTAGCATCGATATTTAGTCTTGCATTCACTGGAGTTCTATTCGATGTCGCCTTTGTTCAAGAAATAGTCAATTCTTTTCAGTTTTTTTGGATATGATATTTCAGAGTTCCATCTACTATTGTGCAAGAGGATGATAATTGCTTGTGCCATATAATATAATAATATTAAACTTTGTCCCTACAACTCTCAATTATATATATGATGGTACTTATATTATTTTTATGCCGATCATTTCCAAGGAATATAGTATTCAGCCTACTAAAATGGAAAATCATTTGAATTATCTATATTTTATTCGCTTTGTAATTGAAAGTAGTCAAGAACAAAGTAAACTTTCCACAATATTTTCATCATTTTCTTTAATGGATTATGGGATATTCAAATATTTAAGAATTTATAAAAGTAATAGTTACCTTTCAGAAGCAAGTCAACAACTCATTATGCAATTGTATTATTTTATGAAAATTGTATGTAGAATAATTCTTAAGAAGTTGTTGATGATTATTGGTTGACTTCAATCAAGCAATTCATTTTGTTTGTGTATATGGTGTGTAACACTTGTTGGTCCCAGTGAAAACGAGTCTTACACGTGTATGGGGGGGGGGAATACACGTGTTCAGTGTTTTTAAAACTTTTTTCTTCATCGAGGTCACTTGGGTCGATAATCTCGAAGATTAGGTTTCGAGAAGCACGAGATCGCTCGAGTCAAAGTCTCATCGAGGCAGTGATCCGGCTGCTTTCAGATACATCGGATAATCCCTAACCGAGTCTGAGTGTCGAGATCCCGAGTTGCTTGGATCAGATAACTAACTTACTGAATCCTCATAAGAGAGTTCAGTTTGATAACTATCTGTTCTAGCTACTCAGTCGTGCGGAATGGTTGGCCCTTAGATTATACTCGTTTTAAGCTTTGCTAAAAACCTTCCCTTAATTGAAATAGTGATTAGGTGTGATTCACTTATGCAACTTCAAAGTGGATTGATTCCAACCGAATATCGATGAAAAGTATGCTTTCAAAACAAGTTAATGTGTTTAATGAGATAAGAAAGCAATAAAGAACACAGCAATTATAGTGGTTCAGAGACTCAAGCTCCTACGTCCACTCTCCATGACTCTTCAGAGACATTCACTATCAACTTCTGAGCTTTCTGACTACCTCGTAGTTTACTTACTCAACTTAAGATCGAGTTTTTCGACTACTCCACGTAGTTTACTTACTCAACCCGACCTTGAGTTTTTACGACTACCTCCGTAGTTTACTTACTCAATCACACACAAGCTTTCAGACTACCCCTGTAGCTTACTAACTTCTCCTCTAGAGTTTTCTGACTACTCCGCGTAGTTTACTAACTCTTTACAACTCTTTCTCACCAACAAACACACTCCAACTACCTTCTCAAGGGTTTGGGGTTTCTCGGTTGGTTTCCAACTAGGATGAGATATCCTTTACAATGAAGCACAATGCAAAGGGTTAGGATATCTCGACTAAGCTTTGGATATGACTATCAAGCTAGGCTTAGTTTAGTGAGCTCTCTTCAATATACAAACACTTGGGAAATTCTAAGTTTTTCGAGTGCTTTCACTTTTACAAGAATAAGTTTGAGCTCTTGAGTTGCGTATAAATTTCCCGTAACCTTACAATGTAGAGGGTCACCAGTATTTATAGGCATACACCAAGGTCACTTTTGAAAACTATCCGTTGGAGAGATAGCTTCGTGAGTTCCCTCTTGTGGTGTATGAAACGGCTATATTTAGGGTTTGAAACTCCCTAACACGTTTTAGGTAATAGTTTTTCATGTAGCCGGTCTTCACTTTTTGCAGTCTGGAACTTTTGTACATCTGACATCTTTTTCAGAGACCTGTCACTGTCAGTGTCAGTATGGTACAGTGTTGTCTTCCTCTTTTTGACTTTTGTCTCCAGTTAAAGGTAGACACTTTCAACGGCTCTTTTGGTTACAAACTCTGAGTTTGATATAACCTTAACAACACTTCTGACTTAGTTCCTTTTGTCTGCATTTGAATGTCTTGGCAATATCTAACTTCTTAAGGAATCACGATCTTCTCAGTATTGCATCCTTTAGATAGATATTATCAGTGCCTCGGAACATTCAGGTTTATACTGAGCATTTAGTACATTACTGAGTCTTCAGTAATTACTGTGCCTTCAGTATTCTTGATCTTCAGTTCTTCAGTCTTCTGTCTTCTGTGTCTTCAGAGTCTTCTGAGTCTTCAGGGTCTTCTAAATCTTTGTAGTTTATACTGACTGATGTACTGAGTCTTCGTGCTGAGTCTTCAGTTACTCAGTATCATACTGAGTCTTCAGTATCTCAGTTTCATCCTGAAACTTCGGATACTTCAGAAACATACTGAGTTCTCCAGAGTGTTTAGAACCTATCCAAAACTATATCTGCTGACTATACATTTTGCAGATAACATCCTGATTACTCTAAAACTGAATCCTGACTCAACTATCATGATCATTCTGAACATGTCATACTTAGGGTTTTGGGATCTTAATCAAAATCATATATCTTTATTAAATTCATCTCCCAACAATTTCCCCCTTTTTGATGATGTCAAAACCTATCTTGTTACAAACATAAAACCTATACTCAGGTTTCAGTTTATCCTATTACAAGATTGGTTGTCTCCCAACAATTTCTTAAATCAGAGAATCTCCCAACAATTTCAGAGTTTCTCAAATAGTTTAATCATTCAAACAATTTTTCAAGAATGAATCTCTTTAAATAGTTCATTACCAAATACTTACATAAATTTTTCAAAATTCGGACAATTTCCCCATATCATCATACATTCGGGCATATCAAAATAAAAGACATGTAAATAAGATAATGAGATATTATCTTTTTGAGCATAATGATAAATCTTCATTGATGATGAGTATACCATTTCTGATTACAATGAGTTTATCAACAAAATCAAAAAGACAAAAAATTTAAAGATTACAGAATCTTTCGAGTCTTGATCTTGATCTTGATTTGGCTCTTGATCTTCGCTCTTGACAGATCATTCTCAACTTCATCATTGGGCACCTCCAGATCGAACATTCGAAGAATCTCTTCTTGACTCATTTCTTTCCTTGATGATGTCTCGGACTATTTCTGTTAGACCCAACCGACCAAAGATAATTGAGCAATCTCTTGAGTAATGGCCTTCTCATTTCCAAGCCATTATCAAGTCTTGGAGGAGGATAGGAATATGGACCCGGGGGCTACTATCTGTATTTCTCCTTCATCCGCAAGGTTAATCGACTCTGTAGATACTTTGGATAGAAGGTAAGGAGATACTCAATGAATGCTTCATTACGACCGAGCCTTCCCTCTCCATTCCTCGAGAACATCATAATTGAACCGAAAGGTTCTCTTGACTTCTTCCCACATATCGTTGAGTTTAATGGGCATCCATTTTCTTGGGCCCACTTTTGAAAAAATTCTTTAAAACTTCTTGAATTGGGCAAACCGGCCAGATAGTATCTTCTTTGAACACAGATGTCATCTTGGTCATGAGCATTGAGCTCATTTCCCTTTCATTTCAGTATTGAAGACTTTCATCGAGGTTGAGACCTCATTCTTTTTCTTCATCATCCGAATCGACTTTTTGGATTGGCTTAGGAAGCCCAAGACGCTTGCTTTGGGTTGAACAACGCCTGAGGCTTTCCTCTTCGGAACTTCTGTTCCGGTGTTTTTTGCTTTGCACTTCATCACTCTTTAACATCAAGCATGGTTTGACTCCTGCGGCTTCTCATTACACAAAGACATCTTTTCTTCCATGGAGGTCATCTGCCATGTGGACTTCCTTTTTCCCTTCTTGGCACCGTAATTTGGAAGAAGTGTGTTTTTAATTTGCGATCTTGTTCATCTTCCGGCCTCTCCTTAGATGGAGTGAAAACTAAGACTTTCCATCTTTCATCTTGGTCTTGATTGGCCAACGTCTCTTCCATCATTCGAGCAATTTTGATCATCATTGGCTCAATCCTTCTCAAGTTTCTCCATCTTTTCTTCCATGGAGATCAATCGAGTGTTTTTAATCTTCGAGAAGAGTGACTAAGACTTTCCATCTTTTGAGCTTGATTGGCCGCGTCTCTTCCATCCGAGCAATTTTGATCATCATTGGCTCAACCTTCTCAAGTTTCTCCATTCTCGTGAATCTTCCACCTCCTGTGATGTCGATCATCCTGCGCCTTTCGGCTTTGTCACGAGCTCCGGTCTCAATCGAGCCTCGATGCATTTATCGAGACAATTCAGAGTTAAAGATAGGACTTTCAGTAACTTTGGCATAATTGTTAATAGTGCCAAAAGGTACCTGAAGAGTTCTAGCTTCAGTCTGAGGTTGACCAATTTCAGGTTGATCAGCAACAGAAGTCTCCTTTTCCATCTGAGACTGCTTCTCAACATCTCCCTGTTGGTCCCCATCTCCATCTTTAGATTTGTCTCCGCTGCTCGGGGCACCAACTTCAGTTGCTCTCCTTTCAGCCAACTTCTTCTGAACTAGCTCATCAAAATCGGAGTTTTTCATCCTGAGCTTTGTCCTCCTGAACCCTGAGAAGTCGGTCAGGAAGGTTGTCTCCTCATTCCACCAGTCTTCCCCTCTGAATGCAGCAATATCAAGCATCTCGGGAAGAGTCTGATTGAGGATGAATACAGTCGTCCTTAATCTGAAGAAAACATCTTGCAGATCAGGGTATGAGCTGAGCTCAGGGTAGCGGTCAAGAATGAACCGTTCCCCCTTGCTCCTCCACTCGCCTTCTTCAGCTTCTCCCTTCTTCCATCTTGGGCTCTCTGGTTCAGTTGAAACATCTGCTAAGGGATCAAGAAGTAGATCACTCAGGAGCTCATCAAGAATATTCTGCTCCTGAGCCTTAGCAGCATCTGAAGTTTGTGCGGTCAGGTCCTCAGTTTGCATCTGAGAGGGTTCTGAGGCCTGAGTTGGCATATCCTCAGTTTGAATCTGAGTCGGCTCGTCTGCTGTCTGAGCCTGCACATCTTCAGATTGACTCTGAGCTGGCTCTTCTGTCTGAGCCTGCACATCTGAGGTAGGTATCTCTGAGGTCTGAGCTCCTTTAAAAATTTCCTGAGAAATTTTATCTGAACTAGCGATGTCTCGAGCACCTCAGAGAAGACCTGCTCCTCAGTCTGATCCTGAGTCCTCGAGATAACCTGAGCCAACACTTGTAATGGTGAACTCTGAGTGGTTTGGCGCTCCGGTTGAATCTCGTCAGAATCACTTTCATCTTCATCGGTGAGAACCACCAATCTTCTGCGTTTTGGAGCAAGATCCTTTAGTTTCAACATCTTTGCTCCCTGCTCCATCTTTGCCTCCAACAATACCTTTCCCCTGGTTTGTTGAGTCTCTTTTTCAACCGCAACTGGTGATTCAACCTTCTTTTCTCTCTTCCCTCTGATGACCTGCTTCTTTGCAGCAATGGGTTTAAAGAGAATTTTGGATTTAGGGAATGGGGTCGAATTGGTGAAGATATCCTCCTCCTCTCTGCACATCTCCAAAATGTAAGCAATTTTGGTGGCATGGTGGATCTTGCCTTTTATTGAGATCGCCCCGTCAACCTTCTTCAAAATTTTGATTCGCTTTCACTCAAATCCCGAATCGAAATTTCAGCCGGTTGAAGTCGGTGGTGGGTGAGGCCTCTATCGCCATCACCGAGCCGGGGTCTTGATCGCTCAAAAAACTCCTTGCAAGACTCATGATGCATTTACTCACAATATCCATCAATACACGATATTGTGGCTTTAAGTGCCTCTTATGCAATGTCGCCTCAAACTTAACAGGATTCTCAGCAATCCTATCTAAGTATTCCTGCTCTCTACCCGACATATACATCGTAGGATCCTCTCCTCTATCACAGAGCTCAAAAACATCATTCAGATTTTTCGGGGTTATGTACAAATCCCTTTCAAAATCGACGTATTTGGACAAATGCTCTAAGTGTGATACAGTAATCGAAGAATGCATACAGTCCTCTTCATCTACCTTCAAGTTATAGATGAATTCGATTACCTCTTTCGCAAACTCCTGGTCTGGTCGGTTTGCGATTAGTTGGGTGAGTTTAGCCAGTCGAATCATATGCAGAGCCTCCTCTTCTGGCTTTGAGTTGGTTGTGCTTTTGAGTGAAACAATGAACTCGTACCACGGCTTGTTGGTTTCGGCTAATCTGTCGAACAAGGTTGGAGCCATTTTAGAGATGATTTGAGAAATGAAGCTTTAGGGTTTAGGAATTTCTGGGCAAGGGGATTTATTTGCAAAGGATTTGAGAACGAAGGGTTTAATAAGATTTTGGCTTGAAAGGCTTCTTAGGGTATATATAGCTTTGAGATCGTGGGGAATCGTGTTGGTTAGGTGAAAAACAACGGTTGAGATTAATCTCCGATTAATCGGGTATATGAACCGACGATCTCTGAAAAGTAAGCCGCCAAAACATCCTCATTGGTCATTAATGTAGCAGAGCATTAAATGATTTATTGACCTTCTTCGAATTTGAAACGATCCGCCTAAAAAAAACATTCCTCAGGTGTTTTGTATTTATTGCGAATGATTTCTGAGCTTCACTTAAGCAATAAATGAGTTTCATGAGTCATTACTTCTTCAGACTAATTTTCCTCTATCAGTCTTCTCGAGTCTTCGACCTTGATAAAATGTCAAGATAATATCGAAAATCTTGAAATGGTTTTGTTTGCTCTCGAGTAATCGACCTTCAAGAATCTGAGTTTTCGAGACTCGATTCAAGATTTCCATTTTATCCTAAGCTTCTCAGTAGAATCTGAGAAAACTTCATGCTTCTGAAAACCTTCAATTTTTCAGATTTTTCTATACACCTGGTTCTAACATCCCTAATTCAACTGAAAGTTCCTGAAATCTTGATTCAGCCAAAGGTTTAGTCAAGATATCAGCTCTCTCGCTTATCAAGATGAATTTTCTCCATCCTTATGTCCTTCTTTCTCGACATGATCTCCGATGAAGTGATGTCGATATCCACATGCTTGCATCGGTGTGCAATATCGGATTTTTGTGAAATAGCAATGGCACTATTATTGTCACAAAATATTGGTACTTCATTGGCTACAACTTTATAATCCCTTAATTGTTGTGCGAGCCAAAGAATCGAAAGCACAGCAGACTTCCTCGCAGCCCATATATTCAAACGAAGAAGTACTTGTTTGCTATCGAGGTCCTGCTTTCTTCGAAAACCAAGATATCAACTTACTTCCTAGAAATTGACAAGTTCCTGAGGTGGACTTCCTGTCATCTTTGCAACCTCCATAATCAGCATCTGAGTAACCACTTAACTCAAGGTTATCATCAGCTGGATACCACAATCCTCTATTCACTGTGCCTTTAAGATACTTCAAAGATCTTTTTTGGCAAACTTCCATGTGACTAGCCTTAGGATTAGCTTGGTATCTTGCACATATCCCAACAAAGAAATGTTATGTCCGCCTACTTGTCGCGTGAGATAGAGCTATGATCCAATGATTCCTCTATAATCAGTATGGCTCACTGATTTGCCTTCATAATCAGGATACATCTTGTAGTTAGTATTCATGGGAATCCTAACTATGTTGCAATTCTGTACACCATATTTAGCAATCAGATCTCTGGTGTATTTTGCCTGGTTGATGAATATTCCTTCCTTTGATTGTTTCACTTGAAGACCTAGAAAGAAATTCATCTCTCCCATCATTGACATCTCAAATTTGCCTTTCATCGTTGTTGAAAACTTTTCACACACGGTGATGGTTTGAGATCCAAAAATGATGTCATCAACATATATCCGAACCAAGAAGATATCTTCCCCATCTTCTATCCCGAACGAGTTCTATCAACTCGCCCCTTTGACAAAACCATGGTCAGAAGAAACCGAGAAAGAGTATCATACCATGCTCGGGTGCTTGCTTAAGACCTTACAAAGCTTTTTCCGAGCTCGTAAACTTGGTCATTCTGTTTTTGAAACCGGAGGTTGTTCCACATAAACCTCTTCTTTAAGCACTCCGTTCGAAATGCACTTTTCACATCCATTTGATAGATCGTGAACTTCATCATAAAGATATGCAAGAAACAATCGATGGTTTCTAGTCTTGCAACTGGTGCAAAGGTTTCATCATAATCCAAGCCTTCTTCTTGGGAATAACCTTGTGCAACTAGTCTTGCCTTGTTTCTTACAATGTTGTTGTTTTCATCTCTTTTATTCTTGAAAACCCACTTGGTTCCAATGACATTGTGCTTTTCTGGTCTATCTACCAGCTCCCATACTTCATTTCTTGAGAATTGATTCAGCTCATCTTGCATATAAAGAAGAATCCAATGAGAATCTTGTAGAGCTTCACCAATCTCAGTAGGTTCTTTCTCTGATAGGAAGCAGCAGAATAGGTGCACTTTCACCATGGAACCTTCTTGTTTTAACACCTTCGGTTAGATCACCCACAATCGACTTGTAGGATGACTATCTAACCATTTCCTTCTTGATGTTCCTGTTTCAATAGTGTCCTCAACATTTGAAATGTTAGGTTCGATTAAATCAAGAAATTCGTGGGAACAACAAAAACAGAGAAAGGGAATCATCTTCCTCGGGGACATTCTATTCGAACATTGTCGAGACATTTGTTCCCTTTGGTTGATAGATTCGAAGTTGCCTCATTTGTGACCACATCTTCATTGGCATCACATACCGAAGTCCGACCGGTGTCTGTTCAGATTGGTCACCTTTTGGAGTGTTGGTTTTCCCGAGTCTCACCATCCCGATTTCCATTACGAACTTTTTATTCGAAGTCCGAGTCACTCCAATCATAGATAGTGGTGACTTCTTTCTTTTCAGTTTAGTGGATGATTTATCTTTCTGTTTCAGGCTTAATCTAGTGATCCTCTTGGTCAGTTCATTTGCATCATGTTCATGTTTCTTCTGAACACAAGTAGTTCATCAAAAACAACATGAGGTGTTTCCTCCACAATAAGAGTCCTACAGTTGTAAACTCGAAAGCTTTTTATCGACTTGAGAATATCCTAAGAATATTCCTTCATCAGCTTTACTATCAAATGTTTTCAACTGGTCTTTACCATTATTGTGTATGAAACACTTGCAACCAAACACACGAAAGAAAAAACAAGAGGCTTCCTTTCATTCCAAAGCTCATAGGGTGTTTTGCCCCGACTCTTGGTCAAGCATGGATCTATTCTGAGAGTAGCATGCGGTGTTGACAAACTTGACCCCCAAAATCTTTTAGGAATATCGCCTTCAACTATTATCATTGTCCTTACTGACTTTCTTTTTCGAGTTATGTTCCTTCTTTCAAAGAACACCATTTTGTTGAGGGTCCTTGCGGTGATGTTTCATGTAAAATTCCATTCTCTCTATGACAATAATCGATATGATATGATTTATAAACTCGTTCCTTTGTCGGATCTAATTTTGACCACACTTAGATTTTTTCTCATTCTTGAGCCTTTTCATGACTCGGCAACTTTTATCGAGTCTCTTTTCATTGAGTAAGAATATGACCCAAGTATATCTTGAGTAGTCATCAACTACTACCAATGTGTATTTCCGCCATTAGTGCTCACAAGTGTTATAGGACCAAAGAGATCCATATGCAATAATAAAGTATTCTTTCAAGAGAAACTTCAACTTTGCTTTTAAATGATGTTTTAACTTGTTTTCCTTTTCGCACGCATCACAAATGTGTTCCTTCATGAACACTTCATTAGGCAACCCTCTCACAAGAGCTAATCTTGCAAGCTTGTTCGGGGTTTTTGAAGTTTAGGTGATTCATTTTTATGCCATAACCAACTGGTATCTCGGGAACTTTTAGCAACTAAACATGTATCTTTAGGAGTTGAACTCCAATCGCCAAGATACACATTCCCTTTTCTTGTACCGGTCAAGAATACTTTTCGTGATGTATAATCTTTCACAAAACATAAGTTCTTGGAGAACTCAACATTGAAACCCTTATCACGTAATTGGCTAATTGTGACAAGTTATGCTTCAATCCGAGATACATATGAAACACCATGGATATGAAATCGAGTCTATTTCCAAAGTTCCATATCCTTCACCGTCCTCGAGTTATCTCCAAAAGTGATCTCGGGCCTCTTTGTTTAACATAGTCAATGAAAGCATCTTCTTGAATCTCGTATATGTCTTGAGCATCCACCGTCAAGATACCATATATCGGGAGCTTTTTTCATCTCTCGCTCATCGGTGCAATGTGATCTTTCATCGCCTTAGTGCCCTTGTTTTCCCCGAAAAACAGATCAATTCTTAGGTACCCAATTTTGTAGGGTCCTACGAGGTTAGTTGTACTTTTCGAATCCAAATCGCCCGACAACTCTAATCACTTTTAGAGTGGCTAATTTGTCTTCCATAAACATCAACATATACATCCACTACTCTGGGTGCCTTAGCGGTTTCAGATATGTGTGCTAGCTTTAGCATGAACATGGGCTTTTGAATTCTTCTTTGGTTCGGGCCTTCATTCAGGATGCTTTAGCTTTTGTGTACTTGGGGTCTAAATCTTTGTTGACTTGGGTTCGGATAACCTTTACCCTTAGGCAAGTGAGGTTCAAAGTTGTTCATCTTTGAAATCTGGGTCTTTTCGGTGTCTTCGAGGACTTGGTCTCTTCTTCATTGAGAATGTCTCTCGGCGAAAGTGTTTCTCATCCGAGGATTCCTCGATGGTTCAATGTGGAGCCTTTCGGGTTTGCATTCTTAGCGTGAGGCTTTGAAGTACTTGCTCGAAACTTTTCAATCGACTTCGGGGTTTTCTAGCCTTCACCGAGGTTTGGGCTTTCTAACCCGATCATTCGGTTTTTTATTGAGACCATAGGTCCTTTTTCCTTGTCTACAACCTTGGGCATTACTCCGGCTTGAAGTGTAGGTGCCTTTGGTTTTACAAAGATAGTCTTCTTGCTACTAGATGCAACATTGGGATGACCTTGTGAGGTTCCCCCGAATGTATCCCCAATCCAGATTTTATAGTGGCGGATCTCGATAACTCAATTTCATCTATTACATTAGATGCTTTATTCAATAGAGTTAACTTCTTACATGCACTATCCTCACGATTACAGAGAGTTTTATGCTTCTCAGAGAGGTCATTGAACTCGATTGTGATTAGTCAATCTCTCAAATGGATTTTCTAGCTTTTTCGATTAGGGACATTATCATCTTCTCTTTCTCTCGAGAGTTGTACTTTCGTAACATCGATTCATCAAGAGCTCCCATTAATTGAGAAGTGATTTCAATATTGCTAGAGTCTTTCCATTTTAGATTTTTAGCTTTCGGTTCCTTATTCTCGCTCTTGAGTTCTATTTAGCGATCCTTGCAAAACAAAGATAGTCCTTCATCGATTCTCAAAAGAATCCATCAGTCAAAATGATTTGTTTTTCGGTGGAACTTGAAAACTCTTGTGCTAATGTAGGAGCAACAACAGAGAAAAGAAGAGCTTACCTCCTCAATGGCCATCGACGAGATGTCATCACTTTCATCGTCTCGAGAATATCTCATCCGAAGAGCTAGATCTCTCCTCGAGTGTTCTTCTTCGCAACCATGGCCTTTTTGCTAGAGAACTTCGATCTCTTTTAGCTTGCCTTTTCTTCTCTCCTTAGCACTCAAAACGGACAATCATTTGGAAGTGACCTTTCTTTCCGCAATTATAAGCATCTGTTGGCATCATCATCCCGATCATTTTCTTCTTTGGACTTGGAGTCCTTTCTCTTGGATGAAGATCCTTCAAACTTTTAGGTCCTTTCTTCTCGGTTGATCGTCCTCGGGTTTCTTCCGTACTGTGGTTTCCGTAATAGTTTTTTGTATTTTCCAAATCTACTATTAAGTTTGTCAAACCTTCTTGCCATCGGTGCTAGCTTTTCCTCAAGCTCATCCCGATTTTTTTGCATGGGGGTTCTCGACTCTCTAGTTTTTGTGTTTTATCTTTGGCTTTTAAAGCCACGTTCTTACTTGATGAAGAATCATCTTTCTTTGTCGGCCTTTTTGGTTTTCTTATCAATTACAAATTCATAGGCCTTCAAATTTCGAGAGAAGACTTGTTGGTAAGGCATTGAACTAATGTTCTTGGTGTTTTCAATCACCTTCGCATGAATATCCCATTTCTTAGATAGACCTCTAAGAATTTTCAATGCAACTTCTCTCTCTGTGAATATTTCTTTCCAAGTGCATTTAGATCATTCATGATGTTAGTGAATCGACTTTCAATTTGTCTATTGATTCACCATCATCCATTTCAAAAAACTATCAAACTTTCCAATTGCCAACGAAAGTTTGTTTTTTTTTATGTGATCTCGTGCCTTGGCACATAACAAACTAGTGTATCCCAAATCTCTTTAGCAAGATATTACGGTGAGAGATCATTCCTATCACACCATCATCAATTGTGTTGTATAGTGTGTTTTTTGCAATGTAGTCTAGATTGACTAACTTTTCTCCTCAGAGTCGGGTTGGTCATCGGACTTAGGAAATTTCTGCTCTAGGATCAATTCTCTCATCTTCATTTCCTCTGGGATTCACCACAAGAACCGGAATGGTCCTGAGAGACCACTCTCCACATACGCTCATGTTTGGAATCTGAGATGAGCCTGCATTCTCAGTCTCCATAGGTCATAGTTCTCCACTGAGAACATGGGAAGTTTTTAGAAGACATTTTTCTGATCTTTTGAAAAGTAAAAAAATTTCAGCAAAAAAGATCAGTTTAGATAGACCACAAGTATTTTTGAAAATAAAACTTTGGTCAACACAGCAGGTGGTCAAGTTGAACCACTTGCTTTGATACCACTTGTTGGTCCCGGTGAAAACGAGTCTTACACGTGTATGGGGGGGAATACACGTGTTCACTGTTTTTAAAACTTTTTTTTCATCGAGGTCACTTTGGGTCGATAATCCTCAAGATTAGGTTCTCGAGAAGCACAAATCGCCTCCGAGTCAAAGTCATCGAGACGTTGATCCCGTTTCGCTTTTCCAGATACCTCGAGATAATCCCAACCGAAGTCCCGAGTGTCAGAGATCCCGAGTTGCTTGGATCGATAACTAACTTATCAATCCTCGTAAGAGAGTTCGGTTTGATAACTATCTGTTTCTAAGCTACTCGATCGCGGAATGGTTGGCCCTTAGATTATACTCGTTTTAAGCTTTGCTGAAAACCTTCCCTTAATTGAAATAGTGATTAGGTTGTGATTCACTTATGCAACTTCAGTGGATTGATTCCAACTGAATATCAGTGAAAAGTATGCTTTCAAAACAAGTTAATGCAATAGTTAATACAGATAAGGAAAGCAATAAAGAACACAACAATTATAGTGGTTCAGAGACTCAAGCTCCTACGTCCACTCTCCCTGACTCTTCAGAGAAATTCACTATCAACTTCTGAGCTTTCTGACTACCTCGTAGTTTACTTACTCAACTCGGCCCTGAGTTTTCTGACTACTCCACGTAGTTTACTTACTCAACCCGACCTTGAGTTTTCTGACTACCTCCGTAGTTTACTTACTCAATCACACACAAGCTTTCAAACTACCCCTGTAGCTTACTAACTTCTCCTCTAGAGTTTTTACGACTACTCCGTGGTTTACTAACTCTTTACAACTCTTTCTCACCAACAAACACACTCCAACTACCTTCTCAAGGGTTTGGGGTTTCTCGGTTGGTTTCCAACTAGGATGAGATATCCTTTACAATGAAGCACAATGCAAAGGGTTAGGATATCTAGACTAAGCTTTGGATATGACTATCAAGCTAGGCTTAGTTTAGTGAGCTCTCTTCAATATACAAGCACTTGGGAAATTCTAAGTTTTTCGAGTGCTTTCACTTTTACAAGAATAAGTTTGAGCTCTTGAGTTGCGTATAAATTTCCCGTAACCTTACAATGTAGAGGGTCACCAGTATTTATAGGCATACACCAAGGTCACTTTTGAAAACTATCCGTTGGAGAGATAGCTTCGTGAGTTCCCTCTTGTGGTGTGTGAAACGGCTATATTTAGGGTTTGAAACTCCCTAACACGTTTTAGGTAATAGTTTTTCATGTAGCCGGTCTTCACTTTTTGCAGTCTGGAACTTTTGTACATCTGACATCTTTTTCAGAGACCTGTCACTGTCAGTGTCAGTATGGTACAATGTTGTCTTCCTCTTTTTGACTTTTGTCTCCAATTAAAGGTAGACACTTTCAACGGCTCTTTTGGTTACAAACTCTGAGTTTGATATAACCTTAACAACACTTCTGACTTAGTTCCTTTTGTGCGCAGATTTGAATGTCTTGGCAATATCTAACTTCTTAAGGAATCGCGATCTTCTCAGTATTGCATCCTTTAGATAGATATTATCAGTGCCTCGGAACATTCAGGTTTATACTGAGCATTTAGTACATTCTTGAGTCTTGATAATTCTTCGTGCCTTCGATATTCTTGATCTTGATTCTTGAGGTCTTACGTCTTACGTGTCTTTGAGTCTTCGAGTCTTGTGGTCTTTCGAATCTTTGTAGTTTATCTTGACCGATGTCTCGAGTCTTCATCTTTGAAGTCTTGATTTTCATTATCATCATCGAGTCTTGATATCTCAGTTTCATCATGAAACTTCGGATACTTCAGAAACATACTGAGTTCTCCAGAGTCTTCAGAACCTATCCAAAACTATATCTGCTGACTATACATTTTGCAGATAACATCCTGATTACTCTAAAACTGAATCCTGACTCAACTATCAAGATCATTCTGAACATGTCATACTTAGGGGTTTTGGGATCTTAATCAAAATCATATATCTTTATTAAATTCATCTCCCAACAACCCCGTTTTAAAAAAAACTTGCATTTCATGTTTTAAATAATTTAATTATTTATTTAAATATCAAAGTTGTGAATTATTTCGAGTTCATGCAAGCTTAAAATTTATGAATTTTAAGAGCTAATATTTTCAATTGAGTTTTAAAGATTTTTTGCAGGGTAGCGTACGGAGGAGACCAGCTTGATTGCGACTCACTCGATACAAGTAATTAATGAAAAGAGATAAGTTATTTTATTTGAACTAATTTGTGACAAAATTGAATAATAAGGGAAGGGATTGGGTGTTGTACAGGAGGGTGTTGTGCACCCTCCCCACCATTGGATCACACACACCCGCACGGGTGTGTGTGTATGCGTGTATGATCCAATGGTGTGTGTGTGTGCACAGGAGGGTGTTGTACAACACCAGATCTGAACCCGAATAATAATTATAATACATTTAGTAATAATAAGATTTATAATATTTAATTATAAAAGATTCCATATCAAGAAAGATTTTACACAGATTATTTAGTCACAAAAATTCCTAATATCAAGGGATTTAATTATATAGTTTCCATATCTTGATACTTATTGTATCTTTTGTGCATATATGTGTAAATCTTCTACATAAAATATTAATAAATTAAATTTTTAAAAAAATTGCATTAAAAAAAACACGGTAATCACAACACACACGTTAATAGTAAAATAATAATAACATAATAAAATTAAATAAATATATTGCATCATATGCATATAACCAAAACTCCTTCTTTCTCATTCCACGCCTCCCTCTTTCTCTCAGTCTCTGTTCTCTTCTCTCTCTCTCTCTCTCCCTCTGAAATTCCCCTAAAAATCAACCATCGGATCTCTAAAAAAATTTCAACAAAACTTTGATGATTCAAGAGTCTTTCAAGGAAAGAGAAGAACAAACACTCTCTTTCAACCTTTCAAGCGAATCAATCAAGAAATTTGCCCAATTTTTCTAAAAGGTATTTTGGCATTTCCCCAATTTCTTTCCTATGATTTTTGGTAGGATGATGTTTAATAATTTAAGATTAAGTCTAGAAACGTTATTTTGACATAGGGTTGAAAATTTTGGATGGATTTTATGATTTATCCTATGAATTTGTCAAATATGTGATTATTTGGTGTTAATTAATGGGTTGCATGTTGATTTCGCAATTGCATGTTAATTTTGAAAATTGTTCTAACATTTTATGAACGAATTTGATAAAACCCTTTTATCACATTTAATTTATTGAAGTCTATGGTATGTGGTAAAATTTTCAGAATTTTTAGAGTTGTTTTCAATTTTATACGAATTTTCTATTGAACTGCTGTACAGTAGAAAAAACGGTCCTATTTTTTGCGATGATTGTAGAATTTACTGGGTTCAGATAACTTCATCTTTGAAACTAATTTTCGACTATGTTTTTCTATTGCATCAAACGGTCCATTTATGGACTAAAGCAATCTTCTAGGAGTTGGAATATCCGATTTGATGAAGCTGTCAAATTGTTTGACTTCATGCGTTTATCGTAAACGCATTGGGATAAATATTATTTTCATACTTGTGTCTGTCAATGACATACTAATTATGGGAAACAACATTCCTCTTATGCAGTCGGTTAAAGATTGGCTATCAAGGACCTTCATGATGAAGGATCTTGGTGAGGCATGCTACATCTTAGGATCAAGATCCATATGGATAGATCCAAGAAGATGTTGGGACTGTCACAGTCAACATACGTAGATAAGGTGTTAAAGAGATTTGCGATGGAGAACTCTAAGAGAGGTTCTCTACCGGCATGTCATGGGATAAAATTGTCTAAGAAGGATTGTCCTTCCACAGACGCTGATATCCGGCACATGAAGGATACCATATGCATCCGCAATTGGCTCCATCATGTACGCCATGACTTGCACAAGGCCAGATGTGGCCTTCGCTGTTAGCACTACATGTAGATACCAGCAGAATCCAGGTGAACCTCACTGGATTGCTATCAAGAACATTCTTAAGTACCTTAGACGTACTAAAGACTGTTTCTTGGTCTACGGAGGACAGTCAGAGCTAGTTGCAACTGGCTATGCTGATGCAAGTTTCCAATCCGATTGTGATGTTACAAATCACAGTCGGGCTATGTTTTCGTTCTCAATGGTGGGGCGGTTAGTTGGAATAGTTCCAAATAAGAGACTACCGCGGACTCAACAACCGAAGTTGAGTACATTGCTGCGGCAGAAACTGCCAAAGAAGTTGTCTGGATAAAACAGTTCTTAAATGAATTAGGGGTAGTTCCGAGTGTCAGCAGTCCAATAAAGTTGTATTGTGACAATACTGGTGTAGTTGTGCACGCTAAGGAACCGAGATCCAATAACATAAACAAGCATGTACCGAGGCGTTATCACTTGATAAGAGAGATAATCGCTAGAAGAGAGATAGAGTTAGAATGTGTCCCCACAGAGAATAACCTGGCTGATCCTTTTACCAAGGCTTTGAGTGTTCATGTACACTAGACATTTTGATGGTCTAGGGGTTAGCATGTAGGTGATTGGCTCTAGTTCAAGTGGGAGATTGTTAGTGTTAGTGTCCTAGAGACAATCCAATGTAAGGACATAATACTCAGATAATATTCTGTTGGGATTATACTGGAAAGTATGCTTTTTACTTTGTATAATCAAAAACTGAATTTTGGACTTATTTACTGAAATAAATTGTTTATCACTGATGCTTTAAATATTATCGAATGTTACATATATTTATTGCATAACTATTCAATAATTCGTACGTGTTACATTGTAGTTAATTTAGTGATACCAGATCACAGAAGATTAAATTAACAGTCCATTGTAACTAAAAGTACGCCATTCACGACCCAGATGGAAATGAACAACCCATCGTGAAAGGTTGAAGTGTAAGGCTCAGATTGGCTTGTCTTGACCAAGAGATTACACTAGTGCATGTTTGGTGCACTGAATAGGACCTACATGAGGACAAATTCTTCAGAACTGAATAAGGAAGAATTAGACCTCAGTGGTTCGTTATTTCTTAATCTTCGTTCCTTAAATAGGATCACATGTGGTTGGTAATGTTGGTCCCGATTTGAAAACCCATTTTGCGCGTGCGGAAGCAAACATTTCAGTTCGATGCATATAAAACAGGGGTGAGGGCAGAGTGATTCCAGATTTTTGTGTTATTGAGCTCATGTGTGTTGTTTTGCTTATAACCGAATGCATATGAAAAGTAAGAACATAAAGCAGTAAAGAACACACGATTTTATAGTGGTTCGGAGTCCAACTCCTACATCCACTCTTCCCTATCATTAGGGGCACCTACTTAACCAACTGGACTTAGTTTAACGTGTTAGTCCAACACCCAACAGATGTTTACCGAGTTCACACTCAAACGAGACTTATCACCCTCACGGGATCGCCTCCCTTTCGGGATTGCTATATGTTTACCGAGTTCACACTCACTTACAAACTTAACCGATCAAACTGATTTGGGTAAGGTTTGTTTGGTTTCCAACTAGGGTGAGATTTTCCCTTACATTTGTTTAGCCTCAATGCTAAGGTTGGGAAAATCTCTCTAAGCTTAGGATATGACATTTATGCTTAGATCTAGGGTAGAACACTTCTTGAATATGTCGTGTATTTCTTTTACGCGTGTTCTATGGTGGGAATGCTTGAATATAAGGCACTTGGCTTTGCAGCATCTTTTGCATATTCTCCACCCCTGATAATGAGGGAAGAACTTGTATTTATAGTGTGGATTTGAATGTTACCGTTGGATGGAGTCACATTCAAATCCATACTATTTTAACTTCTTTGCAGCTTTTTCCAGCTAGTTGTCTTCCTCTCATTGGTCCACGTAAGCTGAATCTAACGGATATAATCTTCAGGATCTTCTGAGTCTCCAGGTTTATCTGATCCTCAGCTTCTTCGAACTCAGGCTTCCTTGGGGACTCAGGATTCTTGATTCAGCAGACTTCTCTTCAGTGAACCTTGTCGTCAGTATCTTTTTCAGCCGACCGAAGTTCTTCAATCTTGATTAATCGACCCTCAGTCACTACTTTTCGGTAACTAATCATCAAGCTGTTACGATTCTCAGTGAATATGACTTCAGATGACTTCTCTTCTGATGACTTCTTTTTCACGATCCGTATCTGATTTACGGTTTTCGATATCGATTTCTTCTCCGATGATCGATCGGCTCACATGATCGATCGGTGATTACATCAGTCGGCATATTAGTTTATCCGCATCGATTAGTACATCGAGTTAGCATATTAGGTTAGCATATCGGTTTAAGACATCTCGATCTCAATCACATCGATCTTGATCATCTGCTCATCTTCATATCGATCTCGATCCACGTCTAATCTCGTCGGTCTCATACGCCTCCTCTTCGATCTACAACATTTTCTTCGATCTTACGGTCATCCGGTCATCCGATCCGGGTCTACGATCAGTCATCTGGTCATCCGATCCGGTCTTTCGATCAGTCCCGTTCGGTCATCTGATCTTTTGACCTTCTGATTCTTCTGATCAGCTGGCTTAGCTTATCTTTTCTTCTGATCTTGCTCAGCTCATCAGTTGACTCCGGAACTCTTCTTACTCATCTGATCTCGATCGGTCTAAATCTCAAACCTCGCTTCGATCTCGATCATCTTCGTCTGATTTTCGTGAGTTCCCCCTCAATTTGTTCTCTCGTTCCCCCTCAACTTGTTATCTGTAAATTAGCTTCAAAAACACAAGTTGATAATGTTTTGGCACAATTCATCAAAACTAAAATATCCCAACAATTTCCCCCTTTTTGATAATGACGCCAAAACATTAGAATATATGCATTTACAGAGATCGGGTTTTTGTTTAAAAAGATCAGTTCAGGTGGTCACTTTGAAATTAGTGACCTGTTGAACCACCTGCTCTGATACCAATTGTTGGTCCCGATTTGAAAACCCATTTTGCGCGTGCGGAAGCAAACATTTTAGTTCGATGCATATAAAACAGGGGTGAGGGCAGAGTGATTCCAGATTTTTGTGTTATTGAGCTCATGTGTGTTGTTTTACTTATAACCGAATGCATATGAAAAGTAAGAACATAAAGCAGTAAAGAACACACGATTTTATAGTGGTTCGGAGTCCAACTCCTACATCCACTCTTCCCTATCATCAGGGGCACCTACTTAACCAACTGGACTTAGGTTAACGTGTTAGTCCAACACCCAATAGATGTTTACCGAGTTCACACTCAAACGGGACTTATCACCCTCACGGGATCGCCTACCCTCCCTTTCGGGATTGCTAGATGTTTACCGAGTTCACACTCACCTACAAACTTAACCGATCAAACTAATTTGGGTAAGGTTTGTTTGGTTTCCAACTAGGGTGAGATTTTCCCTTACATTTGTTTAGCCTCAATGCTAAGGTTGGGAAAATCTCTCTAAGCTTAGGATATGGCATTTATGCTTAGATCTAGGGTAGAACACTTCTTGAATATACGCGTGTATTTCTTTCTCTGTGTTCTATGGTGGGAATGCTTGAATATAAGGCACTTGGCTCTGCAACATCTTTTTCATATTCTCCACCCCCCGATAATGAGGGAAGAACTTGTATTTATAGTGTGGATTTGAATGTTACCGTTGGATGGAGTCACATTCAAATCCATACTATTCTCAGTAACTTCTTGCGACTTTTCAGTGGTTGTCTTCCTCTCATTGGTCCACGTCAATTTGAATCAAACGGATATAATCTTGAGGATCTTACGAGTCTCGGGTTTATCTGATCCTCAGCTTCTTCAAACTCAGGCTTCCTTGGGGACTCAGGATTCTTGATTCAGCAGACTTCTCTTGATGGACCTTGTCGATCGTATCTCGACAATCAGCCGACCGAGTTCGATTCTTCGTCTTAAACAATCGACCCTCGGTAGATCATAACCGATCATCGCCAGCGTTCGATTCTCGGTGAATATGACTTCGGATGACTTCTCTTACGATGACTTTTTCCCGATCCGGTATGCAGATTTACGGTTTCGATGTCGATTTCTTCTGATCTTTGACTCATGATCGGATCGATATGCATCAGTCGGCATATCAGTTTATCGCATCAATTAATACATCGGGTTAGCATATTAGGTTAGCATGTCGGTTTACTTTGTCGATCTCAATCACGTCGATCTTGATCATCTGCTCATCTTCAATCGATCGATCTCGATCTCGTCGGTCTCATCTTCCTCTTACGATCTGCTGACCTTTTCTTACGATCTTTGGTCATTTGGTCATCGATCTGGTCTTACGATCGGTCATCACAGTCATCGATCACGGTCTTACGATTAGGTTCATTACAGTCATCGATCTTTTGACCTCGATTCTTCGATCGGTGGCTTAGCTTATCTTTTCTTCGATCTTTCGGCTCATCGGTTGACTCAAGAACTCTTCTTACTCATCGATCTCGTCGGTCTAAATGCCGACCTCGCCATATCTCGATCATATTCGATTTTCTTGAGTTCCCCCTCAATTTGTTCTCTCGTTCCCCCTCAACTTGTTATCTCTAAATTAGCTTCAAAAACACAAGTTGATAATGTTTTGGCACAATTCATCAAAACTAAAATATCCCAACAGGTAATTATTGCTTTGACTTATCATGGTAGAGAATCAACGAGATTCAATACTTTTTATCTTGGGCAATATTATTGGTCACATGTGATTGCTAAGATTTAATACGGAGAATTGTGTGCAAGTACGCTTGTTTGATTTGCCCCCTTGGGAGGTTCATAAGATTTATCATACCAAATCTTGCAAGTGGAATTAGTTTCCGGTATGGATAATAATGTTGAACTGTTCCTTGACCAAGGACAAAAGATATTAATTAACGGAAAGCTATTTCATGGCTTGAATTAATTAATGGGCTAGATAATCTTAAACACGAGAAATAATAACCGGGAGCCATATTGACTGTAATATGGGTTAAGATGGATAGTGCAATATTAATTATGTAGTGGGATTAATTAATATTTATGGGCTTGAATAATATTGTGGCTCAATATGTATAATTCAAGATCCATTGGAAGGTCCAATCTTAATTCTCCTAAAGGCCCCCTAAGTAGCCCAACATATAGTCCAATAACTGAAAAAGGTGTTTAAAATAAAATAAATATTGTTGCTTATTTTTCCTAATTATTTTTTAAATTTATAGATAAAAGGGGAGAAAGATTTTCTTTGAATTTTGTAATGGAATGAAGATATGTATTCTTGGAATACAAGATTATCTCATTAAATTCAAGAAATCTCCCACTTGGTTATTTATAAGGAAAATTTCGAATTTTTTTGAACGATAAAGGGCATGAAAGATTTTCTTGATTTTCTTGAAAAGATATTATGGAAGATATGTATTTCTTGAAATACAAGAATATCTCATAAATTCAAGAAGATCCAAATCTTGGATTCTTGCCTATTATTTTCGAAAATATCCCATAACAAAGAGTAAGTGGGATTTTGTGGAATATTATAATTATGGGAAAAAGAATATAGGAGATATAATCAAGATTTCTTGGAGATCAAGAAAAGATTTTTCCACATTATTTTTTGGCCAAAATTTCGACCACTTGTGCTCTATAAATAGGGGATGATTCTTTCATTCCCAAGAATAATTCCATGTGCTGGAAAAATTAATAAATCCACAAAGGTGGTGCAACATAATTTTTTTTCCTTTTGTTAATTGTTCACAAGTGTCCTACCACCGGATAGTCGAACAAGGATTAAGGGAACACTTGGGAAGTTCTTTTGGTTAGTCTAATCAGCCAGATCACAACCATCCCAAGAGGTACGTTCACGTAAACTCGTAGAATTCCGCATGTGTAGGTTTTACGTGAATTATTATATGCATGATATGTTGTTGGATTATTATTTGAATTAATATATGATTAATTCATGCTAGTAATAATTATAAGAATTAAATTTATATTTAAATATTCACCCCGAATAGATCTGTGCAACTTATTCCCCAACAACTGGTATCAGAGCCACGGTTTCAGGCTCTGAATTTTTTAAATTGTAATTTAATTCGCTGACATTAAATTTGAAATTGGATAGTATAATTGCTAGATCTATTTTGCAGGTATCCAATTGTCATGAAATTTAATGTGTTTATTTATGCATGCATATAAATTGTGGTTTTTAATTCGATTCGATTCGGATTCGCTTTTTGCTCGCGGAGAGAAAATCCACGAGTAGATTATAATTTGTTTGATTTGATCAATGTAATAGACTAGTCTAGATCTAGGTTTATTTATTTTTTGTAAATAAATTGTAACCGGATCGAAAACAAAGACGGAGATGAAGAATTAAAGGATAAAATCCAGAACCGGGAGTAGGCGGCGTGCGT
This sequence comes from Stenogyne calaminthoides, assembly GCA_037126765.1. Classification (NCBI taxonomy): domain Eukaryota; kingdom Viridiplantae; phylum Streptophyta; class Magnoliopsida; order Lamiales; family Lamiaceae; genus Stenogyne; species Stenogyne calaminthoides. The sequence goes on from JBBCBC010000021.1 coordinate 21,424,028, forward strand.
CGCTAAACGCGTGCAGGGAGGCACACGCGACACGGATGCGACGCAGCACACGACGACACGGGTGCGTGCCGAGAACCGAGCTGCGAGGATCGCCGCGACCAGACGGCGGGCGCAAAGCGCGACGCGACCGCGGCGCGGAGTGGGCCAAAGCGGACGGAGGCGGAGGCGAATGGGCGCGGCGAGACGCGATGGGACTACCGAAGTACCGCGGAAAAAGGCAGGGTTAGCGAAGCGCTACAAGACTGTTGTTATCTTGGCGTCGCTGTTCGCCGAGGAGTCGCGGAACCCGCCGAGGCGTCTTGCGAAAGACCGGCGGCGAGCGTTTACCGAAGCCGTGAGGCGTTGATTTGTCCAAGTGGCCGGCTGGATGCGGGCGTGCATCCCGGTTGCGAGCTACTTGGCGTGGCGTTTCGAGACGGAGTTCTTTTCGTGACGATCGAGTGGGAGAAATTCAAGACGGTGTTTCTTCAAGATCAAGCCAAGAAAAATCAAATCATGACAATTGGATAATTTGTGCCCAATATGTTTATTTTCCTGGTTTGCTTGATTTATTATTGTGCTATCTTATGCTTTATTTAATTTGTTTAATTGTGTTTGCATGAGAGTTGCCCAATGAAAAATCTCACCTTCAAAAATTACTAAGTATGTTTAAATAATTAATTTACAATTTTATTCCGGATAATAAAATTGAATTAATTTTGACCTCCATGATTTATTTATTTGTAAATTCTTTTGGAGAAATTCCCACCACGGGACGGCCAAAAGATAGCTTTCACATGAATGAATTCCAAATGGATGATTGTGGGTTATTATTAGTGGCGACGATGACCCTCCCCATGAGGCTCGTTCAATACGAAATAATAATCATGTATTTAATCATGGTTATTACTTAGGTATAAAATTGATATGCATATACTTCCCCGAAGTCCCTGTCAATTTTATATTGGTCAAGTGGGAACCAACTATTAATCTGGATATTAAAGGTTTGTAACTGTTCTTGTTTGTAATCTGTTTGAATGTGTTTAAATAATGATCCACCCCACGTGGCTTATTTAAACTGTTTTGAGATGTTGGCTGATGCATGTTCATATTTTTTTTGAGATTTTAATATGATGCATGTGATCAAACCTTGTGATATATTTGTGCTTATGCATATTATTGTTTATTTCAGTTCATCATGTCGCAACCTTTTAATCCACTATTCAATATACTTAAAGACAATTTGCTCACTGGAGAAAATTTTGTTGATTGGAATCGTAAACTTACTATTGTCCTCACTGCACAAAGCCATAACTGGGTTCTCACCACACCTAAACCGGAAAAGCCAAAAGTTGAGTCCACTAAAACGGTTAAGAAAGAGTATGCTGACTGGGAGCGATCCAACGAAATGGCAAAGTGTACCATCTTGGCTTCTATGTCAGATGTGTTGCAACACCAACACCAGAACGTTGAGACCACTGCAGACATCATGACTAGTCTTAAAGCGATGTTTCAACATCGTAACCGCAGGTGGCTCGTCGATCACCATGAGGGACTTGCTCTCTATGAAAATGGTGGGAGGAACGCCCGTAGAAGGGAGCACGTTCTCAGATGATGGCTCACCTTAACAAACTTGAGGTACTTTGGCTTTGAATACGATATAGAGACCCAAATCGATTTAGTGCTCCACTCTCGCCGCTTAAAAAGTTTTTGAGCAGTTTAAATTTGAACTACCAAATGAATAATCGAAGTTCTCGATGCATGATCATTGCAAGCTTTAGTCTCTCATGAGGCGATATTGGAGCAAAAAGAGCCAAGCCTTGGTGGCAAATGGACCTTTTTTTCTTCTAGGCCAAGGAGTGGCAAGAACAAGAAAAGGGACAAAGGCCACAAGCAAGTGAACTCAAGTGTTGCCAAGGGCAAAGAAAAGGTGAAGAAGGGTGGTGGTGTGAACAAGCCAAACTAAGGGGAAGTGCTTCAACTGCGGTGAAAAGGGACATTGGAGGTCAGCCTGTTCCAAACCCAAAAGGGATGGAAAGAAAGGTAATTCTCACGCACTAGTTGTTGAAACTTGTTTAGCGGCGATGCCTCCCATTTATGGGTGGTAGATCGGGATCCAATCGATCATGTTTGTTTCACATGGGGTGGGGGTTCAAGCGGACCCGACAACTTAGTGGGAGTGAGATCCTCATCACATCGGGCGATCTTCTACAGAGTGTCGGTGAAGTAGTGGGAGAAGTGAACTGTCTTTTTGAAGACAAAGTTTTAATTTTAAGAGATGTTCTTTACGTTCCGAATTTTAGAAAGAATTTGATTTCAGTTTCTAAACTTTTTCATGATGGATATTCGGTTAATTTTAATAAAGTTGTTGCCATTTCTCTTTTTGATAAATTTATCTGTCATGGAACGTTGTCGAATAATCTCTATACAATTAATTGTGCACACCACTCACGAAATGCATCCTATAACACATCAACTGTCTCCGAGAAAAGAAAACGTTCATCAGACGTGAACAAGACACTTCTTTGGCATCTAAGATTGGGTCATATAAATCCAAAGAGGATCCAAAGGTTGGTGAAAGACGATTCACTGGAGTTTCTCCAAGTTGAACCAATTCCAACCTGCGAATCATGTTTGGAGGGTAAAATGACCAAGAGGGCATTTGGAGCCAAGGGGAATAGAGCCAAAGAAGTGTTAGATATCGTTCACACAGATGTATGTGGTCCAATGTCAACTAAAGCAAGAGGAGGTTATGAGTATTTTGTCACTTTTATTGATGATTACTCAAGGTACGGTTATATTTTCCTTATGAAGCATAAATCTGAGACCTTTGAGAAATTCAAAGAATTTAAGGCTCAAGCAGAGAATCATAGGGAAAAAACGATCAAGTCTCTACGATCTCGATCGTGGAGGTGAATACCTCATCGATGAGTTTTTGAACTACTTTATCCGATGAAGGATTGCATCCCACCATCGCATCCGGAACCCCTCAACAAAACGGGGTTGCAGAGCGAAGAAACAGAACTCTTTTGGAAATGGTTAGATCTATGATGAGTTATGTGGATCTTCCCAAGTCATTCTGGGGTCATCCTTTGGAAACAACAGCGTTCCCAAAACTCTCAAAGAATTGTGGACCGGGCGCAAGCCTAGTATGAGACACATGAGAATTTGGGGGTGTCCGGCCTACGTGTTGGACAAGGAAGCCGAAAAATTGGATCCTCGATCAGAATTAAGGTTGTTTGTAGGATACCCCGGGGGAACAAAAGGGTGTATGTTCTATGGTCCCGAAGATCAAAAGGTGGTAATAAGCACCCACTTTAGATTTTTGGAAGAAGACTATATGAACGAAAGAAGACCCAGAAGTGAGATTACCTTAAATGAGCTAAGGAGGCAAACCTCATTGCCAATTTGCATAAGATGACATACCAAACAACACACTTACACAACCGGAACCTCATCGTAGTGGGAGGGTTGTGAAACAGTCTGAGAGATTCATGGGAATAGGAGAGTCCTCGGACTTGATTCCCGGACAAGACGAATCAGACCCATGGACATATGACTAGGCAATCCAAGACAAGGATGCAGATTCTTGGCAAACAGCAATGAAAGCCGAAATGGGTTCTATGTTTCATAACAAAGTGTGGGAGCTAGTCGAACCACTTAATGGGGTCAAACCCATTGGTTGCAAGTGGGTGTATAAGAGAAAAAGAGGACCGGACGGGAAGGTGGAAACCTTCAAGGCAAGACTAGTGGCGAAAGGTTATACTCAGAAAGAAGGGATCGATTATGAGGAAACTTTTTCGCCCGTAGCCATGCTTAAGTCCATCCGAATTCTCTTATCGATTGGTGCGCATCTTGACTTTGAAATCTGGCAAATGGATGTCAAGACAACTTTCCTTAACGAAAGTCTTGATGAAGAGATCTATATGCAACAACCCCAAAGCTTCATTGAAAAAGGCCAAGAACACCTAGTTTGTAAGCTCATGAAGTCCATTTATGGACTCAAACAGGCATCCAGAGCTTGGAACCAATGTTTTGATCATGTTATAAAGTCTTATGGGTTCGATCAAACGAGTTTGAAAGTTGTGTGTATAAAAAGCGTGTCGGAACTGCATTGGTATTCTTAGTACTATACGTAGACGACATTCTGATCATCGGGAACGATGTGAAGGTGTTATCAGACGTAAGGGCATGGGTTTCAAAACAGTTTGATATGAAGGACACATCCTTGGGATCAAGATCAATCGAGATCGCAAGAAAAGGATGATAGGCTTATCGCAAGCTTCATACATAGACACTGTCTTGAAACGATTCAGCATGCAAGATTCCAAGAAAGGCTTCATACCTTTTAGACATGGAATCCATCTATCCAAGAAAATGTCCCCTAAGACGCAAAATGAGATAGATGACATGAGAGGTATTCCTTATGCTTCGGCTGTTGGAAGCCTCATGTATGCAATGCCGTGTACGAGACCGGATATCTGCTTTGCCGTTGGCATGGTGGCAAGATATCAAAGTAACTTAGGGGAAAGAGCATCGACGGCAGCTTAAAAACATTCAAGTATCCGAAAAGAACTCGGGATAGAATGTTGGTTTATCATCCGATAGTCCAATCCCCATTTGTTACACGACTCGGATTTCCAATCCCACATAGACTCTGAAAAATCTACCTCCGGAGTATGTTTTGCATGGGGAGGAGCCGTGACATGGAGAAGCGTCAAGGTAAAATGCATTGCAGATTCTACCATGGAAGCGAATATGTAAATGCCATGCACGTGAAAAGAAGCGGTTGCGCTCAAGAACTTCCTAGTGGACTTGGATGTGGTTCCGAATTTGCCCAAATAGAATCATCATTTATTGTGACAATGCCGGAGCAGTTGTAAATTCAAGGGAACCACGAGCCCACAAAGCCAGCAAACACATTGAAAGGAAATACCATCTTATACGAGATATCGTTAAGAGAGGAGATATAGATGTGGCAAAGATAGCGTCAGAAGACAACCTAGCAGATCCATTCACAAAGGGTCTGCCTCTGAATACATTCGAGAGACATGTGGATGGAATGGGTGTCAAGACCGTTGCTAACTAATTTTTGAGTATAAGTGGGAGAAATTATTAGGTTCGTGTAAGTGACATTAGATGTCACGGATCTACACGAGACATGTTGTAGTATACTTAAAAGCAGACTTTGAGTATAAGTGGGAGATTGTTGGGATTATACTGGAAAGTATGCTTTTTACTTTGTATAATCAAAAACTGAATTTTGGACTTATTTACTGAAATAAATTGTTTATCACTGATGCTTTAAATATTATCGAATGTTACATATATTTACTTCATAACTGTTCAATAATTCGTACGTGTTACATTGTAGTTAATTTAGTGATACCAGATCACAGAAGATTAAATTAACAGTCTCTTGTAACTAAAAGTACGCCATTCACGACCCAAATGGAAATGAACAACCCATCGTGAAAGGTTGAAGTGTAAGGCTCAGATTGGCTTGTCTTGACCAAGAGATTACACTAATGCATGTTTGGTGCACTGAATAGGACCTACACGAGGACAAATTCTTCAGAACTGAATAAGGAAGAATTAGACCTCAGTGGTTCGTTATTTCTTAATCTTCGTTCCTTAAATAGGATCACGTGTGGTTGGTAATTATTGCTTTGACTTATCATGGGTAGAGAATCAACGAGATTCAATACTTTTTATCTTGGGCAATATTATTGGTCACATGTGATTGCTAAGATTTAATACGGAGAATCGTGTGCAAGTACGCTTGTTCGATTTGCCCCCTTGGGAGGTTCATAAGATTTATCATACCAAATCTTGCAAGTGGAATTAGTTTCCGGTATGGATAATAATGTTGAATCGTTCCTTGACCAAGGACAAAAGATATTAATTAACGGAAAACTATTTCAGTGGCTTGAATTAATTAATGGGCTAGATAATCTTAAACACGAGAAATAATAACCGGGAGCCATATTGACTGTAATATGGGTTAAGATGGATAGTGCAATATTAATTATGTAGTGTGATTAATTAATATTTATGGGCTTGAATAATATTGTGGCTCAATATTGATAATTCAAGATCCATTGGAAGGTCCAATCTTAATTCTCCTAAAAGCCCCCTAAGTAGCCCAACATATAGTCCAACAACTGAAAAATGTGTTTAAAATAAAATAAATATTGTTGCTTATTTTTCCTAATTATTTTTTAAATTTATAGATAAAAGGGGAGAAAGATTTTCTTTGAATTTTGTTATGGAATGAAGATATGTATTCTTGGAATACAAGATTATCTCATTAAATTCAAGAAATCTCCCACTTGGTTATTTATAAGGAAAATTTCGAATTTTTTTGAAAGATAAAGGGCAAGAAAGATTTTCTTGAAAATATATTATGGAAGATATGTATTTCTTGAAATACAAGAATATTTCATAAATTCAAGAAGATCCAAATCTTGGATTCTTGCCTATTATTTTCGAAAATATCCCATAACAAAGAGTAAGTGGGATTTTGTGGAATATTATAATTATGGGAAAAAGAATATAGGAGATATATTCAAGATTTCTTGGAGATCAAGAAAAGATTTTCCCACATTATTTTTTGGCCAAAATTTTGACCACTTGTGCTCTATAAATAGGGGATGATTCTTTCATTCCCAAGAACAATTCCATGTCTGGAAAAATCAGTAAATCCACAAAGGTGGTGCAACATAATTTTTTTTCCTTTTGTTAATTGTTCACAAGTGTCCTACCACCGGATAGTCGAACAAGGATTAAGGGAATACTTGGGAAGTTCTTTTGGTTAGTCTAATCAGCCAGATCACTGTCATCCCAAGAGGCACGTTCACGTAAACTCGTAGAATTCTGCATGCGTAGGTTTTACGTGAATTATTATATGCATGATATGTTGTTGGGTTATTATTTGAATTAATATAGGATTAATTCATGCTAGTAATAATTATAAGAATTAAATTTGTATTTAAATATTCACCCCGAATAGATCTCTGCAACTTATTCCCCAACATATTCAGTATTAGTTTAATATTATTGTTTGTTTAATATTAAATGTATGGCGTTACACTCATTAGAATATTATGTTTGATTGTTTGCATTGATTCTTATATGTGTTCCCTTGAGTCACTGCTGTCATTGAGTGAGTTATAACTCAGATGACATAAGCATGATTCTTAAATAGCCCCAATCGAGGATCATCAAGAAAGGGATATTGATGATGCAATGGAGATTGGTGTGCGATCTGCATCATACTCTTAGAGAGTGTAGTAAAATCTCACTTACTACAAGATACTAGGTATCTCACGATGGATGCACAAATACCTTAGAGGGTATTGGTATACCCATCCGAGAAACTGTTTGATGTAGTTCCACTATATGTGTCTACGGGTATCTCGGTTAGTGGGAGCGATGTGATACTCCTTTGACTTGAGGTCAATACGCACGACATGTGTGGCGTGATGAACTTTGACCATGACCGACGCTTGCACCCGTCTATGGGTAGATATGACTTGGATTTGGTTCATCACGAAGTGCATGTGCGTGGTAGTTGAGCCAAGAAAAGGATTCATTCCTCAAATTGGATTTAGAGAGAATACTCATCTTCTCATCATAATTGGATCTAAGTCATTGACCAATGCACGTCAACTTAGACTTTGTGACTAAGTGTGACACTTATGATCAATTAGTGATTTGAGATAAATTGATTAAGTTATTTGAATAGACACTTCATCATGTTCAAGACTAATCGAGTATTCGTGAATGAAAGGAGAAAATCGCAATTGCCCACGTTTCAGTTACATGTAGTTGCATGTTTCTCGCGACGTACCTCATATGTTGAGAATGTCTGATTTATTGACTAGGGTTCAATTAAGACCGTTAGTTTGACTAATCGCTTGGTATATGAGGGCCTATGAGTCACAAAACAAGTAGTTCCCTTTTACGGATTATAGTTGGTTGATTGAATGTTAAATTGGATTTAATATTTAATTTATGGAGAAGTAATTAATAATTGATTAATTTGGAATTAATTATTATTAATATTTAATTAAATTGGATTTAATTAAATAAGAATTCCCAATAATTATATTTGGAATATAATTGTAGGATTTAATGTATATGGAAATAAATCGTAGAGATTTTCATATAAGGCATTTAAATCCGTAGAGATTTATATTTAAGGAATTAAATTAAAAGGAATTAATTTAATTCAAGATTAGGGATTTTATTTCCCTAATTGGGCTAGCTTGGGAAATAAGCTAAGCCTCCCTATATATACAAGATATTGGGATTCACAAACAGTATCACTTCATATTTTCTCCATAAAATCTAGAGTTTGGATTTTCCTAGCAAATCTGTCTCGGGATTCAACGCTGGCAAATCCGTGCAAATCCGTGATTGGGCATTACGTGGATACCGTAGTAGAGAAATCTGCTCTCGAGTTACTGTAAGATTTCTCGTTATGATTATTGTAATCTGTATGCAATTAATTGTTCGTTGTTGGTGAACTTTAATTTTCGTTGCGCATGTGATTACGTGTTTTACGTGCCTCTATATTCCAACACGTACAAGCACCAATTTCGAGTTTTGTTCGGAGGTTACCTTTGTCGTTCCTTTCCCCTGTTTTCTGCTACCAGATTAGAACAGCTCGGTTCCTAACAGTTGGAGAAGATGATCTTGGCTTTGATTTAAAAGAAGAGAGTTGGAAGTAAGCAAAACTCCATTAAAACAAGAGTAAAAGTTTCAATGGATTTCAATCCTTACTCAAAGGTACTCATGGATGGAGGGAAAACTCTTGAAATTGTTGATTGATTCTTTGGATTTGAGGAAGAAGAATACAGGGCTGGAACATATGATGATGGGTTCGACTATGATGGTGTATCTTGACGATGGTGATGATGAACGATGGTGGTGAACTTTGATGATGGTGGTGTATGAAAGATGGTGATGATGATGAGCCTGTGTTAATTTCAGCAACGTTTTGGCTCTTTGGGGAAGAATAGCAGGGGAGAATTGAGGGTTTATTTTTAAAGTTCCTTCTCACAGTTTTTGAAAATAAGTGCTTCTGCAAGCTGTTTTAAGTGTTTCAAAACACGCCCGGAGTTGTGATGGAGTATATTTATAGGAAGAAGGAGTCGGTGGTTGTTGTATGTAAAGAAGCTTTGATCTTTAATTTTTTTAAGGAGTAATCCTATTTAGAATAGTAAAAAGGCGTGTGGTTGGATTTTGGCCCCACAAAATTTGTGGTTAAGAAAACTTATGAGAAGATATTTACTTAATGAGATGTTTATTACCACTCGACATTTACCCCACTCCATATCTATATTACAAGCTCGTAATTTCATTAATTAAAATTTACGACTTTGTTAGGATTAATTGTTTAGAACTTTTAGCAATTAAATCGTCACTTTTAGAGACGAAAATTATTTATTTAATTATTTAATTAAAAAATTTAATTTTTCTTAAATTGCTCAATAATTTTAATTTAGTTAGACGGATCGAATTTCTCATTGCCGTTTTTATTATTCAGTAGATTTTCGAGTTTTATACCGAAAATCTTAATTTATTAAATATTCTTCTCTCCAAATATTTTTATTTAATATCTTATGGTAAAAGCTTAGTTTGAATATTTCATTTCTTAAATGCTAGGAGTGCTTTTGCTCGATATACTCGTTCGATCCCTGAAACGAAATCTTAGCAAATATACACACTCTAAAATCTTTAAAATAATCCTTAAATTAAATATTCCTTTTATTAAACTCATTTATTTTATTATTCTTATTAAAACTGAGACGGGGTGTTACATCCTTCCTTTTCCAAATAAAATGTCATCATTCGGAACTTTCCTACTTTTTGTACAGTATTGAGGGGTTCATTTATTTTATTTTTTCATGAAAATAATAGAGAAATGATAAGTATTTCATTTATAACCTGATAAGCATTAAATTATGGGAAAAATGAAATGAATAATTTGTAGGTATGACGAAATTAAGAAATTGGATTATCCATCAACTCTTTTCATTTGCAGATCCATTATAGATTTTCAGTTTCACATTTCTCATGTTTTTCTTTGTGAATGATTTCAATTGTCTTCTTTTCTATTTACGAATTGTGTATATTTTATTTTGTTTTAAAGGTTAGATCAATGCACTAAATAGATGACTTTTTTTCTCCTAATATCAACTTTTTTATGAATTTATATCATTTCTTGTTGCATTCATCCTAAAAGGTGATATCCACTTAAATTTATTCAATCTGATTTTTTTTTTCTAATTTTAAATAATGTATGATTGTGAGGCTATGACTTCAAAATTATCAATATTCATTTTACCGTTCTGTTTTCTGCTAAAATATTTTCTCTCTGTGTTGAAAAATTTATAGTTTTGATGGAAGTTCCAAAACAGATTGTAATAGGATCAGTCAGGCCTATTAGCTGACTGATGAAGTAGATATCAGATTAGGATGACCAGTTGAGATGTATAGACAACTGATGTAACAAGATAGGTCACATATTGAGGGGGAACTCAATATGTAAAGGTTTAGTCAAGAAGATCAGAAGATCAGAAGACCAGAAGACCAGAAGACCTACATCAGAAAGAGAGAGAAGACGAGTCTGCAAGTTGTGCTAAGACAACCTGCATCAGAAGACTTGATCAGATGGGTTGATCAGCATGGACTGATCAGGTCAGCCCTAATCTGGTGTTCACAAGAAGGACACTAAGATATACACGTGCATCAGACACGAAGAATGTCAACCTAAGTTGGTAAATCAAACACTGAATAACTGTACTTGATAACCAATGAGAGCAAGACACGTATGTACGGAACTGACAACTGCAGGACGAGGTGCTTCGAGTCAAATGGCTAGAAAGAACAAGTTTCCATGCTTTCGGTCATGTCGCCTCTGTGCACATCAAATCGGGCCTGCAAACCTACCTTAAATAGACCGAAATTCGAATTGCGCTCCAACGGTTAGTTCGATTTCGTGCCTATATATATGGGATCAAACCTTCATAGTAAGGTTACAGAAATTATCATCAAGCTCAAGCACAAGCAAATTTCCGCACGAAGAACACTAAAGCGAAGCATATTTTCTAAGTCTTCATCCCATTGTTCTTAGCATAGAATACTCATCCTCTAGCTTTAGGCTACTTAGACGATAGGATAGTATTCCAGTTGGAACGTTACAAATCTTATACCCAAACACAAGTTAGGTTAAGTTTGTTATAGCAAGATTTCAGTCTAGGGTTTCTAGATCTGATTTCTGGGATTGGTTGAGTGAGAACTCGTGAAACATCTGTTGGTTGTACTGTGTTGGACTAACACATTAAACTAAGTCCAGTTAGTTAAGTTGGTTCCCCTGCTGATAGGGAAGAGTGAACGTAGGACAAGTTGTTCGAACCACTATAAATCTGTGTGCCTTTATCTTGCTTTACACTTAACTGCACACTAGTTGTTATCTGCATGCATATTCTGAATCTGGTTCAGATTAGCATCAAGCTACTGAACTGATCAGCTTGACACTTTAGTCATCTGATCTAAAATAGATTGATCAGAAATCTGATTGAGTAAAACTGGTTTTCACACGGGTTAACTAATCTTCCGCACCATCAGTTAAACTGATCAGGCATACTTGCTAATCACACCTGATCCACGAAAAGTTTTAGAAGTCTATTCACCCCTTCCCTCTAGACTTCTACCCTCACGAAAACCAGTTCGGGACCTACAAGTGGTATTAGAGCAGTGGTTCTTCCGACCATTAGCTTTGAGTATCATCGGTTCTTGAGGAAGAACTTTTGTGGTCACTTGAACTGATCTTGAAAAACTGTTTTAAAACTCATACTTTACAAAACCACCACAAGCATGGATAACACTTCAGGAATGCATCATAATTTACCCATGTTTTCTGTTGATGAGTATGCAGATTGGTCTATCGACATGAGAGACCATCTGGGAGTGATAAGCAACAGAATGGATGAGATTCTTGAGATAGTACCGATTATCATCTATCACTATAATCCAGTTGAAGCAGGAGATCCTACTCAACCAGTTGGAGCAAGAATCAGAAAGAGTCCATCTCTGATGGATGCGGATGAGAGGAAATTGTCAAATCTGGATACTGTTGCCAGACATCTCATCATGAAGACTATGGATTCTACTACACGAGAAAAGGTGAAGTACCAAAAGACTGCTAAGGAAGTATGTGATACACTTGCTGAAATCTGCAGAGGAAATGAACAGATTAAGGACACCAGACTGCAAGCTGAGCTGGTGATATTTGAGAAACTCAATATGCTACCGAATGAAACAGTTGATCAATTTGATGGAAGGATCACTCGTGGAGTCAACCGACTTCGTGATCTAGGACGCGTAATGTCAAACAAAGATATCAACTACAAGATTCTCAGATCACTGACCAAGAAATGGGATACCAAGGTGACCGTGATTAAGGATTGTCAAGATATTGCTACTATGAAGCCGAATGACCTAATCTTCAGTTTGAAAGCCCATGAGTTCGACCTGATTGAGAGAGGACAAGGATCAGATGATGTCCCCTGGCCAAGTCGCTACAAATTCTACTAAATCTGTTGCATTCAAGCAACAAAGAATAGCGATTCTTAATTGTTGAACCGATTGGAAACATCATCAGCCAGGCCGAACAGATTGCACTACTAACGAGAAAACTTGAACGAACAAATGTTCAGATGGGCAAGTACAGAAAGTTTTACGATGACTATCCACGAATCAGAGGAAGAGATCGAAGTTCTTCTGACAGATCACAAGAAAGGTATCGTTCTTCAGATAATAGGGATAATAGAAGAGATGAACGAAAAGTCGATCACATAGATGAAAGGAAAGATGATGGTAGAGAGGATCGCAAAGAGAACAGACGAGATGAGAGATAATATAAGAGAGGTTCTGATTACAGACAAGGTGGAAAGTCTCCTGACAGAGCATACAGAAGAAATGATTCTCCCAACAGGCGATTCACGGAGATTCAAGGGTTTTACTTCGCGTTAAAACTAGGTCACTTCTGATCTTGATTGCCCGATCGACTCCCAAGGAAAGAGAGGAAAAGCATAACAGAAGAGAACAAAGGTTCCGAGACAGAAAAGCAATGGTTGCCGACACATCTGGCATCGATGATTCTTATCTGCCTTCAGAAGACTCAGGCTACTCATCTGTTTAAGATTTTTGTCTGATTACCACAACTGATGATGTTGATGATATGAACTTCTCATCTGATGACGACATATGTCTTATGGCCAGAGAAGCAGATCAATATGAGGTAATTTATAAACCTTCAGTGGTTCCCTGTTCTACACCTGTGTTGCTGGAGAGATTAACCTGCAGGTCTACAATGACCAATTGCTTGATGATCTCTCTAATGCAATAGATACTTATACATGAGTGGAAGTTGAGAACGATAACCTAAGGGCTGAGAATATCCGGCTTGTCAAGGAAATTGAGGCAAGTAAAGCAGCTGAACTAAAATCACAAATCTAAGTTTGATGAAAGATGACTACTAACTGAGTTTGTGAAAAAAGTCGATTCTTCTTGATCGTAAAGCCGATTAAGGAACAAGCGATTGACTCTCAATGAACTACAAGTTGGAGAACTCAAAGTCCTTCAGGCTAAGTTTGATGAACTCTTCCGAATGCATGAGAATCTGAAAACTACTAAGGACAGTTTGAGTAAGAAAATAGAGGTTTTTGTGAAATCATCTAAGACTGTTCAAGATCTGAACAACTATTTTCGTACGCCAACTGATAAGAAGGGAATTGGTTATGTAAACCCTTCTGGACCCTCAAAAGCCTCGTTTGGTTCACATCAGAAAAGTGTAACCAAACGAGTTTCTGATCAAGATACACGAAATGCCAAATCTGTATCAGATAAGGGAAAAGGATCGGTGACTTTGGGGCAAAGGCGTAATGTGGGATCGTGAAAGGGAAGCAGAATGGACCCCAACTGATCAGACATCAGTCGAGGGATCAATAGAAGAATCTTGTTCATCTGAAGAGACCTCAGATTGGGATACCAAATCGCCAGAGTATGTTAAGAGTTCGACCTGGACCATCTAGCGAGGGATGTCCTTGGTTGAAGGTCTCCCCAACTAAAGTCAATCGAACTATGGAAGGGCGAATTCAAAACCCCGTGTTTCCTACTTTCATGTGTTCGACATTTTCAACAACGCAAGTGTTTCATACATAACAATGGGAAGAGTCGGTTGAGAACCTTCGATGCCAAGTCAGATGAGGGTATATTCTTAGGATATTCCTCAATCAGCAAAGCATTTAGGGTTTTCAACAAACGAACCCTAGTTGTGGAAGAAACATCTCATGTGGTCTTGATGAGTCATCATCTGATCAAGAGAAATCTTCCTCAGAACAAGATGCACCTAATAGACCAGAATTGCTGAAAATAGATCAGTTAAGGCTCAAAGAAAAGGATCCAAAATACGCCATCAGATAATGCTCTTAACTTTGACCTTGACGATTCACCACCAGTCGATCGATGGACCCCAAAGGTACGCATAATCATTGCTGAAGAAGGTTCGGCACAATCGAGATAGTAATAACCGAACCATTCGTTCGGGGGAACACTGATGTTCATGGACAGACTTCAACACATGATGAGTCCAACATCAGCTGAGATATGTCCATGCCAAGTGGATCCTACTCAAGTACCTCTCCCAGTCTCTAGTGATGAATCTTTATCAGAAGAGGATGATGTTTTCCAAACTGATGATAATCAGGATAGAAGGACCTGGATAACCAGTCATCCAACTGACCTGATCATCGGAGACCCATCTGATAGAGTCAAAACTAGACATCAGATTGGTGAAAGTGCAATGTATTGTTGTTATCTGTCTTTGAAGGAACCACTCACAGTTGAAGAAGCTCTACAAGATGCAAGCTGGATTCAAGCCATGCAAGAAGAACTAGAGCAGTTTGAAAGAAATCAAGTTTGGGAACTTGTAGACAGACCAACTCATCAAGATGTGAGTGGCAATAAGTGGGTTTTCAAGAACAAGAAAGATGAGCACAATGTGATAACCAAAAAATAAGGCAAGACTTGTTGCTAAGGGATACTCACAATCAGAAGGGACTGATTATGATGAAACCTTTGCACCAGTCGCTCGCCTGGAAGATGTTAGGTTGTTTCTAGCTTATGCCGCTCATAGGGGATTCACGGTGTATCAGATGGATGTAAAGAGTGCATTCTTAAATGGGGTACTAGCTGAGGAAGTTTATGTTGAACAACCTCCTGGCTTTGAAATGAGCAACCAAGTGTACCGCTTAAGAAAAGCTCTTTATGGACTGAAACAGGCTCCCAGAGCATGGTATGATACACTATCCCAGTTCTTGATAGAAAATGGTTTCACCAAGGGCTTGATTGATAGGACCTTGTTCAGAATTAAAGACGGTGAAGATATTATGATGGTTCAGATCTACGTGGACGATATAATTTTTGGTTCTCCAAATCAGAAGCTATGCGAGAAATTCAGTAAACTGATGCAAGGGAAATTTGAGATGTCCATGATGGGTCAGATGAGCTACTTTCTAGGTCTTCAAGTCAAACAAGCTCAGACCAGGATCTTCATCTGTCAAGCGAAGTACACAAGGAACTTGTTGGCTAAGTATGGAGATCAGAATTGCAAGGAAGCCAGAATTCCAATGACGACTTCATTCAAAATGGATCCAGATGAAGGTGGTAAGAAAACTAATCAGAAAGAGTATAGGGCTTTGATTGGATCTCTATTATACCTGACTGCCAGCAGACCAGATATAACTTTTACAGTAGGTGTATGTGCCAGATTTCAGGCAAGTCTTAAGCAAAGCCACCTGGAAGCAGCTAAGCGGATTCTTAAGTATCTGAAGGGTACTGTAAATCTCGTTTTATGGTATCCAGCAGATGATAATCTAGAGCTTAGTGGGTACTCTGATTCTGATTATGGAGGTTGTAGAATAGACAGGAAATCAACCTCAGGTACCTGTCAGTTTTTAGGAAGCAAACTGGTCTCTTGGTTCTCAAAGAAGCAGACATCTGTTGCCACGTCTACTACCGAAGCAAAATATATGGCCGCAGGAAGTTGTTGCTCCCAACTGCTCTGGCTATGTCAGCAGCTGAGGGATTCTAATATTGTAGCTACGAATGAGCCTATTTTCTGTGACAGTAATAGTGCAATTGTCATCACTCAGAATCCCGTTCTGCACACGAGATGCAAGCATGTGGACATCAGACACCATTTTATCAGAGACCATGCAGAAAAGAAAAACATCAGAATGAAAAATATTCATACTGATAAGCAAAGAACTGACATCTTAACCAAGCCCCTAGTTGAGGTCAGATTCAGAGAGCTATGTAATGAGCTAGGACTACTGGACTTAGGAGAAGAAGTACTAGATTACTTTGGTGGATTAATCTCTAACACCAGTTGGTTAAGAGACTGATCAGGTAAGAAGGTCAGATGAAGGGGGAACTTCATCTGATAAAAAAATATCAGTTGGGAACTGATCAGAGAGCAATGTCAGTTGAGGACCCCAAGTGACTAAGGGTTTCAGATCAGAAGGAACCTAATCTGAAGGATAAAACATTGTTGGGAAAATTTTACTGAGGCTTAGGTTACACAGAAAGGTCAACAGGAATCATATTAGTCAGACTCGACAAATGTGGTAACTAATTGATTACGATATCAGTCAGTCATATACGTTTTCTGATCTTGTTTATCTATTTTTCTATCACCTGATATGTGTTATCTGATTTAGCTAGTCATCTGAGCTTATCCATATATGTGTGATCATTGTTGTGCACATTACTTTATGACGTCATGCCTGCAAGCATTAAATGCGGACGTGGGATTTATGTAATAAATGTTTTTATTGCGAGTTTTTAAGTCCAAAAGTCTGTAGCCTCTTAATCCTCAACCGCACGATCAAATAATTTTTCAACCGAATAATCTTGACCATCTGTTTTAAACACGGATACTCAAGTTTACAAAAATATTCGTGCAAAATATTTTCCCTCCTATCTATTTAAATCCTAACACTAGTTTGAGAAAAACTTTTCATCTACTTATCTTCAAATTTTCAGACTACAAAACTTTACCAAAACCTTCTGCGATTCAAAGAGTGATTCAATCAACAAATTTTCAAACTCCAAATTGCTTACTTTGGTAATTCCTTCTAAATGTTTCTAATATTTATATGCTAGGGTTATACGTTTTGTATGTATCATTCTTTTATATATAAGAGTGAACTGAATTTGTATGCTGATATTTTTTTTTCTTTGCATAATTTGATCAATATGCTTATTTGGAATAGATACTCATATGAATGTTTCACGTTTCACTATTTCATGCTTGGAATTGCTTATATGTATGTGAACTTTCATAGCCCTAATTTTGAGTATTTATGCGATTTCAGATATGGCAACATCTAAGACATCCACTGAGAACTGTGACTATACTTCAATGGTTAAACAAGTAATTGATGAAAAGTGTGTCATATTCAACACAACAAACAATCCTGAATCGAAGGAAATTTTGGATTGTCTTAGAGCATGCAGACTTGAGCAGTTTTGCTTTCGGCACTTGAGTAGTGTGCATATCATAGAGTCTCTGGAATTTTTGAGGAAGTTGGAAGAGAATGAGAACAAAGAGTTATACTCGTTTGTCGGAGGAAACAAAATCGATGTCACCAACGATGACCTTAGATGAATATTTGGCTTACCCACTGGACGGAATTATCTAGATGAGTTCACCGCGGGGATGTCAAACAAGGAGTATTTACAGAAGGTGCTGCTCAGGCCAGGGAACATTACAAACATCACCAATGTCAAGGTTCCTTACCTGAAGAAGAAGTACATATTGCTCTTTGAGATCGTGTCAAGAGTGATTCTGGGAATTGCTTTCAGACCAGATGCTCTAACTCAACAGAAGCAGCATGTCATGACTGCCATTATTGAGAAAGCTCCCGACATGAATTGGATGGGGCTATTCAAGAATCGTCTGTTGCAGGAAACCTCTAAATTCGTGGTGAATGAGAAGAATCAAGTGGTGTTGTCCAAGAACATCTGCAACATTCACAAAGTTTCAATGATTCTTGCTGATAAGATGCCAAATTATCCTTGGTCTGAGGCTGGAAGGAAGCCATATCAGGAGAAGTTTAAGGCTCTGCTGCACAAGGACAAAGAACTATCAGGTCAACGGGATGACGACCTAACTCCCTATGTGCCCAAGAGCAAGAAGGACAAGGGTCCTGCCTCATCTGTGCAGTCTGAGGCACAAGGCCAACCCAAGACTAGGGTCTTCAAGAGGAAGCAGTTGGCCAGAAAACCAACTAGGACAGCTGAAGATGTGAGTGAGAAACGCCAGAAAAAGCTCACTGCAATGCTGCCGAAGAAGGTTGGGATGCCGTCTGGAGGTCTTCGGGATGAAGACAGTGACGTTGAAATTTTGGAATCTGGTGGTGAGATGCTGATCGAGCAGGCTGGTGAGGAGTCCATTGTAAGTTCTGAGCGAACGGTCAGTACGGAGCAAGAACTAACGAATGTGGAGAAAACTGGTCAGATAGAAACTGGTGAACCAAAAGAAGAAGCTCAAGATGAGTCTGAACCTTCTGACTCAGCTCATTTGAGTTCTCTTTTCAAAGGCCATGAACCCACTCATTATCCCAGATCACCTATTCCTCCATCTCCTCAACCTGATATACCCTTACCCTCACCTCCCAGCAACCCTCTTCCCCAGTTCAACCTGTTCAACCTGACCCCACAAGTACATCTGAGCAAACTCCAACCATTGTGGTTCAACCTCCAGTACTAGCTCAACCTGAAATACCTCAACCTGAGCCTACTGGACCTCAATCTGAACCCATCTCTATTCCTTCACCCGTTCACCCATAAATTGCCGCTGAGCCTGAGCCATTCAGAGAAGCCACTCCTGACATTCAGACGTCTCAGCAGAAGGTCATGTTTATGTCTATCACGCACAACCCATTCAACACAAAAACTGTGTTCGAATCTCCTGAACCAGAGAAACCGATTGTCAAATTTATGAGGAGAAGGTTGAAAATTTTCTGACCAAGAACTTTTCCTTTCTGGTGGATCATCCGGGTGTGCGAAAGATTGTGGCGGATGCCCTATTTTGGAGGGACGCTCGGTTGCAGCATATCGAGGACTTTCTGATGGTCCTGGATGCTTATGGAAAGGATGAGTTTGTTGACATGGAGCTGAGGATGAAAAACCTGACAGGCTTGGGAAGTGTTACCTAGTTAGCAGCAGACACTGATGTCGCCTGGTTAGTTAACAAACTGGTTGGGTATCCAGAAATTGAAACTGAGGAGGAAGAATGTCAGACATAATTGGATACTATGCCAGTTGTCGATGAACCAGTCGAGGGTGCTACAGATGAGACCCTGACTGGTGAGGCACAAACATCTGCTCCCGTCTACGTGATTCCGCCAGAGACCTTAAATCAAGTCACAATGTCTATTTTGGATGGGGTAATGGCATCTGTTGAAACTCAATTCAACACACTTGCTGCAAATTTGCTTGTTCAAATGGATGAAAGAACTAAGCAGCTGGTTGAAGCTGAGAGGAATCAAACTCCGAAGAAGCTGTCGGAAATGCATTCTGAATTTGCCTTAAGCGAGATGGCCAGAGTAGAAACCTTGATGCAAAAGCTGGGCCTGGAGGTGTCTATGTTGTTTGATGTCAGAGTCCTTATGGAAGAAGAGTATAAGTCTCTCATGCAGGCGGACTCCAGTTTTGAAGCCTCGGTCAGGAGGTTTGAGGTTTTTATCTCTGTTGCCAAGAAGGCATTGGAAGAAGCAGTTTCAAAAATGCTTGGACCGGCTCCATCTTCTACCTCATCTGTCAGGATTCAATCATTGGAGGTAGAAGACCTGAAGAAGGAAATGCTGACTCTTTTCACGACCTTGGAGAAGAACATCCTACTCCTTTTTGATGCAACCAAAAAGGGGGAAGGAAGGGATGAAGCTGGAACATCAGAAAAACTCTAAGAAGGTCAAGGTCAGCTAACTATAGGGACTGCTGCTGCACCAACTCAGGCTACAGAATTGGCAGATACTGAACTAGCTGAGTTGTTTTCAATGATTGAAGAGCACACTAAGCAGCTTGATCTTCAAGATAAAGCTATGTCTGAGCAGAAAACAACTATATCTAACCTCAAGAGTCGACCGAATTAAAGATTTTTCATCGACTGTTCAGAAATGACTACAAACTGAGGAAGAAGCCAAAAATCTAGAATTAGCCAGGAAGTTAGAAGAAGAATTCGCTTCTGAATCAGCAGAAGCAGTTGGTGAGAGAAAGAAGATGCAAAAAGGAAAGCAAGCTAAAGAAGTCAAGAAGAAGACAGTAGTGACCAGGTATGAACTGTTACTCACATCTGAGCAGATCAAAGAACAACAGGATCAGATCAAGAGAAGGAAGGTCATGGAAGATGCTCTCAGAAGGAAGAAGTTGCGTGAAGCTGGAGGTCTGGAGAGGGCCTTCAGAAGGAAGCAGAAGAAGAAGGTTGCTGTGACCGGTGATGAATTTGATGACAAATCGATTGAATGAGCCCTTCCTGCCAGCATGGATGATGTACTTATTTGCAGGGAGGATCTTCGCGAACCATGGAGGGTCATAAAGACTGATTGGTTATGTGATGTCTTTATGATACATCGAGTTCCAGAAGAGAAAGATGACATGCTATTTGACGAAATCTTTCCGGACTGGCTTGAAGCGAAATATCCAGCTTTCTATCAAGAGGTCATGAGACAAGGACAGATTATGACGATAAGACCTTCTGCTCTCAGATATGAATTTCTGATGCCTCCTCTGCAAAGAAACAAATACGATCCAGTTGCGTTCAGACAAGCTTATATCGATGCACTAGAAAGAGGAAACATAATTGAGGAAGATCGCTAGAAGGAAGTACTTAAGAGGATGTACGACATATTCCAAGTTCCTGAAGGCTTGAGGGACAAGAAGTAAGCAGAAGATTGGTTCTTAGGACAGAATGTTAGGTAATACTTTTTGCAAATCATTTTTGTACTTGTAAGATATAAATCCATCAATGAAATGAGTTACCTGTTTCTGATCCTAAGACATCATCTCAATGTTTTCTGAGTTTTGTTTCTCGTCTTTATCTTCTTTATGTTTATCCATTTTTCTGATTTATTATTTTGGTTCCATCAAAAAGGGGGAAATTGTTGGGAAATTTATAGTTTTGATGGAAGTTCCAAAACAGATTGTAATAGGACCAGTCAGACCTGTTAGCTGACTGATGAAGTAGATATTAGATTAGGATGACTAGCTAAGATGTATAGACAGCTGATGTAACAAGATAGGTCACATATTGAGGGGGAACTCAATATGTAAAGGTTTAGTCAAGAAGATCAGAAGATCAGAAGACCAGAAGACCTACACCAGAAAGAGAGAAAAGACGAGTCTGCAAGTTGTCCTAAGACAACCTGCATCAGAAGACTTGATCAGATGGGTTGATTAGCATGGACTGATTAGGTCAGCCCTAATCTGGTGTTCACAAGAAGGACACTAAGATATACACGTGCATCAGACACGAAGAATGTCAACCTAAGTTGGTAAATCAAACACTGAATAACTGTACTTGATAACCAATGAGAGCAAGACACGTATGTACGGACCTGACAACTACAGGACGAGGTGCTTCGAGTCAAACGGCTAGAAAGGACAAGCTTGCATGCTTTCGGTCATGCCGCCTCTGTGCACATCAAATCGGGCCTGCAAACCTACCTTAAATAGACCAAAATTTGAATTGCTCTCCAATGGCTAGTTCGATTTCGTGCCTATATATATGGGATCAAACCTTCATAGTAAGGTTACGGAAATTATCATCAAGCTCAAGCACAAACAAATTTCCGCACGAAGAACACTAAAGCGAAGCATATTTTCTAAGTCTTCATCCCATTGTTCTTAGCATAGAATACTCATCCTCTAGCTTTAGGCTACTTAGACGATAGGATAGTATTCCAGTTGGAACGTTACAAATCTTATACCCAAACACAAGTTAGGTTAAGTTTGTTATAGCAAGATTTCAGTCTAGAGTTTCTAGATCTGATTTCTGGGATTGGTTGAGTGAGAACTCGTGAAACGTCTGTTGGTTGTATTGTGTTGGACTAACACATTAAACTGGGTCCAGTTGGTTAAGTTGGTGCCCCTGCTGATAGGGAAGAGTGAACGTATGACAAGTTGTCCGAACCACTATAAATATGTGTGTCTTTATCTTGCTTTACACATAACTGCACACTACTTGTTATCTGCATGCATATTCTGAATTTGGTTCAGATTAGCATCAAGCTACTGAACTGATCAGCTTGACACTTTAGTCGTTAATTGATGTTATTCAATTATAGAACTTGTATAGTGTATGAGATTTAATTTTTAAAATTAGTAGATTGTCAAAATGATTAATGATTCAATTAAATTAAACATTATATAACTTTACAATTTAGTTAATAAATTTAACTGACAATAAATCGGTGGATCATCTAAAAATATTGTAGATCAAGTTAATATTCTCATTACACAAGTTTCAATTATATTTATTTCAATTTAAAATATATTCATAATACAATTTAGAAATGATATATATCTATAAAAAAAAAATTTGCTCCCTCGGTCCCAACATTTTGTTCACATGTAACGTGACACACATATTAAGACGATGGAATAATGAGTAGGGTTTTGAGAGGTCATTTTGTAAGTCTTTATGAATAAAGTAAATAGACGAATTGTGTTGTGTGTATGTGTGGGAACAAAAGTAATGACATTTTGTGTAAATTTATGACTATTGTGAGGGTGTAGTTTAAAAAGGATTTTTCATTTTTAGGGTGTTAACATAATGTTGGGACGTACCGAAAAGGAAAGGTATGAAAAAAATCGTGGGACGGAGGTAGTAAACAATAAACTTTTTATTTAAACAGTAAATATTATTTTATTTTACCAATAATATATGTCATATTCTATTATTCCTAATATAATTAGATCATATTCATGATTTAGCACATAATTTTATTATGAATTTAGATTAATTAATATCCATTTAATCTTGAATTTATGTAAAATTAAGGATGAACTATAATGAATTAAGAATGGTTGGTCTTATAGAGATTAATAATATGTTGCGGACTCTTAACAAGTCTCTGCAGGACTTTGAGGGTATGCCAATCCCGATCCTAATTTTTCATCTCAGAATATATTCTTAATGATGGAATTTGCGTACAACATATTAGAATTGAAGATTGAGTATGGGTATTTAGTATTTACTGAGTAGACTTAGTGATGAACAACACAATCATTATGAATCAATACACAAGTTCATTCATTATGATAGAGGTGGGGTAGTTTTTAGGTATGAATACAGTGAAATTAGAAAAACATTTATATGGAAAAAGTTTTGTACATGTTTGAGGTCTAATGGTAATATTTTCATTAATGTAGCATCCAGTGGTATATCTTCACTTCTCTGCTCATTCTAGGTTTGTCATTCCAATTAATGATATCGAAGATTCTATTTGCAAGTTTTAATCAGGATGGTCATCTTGCCGAGCTTTTGATTAAGATCGATCTCAATATATAGGATAAAGCTCTGCTTTTAAATAGGTATTGTATTGAAGTACTTGATACTACTTTGAAGGATATTATGCATCTGGAGGGTCCGTTATCTTCTGGATTGTATTTTCATGATGAGAATGTTGTGTTTGGAGGCGATTTATGACAGATATTGTCAATTACTCAAAAAGGAACGAGACATGATATGCTCAAGCTATGATAAGTTAATCTCTTTTGTGGAAATATTGTACCCTACTGAAACTTACAAGGAACATGTGGTTGCAGAATTTGTAATCGGTTGATTGTTTAAACAAATTGAAAGTTTTTTCTAATTGGATAACATCTATTGGAGATGGAAGTATATGATCATAAACTGAGTTATGGTTTTGATGTACAAATTCCGGATGGTACTTTTTTATAGGTGGTGATGATCTGATCGGTTTTATTGTTGATAGTATTTATCCTAATTTTAAAAACATGATGAACGATCACGATTATTTTTAGAATAGATCAATTATGCTTCTACTTTGGATGTTAGGTCCATAATCGATCATATGATTCGGTCGAATGAAAATGAATCACATACTTATTTGAGCTCTGATAGCCCCTTACTGTGTTAGTTTAAATGTTGATCATCTATCTAATGTGTGTACTCCTGAATTATTGAATAGTCTAAAGTATTCGAGTGTTCTTAATCACGAAATAAATCTCAAAATTGGAACATCGATAATGTTATTAAGAAATATTGATCATTCAAGGGGTTTTTGCAATTGCAATGGAACCAGGTTTAGTCTTTTAATATTATCATTTTTTTTATTTTTCCCTCATATTTTAAAGGTTGGGTATTTATTAATTCATTAAATTTGTAATGAAATATTATTTTTCAATATGTAGGTTGGTTATTACGAAGATGAGTGATAATATTCTTGAAGTTAAGGTTCTATCACGAAGTAATACTGGATAGTTAGCTTTGATACCTAGGCTTACTTTGGCTCCTTTTGGTCACAGATTGTCATTTAAATTTCAATGAAGACAATTTTTGTTGATTGTTTCATATGTTATGTCTATAAATAAAAGTTAGGGACAATTGTTTTCTAATGTAGGAGAATTTTTGCAGAAGTCCATTTTTAGTCGTGGACAACTGTATGCAGTTGTTTCCCAGATAACAAAACTCTAGGGTTTGAAGATCATATTGTGCGATCATGATAATCATAATTGTAGTATCACAGAAAATGTAGTTTTTTATGAAGTTTTTAGGAATATATAATTCTGTAATAATAATTATTCAAATGTCATGACTTTTTCATGATGTTTTATTTTTGTTAAAGTCCTTATCATATAGGATTATTACAATATCATTTATTTAAAATATTATATATAAATAAATTATTATATTTTCTCTAACACATTATGATGAGCCTGCTGGTTGTCAAATAAATGTTTAACATGCAAATATTATATTATCTTATACACATAAATATATATTTTTGTGAATTTTTATATTATAGCAAGACACTGATAAAAGCTATTTGTTATAAATTTCGTAAATTTAATTTAGTAAAATATATGTCAAAATTATATGTTTTAAAAATTAATCGATATTTTACTCATGAATATAAATATTACATCAATATTTAAACTTTGTGTAGGTCCCAAAAGGGTTTTGTGAGGGTAGAAGTCTAGAGGGGAGGGGTGAATAGACGTTTTACTCAAACTAAAACTCTTTTTTTAGACCAGATGACAAAGGTGTCAATCGGATGTGGATATACAAGATATATACATGGAATATCGTAGTGCAGAGTGTAAAAGCAGATAAATCACACAAGATTTATAAGACAACTCGTCCCCACGTCCAAAGAGGGGGCACGATAATCCTTGACTTAGTTTAATGTGTTAGTCAACACAATAGAAGATCTTTCAAGAGTTCTCATCAACAACGCAGAAACTAGAAACCTTAGTCGAATCTTGCTTAACAAACTTAACCTAACTTTGTGGGTTTGGGTATAAGATTTGTATGTTCCAAAGATCTATCCTAGTATTTGAAAAAGCCAAAGGATAAGAATTTATCTAAGAAATGGGATGAACACTTAGAAAAAATTTTGATTTGTGTTCTCTGTTTTTGATCTTTGAGGATGATAATTTTTGTAATCTTACTATGAAGGTTGATCCCAGTTAGCCATTGGAAATTTGAAATCGAGGTCCCAGTTAAAACCGAGGCGTCTACAAGGAAGCAAACATTTCATTCAATGCATGGAATAGTGATTCCAAGGCGGGTGTGTTGTTTTGCTTAAGTGAAGCAAGTAAAACAGGATAAAGAAAGAACAAGATTTTATAGTGGTTCGAGTCCAACTCCTACATCCACTCTTCCCTATCATCCACCTCTTAACTCTTAGTTTAACGTGTTAGTCGATGTTTAAGGTTCACACTCAAAGCGGGACTTAACCAAACCCTCCTTCTTGGGAATTAGATGTTTAATGTGTTAGTCCAACAAACTTAACCAACTCTGGGTTTCTTTCAAGAGTTCTCTAAGGTTGGGAAAATCTCTCAACAACATTTGAAATCTGGGTAGAAAACTAGAAACCTTATTTCTTTCTCGAAATCTTGCTTAACAAACTTAACCTTAACTTTTTGTGGGTTTGGGTATAAGACTTGTATGTTCCAACTTGAATTCTATCCTAGTATTTGAGTAGCCCAAAGCTAAAGGATAAGAATTCTATGCTAAGAACTATGGGATGAACACTTAGAAAATATTCTTGATTTGTGTTCTCGATCATCAATGCGGAAATCTTGACTTGATCTTTGAGCTTGTATAATTTTTGTAATCTTACTATGAAGGTTGATCCCATATTTATAATAACGCATCGAAATCGAGGTTAACATATTAGCCATTGAGAGAAATTTGAATTTCGGTCTATTTAAAGGTTTTCGAGGCTTGATTTGGCGTGGTTTAATTTCTTCCGAGGTGGCGTAGTTAACTCGAACTCAAAGCATCTCGTCAATCTCAAATGCTACGACCTTGTCTTGATCATCACGACGATTTTGTGAGTTCCCCCTCAATTTGGACCCCTCAACTTGTTATCCTGTAGATTAGCTTCAAAAACACAAGTTGATAATGTTTTGGCATAATTCATCAAAACTAAAAATATCCCAACAATTTCCCTTTTTTATAATGGCGCTTAAAACATTTAAAAATATGCATTTACAGTGTTTTGTTTTAAAAAATTCTTTAAAATTGGTTTACAAGTACACAGGTCCCGGTTAAAACCGATTTTTAGGAAGCAAACATTTCATTCAATGCATATAAAAAAAGGGTGACAGAGTGATTCCAAATTTTTTACTAAGAACACAAGATTGACATTCGATTTTCTTGTCCAACTCTACTACATTTCCCTTTGGGGCACCTACTTAACCGTGGACTTAGTTTAACGTGTTAGTCCAACTTGATGTAGTTCACACTCGGATGGATCCTCACCGATCGCCTATCGGGATAAGATGTTTTCGTTCACATCACCTACAAACTTCAACTCTTGGGATTTGGGTATAAATTGTTTGGTTTCCAACTAGGTGAGATTTTCCCTTACATTTGTTTGCCTCAAGTTTGTCTTAAGCAGGATAACATTTATGCTTAGATCTAGGGTAGATTCTGAATATTCGTGTTATGTTCTATGGTGGAAATGTAGATGATTTGGCTCTCGGTCTTGATTTCATTTCACACACTTCCACGATCTTACGCTCTTTGGTCGGTCATTCAAATCCATACTATTCCTCTTGACTTATTGTTTTCCTCTCATTCGATCTTCAAGACTTCTTGAGGATCTTCTCGAGTTTTGTCGATCTTCAGAACTTATCTGATCTTCAAGACTTATCTGATCTTCAAACCTAAGTTGATTCTTCGACTTCAAACATATACATATTGAGTTCCCTCCATATGTAACCTATCACGGTATCAGATTTACGGTTTTTCGATATCGATTTCTTGTTACATCATTTGTCTATACAACTCACTTTTGGTCATCTATCTCGATATCTAATTCATCATTTGACCTTCCGATTCTTCCGATCGGTGGCTTAGCTTTTCTTTTCAACGAAGTCTGATTGATCCTATTACAATCTGTTTTGGAACTTCCATCAAAACTACAAATTTCCCAACACTTTATTATAGATACATTATAACAATAATACAACATATGTAATACAAAATAATGTTAATTGAAAAAAAAATTATTTCACCATTGTTAGGGTTTTTACCAATTACAACGTATCCTTTTTTTTATTTGCACTACAAGATATCACATTTTAAAATTTTGCAATTTGAAACATTTGCCCGATTTGAATCTTCGATGTAAGTTGTCTTATTTTAAGCAACAATTGAATAATGTGATTCCGATTACGGAGCTGCTACATAGATCATTAAATGTAAATGTCGATCTTCAAGATGAATAAAAATATATTT
This sequence comes from Stenogyne calaminthoides, assembly GCA_037126765.1. Taxonomy (NCBI): domain Eukaryota; kingdom Viridiplantae; phylum Streptophyta; class Magnoliopsida; order Lamiales; family Lamiaceae; genus Stenogyne; species Stenogyne calaminthoides. The sequence continues at coordinate 21,452,079 of JBBCBC010000021.1, forward strand.
TTTTCATTTTTTTAATTTGATTTTTTTTTTAAAAATATCGATATATATATTTTTTTAATTTAGGAATGGAACCCCCACTCATCCTGACAAAAAATATGTTCTTATTATTTCTCCCAAAAAAACTTAAAAGAAGAACGCTAAATCTCCTACCAAATTGCAGCTCCAAATTTTTAATATAAAAATATAATTTAGATATTTTTTTTTTTTTTTTTGATTTTTTTTTAAAAAAAATATTTTTTTTAACTTAAAAATATCATTTTATTCAAAAAAACTCTTGACATCCTACCATTTTTTTTTTATAAAAATTAAAGATATTGTTTTTTTACAAAAAATTTTTTTGCTTAAAAATAATTTTTTGAAGCATTTCAAGACATGGCCTTTAAAAATTTTGCAATTTGAAGCATTTCCCTATTTTCTGGTAATAATTTAATAATGTGTCTGCTGGAGCTACTACATAGATGTCCATATAGGATGTCACGATTGAAGAATAAATATATTTTTTTCATTTTTTTAATTTGATTTTTTTAAAGAAAAATAGTATCTAAAAATTATTTTTATAATTTAAGAAAATAACCCACAAAACTCATCCTGACAAAAATATGCTCTTATTATTTCTCCCTAAAAACTTAAAAGAAGAACGCTAAATCGCTCATCAAATCGCAGCTTCAAAGTTTTTAATATTTAAAAATATATTTTAGGTATTGCTTTTTCTACAAAAATATTTTTGAATTAAAAAAATATTTTATTCACCAGTCTTGATATCCTACGTGGATATTTATGTCAACTCTGAGGCCACCCCACTTAATTATTGCCGAAAAATTAACAAATGCTTCTAATGACATAAAAATGTGATGTCTCAGATTGCAAAGAAAAAAATATGTTGTAATTGATAAAAATCTTAAAGGTGGTGATATATTTTGCAATTAACCAAAAACAAAATACTATAAAGTAAAGAATAATTCTTCTTTGCAAAGAATTTTCTTTAACAAATCAATATAATTATGAATAAAATTAAATATAATTTTAAAATATCATAATCTTAGTTTAAAACTCACATTATCATGAATATAAAAAATAAAAAAAGATGTTAATATAAAATTTTATATTAATAAAAAATATTTATTTTAACATATAAAATATTTGATGACAACAATGATCGCACGTTAGCACGGGTGCAATACTAGTAGCACCTAATAGTAATACCTCATGTATAATAGCACTTTTCAGTAATTTTTTCAAAGTTGATTGGTATGACTTACTAAAAAAGTTGTGTTAAATATTATATGTTGATTGGTAGAAAGTATTACAAGTGATGTAAAATATTAAAAAATAATTAACATGTAAAAAATACAAATTTATTATTCTGCTTGATTCATACCCAATTTCATAAAAAAAATTGCAAAATTCATCAAAAAGTGCAGTAACCCAAACCAATTTGCTCCACCATCAAACCAATTTGCAGTAACCCAAACCAATTTGCAGTAACCAATATCATCAAAAGTGCAGTAACCCAAACCAAAATTGAAGTAACCCAGCCCAACAAAAGTGAATGGTGGCCATATCCAAACCTTGCAAAATAGATACATAGTTTTTCAACCCAAAATCAAATGGCAATATCCAATTTTACAACAAATAAATAATCTATCAATTCATCAAACACCTTCAAAGCAAAATAAAAAATCCCAAAGAAACGTCCTTATCTTTGCAAGAATGAACAAAAACTACAAATTTAATTACCCAACAGTGGCAGCAGCCATGGACACGATTTCAAAAAAAATGAACAGAGGCGGCGAAGCAAGGGGAAGATGAGGAATCCGAGAATCGCGAAGACTAGGCCGGTGGCTTTCACGGCGGGCTCCTCGTCGTATGGGCCGCCGGAGACTTCGAAGTAGATGAGAAAAATTAGGGGTTTAGGGTTAGCTTTTTGGCTTTGATGGCGGCGGGGGCGGCGATGGTTGTGAGTGAGCAAAAAAGTTACAGAGTGAGACGCATTTCCACCACAATGATTTAGCTGAAATTTAGGGGTATTTTTGGAATGAAATTATTGTAGGAACGGGTTATTTCTAAGAGCACCCCTGAGGTGGTATTAGGGAAACACTGTTTCGAGACATAAGTAATAGGGGGTTGGCTGATAGCGTCCGGGTCAGAGGGTTTATTTTATGGGCTACCAATCACTTTACAAATTTAGTAGCCCAAGTTTTTTAGGGGTTATAAGCTCCTACCAATCGGGTCCTACTTTTGTTGTGTAGCAAAGAAGGGACCTCCTGCTGATTGGGGAAGTTATAACTCCCCTCTCCCCCCACCCCCCATCTCACTGTTACGTCATCATTCTTACATAAATAATTCAACTCCACTATCTCCAACAACCATTTAAAAGTTATAACCAATGTTTTTAAAATCGGACCGGACAATGAATTGGGTCACTAGTTTGGCCGGTTAAATCATTATAAAAAATCGGATAACTTGAATAATTATGTATATATTATATATTTATATATATTGAGGCACTATTATGTGAGACAGTAGATGAGACCGGGTCTCACACTTGACCCATATTATATCCCCTTAATTGATAAAACAAAAACCCAATTATACCATCAAAGTGAACACGCCCAAATCGAACTAAGAAGGACGCCCCAAATCGAAATAAGAAGGATGGAGAAGTTACGTAAATTGTAATCAAGTCTGATCAACGTTGACTCTGATTTTGATCTCTAATTCAGAGTGATCCAGATTCTAGGCATGGAAAGAGCGCTGATTTCGATCTCTAATTCAGAGAGATTCAGTGTCTAGGCACGGGAAAGAGAGAGGAGCGACGACGGTTGGATTGGAAAGCATATTGATTTTGTCAAATCCTTGAACTTCATGGTTATAATTATCTTTCCGTTTTTTCTCCATTTTTCTTATGATTCTAAGTTTCAATTTGGATTGAATGTGATGAGTTCTAAAGTAATTTTTATTATGAATTCTGTATTTATTTATTTATTTGATCGAAATCTCTATGATTTTCTATTGTTAAGGTTTAATCTTCTATGGTGCAATCTCTTCAGTTTAAGCCTAGAATGTAATAGTGGTGGCAATAGGGTATAAATTTTCCTAGGATCCATGCATATTGATATGTAATATTTCATAGTCTGTTTGATAAGAAAACAGATAGAAAGAGAAATGGGAAGATTTATTGATTTATTATTGCATAGTATAAAAGGATTGAGTACAACCTTTTTAATAAAATTATAGGTTCCATCATTGACAACATCTAAATAGAGACAATAGACATTCATGCCCAATACTGAAATACATTAAGAGATCTAGCTGTATCAATCTTATCTTTTGAATGTTTAGTAAGTTGTCTTCTATCAATTTATGATTCAAGAATATCACATACTACTTGATCAGGAGTATCACTTATTACTTTAGAAGTATCACTATTTTCTAGAATATTATTACGCTGTAATTCATAAAAGGTAGAGTACTATCAAAAGTATTAATGTGTCAAAAGTTTTACTCTCTAGTTACAAAATACATGGAATATTTGTTTATAGTTCGAGAAGCATGTTTTTGTTCAGGAGTAACACATTTTGTTTAAAGAGTATCATTACTTTCTGTAAGACAAACAATACTTAAAATTGATCACAAATATAAATAAAATGTGTCGTACATGTAATTTGAAAAAAAAATATTGAAATAATCACTCCTTAGCTCAAAAATACAGGAAATATCATTTTATGATTATAGAGTATCATGTTTTTATTCAGGATTATCACTTAAAAAATTCAAAAGTAAGACTATTGCTAAAGACAAATAATACTTAAAAGTTGAAACTGGTCAAGGTATAACTTAAACATGGAATAAATGTAAGTTTTAAATTTAATATTGGAATAATATCACTCTTTAATTTCAAAATGCATGAAGTATATATTTATAGTTTGAGAGTATCATTTTTTAGTTCAAGGGTATCACGTTCTGGCTCAGGAGTATCATTACTTTTTGTAAATTTTAAAATTGACCGAAAATATAACTTAAGTGTGGAGTACATGTAATGTAAAACAAATGTTGGAATAGTATCACTCTCCAGTTCCAAAATGCCAGAAGTAACAGTTTATGGATCTAGAGTATTACTCTTTTATTCAAGAGTATCACTTATGAATTCAGAAGTATTACTACTCTTTCTCAAAGGCAAAGAATACTTAAAAGTTAAAACCGATTAAGGTGAAACTAAAATATGAATAAATATTACCTTAAAAACAAATAGAATTAATTACTAGGAGGTGCAAGATCGCTCCTAGTAGTACTGATGCAGCACAGAAGACATGATACAATGTGCAAGACTAAACCTTACGAGAGAATAATCTCATTTTCATTAATAATCAAAAGCTCCCTTTAAAATGTTCCTGAGACGCCTATTTATAATAAATAACTAGGGTTTAAGCCTTAAAAGCCTGACCACTTACAATTACTTAAAACATGAATAAAGTCCTAAACTATAAAATATAAATAAATAATAACTCAAATGCAATCTTATCTCCATCATTGTCTCCCTCTTCGAAAAGATTTGTCCTTGAATCTGAATTAATCTTATCTCCAGCAGTATAATAGAGTCTATTACGCGCTCATCTCCAAGGAAAGCAAAAGTAAAAGCAAAAGTAATTAACATCTCAGGATCTTTAACTTCAAAAACATATGCAGTACGTATGTGGCCCAAAGTCTTGAGACGATAAGCACTCGGGGTTTTCATAGAGGTGCCAAAATAACTATCATTATTAATGAAATAATAGTAATAATTAAATTTAGACCAAAAATGAAAATTAAAAAAAAAAAAAAAAAGTCACGCCTATTGGTTGCAGGCCTAAAGTTGTTTCTCAGCCCAACTTTAACATTACTGTCAAACACCTTATAACAATTCAGCCCTTCCACCAAATTCGTTCCATCAAAATTTTAGAGTTCAAATTTTTATTAAACTCACAATGCTAAAAAATGGCCCAAGTCTCCTAATGGCCCAAACCGACCAAACTTTGAAAACTTACCCCAAGGTCCGTTTGTAAACAGGCCACGACTGATGAAGGCAGGATATTGCACGTTCTCCTCAACGGCCGCACGATCGTATTCTTTGACGGGTGAGGTAAGAAACTACAAGGTGTCACGGCCGGAGTTTTCACACACTAGTGGCCATTTGATCGTGGTAATTAATTGCCCAAGTCATGCAATTAATGTATTGGAGTTTTAGCCCAAATGCCCACACTACAATTGCTGACCCTTTCAATTCACGTGTCTTCTCTGTGAGCCAGCACGACAACTGGTGTTACGAGAAAGATGGGAATAATTTGACCGATTCAATTAATTAAATTAATTTGATCAGCATCTTTGAATCTCCGCTTTGGAAGATCGTGTTTCTTCCTCAGCCACTTCGATTCATCATCTGCAGAAATCTCGGGTCAATCCCAAAGCCGTCGCAGTCCATCGCGGTAAGAGGCGCGGTCGCACTGCCTCCTTCTTCTCCGGCGAAATCCCCAATTGTGGCGTAGCCACATTAAAAATTTCCATAAATTTCCGATGGTGCGACGGAGGCCATCTCTACCCAAGTGATGCAACATCAATGGGCATTTCTGATTTGGAAACCCCAATTTCATTTCGTCAGTGTAACGACGCACGATAAAATTCAGGGGCGCCGCAATTTTGCAGCAACAGAGACGCGGTCGTACTGCCGCCTACGCTGCCAAAAAATTCCCACGCGATCGCACCGCCGCCTCCTTCTCCGTCGAAATCTCAAACCCAGAATGTTCAAGTTTCGATTTGCAAGGAGAAGACAATTGAATCGCCTATCACCACTGTTTCAGGCCATGACGAATCCACTGCTCGCAGTGGCATCAATTAATCATCATTTTTTCAATAGTCCAAATATTTCACTTTGGCTCAATTGATTAATGAAAAAGGTTTATCACATGACGGCGGAAGCGCACTTTCACGCCGATTCAAGCAAACCGATTGCTTGTACACTGTGAATCACCGCATAGCATCACCGCCAGCGGTCACAAATCACAATTCCATGATCTCGCAGCGCGACGCATCAGGAATTTCACAAAAGAGGTAACTAATTCTGTTGCACCACCAGGCCATTGCCCGCAGTGATTTTAATTATTTAGCATCACGATGCCAAAATTCATGAAGGAGACACTCTTCATCAAGAGTTCGACCTTCAAAGTTTGAGAACAACCATTCCAAGGTTAGTCCTCTCATCCCAATACTTAATCAGGATGTCTTTCTTCATTTTTCAGAAAAATGAATTCTCAATAACAATTGTTATTGTTGGAGAAATTAATGATGAGACCGGTCAATGGTCATTCAGATTTGAATTTGAACTTATTTGTGTGGTTCATTGAATCTGGACGTTTTGTAATTCGAGGGATTTTCCTGAGATCACGAGGTCAATAACTGCTCACGATCTTAGTGGGCCTCAACTTATTTCTCCACTTCTTCTGAGTGAGAATTCTTATATATAGGTTGGTTTTTCATTATTTTAAAAGACCATTTTAAAAAACACGCGTAAACTTTTTGCATAGTGTTTTGAGAAAACTTCTGCATATTTTTTATGGATTTCGTTCTGCTCGTACTCCGGTTGAGTTCGCTGAAATTTTCTTTTCAGTGGTGCTACTGAAATTAAAGTGTGAAACCGCTTTTACCTTTTGGGACATTTACGCACGATCATGTGAGCACTATCCAAGGCGTAATTTGTCTTGCGGGGAAAAGGATTTTCTTTGATTCGATTTCTGGTTGTTTTTATTGATTTCGATTTTTGTGCAGTGAAATATATCAACAATTTGACCGTGGTTGCAGCGGCCGGAGTCACGACGGCTGAATGGTATGTGGCGGCATCGCGTGCAACAACCAAGTCGCGCACGGAGGAGGGCTTCGTCGATCTGGGTGTTGGTGCGGTGGCAAGCGGGTGTTTGTCAGAGGTCCAACGATTGAAGGCGGTGGAGGCGCGCACGATTGCAGACGCTATGTCGGTCCGCTGCAGGATTGCGACCGATGACATGACGAATTCGAGACCGCACTAAACATACTTCCAGGTGATTTGTGGTGGTGAATGGTGGTGCAAACATCGATCTGTGTTCGTCGGTGTCGATCTGTTACTATCGGTGGTGGTATGCAATGACGACGGGGGTAGTGGATCGTGGAGTGGAACCGGTGGCGGCTTTGTTGCGGCGACAACAAGGGCTGCCAAAACTGAAGATGGTGGCGGCAACGGCGCCGACAGAGTGAATAACTTGTAGGTCCAATTTAATACCTACTATAACTAAGAGGTCCAACATATTTCAACTAATACTAACACGAGCAAATTGGGTTGTTGAATGTCTGAATTGCCCTTAATTTAGTCAGAATTGTGTTAGATGGTTCCTGCCATATGCACAGTTCGGAAGTGACATGACACTCTTCCCAAAGCTACTAGGATTTATTACATGCCAACACTCCACCTCCCCTCACTGGTTACTCGTTTTCGAAAATAAAAATCAAACAACATAATTCACTCAAATCAAACCAGAAAAAAAATAGAAATATACATTTATCTATTACTTTTATTTTGTGTTTTTCTTAGAGGAGTTGATAAGAACCAAAAATTATAGAAATATACATTCATGTTTGTTGCCATTACGATTTTGAAATTTTCATACCTAAAATCTCAAAATTACATATTTAAAATCTCAAAATTTACATATGTTTGTCTTCATTCAACATGCACATATGCATAAATTAAGATGAATCTGTGCTTAAAAATGTGCATTGATTCATGAAATCATGAACCTATTCATAAAAATGGTGCACATGTTCATGTGAGAAACGCTATAAAACCTCAAGAATATAAGATCTCAGAAACCCATGAAAATTATGAACACAAATTCCAGAAAGTATCACTCAAAAACTCATTGAATGGCGCGGAGAAACCTGTACAAAGAACTCCAAAAATATATTTTTCTCAAATTCAATGGATCCAACAGAAGGAAGTGACCTAAAATCGTCCAAATTCAAATCCCCAAATTGAAGAAAAATAAAATCACCAAATTAGAAGAACATTAAATTACCAAAATTCAAAAACCTCAAACAAGTTACAAATCTCAAAACTGAAAAATTCTTGAATTTCTTCCCAAAGAGAGATGGATTTAAAGAGAGAGGAGACCAATGGTTGTTGCGATGACGGCGGCGTACAACTGGTGGTAGGTGATGGTGGTGAGCAAGTGACGTAGAAACGGGAGTCGCACCACTCCTCGTCGAGGAACCCCAACTATTCCGGCTATTTGAGAACGGCGTTGGTGAGAGCTCTTGAACCCAGATCTGTTATTCATCTATTTTGGCCGTCGGAATTTATGTGCAGGGTGGGGGAGCGTATAAAGGTTGTGGACATATTTTATGGTGGTGGTGGTAATATTTTTGGAAGAGAGGAGTGAAAGAGAGAGAAGGTAGTGAGATAACAGGAGAGGACTACAGAAGTGAGAGGGTGGGGGTATTATAGGGTTTTCATTCCTAATTTTGGATCAGGGAGTTATTTGAATAAAGTTTTAGACCTATGAGTTATTGTGCTCTATTTCTTGGACTTGAGAGCTATTAATTCGCGCTGACAAATCCAGTCTGGGTTCGTCACATTGGCAGTAGCAATCGAAAATTCCATTGATTGCAATAGTCAATTGCGACTAGAGGAAATCAGATTCCTCCTCCGTATCGTAGTCTAATGTCATCATTGATACTTCACAGAATCGTTATTACTATGATTACCAACTGATGCAGCATGAAAGATGTGATACAATGTGCAAGGTTAAACTTTACGAGAGAATAATCTCATTTTCATTAATAATCAAAAGTTTCCTTTACAATGTTCCTGAGACGCCTGTTTATAGTAAATAACTAGGGTTTAAGCCTGAAAAGCCCGACCCACTAATAATTATTTAAAATATGAATAAAGTCCTAAACTATAAAATATAAATAAATAATAACTCAAATACAATCACATAACTAATAAATAAAGCACTCTTAGGTCCAAGAAATTTTTGGAATTAGTCATAGGTCCATAACTAATGATAAAAATCACATAATACCCTTCTCAAAATTCACGCCCCCCTCCATCTCTCTCTTCACACTCTCTTTCTCCCTTTGCAAACCACCCCCCACCCCTTCTCCCCCAAACAAACTCCCAGCCCCCACGGTAAAATCCCCCAGCCCCAACCGCCTCTCCCATCCTCTTCCCTATCCCATTAAATTTCCCAACGCCTCTCTCATCCTCTTCCCCATCCATTAAATTTGTTACTTTCTCCATCCTCTTCCCCATCTGCAGACACCGTCGCCACCTCCCCCCCGCCCCATGCCGCTGCAGTCCAAGCAATCGACACGACACCCTTTGCAAGCTCAACCGCCGCTGCCTGCAAACTCCACTGTCGCCGCTCACCGCCTACAAACTCATTCGCCATCATGCACAGCTTGCAAACCTTCCCACGCTCTGCCGCGGCTCCTCCCCCTTCACGATCTGGAAGCAGGGGGTTTTCACGGTGGTGGTGGTATCTGGAAGCAGCGGGTTTCACGATCTATGCTTCTGGGCGACGATTTTTGAAGATTTGTATAGTTTTGTCGATTTGAAGTTTTTTCATGTGAATTTTTGAAGATTTTGTACAGATTTTATGGATTTTGATGAAATGCAGAATTTTTTTGTTATTTTTGTGATTTGCATTGAATATATTTTTTTTGTTTATTGAAATGCAAGGCATAACAATCTGTAAGAATTTTTTTGATCTGGGTCTGTGGGTTTGGAAATGGAGAATTTGGGTTGATGATTTTTTTTGAATCTATTGGATCTGAAATTGGAAATGCATATGTTCATCCATATGCTGATGAATACGTTCATGTCTATATGAAGACGATGATATGTAGTTTTTTAGATTGTAAATTTTTAGGTTTTAAATATATAAATTATTTACATTTTTTTAATTTTGAAATGTAAATTTCGTAATTTTTCAATTCTGATATGAATTTTGAGATTTTAGATGTATAAATTTTGGTATTTTTATCATTTTTTGAAGATGAATATGTTCATCAATTTGATGAACATGTGCATATCGAAATGGAGTACGGAATATGTAATTTTAATATTTTTTGCAACTTCTGTAATTTTTTAAAATTTTTATATCAAATTTTCAAGACATAATGTTTTTTTTAATTGGATTTTTATGAATGTGTAATTTTGTATAAAAATGAATTTTTTATTGTGTTTTTTGCAACATAAAGATGAATATTAAAAAATAAGGGTATGTTATTTGTAGGACACTTTTGGACCTAAGAGTAATAATAGGTTTGGATGAAGAGTAAAAGTCAAATGGGCTTTGGACCTCTAAGTCATCCACTCAAACAAAAATTGGAATAATGTCAATCTTTAGTTTCAAAAGGCCTGTAGTATCAGTGTTTGGTTTAGGAATATCATGTTTTGGTTCCTGAGTATCACATGTGAATTTGGAGTTCAATTACTTTTTGAAATACAAATTAAAAGCGCCATCTCAATACAAACATTGCTTAAAATTGATTAAAAAAATAGACAAAGAATTAATTTGACTCAATAGTTCCAAAATTCCTTAGTATCGTTTTATGGCACTAGAGTATCTGTCTTGAATACAGAAGTATCACTATTTTATGGAAGTGATCCATGAATTTTAAAGAACAATAATCCTTAAAATTGATCCGAATACAACTCAAGTGCCTAAATATGACAGTGCATGTTAATTTAAAACACATAATTTCACTCTGCACTTTCAAACTATCTAGAGTATCAAATATTGATTCAAAAGTATCATTTTCTGGTTCAAGAGTATTACTCTTTCTGAAAAGACAAATAAAAAGTGATACTTGGTATAAATCAAACTAGTCTTATATCTCTTCTTTTTAAAAAACACATATAGATATAAACTGCACAATAATGAGTTCTCAATGCACAATAATCAACTCTCAATACTTTCTTTGCATTACATTAAAAGAAATCGTAATAAAGTTCAATTTTCCTCTTCTTCAATTTCTTCTTCTTGTTGTGCTAGGATTCCTCTCCCGTTCTCTTTGTGTCTTTCATTTCAAATCAAAAAGTTGACTACAAATTGAAAAAACCATCATAAGTAAGATACAAGTCTAAGAGAGGGAATTAACACAATATAATCGAATATGGACCGCACATGGGGACCTTTAATCTCCGAGTCCAAAAGAAACAGAGACACACTTATGTGAAAAGGTCTCACAGTAAGACGGGACATAATTTGGGTATGACACTTTAACACTTTGAAAGAGATATGTGTTTTGTACTAGTTTGTACCCTGTCTTTGATGCATAATCATCACGTGAAATGAAGTTAAAGCTAAAGAAGAAGAAGTGAAGAACAAATATAGCTCGTCCAGGACAACGCAGTTCTTGTAGCCAAAGAAGACAACACCAATAAAACAAATTAGTATATCCAAATCTTCAATTTGATGTAGATCTGCGTTGTATACATTCATGGTTTTCAAGAAATAGTTATTCAGGGTTGAGCTTTTGAAGTATAATTTTTTTTTTACTTCACCTTAACACATGTGTCTTCATTCTCAGTAGAGTTCATTAGCATCTCCCATAAGCTAGAAAACTACAAGAACCACAATTAAAAACTAAGTTTAATTCTCAACCAAACCAATTGTTTAAATTTTTTGAAAAATCTCACCAATTAAGAAAACCTATCGCAAATTACAACTTTCCTCTGACAAATACCATGAACTTTCCCTCCATATTAGAAAGATTACTGGGGCTTTTCGCGTAACCCTTGTTCTGGGCTGTCTTTCCCGTTCAGCCGCCGCTCCATGGCGAGCGCTGCTCCTACGAGTCCGTCTATGGCATCTCAGGACATGGTTTCGCCCTTGGGCCTAATTCATTGGAGACTCACAGACCCCACGATTGGGGAATCACTCCTCCGCGACCTCCAGGCATTCATTGCCCGACTTTTTATTCAAAATTCGTGGAAACGTTGATTCGCGACCCCCCCTCTTAACGATGCCGATTCAAACATCACCTGACCATCAGTCGACGATTTCACTTGTGCTACACATGGGTAGTCGACCGCACCCTGTGGCGACGGCTGCTCATGCCCTTGAAGCGGCTGCTGCTTCTTTTCAGGATCAAAATTGCAGTGCACAACAGGTCCCTGGGATTCAGGACAGTTCACATAAGCCCCAAATGCAAGCTCCCTCGATTTCAATGCCATTTTTTTCCCTCAAGGTAACTTGCTTATTGATTCAGCGACACAGGCCCATCCACCGAATGCTTCATCTTCTGGTAATGTATCTGACCCCCCTACAAATTTTGGTTTAATTTCGAATTTTAGGTCTAGGAATAGGTCAAATCCTGCTGATATGTTAAATGTTGGTTCTAAATTGCAATTTGCTTCTGATAATTAGGTAATGCACTTGAATTCTGGTTCTGAGTTTTCAAATTTGGGGCCTGGTACTGGTCTGCAGCCTGCTGCACATTTTGATGCCTTCAACCCTGCTTCTTTGAGTACTAAACCTGGTTATAATGCGAAATTGGGAAAGAGAGGTAATGGTTCTTCACTGTTGGGGGCTTGTGATGTCCAACCTTTGCCTGGTATTGATGCATTCCCTCCCCTGGGGTCTGATTTGAACAAGGCAAAGGTACAACAGGTGGTAGGGGTTAAACAGCTTGGATTTGGTTCCCGTGCTTTCGTTGATGCTTTAGCTCCGAAGAAACCGAGTCAGTCTATTCGTAAGGGGGAGTATGTATCGGTGAATATAGATGATGAGGTTCATAGGAAGGGTATCATTGGACTTATTGTATTGAAATCAGGTGCTAGGCCGATTCCAACTACAAAGCTAAAGACTCTTTTAGACAAAAACTGGAACATAATGGGAAATTGGAAACTAGTCACCTTGGGCAGGGGATACTTCAACATCCATATAGATGATCTCAGGGAACGGGATAGGATTTTCTTGAAGCGCTCATGGCCTCTAGAAATTGGTACAATCAAACTTAAAAAATGGGTGCCGGAATTCAATCCTTACAAGCTGAGATCTCCGATTGTTAATGTTTGGGTACGCATATTTGAATTACCAATGGAGTATTTTTATGTGCCCATTATCGAACGTATTGCTTCTGCTCTTGGTCCGGTGGTAAGTATTGATGAACACACTCGAAATCGGACCATGTGTCACTATGCTAGAGTCCTCATTGAACTTGATCTTCATAAAGATAAGGAATACAATATTATGTACGAGAGGTCTTGGCACTGCTCAATTGCTTTAGTGGGCTATGAACAACACCCGACATTTTTTGCACACTGTCAGGTTGTTGGACACTCTATGGACAAATGTAACTCTCACGGGGGTCCACATGATAAGAAGGATGACAATGCAAAGCCTCCTCCTTGGGATGGCCCGGGAAAGGATACAAGACAGAAGAACTAGGTCAGAAAGAACTCGACATCACCAAAAGAAGTATCCGAACAACATGGGAGGAAAACGACGGAAATAGGTACTTCGGGCACAGTAGACGACAAAGAACTGTGAGACAGTGGGGAGGAGCTACCTCCCTATGATGTTATTGTTTTAGCGAATGAGAAGATTATAGGGCACGTGGATTGGGTTGTTACCACGATCGCATGACAGACATGGATGACCCGATCGCAATTGCTAAAGAAAAAACCGCGCTGCTCGGGCCATTTCGGCCTCCCCGAGCTCAAGCATTACTAACTCCTTCAAGAATCTGGTCGGAGGACTCCAGCTTCGGACTCGGATTCTACAGCCTCTACTACCTCCACTAGATGGTCAGACATGTTAGAATGAAGATACTGAGAAAGGTCTGGGGGTAGAGAACTCTGGACAGAACATAGAGAACACGATTACTCGACAAAACACAACATAAATTATCAGACGGTGCTAACTTCGGCCGAACAACGCTACTTTGAGGCCTCTGGAAGCAAGCTATCTCCGAAAGATCCCTTGGGCAAGCTGATCAAAGCAAAACTAAAAAAGTGTTAGTGTTAGTGTCCTAGAGACAATCCATTGTAAGGACATAATACTCAGATAATATTCAGTTTTGGTTTAATATTATTGTTTGTTTAATATTAAATGTATTGCATTACACTCATTAGAATATTATGTTTTATTGTTTGCATTTATTCTTATATGTGTTCCCTTGAGTCACTGCTGTCATTGAGTGAGTGAGAACTCAGATGACTTAAACATGATTCTTAAATAGCCCAATCGAGGATCATCAAGAAAGGGATATTGATGATGCAATGGAGATTGGTGTGCGATCTGCATCATACTCTTAGAGAGTGTAGTAAGATCTCACTTACTGCGAGATACTAGGTATCTCATGATGGATGCACAAATACCTTAGAGGGTATTGGTATAACCATTCGAGAAACCGTTTGATGTAGTTCCACTATATGTGTCTACGGGTGTCTCGGTTAGTGGGAGCAATGCGATACTCCTTTGACTTGAGGTCAAGACGCACGACATGTGTGGAGTGATGAACTTTGACCATGACCGACGCTTGCACCCGTCTATGGGTAGATATGGCTTGTATTGGGTTCATCACGAAGTTCATGTGCGTGGTAGTTGAGCCAAGAAAAAGATTCATTCCTCAAAGTGGATTTAGAGAGAATACTCATCTCATCATAATTGGATCTAAGTCATTGGTCAATGCAAGTGAACTTAGACTTTGTGACTAAGTGTGACACTAATGATCAATTAGTGATTTGAGATAAATTGACTGAGTTATTAATAGACACTTCATCATGTTCAAGACTAATCGAGTATTCGTGAATGAAAGGAGGAAATCGCAATTGCCCACGTTTCACTTACATGTAGTTGCATGTTTCTCGCAACGTACCTCATATATTGAGAATGTCTGATTTATTGACTAGGGTTCAATTAAGACCATTAGTTTGACTAATCGCTCGGTATATGAGGGCATATGGGTCACACAACAAGTAGTTCTCTTTTACGGATTATAGTTGGTTGATTAAATGTTAAATTGGATTTAAAATTGGATTTAATATTTAATTTATGGAGAAGTAATTAATAATAGATTAATTTGAAATTGTGAATCCTGTCTCTGGAAAAGGGGTTCGTGCCAAAGAAGTTCTAGAATTGATCCACAGTGATGTCTGTGGACCATTGCCCACTCTAGCTAGGGGTCACTTTTCCTACTTCATCACTTTTACTGACGATTTCTCAAGATATGGATATGTGTATCTTATGAAACACAAATCCGAGTCTTTTGAGAAATTCAAGGAGTTCAAAGTTGAAGTAGAAAAGTAACTTGGTAAGAGTATCAAGACTCTTCGATCGGATCGAGGAGGTGAATACCTTAGCCATGAATTCACTGATTACTTGAAGTTACATGGAATCCAATCACAATGGACTCCTTCCGGCATACCCCAAATGAATGAGGTATCCGAAAGGAGAAATCGAACCTTGTTAGACTTGGTAAGGTCCATGGTGAGCTTTTCCTCTCTTCCAACATTCTTATGGGGATAAGCGCTCTAAACCTCAATCTACATTCTGAATATGATTCCATCCAAATCAGTTGAGCATACGCTATATGAACTATGGTGTGGCAAGAAGCAAACTTTTTCACATATCAAAACATGGGGTTGCCCCGCGATTGTGAAAAAGATGATCACTGATAAGTTGGAATTCAAAGGTGAAAAGGGTTACCTTGTGGGATATCCTAAGGAAACGAGAGGATATTATTTCTATCTACCTGAGAAATAAACGATAATTGTTTCTAGGCAGGTCAGGTTTCTCGAAGAAGACTATGTCTTCAAGGACCAAGGCCGTAAGATGATAGAACTTGAAAAAATTCAGGAACCGCAAGATAATCAAGAGACTGATATCTTGTCAAAGAAACATGACAAGGAATCAGTGGGAGCATTCAGCAGCTCACATGGTGGAAGTTTATCACTTAGTGATCCTCTTCAGCTAGTGGGAGCCTAATTGGAGTGGCATTGCCTTCGCAACAAACTCCAAGTGGCTGAATGAGAACATCATAGTTCAAACTCCAGCCCAAGAGGCATCAGAAAGTGTTGCTCTTGAGGAATCTCCGGACATTGATGAAATTGATGCACCACAAAATTTTCACGATCAGAATGTACAGCCTGCACAAACACAGCTCCGTAAGTCTGCTAGGATTCGTAATCCGCCCACTAGATATTATGGTTGCAAACGACAAGGTTCAAACCTACAAGGCTAGGTAAGTGGCAAAAGGTTATAGTCAATGCGAAGGCATTGACTATGATGAGACCTTCTCACCTGTTGCCAAGATCAAGTCCATTCGAATTTTACTTGCTGTAGCAGCACATTTAGATTATGAGATTTGGCAGATGGATGTCAAAACAGCCTTCCTCAATGGGAACATTGATAAGGAGGTGTTTATGACTCAACCGGAAGGTTTTGTATCTAAGACAAAGTTTAATCTTGTGTGCAAGTTCAAACGGTCCATTTATGGACTGAAGCAAGCTTCTAGAAGTTGGAATATCCGATTTGATGAAGCTGTCAAATCATTTGACTTCATCAGAAATTCAGAAGATCCATGCGTTTATCGTAAACGCAGTGGGAGAAATATTATTTTCATAGTTATGTATGTCGATTACATATTAATTATGGGAAATAATATCCCTCTCATGCAGTCGGTAAAAGATTGGCTATCAAGGACCTTCATGATGAAGGACCTTGGTGAGGCATGCTACATCTTAGGGATCAAGATCCATAGGGATAGATCCAAGAAGATGTTGGGACTGTCACAGTTAACCTACGTAGATTAGGTGTTAAAGCGATTTGCGATGGAGAACTCTAAGAGAGGCTCTCTGTTGGGCAATTTATAGTTTCGATGGAAATTCCAAACCAGATAATGTAATAGGACAAGTCAGACCTGTTAGCTGAATGATGACATAGATAGCAGATAAGTTGACCAGCTGAAGTGTATAGACAGCTAAAGTAATAGATAGGTCACATATTGAGGAGGAACTCAATATGTATAGGTTAAGTTTGGTGAAGATCAGCTAACTCGAAGATCAAATGATGAAGATCTTGTAATTGAAGCAGATAGTCCTGAAGTTCAGATAAGTCATGAAGATCAGAGATGCTGAAGAGCTGATCAATACGAAGCAGACAAGTCAAGACTGAAGACATCAAGACCAGACGACCTACATCCTAACTCTTAAAGAAGAGGTCAGTAAGTTATGCTAAGACAACTTACAATCAGATGACCTAAGTCAGGTAGGCAGATCAGGATTCTGACTGATCTATGTCAACTCCATCAGGTGACTACTTCAATATTACCTAGTACGAGTCAAGTGTTCAGACAAGAAGAATGTCAAACTTGTTGCTTATTCAAGTGCTGCGAATCGTACTTGATAGCCAATGAGAAGTCGACAACACACGTACGGAGTTCTTAGCCAGAATACTTATCCTCTAGCTTTAGGCTACTTAGAAGATAGGATGGTATTCCAGTTGGAACAAAACAAATCTTATACCCAAACACTGTTAGGTTAAGTTTGTTATAGCAGGATTTCTATCTAGGGTTTCTAGATTAGATTTCTGGGATTGGTTGAGTGAGAACTCGTTAAATATATGTTGGTTGTATGGTGTTGGACTAACACATTAAACTAAGTCCAGTTGGTTAAGTTGGTGCCCCTACTGATAGGGAAGAGTGGACGTAGGACAAGTTGTTCGAACCACTATAAATTTGTGTGCCTTTAATATGCTTTACACATACTTGCACTCTACTTTTGTTATCTGCATGCATATTCTGTACCAGGATCAGATTAGCATCAAGCTACTGATCTGATCAGCTTAACATTTTAGTTATCTGATTCAAACCAGATTAGTCAGAATCTTTGTTTGAGTAAAACTGGTTTCACACGGGTTAACTAATCTTCCGCACCATCAGTTAAACTGATAGACGCGTAAACCGACACACTGCCGGATCAAGAGAAGTCGGATATCGATCCCAAACTGATCCACATCACACTCTGATCAGACATACGTGCAATCACATCGGATCCACTAAAAAGTTGTTGAAGTCTATTCACCCCTCCCCTCTAGACTTCAACCCTCACTAAAACCCATTCGGGATCTACAAGTGGTATCAGAGCAGTGGTTCTTCCAACCACTGGCTTTGAATATCATTGGTTCTTGAGGAAGAACCTTTGTGGTCACTTGAACTGATCTTTGAAAACCGTTTTTGAAAATCATTTTTTTTTCAAAATCACCACAAGCATGGATAACACTTCAGGTATGCATCATAATCTACCCATGTTTTTTGTTGATGAGTATGTAGATTGGTCCATCGACATGAGAGATCATCTGGGAGTGATCAGCAACAGAATGGATGAGATTCTTGAGATAGGACCGATTATCATCTATCACTTTAACCCAGCTGAAGCAGGACGAGATCCTACTCAACCAGTTGGAGCAAGAATCAGGAAGATTCCCTCTCTGATGGATGCAGATAAGAGGAAATTGTCCAATCTGGATACTGGTGCCAGACACCTCATCATGAAAACTATGGATGCTACTATACGAGAGAAAGTGAAGTACCTGAAGACAGCTAAGGAAGTTTGGGATACGCTTGCTGAAATCTGCAGAGGAAATGAACAGATTAAGGACAACAGACTGCAAGCTGAGCTAGTTGTATTTGAAAAACTTAAGATGCTACCGAATGAAACAGTTGATCAATTTGATGGAAGGATCACACGAGGAGTCAACTGACTTCGTGATCTTGGACGAGTATTGTCAAATAAGAATATCAACTACAAGATTCTCAGATCGTTGACTAAGAAATGGGATACCAAGGTGACCGTGATTAAGGATTGTCAAGATATTGTTACCATGAAACCAAATGATCTAATCTTCAGTTTGAAAGCCCATGAGTTCAACCTGATTGAGAGAGGACAAGGATCAGATGATGTCCCTGCTGAAGCTGCTGCAAACTCAGCTAAATCTATTGCATTCCAGGCAACTAGTAGCAGTTCACGAATCGTGGAACCAGTTGGAAACATCATCAGCCAGGCCGAACATATTACACTCCTAACGAGAAAACTTGAATGAACAAATGTTCAGATGGGCAAGTACAGAAAGTTCTATGACAACTATCAACGAAGCAGAGGAAGAGATCGAAGATCTTCTGACAGATCACAAGAGAGATATCGTTCTTCAGATGATAGGGACAACAGAAGAGATGACCGGAAAGATGACCACAGAGATGACTGGAAATATGATCGGAGAGAGGATTATAGAGAGAGCAGACGAGATGAAAGATCAGATAAGAGAGGTTCTGATTACAGACAGAATGGAAAGTCTCCTGACAGATCTTACCGAAGAAATAATTCACCGAATAGAGGAAATTCTGGAGATTTAAGGGTTTGCTATAACTGTCAGAAACCAGGTCATTACAGTGCTGATTGTCCTGACCTGACTCCCAAGGAAAGAGAAGAGAAACGGAACAGAAGAGAACAAAGGTATCGAGACAGAAAAGCCATGGTTGCAGATGTTGGGGAAATCGGGATGCCCAGATCTATTCGAGGTGATTATTTAAATACATGTTTAAATTAAACAGTTAATTACTAGCATGAATTAATCCTAAATTAATTCAACATAATAATAAACAACATGCGTACACATAATTCACGTAAATCCTAAACATGCGGAACTAGGAGTTACGGAATTACTAATCTCTTGAAGAATCAAACGGATGAATCAACCCAAGAGCTTTCCCAAATATATCCCCAAAGTCCACGTGCGTTATCCGGTGGGAAGATTTCAACGAACGATTTTAATGGAGAGAGAATAAAATATTTTGCTACCACCTTTGTGGATTTCTAATATTTCCAACACATGGAATTGCACTTGGGAATGAAGAATTCATCCCCTATATATAGGGAGGAGGGGGGGACGAAAATTAGGGTGAAAAATAAGGGAGAAAATCTTTTCTTGATCTCCAAGAAATCTTGAATATATCTCCTATATTCTTTTCTCCTAAATTAAATTTTCCATTAAAATCTCCTTCCCCTCTTCTACCTTGAGATTTTTGAAAATTACAATAAATAAGGAGTCAAGATTTGACTTCTTGAATTTATGGGATAATTATGTATTCCTACAATAATTATCTCTTTCCATAAAATATCTACAAGAAAATCAAGACAATCTTTCCTTCCTTTATTTATACAAATTTTTCAAAAATTATAGTTTGGAAATTAGGCAAGAATATTTTCTCCTCTCTCTCATTAATTGGACTTTATTTTGGGCTATTTGGGGGGCCTTTAGGAGAATTAAGATTGGACCTCCAATGGACTATGAAGCTATAATATTTTGGGTCAAATATTATTCAAGTCTGTTGGGAGATGAATTTAATAAAGAAGTTTTGATTAGATCGCAAAACCCCTGAGTATGACATGTTCAGGATAATCTTGATAGATCGAGTTGATTCAAAGATAGAGTGTGTTCGGAAGTTATCCGCACCATGTATAGTCAAGCAGATATAGATCAAAGTTAGATTCTCGAAGACTCAAGAAGTTTCAAGAAACTAAAGACTCGAGAAGTTTCAAGAAATCAAGACTCGAAGTTTCCAAGACTCAAGAAGTTATGAAGACACTAAAGACTCAAGATGTCAAGACATCAAGACTCAAGATGACATCAAGACTCAAGATGACATCAAGACTCAAGATGACACTAAAGACTCAAGATGTCATCAAGACTCAAGATGTCATCAAGACATCAAGACTCGTAAGACATCAAGACTCAAGAAGATAGTGAAGACCTAGTAGTTACTGAAGACTCAGTAAGATACTGAATACTCAGATAACCTGAATGTTCCGAGGCACTGAATATTATCTATCTGAGACTACAAAACTGAGAAAAACGCGAATATTCAGAAAAATAGATATTGCCCCAGACATTCATATGCAGACAAAAGGAACTAAGTCTAAGTGTTGTTTAAGGTTATCTCACTCAGAGAGATTGACCAAAAAGAGCCGTTATGTTTGTCTACATTTACTGAAGACAAGAACCAATCAGAGGAAGACAACACTGTACTTTACTGACATTGAAAGCGACAGGACACTGAATCATGTCAGTAGTACTATGTTCCAGACTGCAAAAATTGGTGATTGGCTACATGAATGCATATTTCCTAAAACATGCAAGGGAGTATTCAAACCCTAAAAATAGTCGTTCATCAAACACCATAAGAGGAAACTCATGAAGCTATCTCCTCCAACAAATAGTTTTTCAAGAGTGGCCTTGGTGAAGTTGCCTATAAATACTAGTGACTCTTTACATTGAGAGGTTACGGGAAATTTCAAAGCAACTCAAGAGCTCGTTCGTGTTATTGCAAATTGAAGCACTCGAAAAACTTAGAATTTCCCAAGTGTTTCACATTGGAGAGAGCTCATTCACTAAGCCTAGATTGATAAGAAATATCCAAAGCTTAGTAGAGATATCCTAGCCTTTACATTGTTCTTATTGTAAAGGATATCTCATCCTAGTTGGAAACCAACCCAAAACCCAAACCCCTTGTTAAGGTAGTTTGTGTGTGTTTTGTTGGTGAGTTGGAGTTGTAAAGAGTTAGTAAGCTACAGTGAGTTAGCCAGAAAACTCTAGAGAAGAAGTTAGTAAGCTACTTGTGGTAGTCTGAACACTTGTGTGTGTTGAGTTAGTAAGCTGCAGTGAGTCAGCCAGAAAACTCAAGGTAGAAAAGTGAGTAAGCTATAGTGAGTTAGCCAGAAAGCTTTAGGAAGTGGTTAAGGAATTTCTCTGAAGGTCAGAGAGAGTGGACGTAGGAGCTTGAGTCTCTGTACCACTATAATTGCTGTGTTGTTTTGCTTTCTGTACTGCATTATTATCTATTGCATGTTTTTCACTGAAAGCATAATTCACTGATATTTAGTTGGAACCAATCCACTGAACTTGCATCAAACTGATCACAGCCTTAATCACTGTTTTATTAAAAGGAAGATTTTTAGCAAAGCTAAAACGAGTATAAACATATGGTCAACCATTCCGCACACTTGAGTAGCTAAAACAGATAGTTACCAAACTGAACTAACTCTACTGAGGGTTCAGTAAGATAAATATCTGATCCAAGCTCCTCAGGATCTCTGATAAACTCAGGCTCAGTTGGGCTAATCTGAAGCTTCCAAAGAAAGCTTAGGATCATTGTCTCAATGAGACTTTAACTCGTGGCAACCGGCTTCGAGGCAAAAATCATCAGGATAACCTGGCCCATCTGACCTCAGTGAAAGAAAAGTTTTAAAAATCACTGAACACGTGTATTCCCCCCACATACACGTGTGAGACTCGTTAGCACCGGGACCAACAAGTGGTATCAGAGCAGTGGTTCAATTTGACCACTTGCTTTGGTAGCCATAGTCTAATTTCTTTGAAAAAGACTTTGGTGGTCTCTTGAATAGATCTGCTTTGTCGATATCTTACAAGGCTCACCATCATGCCTTCTAAGAAACATCATATGTTCTCTGTTGAGAGCTATGACCTATGGAGATTAAGAATGCAGGCTCATCTGTATTCAAAACATGAAAGAATGTGGAGAGTGGTTTCTGAAGGACCATTCAAATTTACTGTTGTGAATCCTTAATCATCGATCATTGAGAGGAATGATCCCGTAAATGAATTTCCAAAATCGATGATCAACTTACTCTCGATGAGAGAAAGTTAGTCAATCTGGACTACATTGCTAAAGATACTTTATATAGCACTATTGATGATGGTGTTATGGGGATGATTTCTCACTGTGAAACTGCAAAAGAAATATGGGACACACTTGCTGTTATGTGTCAAGGCACATATCATATTAAGGAAAACAAACTTTTTATTGCTATTGGAAAGTTTGATAGCTTTGAAATGGAAGATAGTGAATCCATTGACAAACTTGAGGTCAGATTCACTAGCATCATGAATAATCTGAATGCTCTTGGGAAAAGATACCCACAGAGAGAAGTGGCACTGAAAATTCTTAGAGGATTATCTAAGAAATGGGATATACATGTTGTGGTGATTGAAAACACCAAAAATATTGATTCCATGCCATATCAACAAGTTTTCTCTGAACTGAAAGCTTATGAGTTTGTGATTGACAAGAAATCTAAGAAATCTGACAGCAAAGATGATTCTTCATCTAGCAAGAATGTGGCTTTCAAAGCCAAAGAGAAATCCTGTAAATCTAGAGAGTCTGATAACTTACTTGCCAAAAATCAGGATGAGCAGGAGGATAAGCTAGTACTGATGGCAAGGAGGTTTGAAAGACTCAATAGCAGATATGGGAAATATAAGAAATATTACAGGAATCACAGGTACAAGAGAGACTCAAAAGCTGAGGACAGATACACTGAGAAAAGAAAGGACCAGAAAGCTTAAGGATCCTCATCCAAAAAGAAGGACTCCAAGACCAAGGAGGAAAGTGATCAGGATGATGATGCCAACAGATGCTACAACTATCCTGAGCTAAGTGCTAAAGAAAGAAAGGAAAGACAAGCCAAGAGAGATAAGAAGATCTCCAGCAAGAAAGCTATGATTGCTGAGGAAGAAGAACATTCTGAAGAAGGTTCCAGTTCCTCAAATGAGATTTTCTCAGATAGTGACAGTGATGATATATGTCTTATGGCTGTGGAGGAGGTAAATTCTTCTATCTATGTTGTTGCTCCTACACAAGCACATGAGTTCTCAAGTTCAATCAGAAGAAAAGAACTTTGACCGATGGATTCATTTGAGAATCTTATGAAGGACTATTATGTGTTACAAGAATCGATCTTTGAAACTCAAGAGCGAGAACAAGGAACCGATCACGAGAATCAAGTGGAAAGACTCTAAAAATCTTTGAGATCACTTCTCAATTGATGGGAACTGCTGATGAACTAGATGTTCTGAAAGTACAACTCTCAGAAAAAGAGAAGGTGATAGAGATCCTGAATGGAAAATTAGAGAAATCCACTAAAGAGATTCAGCTTATCAGAACTGAGTTCAATGACCTCTTTGAGAAGCATGAAACTCTAAAGAAATGTGAGGATAGTGCGCAGAGAAAGTTAGCTCTATTGAATTCTGCATCTAAAGTGATAGATGAAATTCAGAACTATCAAAGACCTGCAACTATAAAAGCTGGATTGGGATACACTCCAGGGGGAACCTCACAATGTCTTCTGAATGCTGCTTCTAGTAGAACCAAGACTGTCTTTGTTAAACCAGTGGCACTAATCTTCTTACTGAAGAACTGCCCAGAGTTTTAGACAAGGGTAAAGGACCTATGGTTTCAGAAAAACTGAAGGTTCAGGGAAGAAAGCCCAGACCTCAGGAAAAGGCTAGAAAACCTGAACATTCAGTAGGAAATCTTCAGGCCAGTACTTCAAAGCCTCAGGCTAAGAATACCAACCTAAAGAGATCTGCATTGAACCATCAGAGGAATTTTCAGAAGAGAAACACTCAGTAGAGATATTCTCAACTGAAAATACCAAGTCCTCAGATTACTGAAAGACCCCAATTTCAGTACAGGCAACCCAAACCCCACTTGCCTAAGGGTACAGGTTTCCTGAAACCAAGTCAGCAGAGACAGAGACCATTTGCACAAAAGCCAAGGCACTTGAACAAAAGGCCTGAACCCAAGAAGAACTCTAAGGCTCATGTTCATGCTAAGGCTGACACTCATACACAGGATACTGTCAAGGCACCTAGGGTGGTGAATGTGTATATAGATGTTTATGGGAGACAAATCAGCCACTCTAAAGTAATTAGAGTTGTTAGGCAGATTTGGGTTCCAAAAGGTACAACTAACCTGGTAGGACCCTACACCAAATGGGTACCTAAGAACTGATCTGTTTTTCAGGTAAAGGAAAAGGGCACTGAGCTGAATGAAAACAACATAGCACTGATGAGTGGAAATGAATTGGCTCCTGCTGTATGGTATCTGGATAGTAGATGTTCAAGACATATGACAGGATATAAGCAACAAATCACTGACTATGTTGAGCAAAAAGACCCTCAGATCACATTGGGAGACAATTCCAAAGGACAAACTGAAGGATATGGAACTCTTGAAGTTGACTCTGTTCATATCCATGGTGTTTCATATGTGTCTGGTCTAAAGCATAACTTGCTTTCTATCAGTCAATTCTGTGACAAAGGATTCAGTGTTGAGTTCTCAAAGAATTTATGTTATGTGAAAGACAATACTTCACAGAAAATTTTACTGACTGGTACTAGAAAAGGAAATGTGTATCTTGCTGATTGGAGTTCAACTCCTAAAGATACATGTTTGGTTGCAAAAAGTTCCACTGATACCAGTTGATTGTGGTACAAAAGAATGAATCACTTAAACTTCAAAACCCTGAACAAACTTGCAAGATTAGCACTTGTGAGGGGGTTACCCAATGAAGTGTTTAGTAAAGATCATGTGTGTGATGCTTGTCAGAAAGGAAAACAAATCAGAGCATCTTTCAAAAGCAAAGTAGATGTTTCTACTGATAGAATACTACAACTGTTACATATGGATCTTTTTGGTCCAGTAACACCTGTGAGCACTAATGGCAGAAAATACACACTTGTGGTAGTTGATGACTACTCTAGATACACATGGGTCATATTCTTACTCAGTAAGAAAGAGACTCAGATAAAACCGCTGAACTCTTGAAAAGGCTCAATCTTGAAAAAAAGAATCGAGTGTGGTCAAAATCGATCGGATAAAGGAACCGAAGTTTATCAATCATATCATATCGATTATTGTGCAAAGAAATGGAATAGCTCATGAAACATCACCGCAAGGACCCCACAATGAATGGTGTTGTTGAACGAAGAAATATGACTCGAAAAAGAAAGTCGTAAGGACAATGATTGAAGTCGATATTTCTAAGAGATTTTGAAATTTGAAGTTATCAACACTTTGCATGCTACTCGTAAACAGATCCATGCCGATCAAGAACCAAGGAAAAACTCCATACTGTTTGTGGAATGAAAGGAAGCCTCTTGTTTGTTTCTTTTTCGTGTGTTTGGTTGCAAGTGTTTCATACACAATAATGGTAAAGATCGGTTGAAAACTTTTGATAGCAAAGCCGATGAAGGGATATTCTTAGGATATTCGAAGTCAATAAAAGCCTTCAGAGTTTACAACTGTAGGACTCTTATTGTGGAATAAACACCTCATGTTGTTTTTGATGAATCTACTCGTGTTCAGAAGAAACAGGAACATGACTCAGGAGAACTGACCAAGGGAATCACTAGACTTTGCCTAAAAAAGAATGATAAAATATCATCTGAACCTGAAAAGAAGAAGTCAGTCACTTTCTATGAATGGAGTGAATCAGACTCAGACAAAGAAGTTCAGGATGAAAAAACTCAGGATGGTGAGACTCAGGATGGTGAGACTCAGGATGGAAATTCTCCACTGAAGGAAAGCCAACACACTGAAGCTGACCAATCTGAACATACAACAGTTCAGACTCAGGTATGTAATGCCGATGAAGATGTGGTCACAACTGAGGCAATTTCTGAATCTATCAACCAAAGGGGAACAAATGTCTCTGATAATGTTCTGAATAGAATTTCCCCTGAGGAAGATGATTCTCTTTCTCCTTTTCTGTTGTTCCCTAAATTTAATGAACTACCTGAACCTAACATTTATGATGTTGAGGATACTACTGAAGAGGGAACATCCAGGAGAAAATGGTTGGATAGTCATCCTAAAAGTCAGATTGTAGGTGATCTATCAGATGGTATCAAAACAATAAGGTTCCATGGAGAAAGTGCTTTGTTCTGCTGCTTCCTATTTGAAAAAGAACCTACTGAGATTGAAGAAACTCTATAAGATTCATTTTGGATTACTGCTATGCAAGAAGAGCTGAATCAGTTCTCAAGGAATGAAGTTTGGGAGCTAGTGGATAGACCTAAGAGGCACAATGTGATTGGAACTAAGTGGGTGTTCAAGAATAAGAGAGATGAAAACAACAACATTGTGAGAAACAAGGCAAGGCTAGTTGCACAAGGTTATTCCCAAGAAGAAGACTTAGATTATGATGAAACCTTTGCACCTGTTGCAAGACTAGAAGCCATCAGATTGTTTCTTGCATATGCTGCCCACATGAAATTCAGTCTATCAGATGGATGTGAAAAGTGCATTTCTGAATGGTGTGCTTAAGGAAGAGGTTTATGTAGAACAACCTCCTTGTTTCAGACAGAGTGACCAAGTTTACAGGCTCAGGAAAGCCTTGTATGGTCTTAAGCAAGCACCTCGAGCATGGTATGATACTCTTTCTCAGTTTCTTACTGACCATAGTTTTATCAAAGGAACAGTTGATAGGACTTTGTTCAGGATAGAAGATGGGAAATACATCTTACTTGTTCAGATTTTTGTAGATGACATCATATTTGGATCTCCAAATCATCAGTTGTGTGAAAAGTTTTCTACCCTGATGAAAGGAAAGTTTGAGATGTCAATGATGGGGGAGATGAAATTCTTTCTTGGACTTCAGGTGAAATAAACTAAGGAAGGAATTTTCATCAATCAAGCAAAATACACCAGAGATCTGATTGCAAAGTATGGTGTACAGAATTGCAATGCAATTAGAATTCCTATGAATACTAACTACAAGATGGATCCTGATCCTGAAGAGAAATAAGTAAATCACACTGATTATAAAGGGATCATTGGATCACTGCTATATCTCACAACAAGTAGGCCTGATATAACATTTGCTGTTGGGATATGTGCAAGATACCAAGCTAATCCTAAGGCTAGTCACATGGAGGTCGCAAAAAGATTCTCAAATATCTTAAAGGCACCGTGAATACAGGATTATGGTATCCGGTGATGATAACCTGAATTAACCGGTTATTCAGATGTCGATTATGGAGGATGTAGAATTGACAGAAGTCTACCACGAGAACTTGTCAATTTCTTGGAAGTAAACCG
The DNA here is from genome assembly GCA_037126765.1 of Stenogyne calaminthoides. Classification (NCBI taxonomy): domain Eukaryota; kingdom Viridiplantae; phylum Streptophyta; class Magnoliopsida; order Lamiales; family Lamiaceae; genus Stenogyne; species Stenogyne calaminthoides. The sequence goes on from JBBCBC010000021.1 coordinate 21,480,054, forward strand.
ATATCATGGTTTTCAAATAAACAAACCTCAAAGAGCAACCAATTACTCGGGGTTTAATACACGGGTCAGGAAGTCAAGCAGCATGCATTCTTTCGCTCGCATAACAATTGAGGGATTATAAGATTATAGTCAATGAAGTACCTATATTTTGTGATAATAATAGTGCAATTGCTATTACACAAAATCCGGTATTGCACACCAGATGTAAGCATGTTGATATTAGACATCACTTCATCAGAGATCATGTTGAGAAGAAAGACATCAGAATGGAGAAAATCCATACTGATAAACAGAGAGCTGATATCTTGACTAAACCTTTGGTTGAATCAAGATTTCAGGAACTATCAGTTAAATTAGGTATGTTGGATCCAGGTGAATAAAGCAAATCTGAAAAATTGAAAGTTTTTGGGATGCATGAAGTTTTCTCGTGTTTTTCTTGAGAAACTCAGATAAAATCGAGAGTAATCTTGAACACTGAGTCTTGGGAAACTCGGTCATCCCAAGATCAAGATTTCGATGAGTATCTTGACCTTTTGTCAAGATCAAGATTTCGATATTATCGACTGTTATCAAGATCAAGATTACAAGACTATAATCGACCCTTTTCAAAATTTTAAAGATATATCGATATTTTATCAAGGTCAAAACTCAGTAAGACTGATGGAGGAAATTAGTCTAAAGAATTATTGACTCATGCAACAAATTTATTGTCTAACTGAATCTCAGTAATCATTGGCAATAAATAACAAAACACCTGAAGGAATATTTGGGCGGGACCTTTGAAATACACGAAGAAAGTCAATGGTCTGAATAGTAATTAAATGCACTGTTCATTAATCACCAATAAGGATAAATTGGCGGCGTTATATTTGTGAAATCGTCCTTTCATATACCCGATTTAGTCGGTGTTTAATCTCAACCGTCGATTTCTTCATCTATGCGATTTTCAATAAATCAAAATCCTATATCTATTGAAGAAATTCCTTCAAAGCCCGATTCCAAATAGCCTTCATCTTCAAAACACTCTGCTTCAAAAAACTCTCGATTGCCCATAAATTTCTCATCTTTCTCAAAACCCTTCACAAAAATTCTCCAAATATGACGTTTTTGATATACGACAAGCTAGCCATTTCTAATAAACCTTGGTATGAATATGTCGTATCTCTCGAAAGCTCATCAAATGCAACTCACGAAGAGGAAGCATTGCATATGATTCGGTTGGCAAAGCTTACTTGCCTGGTTGCGAATCAACCAGAGGCAGAATATGCAAAAGAGGTAATAGAGTTTATCTCAAATTTGAAGTTAGATGATGAGGATTGTATAGAATCGCAGATTACTGTATCGCATTTAGAGCATAGTTCAAAGTATGTGGATTTTGTTAGGGAATTGTATATCATTTCTAAGAATCTTAATGTCATATATGAACTAAGCGATAGAGGTGAAGACCCTACAGTTTATATGATGGGTAGGGAGCAAGAATATCTGGATAAGATTGCAGAGCATCCAGTTAAGTTCGAAGCTACTCTAAATAAAAGGCATTTGAAGCCTAAATATCGAGAATTGCTGGACATTGTAAGTAAATGCATCATGAGTAGGTCTAGCAGCTTTGAACAGATAAGCACGCCTAAGTTGAGGCTAATGGCGCCGATTGAAGATTCACCCACCATTGCATTCAACTGGTTACACTATTTAATCAAAGTGGTGAGTGATCAAGAAAAACAAGTTCAGAAGATGAATGGGTCTGTTGTTGTCAAAGGAAAGATCCTTCATGCAACCAAGATTGCATTCATCTTGGAAATGTGCAGAGAAGAGGAGGATATCTTTGCCAATTCCTCATCCTTTCCAAAGTCAAAAATCCTGTTCAAACCACCAACAACAAACAAGACTTTGAAAGGAAAGAAAGAGAAAAGCTCTAAGTTTCAGGAGGAGACCGCTGAAGAAGAAGCTGCTAAAGGCAAACAAGCCAGGGGGAAGGCCCTGATGCAAGTGAAAAGAGAGAAAGGAGAAAATCTGAAGAAGAAAACACAGGCCCCTCAGAAACGCAGAAAACTTCAAACTATTACTGAGGAGGAGGTCAGTGACACTGAGGAAGTTCAACCTGAAGGCCAGCAAGGGCTGAAATCTCCACTGTAGGTTCTGGCTCAGGTTGTGACAATCGCGCAAGATCAAGAAACTGAGGAACAGGTTTTCTCTGAGGTACTCGGAACTTCTCTGAGCTCAGATAAAATTTCTCAGGAGATCTTCAAGGGACCTCAGGTTTCTACTGAAGAAATACCTGTTCAGACCTCAGATCAAACTGAACCTCAGGATCTGCTGAATTTGGATGCACTCCTGAGTGAACCATTTCTCGATCCATCAGCACCTGAACTCTTGCAATCTGATCCTACTGACCCTGAGAGCCCAAAGATGAAGAAGGGGGAGGCAAAAGAAACTGAATGGCGCAACAAGGGGGAACGGTTCATCCTGGACAGATACCCTGAGCTGAGCGCATATCCTGACCTTCAGGATCTCTTCTTCCGACTCAGAACCACAGTCTATATCCTGAATTAGACTCTTCCAGAGATGCTGAATATAGCCTCCTTCAGAGGAGAGGATTGGTGGAATGCTGAGACTGCTATTCTGACAGAGTTCTCTGAATTCAGGAAGACAAAGCTCAGAATGAAAAATGTTGATTTTGATGAGCTAGTCAAGAGGAAGGTGGATGAGAGAAGGGAAGCTGATGTTGATACCTCCAGTTCTAAGGATCAAGATAGAGAGGGTGATAAACCAGATGATGCTGAAAAGCAATCTCAGATGGATAAGGATACTGATGCTGGACAGACTGATATCTCACATCCTCAGACTGAAGTTAGCACTCTTTAGACTGAGGCTCAGGTGGAGCACCCAGCTCAGGTGGAAAAAGTTGTACATCTGCTTCCCTTCAGACATGCTGCAACTACTTTGGAAGGAAAGGTTGATGTAGTCAAAACTGAGCTCAATGCAGAGATGAAGCAGATGTATCAGGAAAGAACAGCCTATCTAGAAGCAAAGCTGTTTGAGAAGAATGATCTGATGATCAAGACAGATGTTGAGGAAATGGGCTCTATGCTCATGACCAAGGTGACAGAGATGATGCAAAATGTCTTCTCAAATCAGTTTGCACCTCTTTCTGAAGAGTTCTCAATGGCTAAAAATCACATGAAAAGGCTAGAGGATGAGCACGATCAGTTGGCAGGGGAAGTGCGAAGTATAAGCAAAGAGCAATATCATATGGATACTGCACTTTCTCAACTTCTTCCAAGGTATGGTGCCAAAAAGGGGGAAAGGCCTGGTGGCAAACTAAGTGAGTTGTTGACACAAACTTTGAAGAGAAAGGCTCAGAAAGAAACTGAAGAAAAGATAATTGCTGATGCCTTAAAAGAAGTTGAAGCCACTGAGAAGCTCAAATTCAAAGAAGCTGAGAAGCCTATCTACACTCAAACTTCTGAGCAAACTATTCAGGAAGTAATTTCAGAGAAACTGAGTGGTAGAAGGATGGTTGAAACAAGCCAAGCCGGTGAAGATCAAGTCAGACCTGATAAGAGAAAGGCTATGGCATTTGTAGAACAAGAGAAGAAGAAAAGAACTAAAGCTTCTAAGTCTACTCAGCGGAAATTGATAATAGATTTTGAAGAATCTGAGGAAGAAGCTGAAAAAGAAGCCTTCAATACTAAGAAAGCTCTGAAAACCCTTCAAGTTGAAAAGGAGAAGAAGACTGTTGCTTCTGTATCAGGTGTTCATGTGATCAGGAAAAAGAAAGAAGAAGAGCAGAAAAGAAGAAGTGGTTTCAAGAAGTTTTTGAGCAAAAGGAGGGGTACAGAGAAAGCTCAGAAATGGCCGCACATTGACAAATGGATGCCTATTCAGTTCAATGATGCATGGGAGGAGATCAAGAGAACCTTCTGGTTCTATTATGAAATTCTGAGAGAATGGAGGGGGAGCAGCTTGGATATGAATGAAGCCTTCATTGAGTACTTATTGACATTCTATCCTAAGTACCTGCAAAGTTGGATTAACATGGTAGATGAAGGAAATACTCAGATAGTTGCCCCTGGTCCATATACTTACCCAGCTCCAAGACTTGAGAATGGCTATGTGAATGAAACAACCATTTCTCAGGAGATAGCTCAATATGCCATCCAGCTAGGCCTAACAGGAAACAACCCTGATATCATCAAAGCAAGGGATGAACTGAAGAAGAGATACTATGGGATGTTCAACCTGGATGTGCCAGAGGATGAAGTTGAAGAAGATTGAAGATTCTGTACTTCTGTTTTTGTTTTTGATTTTCATTGTAATCTGTAACTCTGATCTTACATCAATGAAAATTTATCTTTATGCTCAAAGATAATATCTCATTATCTTTTTACATGTCATTTATGTTTGATATGCCTTATGTTTTGAATTGTTGGGAGAATTGCCATTTTGGATTGTAATAGACAAAACTGAAACATGAGTATAAGTTAGGTTTTTTGTAACAAGATGGTTTTGGAATCATCAAAAAGGGGGAAATTGTTGGGAGATGAATTTAATAAAGAAGTTTTGATTAGATCCCAAAACCCCTGAGTATGACATGTTCAGGATAATCTTGATAGATCGAGTCGATTCAAGATATAGAGTGTTAGGAAGTTATCTCGCACCATGTATAGTGGTCCAGATATAGATCAAAGTTAGATTCTCAAGACTCGGTAAGTTTCAAGAAACCGAAGACTCGATAAGTTTCAAGAAATGAAGACTCGATAAGTTTCAAGAAATGAAGACTCGAAGAAGTTTCAAGAAATCAAGACTAAGTAAAAGCCAAGACTCAAGAAGTTATCAAGACTCAAGATGTCATCGAAGACATCAAGACTCAAGATAACATCAAGACTCAAGATGACATCAAGACTCAAGATGTCATCAAGACATCAAGACATCAAGACTCAAGATGACATCAAGACTCAAGATGACACTAAAGACTCAAGATGTCATCAAGACTCAAGATGACATCAAGACATCGAAGACTCAAGACATCAAGACTCGGTTTATCAAGACCAAAAGAGTTATCAAGACTCAAGAAGATATCGAATATAAAGATAACCCGAATGTTCCGAGGCAATCAATAATATCTATCTCAAGACTACAAAACCGAGAAAAATGCTAATATTCGTAAAAAAATAGATATTGCCCTGCATATTCATATGCGCATAAAAGGAACTAAGTCTAAGTGTTGTTTAAGGTTATCTCACTCAGAGAGATTGACCAAAAAGAACCGTTATGTTTGTCTACATTTACTGAAGACAAGAACCAATCAGAGGATGACAACATCATGCGTTCATCGACCTTTGAAATGACAGGACACTGAATCATGTCACTAGTACTATGTTCCAGACTGCAAAAATTGGTGATTGGCTACATGAATGCATATTTCCTAAAACATGCAATGGAGTATTCAAACCCTAAAAATAGTCGTTCATCAAACACCATAAGAGGAAACTCATGAAGCTATCTCCTCCAAAGGATAGTTTTTCAAGAGTGACCTTGGTGAAGTTGCCTATAAATACTAGTGACCCTTTACATTGAGAGGTTACGGGAAATTTCAAAGCAACTCAAGAGCTCATTCGTGTTATTGCAAATTGAAGCACTCGAAAAACCTAGAATTTCCCAAGTGTTTCACATTGGAGAGAGCTCATTCACTAAGCCTAGATTGATAAGAAATATCCAAAGCTTAGTAGAGATATCCTAGCCTTTACATTGTTCTTATTGTAAAGGATATCTCATCCTAGTTGGAAACTAACCCAAAACCCAAACCCCTTGTTAAGGTAGTTTGTGTGTGTTTTGTTGGTGAGTTGGAGTTGTAAAGAGTTAGTAAGCTACAGTGAGTTAGCCAGAAAACTCTAGAGAAGAAGTTAGTAAGCTAGTTGTGGTAGTCTGAACACTTGTGTGTGTTGAGTTAGTAAGCTGCAGTGAGTCAGCTAGAAAACTCAAGGTAGAAAAGTGAGTAAGCTACAGTGAGTTAGCCAGAAAGCTTTAGGAAGTGGTTAAGGAATTTCTCTGAAGGTCGGAGAGAGTGGACGTAGGAGCTTAAGTCTCTGAACCACTATAATTGCTGTGTTGTTTTGCTTTCTGTACTTCATTATTATCTGTTGCATGTTTTTCACTGAAAGCATAATTCACTGATATTCAGTTGGAACCAATCCACTGAACTTGCATCAAACTGATCACAGCCTTAATCACTATTTTATTAAAAGGAAGATTTTCAAAGAAAGCTAAAACGCAGTATAAACATAGGGCCAACCATTCCGCACACTTGAGTAGCTAGAACAGATAGTTACCAAACTGAACTAACTCTACTGAGGGTTCAGTAAGATAAATATCTGATCCAAGCTCCTCAGGATCTCTGATAAACTCAGGCTCAGTTGGGCTAATCTGAAGCTTCTGAAAGCAGCTCAGGATCATTGTCTCAGTAGACTTTGACTCAGGGCAATCTGTGCTTCTCAGGGCAAAATCATCAGGATAACCTGACCCATCTGACCTCAGTGAAAGAAAAGTTTTAAAAATCACTGAATACGTGTATTCCCCCCCCATACACGTGTGAGACTCGTTAGCACTGGGACCAACAAAGTCCATTAATATTAATTTACTCCACTATAAATTAATATTGAAATATCTATCTTAACCCATATTACGATTTCACATATAACATGGTTGTCGGTCATTATTTCCCGCGTTTAAGATTATCTTAGTCCATTAATTAATTAAGCCACTGAACAAGCTTTATATTAATTAATATATTTGTCCTTGGAGTAAAGACAGTTCAACATTATTATCCATGCCGGAAATAAATTTTGTTGGGAAATTTATAGTTTTGATGAAAGTTCAAAAACACATGTAATAGGACGGTCGGACACATTAATTGGCCGGACCGATGTTTACATTCTTGCTATAGGAGACCAGTTGATAATGATTGTATAGAAAAACTGATGTAATAGATAGGTCACATATTGAGGGGGGAACTCAATATGTAAAGGTCGAATCTGAAGAATCGAAGAAAAGGCGATATCCGAGCGTAACGCTAAACGTAAGCGGAAGATCGATCGAACCGATCTAGTCGGATAACTTCGCCAGGTCATGAAGCTCAAACCTCTATCTTAGAAGATGGATGACTTCGGAAGATAAGACCGGAAGACCTACATCGTAGAGTCGGCCGGTTGAAGCTAAGTCAACAGCGGTAGCGAAGACTCCATCAAATTGGATTGATCAGTTCGGATCGATCGGATCAGCTCATAAGATGAAAACTGATGTTTCATCTTATCATACGTCTGCGATCTGAACAAGATGAATACCAACCTTAGTTGGAGGAACAACACTGCAAAGCAAGGCTTCCATCCAATAAGGAAGAAACACGTATGAACAGAGCTGATACTCGCGGGATTCGATGTTGCTCTCTCAAACGGCTATAAAATACACATTCACGCTTTTCACCATGCCGATTTCTGAAGCACGCCACATCAAACTGCAACTCTACCTAAAATAGCCTCGAGATTCAAATTGCTCTCCAACGGCTCTTTGATCTCAAGGTCTATAAATATGGGATCACACTTCAGAGTGAAAAAACGGAAATGCTTGGACAAACAACATAATCAAGAAGCTCAAACTATAGTCAGATTTCCGCACGAAGAACACAACAACAAGCTTATTTTATATTGTGTTCATCCCATAAGTTCTTAGCAAGAAATCTTTTCATCTAGCTATCAGGCTGCTTATACGCAAGGAAAGATTTCATAGTTGGAACCTCAACAATCTTACCCAAACCCCCAAGTTAGGATAAGTTGTTTAGCAAGATTTCAGTCTAGGGTTTCTAGTACTGATTTCTGGGATCGGTTGAGTGAGAACTCTTAAAACATCTGTTGTTGGTGTCTTGTGTTGGACTAACACACTAAACTAAGTCGATCGGTTAAGTCGGTTAAGTTGGTGCCCCTTGTGAAAGGGAAGAGTGGACGTAGGACTGGTTTGTCCGAACCACTATAAATCTTGTGTGCCTTTACTGCTTTGATTAACTGCTCTCACATCGCACAATCTTAAAGCGCATACATTCTAAGTTAAGATCAGACAGCACCAAGCTTCTGATCTGATCGGACCTGAAATTTCTGTCATCTGATTAAAAAGATAAAACTTGGAATCTGATTTATACAAACTGGTTTTTCACGGGTAAAACTTAAGCTTCCGCCACACATCAGTTAATCGATAGTTACCGAACCGGATCTGCCTTCTGGCGTTCAGTAAGTTGGTTATCGAACCTAAACCGATTCACTCGCGACTCGATCAAAGCTATTCCGCTCTCACACTTTGATCTTGACAAAAAGTTTTTCGGAGAAGTCTATTCACCCTCCCTCTAGACTTACGCCTCACTTAACCGTTCGGGACCTACAAGTGGTATCGGGCGGTTGGTTCTTCCGACCCTTGACTCGTGTCATTGTGGTCAACTGAATCGATCTTGAAAAACCGTTTTTAAAAACTCATTCATTTTCCAAAATCACTCAAAGATGGATAACACGTCCCAGTATGTATCATGATCTGCCGAAGTTCTCAATTGATGAGTATGCAGATTGGGCCATATATATGTCCAACCATCTAGGCTCGACAAGGGCGAGAATGATGGAAGTCATCGAGAGAGGACCCATCATCATTTACTACGACAATCCTGCAATCGGAGGAGATCCGCATTTTCCCACGAAGTCTTGTAAAAAAAAAGCCCCGATGGACCGGAAGAAAGAAAATCGCAGATACGGACACCATTGCAAGACATATCATCATGAAGACAATGGATAAGGTCACTAAAGAGAAGATTAAGTATCTCAAATCTGCGAAAGCAATGTGGGATACTCGGGCCGAGATCTGCGAGGGAAATGAGCAGATAAAAGACGGTAGTCTTCAAGCCGAATGGTGAAGTTCGAGAAATCAAGATCTTTAAACTAAAACCATCAACGAACTCGATGGAAGAATTACAATGTCTATAAACAAGCTTCGAGAACTTGGTAGAGAGATGGTCGATAAAGATATCAACTATAAGATCCTAAGGTCTCTCACCAAGAAGTGGGACATGAAGGTCACGGTAATCAAAGATTGCCGGGACATTTCAAGAATGAAACAAAGTAGCTTGTTCTTGAGTCTTAAAGCTCACGAGTTCGACCGATTGAAAGAGGTCAAGGTCGATGAAGACGAGGTCCCTTTGAAACCTCGACTTCAAAATCGGTTGCTTTCAAGGCAACCAAGATGAGAACAAAGGCCAATGAACCCATTGGAAATATATTAAGTCAGCAGAAAGCGGTCGCTACCGCTACGGGAAGTTTTGAGAAGTCGGATATACAACTTGGTAAGTATCGAAGATTTTATAAGGACTATCAACATAGCCGAGGGGCGAGATAGGAGATCGGACAATAGATCTCCGGAAGAACCGATCCGATGATCGGAGGATCCGCGTAGATGAAAGGGAAAGAGATAGTCGACGAAGGAAGGAAGAGATAACCAATCGATAGAAGAAACTCGACTACTATCGAAAAGGGAAATCACCGATAGGTCATAGGGATGATGAGTGATTCACCGGAAGGAAAGGAACGGTGGATCCAGAGCGTGCTTCAATTGTGGAGAAGCCAGTCACTATAGCACAGATCGCCCAGACCGACGCCAAGAGAGAGAGGGAAGAAAAGAGGAACAAAAAGAGAGCAACCAGATAGAGACGTAAGAGCTATGGTTGCCGATACGCCGAATCGACGATTCCTATCTCCGCCTCGGGGACTCCGGATACTCCTCAGAGAAGACTTACCGATCAAGAAAGGCCGCCGACTTTCTATGAAAGTGAAGATCGATATTCTCGCCGACGATAATGAACTCGGCCGATGGCCGGGGAGGACCGGTCCGGAGGTAACCTCAAAACCCCCCTTCGTTTCGCTTTCTACACGCTATCATTAGCACACCCGGCCGGGGAGATTGACCAAGACTCTACTCGAGCAATTGCTTGAAGATCTCTCCAATGCAAGAGAAACTTATGCTATTGTGGAAGCCGAGAATGATAAGTCGAGGATCGTAAATAATCACCTTTGTCAAGAAAATGATCTCGAGAAAAACCTCGAACTTAGATCAAATTTGGAAACCGCCGAAAGGTAACCGAGGAATTTAAAATTCTCGGTTAAAGCTTCCGATCGAAAAGCAGATCAAAGAACAGATGGAAATTAACAGATGACAAGTTCGATGACTTCAAAATCTTGCAAGCAAAATTCGATGAGCTATTCCGAATGCATGAAAGTCCGAAATCCCTCGAGGATAATCTGCGTAAGAAAATAGATGTTTTTTCAAAATCATCTCAAACCGTTAAAGACATGAACGCCTATTTTCGAGTAAAGATTGATAAGGAGGGACTTGGCTATGAGAAACCCTCCACATCCTCAAAAGCCCCGATCGATTCATCTCGTAAAGGTGTAATCGAGGCAATAATTTCTGAAAAAAGATACACCAAAAGCTAAACTTGTATCTAATAGGGGTAAGAGACCGTTGAGCGGGTAAAGGCAAGTGCCAACGTAAAGGAACGTAAATGGACCCCAACTGGTAAAGCATCGGTAGGAATCAACGGAAGAACCCGGTTCTTACGAAGAAACCTCAACCCGATCAACAGATCAGAATCGAGAAAAAGACAACCTACAAAAGGAAGTCTAATCGAGACCCAGTCAAGGTCACCGCCTAATAAGCATGCTTCGTAAAGCTGCGAAAACCATCTATGCGAAAAAGGATATGAATCTTTTGATGGTAGCAATGTACCTACCCCTATAGTCGTAAATTTAGGCTATCTCTTTTTTTGAACCATTAATGGATAAAAAAGAAGACAAACCGAAAAAGGTAAATCATAAGTCTTCTAAGTCATCCAAGGTTCACACAAGTAATCATACAAATCAGAAAGCATATAAGGATAAGTATGATTATGTTGACAGGTATGGGAGACAAATCAGGCCTTCTGATCTGACTGATCACCATAGAAGTGCTCTGTTTGTATGGATCCCCAAATCCAAACCTAACCCCTCAGGACCCAATCCGAAAGAAGGGGTACCTAAAACCCGATCCGACAGTTCGCGTGGGTCCGCCAACAAAGGAGGTGTGCAAGCAACTATCTGGTACATCGATAGTGGATGCTCAAGGCACATGACTGGAAGCAAACATCTCCTCAGTTCCTACATAGAACAGAAAGGCCCGCGTGTACTCTTCGGTGATGATAACTTTGGTTATACCAAAGGGTTGGAACCTTAGAGAATGATGATGTACAAGTAACTGGAATCTCGTTTGTCGAAGGTCTGAAGCACAACCTATTATCGGTTTCACAATTCTGCGACAACGGATTCAGTGTTGAGTTCTCGACTGATCAATGCACTATCAAGAATCGAGTCACTCAACAGATATTGCTAACTGGTTCAAGAAAAGGGACGATCTACGGTGATTGGAGCAGCTTGTCCAAGAAATGCATGCCCGATTGTTAAGAGTTCCAAAAGTAGCGATTGGCTCTGGCGCACAAAAGAATGAGCCATCCGAACTTTAAAACTCTTAATAAGATAGCTAGGATGTCTCTAGTGGAAGGACTTCCGAATGAAGTGTTCTCAAAGGATCGGACATGTACTGCGCATGTCGAAGAAAAAACAGTCAAAAGCTTCATTCAAAGGAATTTCGGGACCAAAGATCAAGCAGAGTATTGCGGTACTTCATATGGATCTGTTTGGACCGATTACACGATCGATCTCAATGGGACATAAATACACTCGGGTAATCGTGGATGACTACTCCAAGTTTACGGGTTATATTCTTACATAAGAAGAATGAGACGACAACCAAGATACCCGAGCTACTAAGAAGATTACAAAATGAGAAGGGTGTCGTAGTAGTAAAAATCGGATCGAGATAAAGGTACGAAATTTCGAACTCTTTTATAACCGATTTTTTGCTCTAAGTTTGGTATCTGACATGAAACATCACCAAAGGACGCCACAAGAATGGAGAATTTGAGCGGAGAAACAGAACTCTCAAAGGTTTCGCCGAACAATGTTATTTGAACATGCGATACCAAACCGATTTTACGGGTAGAAGCAATCAAACCTTTGATGCCATCTGCTGGTAAGCGGATGTCTCTCGACTAAGGCTCACTACAAAACACCCTTATGAACTGTGGAAGAGGCGTAAAACCTCGTGTTTTTACTTCCATGTTTTTGAGTGCAAGTGTTTCATACATAACAATGGGAAAAGTCGGGTTGAAGACCTTTGAGGCTAAGTCCGATGAGGTATATTTCTAGGGTATTCCTCATCTAGCAAAGCCTTCGGGGTCTACAACAAACGAACCCTTGTTGTGGAAGAAACACCCCATGTAACCTTTGATGAAGCATCTTCGATCAAGAGAAATCGCTTTCGTAACAAGAAGTACGATCTACCGTAACCTCGATATTCGGAAAATGGATCATTTAACGATCAAGGAAAAAGGATCGTAAATCAGATCAATTTACATTCCGGATCTAGGCGATTCACCGGATCAATCAGATCCTAAGGTACGAACAACCGCCGATGAAAAGGCCGATTCAAGATAAGAGTAAAACCGAACCATCCGGTTCGGGAACTGAAGTTCTCACGAGCGGACATAAACACATGATGATTCCAACATCACCGAGACTTGTTCTTATCAAGTGGACCATAACCTGCACCCTCCCAATCACTAGTAATAAGATTTTATCGTAAACGGACGATGTTCTCAAAACCGACGCAAATCGAATCGAAGGACTCGGATAACCGATCATCCAACCGATCGATAATTGGAGACCCGTCGATAAAATTAAAACTAGACATCAGTTGGTGAAAGTGCCATGTATTCTTTGTTATCTGTCTATGAAGGAACCAACTACAATCGAGGAAGCATTACAAGACGCAAACCTGGATTCTAGCCATGCAGAGGAGCCGAACAGCCGAGAGAAATGAAGTATGGGGAACTAGTAGATGCACCAGGCCATCAAGACGTAATTGGCATTTAAATGGATCTTCAAGAACAAGAGAGATGAGAAAAATGTTATCACCGTAAATAAGGCAAGACTTGTTCTAAGGGGTATTCACAATCGGAAGGAATTGATTACGATGAGACCTTTGCACCGCCGCTGATTTTGCAAGCCATTCAATTTGTTTACGGCTTATGCTTCCCACAAGAGGGTTCCTTGCGGTATCGGATGGACGAAAAAGAGTGCTTTTTAACCGGGGTACTAATTAGAGGAAGTTTATGTCTAACAACCTCGAGGGCTTTGAAAAAAGGGCAACCAAGTGTATCGTTTAAGAAAAGCTTTTTGGTTCTTTGAAAACAGTTCATGAGCCCGGTATGATACACTCTCTCGGTTCTTGATCGAAAGTGGGTTCACTAAAGGGCGATTGGGCCGTAACCTTATTCGAATAGAAGATGGAGAAGATATTCGATGGTTGATTCGTGGGCGACATCATCTTTGGATCTCCTAACAAGAGCCTATGTGAAAGATTCAAAGAACCGATGCAAGGGAAATTCGAGATGTCCATGATGGGTGGGATGAATTACTTTCTAGGTCTCCAAGTTAAACAAAGTTCGGAAGGGATATTCATCTCCGCCAAGCAAAGTACACTAGGAATCTTTTGGCTAAGTTTGGAATTCAAAATAGTAAGGAAGCCAAAATTCCTATGATATTTGGATTCAAGATGGATCCAGATGAGGCCGGTCGAAAAACAAATCGGAAGGAATATAGGGCTCTCATTGGATCTTTATTATACCCGACCGCCGCCAGACCAGGATATCACTTTCAAGAAGAAGGTGTATGTGCGGATTTTCGTGCAAATCCAATGATCGACCACCTAGAAGCGCCTAAGCGGATTCTTAAGTATCTGGAGAGGAACAATAAACCTTGGTTTATTTTACCCATCGATGATAATCTAGAGCTTAGTGGGTATTTCGATTCGATTATGGAGGTTGCAAGATCGACGTAAAAATCAACCTCGAGAACATGTCGTTCTTAGGGAAGTAAACCGATCTCGTGGTTTTCAAAGAAGCAAACATCGATTATGACATCAACAAATGAAGGGTAATATATGGTCTGCGGGAGAAGTCGTTGTTCCCAACTACTCGCTCGGTCGGCGGTGAGGGATTACAACATTGTAGCTAAGAACGTACCTATATTCTGTGACAGTAATAGTGCTATTGCAATCACTCAGAATCCGGTTCTACATACAAGATGCAAGCATGTGGATGTCAGACACCACTTCATAAGAGATCATGTTGAAAAGAAGAATATCAGAATGGAAAAGATTCATACTGATATACAGAAGGCTGATATTCTAACCAAGCCACTAGCTGAGATCAGATTCAGAGATTTATGCAATGAGCTAGGACTTCTAGATCTTGGAGAAATGTCACCAAAAATGTTTGATGGAATGCTCTCCAGAACTAGCTGGTTAAGAGACTAACCAGATCGAGAGAAATCAGTTGAGTTTGGTATCTTAACTGATCTCAAGAGACTGATAAGCAAAAAATCGATCGACATACACGCTACCAGATCCAAAGGCGATCAGATTTTAGTTTATCGATTTAAAGTCTATCGGTTTAAAGGAACTGATCAGATTCAAGGTTTATCGATTTAAGGAAAATGCTCCGTTTAAAGGATTATCTGATTAAATCAATTTGGTTATAGTATTTCTTTGTGATTCGTTTTAGCTGATATTCAACAAGCAAGATTCAGAGATTAAGAAGCTATCAATCGCATAAGAAAGCAGGAATTTACACAACAAAATGAAATAACAGAACTTTTCATTGATAAAAACCCGAAGGTGAGGTTACATTACGAAGTTACAAGTACAAGAAGACATCTTGAGGTCGAAGACATAAATGTTAACCAAAAATCCTAAACCTAGAACCCTAAAACTGATCCAAACCCAAACCCGAACTCATTAGTTAAGTGTTAATGAGGGAAAGAGAGAGATTTTATGAAATCGACGCCTCTCATTTTTCCCCACTTAACAGGGGTGAGGGAGGCTTGAAAGGTAATCCCACGCCAAGAACCCGATGGACTCTCCAAGTGAAGTGAGAGCGGCATTGATAGATTCTTAAGCCAGAGCCCTAAAAAAGGGAGTAGTAGGGCTCTCAAATTGTTGAATGGAGCACGTGTGCCAAAGAGTTGGTCATCGATCACATGGGCACATGTGTGATATTTTATACCAGACTAAGTCCGATGGTTACGTTACGTCATCCGGATAGACACACAAGGTGCATACGGTTAGGAGAAGTGTCTTCTCGATTTTGCAAAACCAGATCCGCCGCCATACGGTGGTAGAGAAGCTTTTTAAACAATCGTATGTGAAATCGAAGATGATGAAGAAAACAAAGAATAAGGGATGCAAAGGGTTGATTTGAGAAGATGAAACCATATAAAAGGGTGTAAAAGTGTTTTTTAAGTCTCACTTAGGAAACAAGGGTTCACCAAGATACATGTTTCTTACAAAGAAGATAAGTATGGTGAATGGGTGATGTTGTGTAAAACATTGGTCCAATTTATAGAGGCCAAGCAAGGATGCAAATGCAATTTCCATTTCAAGAAGCCTATCCAGAAATTTGCATCAAAAGGACGGTGTGTAGAAATCACGCGAATGATAATTGGATAAATTTACGGTTGATTGACATATCGAGAGATTGAGACGATATTTCGCATGTCAATCACGCCTACTTAGGGAATAGAAGCTACTACTCTAGACTAAGTTTTTGGCGGTAACACTTATCCCAAGAATTGGCTTAAAAAAAAAAGAATCGGATGAGGTCAACCAAAATCGATTATTTACGAGCATGATCGGATGAGAGAGATCTTTGAGCTTGAAACTCCAATAAATCGATATATCGGTCTATATGGAAATATCGGTTGAAGGGGGAACTTCAACTGATCAAGGAGGATCAAAAGGGAAATCGAGGCGTACTCAAGGAAAGATCATTAAACTGAAGTTTCAACAAATCGATCTGTTGGAAGATCGGTTTGAAAGGATCGATTGGGAAATTTCTTAAGGCTTAAGCGCGAATGATTAAGATCAACAAGTGGAATCAACATTGACAAAGTAATATTGACCGATAACAACATCACCAACCGGATCACGATCTCTCTTCTCTTGTTCTTTACTTATTTATCGGATCGTATCGATATTATTTGCCTTCTTGTACCCACTATCCTTGTGGCGTGTACTCTGCAAATCATTTAATGCGGACGTGGGGTACATGTATTAAGCGCTACTTGATCGTGCTTTTAAATCCAAAAGTTTTGTGACGCGTCGTTTTTCCCAACCCTACGATCAAAACCGCTAAACTGGAGCGCATAATCTTTTCAAAACGATTGATCTTCAAAATCTTGTCTTATTGTACCCCTCGCCTCTTTATAAGATTCATCAAACCTTACGAGTTTTTTCGCTTCACAAACTTGCATTACTCTCATTGAAAAACTTCAAATTTTTCTCTACGTTTCAAAAGCGATTTCTTAGAGTTCAAAATCTTCTCGAAAATTTGAATCGGTAATATTTTCTTTTAAGCTTAATGATGAATCTTTCTTTCCGTTAAAAACATTGTTTTCAAAAGTTGTTTTTGAATTTATGCTTCATTGCCTTTTGTTTTCGCGGAATGATATTGATATTGATTATGCACAAATTTAATGAGTCTATCTCACTGTAGATGGCCACTCATGGACTTGGAAAGATCATGTGCAATTATGCGGGCGCAACGAAGATCTTTGAGGATAAGTTAGTTTCGTTTTGGAACCACTGAGGATTACGAATCCATGGAGGTGGAACAAATTACGAAGAAATTGGATCGAAACATATTGCTCTCGCTCCGCAATCCAAATTGATGAAAGAGGAAGCACCCAATTCTTGCGAGGAATTTGAGTGTGGATCTGAAAAAAACCGAGATTAACCGATGTCGACAAATAAGCGGGAGAAGAAATCGGGATCGACAAAATGCGAGACATCACTTTCGTGCTCAAATTTTGCCAAAGTATTTAATCTCACCGCACACACTGGGAGAATGAGGATGAAGAAATCAGAGAGGAGCTCTTAAGAGAGGCGGGACAAACATCGACACGGTACCCGGATTCATCGGGCCAATGCTCAAAAGAAAGTACAGATCTTTGTTTGACATTACGTCAAGAACGATCATGGGAATCTCATTTAGCCGGATGATCTCACATCGGGTCAAAATGTACGACATGGCAAAAACCAATAATTGATGGGGCTCAACATCAATTCGCACGGCTTCCTCGAAAAGCCATCTTTGCTCCAAGAACACGAAAAAATTTGGAGTCAATGAATCCAGGTGTCTTTCGAAAAAAGAGAGTCAACCAATCTCAACAAGGTTGCGATTATCTTGAAAGACAAATCGCCAAGCCGAATGGAATCGTAATGGATTGAAGTCCTACAATGCCTTCCTCTCATCAACTTCGGTTATATATGGGCCACCAGACGATGACAAGGAGCCCACTCCAACAAACCGCAAGAAAGGAAAGAGCAAAGAAGCCTCATCCACACCGCTTGCTCCACGAAAAAAAAAACGAAAAACCGTGAAGGCCCGGGAGAAGAGGCCAAAGAAAGCAAAAGAAACCTACCCCGACTCTAAACTAGAAGATGAGTCGAGAAGAAGAAAAAAAGCGCCGTAACGATGCATTTGCGCAACAAAAAGAATGTAATCAGACAGCAAGCTTTTCAACCCGAGGGCTCGCCAGAACGATCCGAGGTAGAAGCACAAAGTCGATAAATCTACTTCTCCTCAACCTCAAAATTTGATTCACCGCCTCGGACTAAAAGGTCGCCGAGCATGTCTCTCTTTCGCTAGTTCCCCTTTCATGAACTGAACCCGGATGCAAGCGCCACTCACAAGAAACCACTGCAGTCGAACCAATCGGACAACTTCCGCCCGACTCAAAGCACAACCGTAAGCTTCCACATCTCATCCAACGAGAATGCGACGGATAATTCAGTATCCAGATCGCCAAAAAAAAAAAAAGACCATCCTTTGGAAAAATGGTCGGACTAAGAATTGAGCGAGAGATTGATGAGGCGTATCCACAACCGGGTCGCCCATCCCGCTATAAGAGAAGAAGTCATGGAGATCCTCACCGAGAGATCTCAGATTAAAAAACTTCTCGGATCTTATCTTACTTGTTGAGCAGATGGGTGGTGCGGATGAGTTCGCAGATTTTGACCGATATGAGGAAGTCTCCGCCAAAGTGGGATCACCGGTGAGCTCATATCGTAAATCTGCGGAAAGCTCTGATACCAATTGATGGTCCCGTTTTGAAAACCCATTTGCACGTGCGGAAGCAAAACGTTTCAGTTCGGTGCATATAAAAACAGGGGTGAGGGAAGAGTGATTCCAGTTTTTTTTTTTTGCTTTTAAGAACGATGTGTGTTTTGCTTATAAACGAATGCATAAGGCAAGTAATAACATAAAGCAGTAAAGGCACACAAGATTTATAGTGGTTCGGACAACTCGTCCTACATCCACTCTTCCCTTCATGGGGCACCAACTTAACCAACTTAACCAAGCGGGACTTATCACCCTCACGGGATTGCCGACCCTCCCTTTCGGGATTGCTAGATGTTTACCGAGTTCACACTCAAACGGGACTTATGACCCTCACGGGATTGCCGACCCTCCCTTTCGGGATTGCTAGATGTTTACCGAGTTCACACTCAACCTACAAACTTAACCTACCAACTGGTTTGGGTATAAGGTTGTTTGGTTTCCAACTAGGGTGAGATTTTCCCTTACATTTGTTTAGCCTCAATGCTAAGGTTGGGGAAAATCTTCCTAAGCTAGGATATGGCATTTTTGCTTAGATACAATGAAGAACACTCTTGGGTAAATTTGGATATGTAATGCTCTGTGTTCTTGAATGGAGTTGCTTGAATATTTGGCTTTTAATTTCACTTTGCGGATCCTCCATTCTGCTTCTTTTTTGAAGCTAGTGCAATGTATTTATAGTGTGGATTTGAATATTACCGATTTGGAGAGTAATATTCAAATCCATACTAATAATCTTCCAAACTTTTCTTTTGTCCTTTTTACCTTTGTTTTTTCGCAGACTTTATGTCTGACCATATATGTTGTTATCTTCTTATTGATCATTTGCTTTTGTGTATACGGATCGATCGATTTCATGAGACATCATTCATTGCTTCGATTCGGGTACTTTGATTCGTCATTTGAAATCGATCTGTAGATTTACGGTGTCTTTGAAATCACTATTCATCGATCTTTGAAATCCTTGTTCATCGATTCTGCCGAAATCCTTTGTTCATCGATTTGCGAATCTTTGTTCATCGATTTGCGAATCAGCATTCATCGAGAACTGATTTTCTTTATTCATCGATGCGATTTCATTTAACTGATTTTCTTTGTTCATCGTCTGCGATTCTGGTAGCTTCGATCTCGCTCATCATCTGATCGGTCCAGTCTGCTCATCTGGTACGATGAGCAAAGCGCATCGAGCTTCTTCTGATGATGAATTCTTCTGATAGAATTCTGATGATCGATTGCTGATCTTCTTTCTGATAAAAAGCGCATTAGAAAAGCTGCACAGTGTTCGGTTTACCTTGATTAGTTTCGGAACTCATCCTTCTCATCGATCTTGATCGGCCTAAATCTGCCGACCTCGTCGATCTCGATCATCTTAAATCGATTTCATGAGTTCCCCTCAACTTGTTCTTCAGTTCCCCCCTCAACTTGTTATCGTAGAATTAGCTTCCAGAAACCTGAAGTTGATAATGTTTTGGCATAATTAATCAAAACTAAAATATCCCAACAATTTCCCCCTTTTTGATGAAACCAAAACACCTGAGAAACCAAACAGTTGATAAGTATAGAACAGTTAAAGAGCAAGTAATCAGAAGACAAAGAGATTTTGTCTTGGGATCAGAAAAAATAAACTTTTCATTAGATAAGATGATTACATGTTACATCGGAAAAGTTGAATTTAAAAACTGCTGATCCCTAGACGTCTTCTGAATCTTCACTCCTTGGGCTTGTATCCTTCTGGCATTTCTCTTTGGTCTTGTGGAATGTTGAAAATCTGATAGAGTTTCCATTTGACATCAGTTGTCTGCACTTGATCAGTTATCTGTGATTTGCTCAAGATGTCAAAGTAGAATCTCTCAAATGCCAGTCTGTCAAATGAGCCATCTGCCTTCTTTGAGTATATTAACAGATCATACTCTTGGCGAGATATCTTTACATTTATAAGCTTGGCTTCATTTTCCAGATACTTCAGAAAGTCTGGATATTTATTCTGTAACCAGTTGAGGAACTCATCATCTGGTGATTCTTCTTTTGGAACAAGATCAAGGACAAAGGCATCATGAGACGTATCCACAACTGGTCGCCCATCCTGCTATAAGAGAAGAAGTCATGGAGATCCTCACCTGGAGAGATCTCAGATTAAAAGCTTCTCGGATCTTATCTTACTTGTTGAAGCAATGGATGGGTGGTGCGGATGAGTTATGATTTTTGACTTCGATATGAGGAAGTCCGCCAAAGTGGGATCACCGGTGAGCTCATATCGATAAACTGCGGAAAGCCTCGATCCACAGGAAGTTGGAATTTAGGAAGAAAAAAAGCTGAAACCGCTCAAGAAGCTCGAAGCGACGAAAATGGTGAATGCCGAGTCGCTGGATGAAAGTGGGCTGTGTCTTTGTCAGTTTCGACCAACCACTTTGGAGGCACAAACAATCGAACTCGATCAAGTGATGGATCCAATTCCTACATCTCAAATCACCATCGATCAACTTCGGAGATCGATCTTGTCTCAAAGATCTCCCGAAAAGAAGAGATTGAGGAGTGCTAAGCGATCGAGACAAATCGATCTCAAACAAATCGAAGCAATGAGAGATCGGTTCTCCCAATTCATGACCACCATGTCTCTTTGAGCTTACAAAATCGTTGATGACAAGTTTGAACAGGTGGATCAAAATCAATCTTCTTCGACGCCAACGAAAAGGCTCGAAGTTATCGTAAGAGAAATTTGACAAAATGATTTGGACACTCTTCTGCTACAATGGAAAGCGCCAAGAAAGAACTGACATAACCGTTTTAATCGGACAGCTCAATCTTGTGTTTATCTGCTAATGATCTAAATCAGGCATTGTCGATCAACTTTGGGTCTCGACTTCCCACTCAATGCGCTTTTTTGATCAAACCAAAAGGGAAGGATCGAGAAACCAACCCGACATCGAGAAGACAAGGCCCATGGACAAAGCTCAATTGCAAGAAAAGGCTGCTGGTGGTCTTTGGAACATCAAAATCTGGACCGATTACTCGGACCGGAAAGTCACCGGAAGCAATGCACTAGTCGGAATCTGGTGATAAGGAGCTAGTCGTAAAATTGTCCAAAGAGCGATGGTCGAAGAAGAAAGAAGGACGTAAAAAGGGCACAAAAGGGTAAGGGTTGAAACGAAGTTCAAATCAAGGGCTAAGAAAGGATTAGTGGAAAATCGCTTTTGGAACCTCGGTTATTGCCGGCCAAGAGTCGGCGAGATCATACCAAAAAAATCCGCACACGCTAAGAGGTTTGAGAATGGAATAAGATCGAAGTGAATGGCTTCTTGATGCCTTTGTCCTTGATCTTGTTCCAAAAGAAGAATCACCGGATGATGAGTTCCTCAATCGTTACGAATAAATATCCGACTTTCTAAAGTATTCGGAAAATGAAGCCAAGCTTATAAATGTAAAGATATCTCGCCAAGAGTATGATCATTAATATACTCAAAGAAGCGGATGGCTCGTTTGGATGATCGGCATTTGAGAGATTCTACTTTGACATCTTGAGCAAATCACGGATAATCGATCAAGTGCGCATAAATCGATGTCAAATGGAAACTCTATCGATTTTCAACATTCCACAAGACCAAAGAGAAATGCCGAAGGATACAAGCCCAAGGAGTGAAGATTGAGAAGACGCGTCTAGGGATCGTGACTTTTTAAATTCAACTTTTCCGATATAACATGTAATCATCATATCTAATGAAAAGTTTATTTTTTCGATCCCAAGACAAAATCTCTTTGTCTTCTCGACATTGCTCTTTAATCGTTTCTATACTTATCAACGGTTTTGGTTTCTCAGGTGTTTTGGTTTCATCAAAAGGGAAATTGTTGGGAAATTTATAGTTTTGATGAAAGTTCCAAAACACATGTAATAGGACCAATCGGTTTTGTTTACGATCGATGTTTACATTTGCTTATAGGAGACCGGTTGATAATGATTGTATAGAAAAACCGATGTAATAGATAGGTCACATATTGAGGGGGAACTCAATATGTAAAGGTCGATCTGAAGAATCGTGGAAGAAAGTCGATATCCCACTGAGAAGCGTAACGCTAAAACGAATCCGGAAGATCGATCGAATCGATCTAGTCGATAACTTCGCCAGAAGTCATGAAGCTCAAACCTCTATACTAGAAGATCGATGACTTCGAAGAAGATAAGACCGAAGACCTACATCGCCGAGTCACCCCCGGTTGAAGCTAAGTCAACAGCGCCGAAGACTCCATCGTGGATCGACGGGATTCATCGATCGATCAGCTCATAAGATGAAAACCGATGTTTCATCTTATCATACGTCCGCGATCCGAACAAAATGAATACCAACCTTAGTTGGAGGAACAACACCGCAGCAAGGCTTCCATCCAATAAGGAAGAAACACGTATGAACAGAGCCGATATCTGCGGATTCGATGTTGCTCTCTCAAACGGCTATAAAATACACATTCACGCTTTTTCGGCCATGCCGTTCTCAAAGACGTCACATCAAGCTCGCAACTCTACCTAAAATAGCCCGAGATTCAAATTGCTCTCCAACGGCTCTTTGATCTCAAGGTTTATAAATATGGGATCACACTTGAGTGAAAAACGAAATGCTTGGACAAACAACATAATCAAGAAGCTCAAACTATAGTCGATTTCGCATACGAAGAACACAACAACAAGCTTATTTTATATTGTGTTCATCCCATAAGTTCTTAGCAAGAAATCTTTTCATCTAGCTATCAGCCGCTTATATATATGAGGAAAGATTTCATAGTTGGAACCTCAACAATCTTACCCAAACCCCCAAGTTAGGATAAGTTGTTTAGCAAGATTCGATCTAGGGTTTCTAAAGATCGATTTCCGGGATCGGTTGAGTGAGAACTCTTAAAACATCTGTTGTTGGTGTCTTGTGTTGGACTAACACACTAAACTAAGTCCAAATCGGTTAAAGTCGGTTAAGTTGGTGCCCCTTGTGAAAGGGAAGAAGTGGGACGTAGGATTTGGTTTGTCCGAACCACTATAAATCTTGTGTGCCTTCTTTGCTTTGATTAATCGCTCTCACATCGCACAATCTTAAAGCGCATACATTCTAAGTTAAGATCGAGCACTGACCAAGCTTCGATCCGATCGGACTGAAAATTTCGTCTATCCGATTAAAAGATAAAACTTGGAATCGATTTATACAAAACCGGTTTTTCACGGGTAAAACTTAAGCTTCCGCACACATCAGTTAATCGATAGTTACCGAATCGATTCGCCTACGGGCGTTCAAGAAGTTGGTTATCGAGATCTAACCGATTCACTCGCGACTCGATCAAAGCATCGCTCTCACACCCGATCTGCGCAAAAAGTTTTTGAAGTCTATTCACCCGCCCCCTGAAGACCACGCCCTCTTAACCCGTTCGGGACCTACAAATTTCTACTTGCAAGATTTGGCATGATAAAGGATATGAGCCCACCAAGGGGACAAATCAAGCAAGACGTACTTGCACGCGATTCTCCGTATTAAATGTCAGCAATCGTCATGTAATTAATAATATTGCCCAAGATATAAGGTTTTGAATCACATTGACTCTCTTCTCATCATAAGTCAAAGCAATAGTTATTAATTTCACACGATCCTATTTAAGGGACGGGGATTAAGAAACCACGCACCACTGAGGTCTAATTCTTGTATATTCAGTACCGAAGAATTTGTCCTCCTGTAGGTCCTCATTCAGCGCACTTAAATGCGCTAGTGTGATCCCTTGGTCAAGACAGGCCAATCTGGGTCTCACACTTCAACCGTTCATGATGGTTCGTTCATTTCCATCTTGGTTGTGAATTTGTACTTAATTACGAGGGTTGTTAATTTGATCTTCAGTGATCGGGTATCACCAAATTAACTACAACGTAATACATACTATCTTATTGAACGAGTTTGAAATAAACATATATAACATTCATTCATATTTAATGCAACAGTGATTAAATATTTATTTCAGCAAATAAATAAGAAACTTCAGTTTGGATATACAAAGTAAAAGCATACTTTTCAGTATAACCCCAACAGCAGACACATCAGGAATTGACGATTCTTATCTACCATCAGATGACTCTGGATATTCATCTGTTGAAGATTTCTGTCTGATTACCACAACTGACGATGTAGATGATTTGAACTTCTCATCTGATGACGACATATGTCTGATGGCCAGAGAAACTAACCAGTCTGAGGTAATCTCTACACCTTCTGTGGTTTCTTGTTCTACACCTGTTGTGCTTAGCACATCTGCTGAAGAGATTAACCTGCAGGTCTACAATGACCAATTGCTTGATGATCTCTCTAATGCAATAGATACTTATACACGAGTGGAAGTTGAGAACGATAACCTAAGGGCTGAGAATATTCGGCTTGTCAAGGATATTGAAGCTAGTAAAGCAGCTGGACTAAAATCAGCTAAAATTGTTCAGAAGATGACTAAGAACTGGAGGTTCTGAAAGTCAGTACTACTGATCAGGAGAAGCTGATTAAGGAACAGTTGGCTCTCAATGAATGACAAGCTGGAGAACTCAAAGTCCTTCAGGCTAAGTTTGATGAACTCTTCCGACTGCATGAGAATATGAAAATATCTGAGGACAATTTGCTTAAGAAAATATAAGTTTTCGCGAAATCTTCTAAGACTGTTCAAGATCTGAACAACTATTTT
Source organism: Stenogyne calaminthoides (assembly GCA_037126765.1). Lineage (NCBI taxonomy): Eukaryota > Viridiplantae > Streptophyta > Magnoliopsida > Lamiales > Lamiaceae > Stenogyne > Stenogyne calaminthoides. Next base: position 21,505,096 of record JBBCBC010000021.1, read on the forward strand.
TGTACGCCAATTGAGAAGAAGGGAATTGGGTATGAGAACCCTTCTGGATCCTCAAAAGCCCCGTCTGGTTCGCATCAGAAAAGTGTAACCAAATGAGTTTCTGATCAAGATACACGAAAAGCCAAATCTGTATCAGATAAGGGAAAAGGATCAGCTGACCAGGCAAGGCAAGTGTCGGATCAGAAAGGGAACATAATTGGACCCCAACTGATCAGACACCACCCAAGGAATCAACAGAAGAATCTTGTTCTTCTGAAGAGACCTCAGCCAAATCAGCAGAGTAGGCCTCAGTCTGGAACATCTCGTAAGGGACAGTATCAGCTGAAGTCAACTCAATCCAAGCTGCCTGACAAGCAAGCTAATGGTAAACTGCTAAGACCATCTATGCCAAAAAGATATGAATATTTTGATGGTAGCAGTCGTACCTACCCTTATAATCAGAAATTTAGGGCTACTGCACCTGAGCCCCACTGGATTAAAAGAAGACACATTTCAATGAAAAATCCCAAGTCTTCTGATTTGTCCAAGGCTCACACTAATAATCATACTGATCAGATTGCATATGAAGAAACGTATGATTATGTAATGTTTATGGGAGACAAATCAAGCCTTCTGTGTTCAACAAAGGTGCCAGATTTGTTTGGATCCCGAAAGGTACTTCTAACCCCCCAGGACCCAATTCTACTGGGGTACCTAAAATCTGATTTGCTCACAGGTTTGAGTGGGACTGGCTAATAAAGGAGGTGTACAATCAACTATCTGGTACATAGATAGTGGATGTTCAAGGCACATGACTGGAAGTCAACATATCCTCAGCAACTACATTGAGAAACCAGGCCTACGAGTTCTCTTTGGGGACGACAACTTCGGTTTTACCAGAGGAGTTGGAACCTTAGTGAACGATGATGTACAAGTTACAAGTGTTTCATACGTTGATGGCTTAAGGCACAACCTGTTATCTGTATCACAGTTCTGCGACAACGGATTTAGTGTTGAGTTCTCTTCAGATCAATGCACAATCAGAAATCGAGTGAGTCAACAGATTTTGCTAACTGGCTTCAGAAAAGGAACGATTTATACCGCAGATTGGGACTGTTGTCCAAGAAATGCATGTTTGATTGTTAAGAGTTCAAAGAGCTCCTGTTGGCTCTGGCACAAGAGAATGAGCCATCTGAACTTCAAAACTCTTAACAAGATAGCAAGGATGTCCTTGGTTGAAGGTCTCCCGAATGAAGTATTCTCTAAGGATCAAACATGTGCCGCATGTCAGAAGGGAAAACAAGTAAAAGCTTTATTCAAATGGATACCTTCTCCTCCATCCAACAGAGTATTACAACTGCTCCATATGGATCTATTTGGACCAATTACGCCTCTTAGTTTCAGTGGACGCAAATACACTCTAGTAGTCGTGGATGATTACTCCAAGTTCACCTGGGTCGTATTCTTGTATAAGAAGAGTGATACTAAAACAAAGTTACTTGAACTTCTCAAGAAGATTCAGAATGAGAAGGGTCTCAGCATAGTGAAAATAAGATCAGATAAAGGTACGAAATTCTTGAACCAGTTTATATCTGATTTTTGCTCTGAGTTTGGTATACAGCATGAGACATCAGCTGCCAGAACACCACAATAAAATGGCATAGCAGAAAGAATAAACAGAACACTTAAAGAAGCTGCACGCACCATGTTAGCTGAGAATGCAACTCAAAGTCGTTTCTGGGCAGAAGCTATCAATACAGCATGTCACACGCAGAACATATGTTCTCTGACTAAGATTCACTTTAAGACACCTTATGAACTGTGGAAGGGCAGAAAACCCCAAGTTTCCTACTTTCATGTGTTCGGGTGCAAGTGTTTCATACATAATAATGGGAAGAGTCAGTTGAGAACTCTCGATGCCAAGTCAGATGAGGGTATATTCTTAGGATATTCCTCAACTAGCAAAGCATTTAGGGTTTTCAACAAACGAACTCTAGTTGTGGAAGAAACACCTCATGTGGTCTTTGATGAGTCAACATCTGATCAAAAGAAATCTGCAGCAGAACAAGATGTACCAGACAAACCAGATTCACTGAAAATGGATCAGTTAAGGCTCAAAGGAAAGGATCCAAAATACGTTACTGTATATGTTCCTAACTTTGACCTTGACCTGTATATGTTCCTAACTTTGACCTTGACGATTCACCAGGTCAGTCAGACCCCAAGGTAAGCACAACTGTCAGTGAAGAAGCTGATACAGCTGAGACAGTAACAACTGAACCATCTGGTTCAGGGGGAACACCTGATGTTCCGGCGGACAGACTTCAGCACATGATGAGTCCAACATGAGCTGAGATATGTCCATGCCAAGTGGATCCTACTCAAGTACCTCTCCCAGTCTCTAGTGATGAATCTTTATCAGAAGAGGATAATGTTCTCCAAACAGATGACAATCAGGACAGAAGGACCTGGATAACCAGTCATCCAACTGATCTGATCATCGGAGACCCGTCTGACAGAGTCAAAACTAGACATCAAATTGGTGAAAGTGTAATGTATTGTTGTTATCTGTCTTTGAAGGAACCACTCACTATTGAAGAAGCTCTATCTGATGCAAGTTGGATTTTGGCTATGCAAGAAGAATTAGAGCAGTTTGAGAGCAATCAAGTTTGGGAACTTGTAGACAGACCAACTAAGTGGGTATTCGAGAACAAGAAGGATGAGCACAATGTAATAACCAGAAATAAGGCAAGACTTGTTGCTAAGGGATATTCACAATCAGAAGGGATTGATTATGAAGAAACCTTTGCACCAGTCACTCGTCTGGAAGCCATTCGGCTGTTTCTAGCCTATGCAGCTCATAGGGGATTTACTATGTATCAGATGGATGTAAAGAGTGCATTCTTAAATAGGGTACTAGCTGAGGAAGTTTATGTTGAACAACCTTCTGGCTTTGAAATGAGCAACCAAGTGTACCGTTTAAGAAAAGCTCTTTATGGACTGAAACAGGCTCCAAGAGCTTGGTATGATACACTATCCCAGTTCTTGATAGAGAATGGATTCACCAAGGGCTTGATTGATCGGACCTTGTTCAGAATAGAAGATGGAGAACACATTCTCTTGGTTCAGATCTATGTGGACGACATTATATTTGGTTCTCCCAATCAGAAGCTATGTGAGAAATTCAGTAAGCTGATGCAAGGGAAATTTGAGATGTCCATGATGGGTCAGATGAGCTACTTTCTAGGTCTTCAAGTCAAGCAAGCTCACACTGGGATATTCATCTGCCAGACAAAGTACACTAGGAATTTGTTGGCTAAGTATGGAGTTCAGAATTGTAAAGAAGCCAGAATTCCAATGTTGACTGCATTTAAGATGGACCCAGATGAAGGTGGTAAGAAAACTAATCAGAAAGAGTATAGGGCTTTGATTGGATCTTTATTATACATGACTGCAAGCAGACCAGATATAACCTTCGCAGTAGGTGTATGTGCCAGATTTCAGGCTAACCCCAAACAAAGCCACCTGGAAGCAGCTAAGCGGATTCTGAAGTATCTAAAGGGTACTGTAAACTTAGGTTTATGGTATCCAGGAGATGATAATCTAGAGCTTAGTGGGTACTCTGATTCTGATTATGGAGGATGTAGGATAGATAGGAAATCTACATCAGATACTTGTCAGTTTTTAGGAAGCAAGCTGGTCTCTTGGTTTTCTAAGAAGCAAACATTTCTTGCCACATCTACTACTGAAGCAGAATATATGGTTGCTGGTAGCTGTTGCTCCCAACTGCTCTTGCTTTGTCAGCAGCTGAGGGATTACAACATAATTGCTACCAATGTGCCTATATTCTGTGACAGTAATAGTGCGATTGCTATCACTCAGAACCCAGTTCTGCACACAAGATGCAAGCATGTGGACATTAGACACCACTTTATCCGAGACCATGCAGAAAATAAGAACATCGGAATGGAAAAGATCCATACTGATAAGCAAAGAGCTTATATCTTAACCAAACCCCTAGCTTAAGTCAGATTCAGAGAATTATGTAATGAGATAGGACTACTGGACTTAGGAGATGAGGCCCCAGAGTAATTTGGTGGTCTGATCTCAAATACCAGTTGGTTAAGAAACTGACAGAAGGTAGAAGGTCAGATGAAGGGGGAACTTCACCTGATCAGAAAGGATCAGTTGGGTACTGATCAGTTACAAGGAACAGTTGAAGAAGGAACTTCAACTGATAAGGTTGATGCAGGAAGAGGGTCTATTTGACAAAAACATTGTTGGGAAAATTGCTAAGATATAGGCTACACAGTAAGATCAACAAATCAGAAGAGTTGGATCAGATACGAGTGGTAACTGGTTCATTACAACATCGACCAGTCAGATACGTTCTCTGTTTACATTTATTTGATCTTATCTTTTTTCTGCAATAATTACTATTCAAGCCGCTTTATGACGCAAGCACTGCAAACATTAAATGCGGACGTGGGGTTTGTGTATTTAATAGCATTTAATGCGTATTTTTCACGTCCAAATACATTCCGTATTTATTCCCAACCGCACAATTCTTTCACTTTACGACCACTTAATCTAAGCCGCTACTTTTAAAAACTGAATACTCAAGTATTTGTGGAAACGTGTGCAAAATATTTCTTTCCCTCCTACTATTTAAACCCTAACACTGTTCTCGACCTTTCGATTTTTTCTCGAAACTCTCTCAAATTCACAAGAGCAAATTTACTTCAATCTTTTTAAAAAAAAAAATCATACGAATCGATTAACGAAAGACTTTCAAACTCTACAAATTGATTTCTGGTAAATTTAAAAGTGCTTGCTATTTTATCTATATGTGCTTTCACTGTTCTAAGTTTATGCCGAATATGTTTATATGCATTGTGTTACACAATATGATTTTGAGAATACATGTTTCTTGAGAACACATTCATGTTGATTTCTGAAATTAAATGCTCATACATGAATAAGTGGTTTCTGTAATACTCTGTGCAATAGTTAAAAATGATTGAGTTCTTGGATTGACTGATAGTATAATGTTCATATTAAATATCCAAACTCATCTTCATGTTCATAATATGCAGAAAATGGCACAATTATTGGCAAAATCTGGACAGGGAAAGAAGATGTGCAATTTCTTATCAATGAAGAAAGATATCATTGACAAGAAATATGTCATCTTCAATACAACAAATGATGTCGAATCCAAGGAGATACTGGAATGTCTCCGGGCTGTTGGTCTTGAACAGCTGTGCTATCGACATCTGGAGATAGTTCACACTTACGAAGCCCTGGAGTTCCTGTACAACCTTGAAGAAACTGATGAGGGTTTTCTAAAATCAACCGTCGGAGGTATTAACTTCACGATCACTGATGAAGATTTCTCAAGAATCCTTGGTCTCCAATCTGGAGGCGTAGATCCAACCATTTTCTCAACGAGGATATAAGAGAAAGCTTATTTTCGAGATGTCCTCTTGAGACCGGCGAACAATGATCAGCTATTCAATGTAAAAGCACCTCATCTGAGGAGGAAGTACAGGTTATTGTTTGAAATCGTGTCCAAAGTGATTCTCTGCATCACTCACAGCTTAGATGCGTTAACCACTGCGAAAATGAACGTGATGGCTGCTATTATCAGCAAGGCTGATAATCTGGACTGGTTAGGATTGATCAAGGGACGGATCGTCAAGGAGGCTAAGAAGTTCGGTCTGGATGACAGCAACAATGTAGTGCTAACCTCCAAGTGCTCTTATATTCACAAGATCTCAATTCAGATTGCGGACAAGCTTCCGTCGAACTTTGAATGGAAAGAGGAGGGAACGGAAATTTATCTGGCAAGGCAGAAGGCCATCCTTCTGAAAGATGAAGCACTCCCAGGACAATCAGACGATAATCTTATGCCCCCAAACCAAGAGGAGAAGGCAAGACGGCTAAGGTTGCCACATCTTCCCTACAGTCAGACACGACTGCTACAAAGAAACGCAAGGTTCTGTCCAAGAAAACAGAAGAATCTGAGAAGAGGCAGAAGAAGATAACTTCAATTTTGCCCAAGGCAACTGTGGAACCTTCTGTTCCGGTGATTGAGGAAGATGTATTTGGTCGTGAGATTGTTGAAAAGACAGTGGAAGTGATTCATCTGGAATCAGAAGTGGAGGTCGCTCCCAGTTCAGAGAAGACTACAAGTGTGAGCAGGGAAGCTGTTCAGGAGGAGTTACTGGTTGAAGGAACTGGAGATGGAGGAACTGAGAAGGTGGCTGAGACCGTAGCTGAGTCATCTGGGGTAGAATCTCCATCTGATTCTGTACAACTCAGCTCGATATTCAGGAAAGAACGCTCACCTACACCCACCTCAAAGTCACCCTCACCCCCACCTCAGCCGCCGTAGCCCATTTCTGCCTTACCTCCCTCTCCACATCTGGAACAGATCCCTGCTTCTGAACCAGAACCAGTTGTTCCCACTATGGAGAAGTCGACAGCACCAGAGGCTGAATTGATCAAAGAACAACCGATTGTGGAGATTGAGCACGTAGATGACAGATACGTCTCTTTCTCCCACAATCCATTCAATACAAAGACTCAGCTGGGAACCCCTGAGGAGAAAGATCCCGTGGTTTACATTATGAAGCAGCAGGTCAAAGTGTATCTCCTTGAACTTTGTCCTGATCTTATAAACCATCCGGGTCCTCGGGAAAAGATTGAGGAGATTGTGTTCTAGAGGGATATAAGGCTGAAGACTGTGGAAGAATTCTTGATTCTGATGAAGTCCCTTCCAGAAGATTACTTCGTTGATTTGGAGGCGAGATGCTTAGCACAGGCTGGTGTGGAGAGTGTGGTCGAATTGGCCTCTGATGATGATATCAGATGGCTAATTCATGATAGATTCAAGATCCCTCAGGTAGAAGATTGGGAAGAACAAGAGTACCAATTTGTGCAAGCTGCCGATGAACTAGGCATGGGTGAAGCAGATGGGACCCAACCTGGCGAGGCTTCAACATCTGGGAAGGTGACTGTTCTTGATGACAGTTCACTCGAGCTTATAGCATCGAAAGTTCAGGAGGGAGTGAAGTCATCAATCGAAGAGAAGTTTACAAGCCTTTCAGCTGATCTGATGGCTAAATTCAGAGAGGAACAACAGGCCCTTGTGGCTGCAGAGACACAACTGGCGGTGGAAAAGATCTTACATCTTCATGATTCAATCACCGAGTCAGTTTTGGTGAGCACAAATTTGGTAGCTGAGAAGACGAACTTGCAGGATTCTATGCTCTCTGATCTAGTGACACTGTTGGAAAGTGTTTGGTCATCTCTGGAGATGACAGACACTTCTATTGGCTTAGGGTGGAAGAGATTCGAGGCCTCAATCAAGAGTGCCTGGAAGCTGACAGAAGAAGGACTGAACAAGATCCTTGAGCCCACTCCCTCCACAGTGCAGATCACCCCTCTCGAGGTTGAAGAAGTCAGGCAAGAGATGAGGCACCAATTCAAAGATTTGAACGCCAGACTGACGACCCTTTTCGATGCAACCAAAAAGGGGGAAGAGAAAGAGAGAGAAAAACAGCTGCAACTGATTCTTGTTCCCTCTGCTGGAACTTCTGCTGAACCTGTTGGTCCTGCTTCTTCTGTTGCCATGCCAGAACAAGTCTTACCAACTGTGAGTATTCCTGACACCGAATTGGTGGAACTCTTTCAGACAGTTGAACAGCATGGAGAAGCCTTATCAGCTCAAGACAAGATCCTTTCCGAGCAGAAATCTACTCTATCTGATGTTGTGCAAAGAGTTGACACGATAGAAGATTTCTCTTCGTCTGTTCAGAAAAGGCTTGAAGTTGAAGATCAGTCTAGGAGCCTTGAGTTGGTGAAGAAACTTGCTGAAGAAGAATCTTCCGAGGCTAAGGCACAACTCAGAATAAGAAAGAAAGGAAAACAAGTTGTTGAGTCATCTCAACCTCCCAGGCAGACAAGGTCAAGGACGCAGCTGTCTACAACTCAGGAGGAAGAAAGGAAAGAAAGAAGGGCAGTGGTTGAAGTAGCTAAGAGAAACAATAAATTAGAAGAAAGCAAAGGCCTTCACACTCGATATATTCGAAGGCAGAAGAAGAAAGCTGCGGAAGAGGCAGAGAAGGATGTTTTTGGGAGGAGAAAGCTTTGCCTGCCCCGATTAAAGGCATTCTTTGCCGAAGGAAGGATTTACTGCCGAAATGGGATATAGTCAGAGGTGAGTGGCTGATCGATGCTTATGTTCTGGAAAAGATCCCTATCTCATCTGATCAAGGGGAACTCAATGATGAGTTCAGAAACTGGCTTGAGCTGAAGTATCCCCAGCTGTACGACATTGCTATGCTAGAAGAAGAGAAGATGGGACTGATCCCTGAGGCACCTCCATTCGAGACCATCATTCCACCTCTTCGGGCAGACAAGTCATTTGATCCAGTGGGATTTAAGAAGCTATATTATGAGTTCGCCAAGATGGGCGGAATCATAGAGAAGGATCGACTTGCCGCTCTGATGGAAAGGATGTATAAGGTTTTCGGCATCCCTCCAGACCTTCAGAAGTTCAAGCAGAGAGACTGAAGACAACCAGAAGACTACTTTAGAATCAGATAAGTTTTTGTTTGAGAGATGATGTATCTTGTAATCACTACTCTATATATAAAATCTTATCTTTTCTGATTCTAAGACAACTTCTCATTGTCTTCTGGATTGTGTGTCGTTATTTGTTTATCTGTTTTTCTGATTAACTGTTTTGGTTCCATCGAAAAGGGGGAAATTGTTGGGAAATTTATAGTTTCGATGGAAGTTCCAAAACAGATAATGTAATAGGACCAGTCAGACCTGTTAGCTGACTGACGACATAGATAGTCGATAGGTTGACCAGTTGAAGTGTATAGACAGCTGAAGTAACAGATAGGTCACACATTGAGGGGGAACTCAATATGTATAGGTTAAGTTTGGTGAAGATCAGCTAACTCGAAGATCAAATGATGAAGATCTTGTAATTGAAGCAGATGGTCCTGAAGTTCAGATAAGTCATGAAGATCAGAGATGCTGAAGAGCTGATCAATACGAAGCAGACAAGTCAAGACTGAAGACATCAAGACTAGACGACCTACATCCTAAGACTTAAAGAAGAGGTCAGTAAGTTGTGCTAAGACAACTTACAATCAGATGACCTAAGTCAGGTAGGCAAATTAGGATTCTGACTGATCTGTGTCAACTCCATCAGGTGACTACTTCAATGTTACCTAGTACGAGTCAAGTGTTCAGATAAGAAGAATGTCAACCTTGTTGCTTATACAAGTGCTGCGAATCATACTTGATAGCCAATGAGAAGTCAAAAACACACGTATGGAGTTCTGACAGTCTGCAGAAAGGTGGTTCAGCGTCAACGGCTAGAAAGGACAAGCTTGCATGCTTTCGGTCATGCCGCCCCTGAAGCATATCAAATCCGTCTGCAGACCTACATAAAATAGACCGAAATTCGAATTGTTCTCCAATGGCTAGTTCGATTTTGTGCCTATAAATATGGGATCAAACCTTCATAGTAAGGTTACAAAAATTATCATCAAGCTCAATCACAAGCAATTTCCGCACAAAGAACACCAAATCGAAGATTTATTCTTAAGTGTTCATCCCTTAGTTCTTAGCCAGAATACTTATCCTCTAGCTTTAGGCTACTTAGAAGATAGGATGGTATTCCAGTTGGAACAAAACAAATCTTATACCCAAACACTGTTAGGTTAAGTTTGTTATAGCAGGATTTCTATCTAGGGTTTCTAGATTAGATTTTTGGGATTGGTTGAGTGAGAACTTGTTAAATATTTGTTGGTTGTACGGTGTTGGACTAACTCATTAAACTAAGTCCAGTTGGTTAAGTTGGTGCCCCTGCTGATAGGGAAGAGTGGACGTAGGACAAGTTGTCCGAACCACTATAAATCTGTGTGCCTTTAATCTGCTTTACACATACTTGCACACTACTACTGTTATCTGCATGCATATTCTTTACCATGATCAGATTAGCATCAAGCTGCTGATCTGACCAGCTTAACACTTTAGTTATCTGATTCAAACCAGATTGGTCAGAATCTTTGTTTGAGTAAAACTGGTTTTCACATGGTTTAACTAATCTTTCACACCATCAGTTAAACTGATAGACGCCGAACTGATCTGCCTACCAGATCAATAAGTCGAATATCAGTCCAAACTGATCCACATCGCACTCTGATCAGACATACGTGCAATCACATCTGATCCACTAAAAAGTTGTTGAAGTTTATTCACCCCTCCCCTCTGGACTTCAACCCTCACTGAAACCCACTCGAGACCTACACTCTCTACCGGCATGTCATGGGACAAAGCTGTTTAAGAAGGATTATCCTTCCACGGATGCTGATATTCGGCGCATGAAGGATATACCATATGCATCCGCAATTGGCTCCATCATGTACATCATGACTTGCACAAGACCATATGTGGCCTTCGATGTTAGCACTACTGGTAGATACTAGCAGAATTCGGGTGAACCTCAATGGATTGCTGTCAAGAACATTCTTAAGTACCTTAGACGTACTAAACATTGTTTCTTGGTCGGAGGATAGTCAGAGCTAGTTGCAACTTGCTATCCTGATGTAAGTTTCCAATCCGATTGTGATGATTACAAATCACAGTCGGGCTATGTTTTCTTTCTCAATGGTGGGGCGGTTAGTTGGAATAGTTCTAAACAATATACTACCGCGGACTCAACAACCGAAGCTGAGTACATTGTTGCGGCAGAAGCTGCCAAAGAAGCTGTCTGGATAAAATAATTCTTAAATGAACTAGGGGTAGTTTCGAGTGCCAGCAGTCCAATAAAGTTGTATTGTGATAATACTGGTGCGATTGCGCAAGCTAAGGAATCGAGATCCAATAACAGAAACAAGCATGTACCGAGGCGTTATCACTTGATAAGAGAGATAATTGTTAGAGGAGAAATAGAGTTAGAACGTGTCCCCACGGAGGATAACCTGGCTGATCCTTTCACCAAGGCTTCACACTAGACATTTTGATGGTCTAGGGGTTAGACATGTAGGGGATTGGCTCTAGTTCAAGTGGGAGATTGTTATTGTTAGTGTCCTAGAGACAATCCATTGTAAGAACATAATACTCTGATAATATTCAGTTCTGGTTTAATATTATTGTTTGTTTAATATTAAATGTATGGCATTACACTCATTAGAATATTATGTTTGGTTGTTTGCATTTATTCTTATATGTGTTCCCTTGAGTCACTGCTGTCATTGAGTGAGTGAGAACTCAGATGACTTAAGCATGATTCTTAAATAGCCCCAATCGAGGATCATCAAGAAAGGGATATTGATGACGCAATGGAGATTGGTGCGCGATCTGCATCATACTCATAGAGAGTGTAGTAAGATCTCACTTACTACGAGATACTAGGTATCTCATGATGGATGCACAAATACCTTAGAGGGTATTGGTATACCCATCCGAGAAATCGTTTGATGTAGTTCCACTATATGTGTCTACGGGTGTCTCGGTTAGTGGGAGCGATGTGATAATCCTTTGACTTGAGGTCAATACACACGACATGAGTGGAGTGATGAACTTTGACCATGACCGATGCTTGCACACGTCTATGGGTAGATATGGCTTGGATTGGGTTCATCACGAAGTGCATGTGCGTGGTAGTTGGGCCAAGAAAATGATTCATTCCTCAAAGTGGATTTAGAGAGAATAATCATCTTCTCATCATAATTGAATCTAAGTCATTGGCCAATGCACGTCAATTTAGACTTTGTGACTAAGTGTGACACTAATGATCAGTTAGTGATTTGAGATAAATTGATTAAGTTCTTTGAATAGACACTTCATCATGTTCGAGACTAATCGAGTATTCGTGAATGAAAGGAGGAAATTGCAATTGCCCACGTTTCAGTTACAGGTAGTTGCCTGTTTCTCGCAACGTACCTCATATATTGAGAATGTCTGATTTATTGACTACGGTTCAATTAAGACCGTTAGTTTGACTAATCGCTCGGTATATGAGGGTCTATGGGTCACACAACAAGTAGTTCTCTTTTACGGATTATAGTTCGTTGATTAAATGTTAAATTGGATTTAATATTTAATTTATGGAGAAGTAATTAATAATAGATTAATTTGGAATTAATTATTATTAATATTTAATTAAAATGGATTTATTTAAATAAGAATTCTCAATAATTATATTTGGAATATAATTGTTAGATTTAATGTATATGGAAATAAATCGTAGAGATTTTCATATAAGGCATTTAAATCCGTAGAGATTTATATTTAGGGAATTAAATTAAAAGGAATGAATTTAATTCAAGATTTGGGATTTTATTTCCCTAATTGGGCTAGCTTGGGAAATAAGCTTAGCCTCCCTATATATACAAGCTATTGGGATTCACAAACAGTATCACTTCATATTTTCTCCATAAAATCCAGAGTTTGGATTTTCCTAGCAAATTCGTCTCGGGATTCAACACTGGCAAATTCGTGCAGATCCGTTCCTGGGGATTATGTGGATAACATAGAAGATAAATCTATTCTCGAGTTACTGTAAGATTTCTCGTTATGATTATTGTAATTTGTATGCAATTAATTGTTCGTTGTTGGTGAACTTTAAATTCCGCTGCGCATGTGATTACGTGTTTTACGTGCCTCTATAATCCAACAATGGTATCAGAGCTTCATGCTCTTAATTTGATTGCAAATTTGATGTTTTGATTAAAGATTTTTTTTTAATATAATGGTGCGGTTGAGTTTGACGTCAACCGCACCGGATTATTGTTTAATTGATGGGGCGTGTGGTCTGTTTTGTTTGACAAAGCCACCCACTTGTCTTCCTCATTACCCGTCCCCGATTTAGGTTTTTCAAATCCTAAACCGCTCCCTAGAATCGTGTCGCCGGGCCAGGTATTTAAAAACTGCGGGCTCATCGGGCCGGGCGATGGTCGCGGCGGACCCGGCTTAGCCCCAACAAGAATGGCGGCGTGACATCGCCCCGTCATGAATATTCCTCATTCCCCACTGCAGATCTTCGATTGGAATGATTCTCGAAGCAAAGGCGGTTCACCGTCGTCATCTTCGATGCATTGTTTTCATTCCTAGATTGAGGCAGCGGAGGCATTCGATCTTCGATTAAAATTGCTTAGAGCTATTCGTCGATTGCGCGATGCCGAGCAGCATCGATGCACCGGCGTGCCTAGGGCGATGCGGTGAAATCGCCCTCGCTCGACGCTCGACATCGACTGCCCGTTGGTTCTGGTTGTTGCGTCCATTGCGATACCTGGTCGTTCCATTGGCATCGCCTTTAGCGGCGTTCATTTTGGTTTTTTGGCCCGGTTTCGTTTATGATATTTCAAGTTCTTGTTGTTCCGATGATTATCTATGTCCCAATTGAGTGTTTCCTGATCGTTGTTCATGAATGATGAAACTGGAAATTGTTTTGGGGTTTGGAAATTTAGGAATTGCTCGAATTGTTCGGATTGGATCTGTTTTGGATGGGTGATGATGTGGGAGGGTTGTTTTGTAAATTTTATTTGAGACATGCCCTCCCATGCAATTTTTGAAATTACACTTGAGCCCCTGACAATAAAACAATTAAAATTTTAATTAAAATTAATAAGATTAATTTTAAATAAGAATTAAAATTGGACTTTTAATTGTAATTAATTGGATTAATTATCAAAGGTTAATAATTGTTTAAGTTACAATTGAGTTTAAAATTGATTTTAAGTTCAATAAAATCTTGAAAATTATTAAATTCCACTTGGTCAACTTAATTAATAATTCGTTAACGCATAACTGTTTGATTAGGCGGCGCCCAATAATTGTCGGACCGTATTAACTGTTTGGGTAGACGGCGCCCATATATGTGTTAGTCCGTATGAAATCATGTTTGGGTAGGCGACACCCAATAATTGTTCAAATGTGATGTAGATTAACATGTTGGATCTCGATTAAGCAATTAATACCCCGTCTTTAAAATGTTCCTCACTAAAATATGGTTTTCTCATTGATTTGATAAGATGCTTCCATCAAAATTAAAAGAAAACCGAAGATTTCGTTCCAATGAGTATTTAAGGCCCTCGTCTTTTTCTCGGATCTACATCTAACGGGACTTTTATAGGGACATGTAATGTCGCCGCTTGATGGTTGTAAACCAACTTAATTTTGTTTCACTTACCCTCGCGGGGAACAAAAGTTAAGGGACATCAGTCGAACTGGGTTCGATAAACTAGGAATTGCAGTTTTTGCAATTGGTTTGGAGACCTACCAGTTATGCTATTGTGATATTCAGCCCTCGCTTGGATTATGATAGTAGGAATGTGGATCCTAGTCCATTATGATTTATATTAGATATAAATTCGTATTCTTCCGATGAGGTCGTTGAATATGTGAAAATAATGGAGACAAAATAAATTTGAAAGGTCATGTTTATTTTGATTGCTGAATATTGATCATAGGAATTATGTGTTTTAATTCCCGTTTTATTTTATTTCTCTAGGATTGTTGAAATGAATAACTTATCACTGAGAAGCGTTTTGGAAACGAACAAATTGGCTGGGCTAAATTTTCTCGACTGGCACCGAAACATGCGTTTGGTGTTTAGGCAAGAAAAGATTGAGTACGTGTTGGACACGCCAATCCTATTACCGGTGAGGTCGGTAATCTTGAAGGAGCTAAGGTGTTTGACGCCGAAGCTCAGAAGAAGCATCAAGATGATGCTTCCCAGGTTCAGTGTGTTATGCTTCTCGGGATGACTCCCGAATTGCAAAGGCAGGATGAGAAGATGCTCCCCTTCGAGATGATTAAGCATCTGAAGGATCTCTTTGATTCTGAATCTTGTTCCGAGATTTATGAAGTGATGAGAGATCTGTTTAGATGTTGATTGTCTGAGGGAGGGAAGGTTTCTCCTCATGTGTTGAAGATGATTGGGCTAATCGAAACTTGGTCGATTGGGCATTGAGCTCAAAACCAACGTTGCTATTTATGCCATTCTTCAGTCACTTCCCGATTCATATTCGAGTTTCGTTGTAAACTTTAATATGAATAAGACGAAATTGACTATGCCCGAGCTGCATAACATGCTAAAGACTTTTGAGTCTTCCACTGCTAAGGAAAAGCCCGTGCTCATGGTGAGGGCCTCTACTTCTTCTGCTCCGAAAGGAAAGAAGAAGCGGAGCGGTAAGGCAAATAAAGGCTCCAAGTCAAACTTCCTTAAGCCCAAAGGTGGAATTCAAAAGAAGGACAAAGTGGACAAGGATGTATGCCTCTACTGCAAGCAGCTCACATGGTGGATTTAATATTTAATTTATGAAGAAGTAATTTATAATAGATTAATTTGGAATTAATTATTATTAACATTTAATTAGATTGGATTTAATTAAATAAGAATTCCCAATAATTATATTTGGAATATAATTGTAGAATTTAATGTATATTGAAATAAATCGTAGAGATTTTCATATAAGACATTTAAATCCGTAGAGATTTATATTTAGGGAATTAAATTAAAGGAATTAATTTAATTCAAGATTATGGATTTTATTTCCCTAATTGGGCTAGCTTGGGAAATAAGCTAAGCCTCCCTATATATACAAGCTATTGGGATTCACAAACAGTGTCACTTCATATTTTCTCCATAAAATCTAGAGTTTGGATTTTCCTAGCAAATTCATCTCGGGATTCAACACTGGCAAATTCGTGCAGATCCGTTCCTAGGGATTACGTGGATACCATAGTAGAGAAATCTGCTCTCGAGTTACTGTAAGATTTCTTGTTATGATTATTGTAATCTGTATGCAATTAATTGTTCGTTGTTGGGGAACTTTAAATTCTGCTGCGCATGTGATTACATATTTTACGTGCCTCTATAATCCAACAAAAAGGGCCCGAACGGAAGATAACAAGAGAAGACAGGACTACAATACACATCTGAAAGCAAAGAAGAAACAGGAAGCCTTAGATGCCTCCCTAGGTGGAACTACAGTTGCTCTAGGCAGCTAATCTGATTTGTTATAATGTACCTTTTGATTACATGGTCACTTTTAGGTCATAGACACTCTCTTCTTGTTCGGGTCACTTTTGGGCCCGCCCCTTTTCTTTTCATTTTTATATATTTGCTTATTCATCCCTCCATATTAGAAATTTTACCAAAAAATTACCTAACGAACAGCGAAAAAAACATGAACAATCGCCTTCATAAGTAGAGGTGCAAACCATACGAACTGAAAGAGACATAATCTAAGAATTTTGAGTCTTCGAGAGCGGAGAAAAAACTACAAACAAAGGCAAAAGACGCAAATTATGGAACTGAAAAAGGCAAAAACCCGTCAGCCTACGTGAGCGGTGAACGACGACGAAAGGCGGTGAAACACAACAGGCTTAAAGGAATGTAAACAAAAATAGATTGGACGGAAAATGGCTTATTGGATATTTTGGTCGGTCCGGTCAAGTAGTCAAAGGCCTTGTTATGATAATTGGGTAAATGGACCGTGTTGGGAAATGAATTTAATAAAGAAGATTTTGATTAGATCCCAAAACCCCTGAGTATGACATGTTCAGGATAATCTTGATAGATGAGTCAAGGTTCAGTTTTAGAGTGTTCAGGATGTTATCTGCACCGTGTATAGTCGGCAGATATAGAACAGGTTAGAAACTGAAGACTCGGTATGAAACTGAGATACTGAAGACTCAGTAAGATACTGAAGAATCTGAAGACTCAGTATGAAACTGAGAATCTGAAGGCTCAGAGAAACCTGAAGACTCAGAGAATACTGAAGGCACAGTAATTACTGAAGACTCAGTAAAGTACTGAATGCTCAGTATATCCTGAATATTCCGAGGCACTGAAGCTGAGGAATATAGCCGTTGGAATCCAGCTGACGTGGACCAACGAGAGGAAGACAACCAGCCTGGAAAAGCTGCAGAACTTACAGAGAATAGTATGGATTTGAATGTGATTCTCTCCAACGGTAACATTCAAATCCACACTATAAATACAAGATCTTCCATCAAATTAAGTGTGGAGATTATGCACAAGATGCTACAGAGCCAAGAGCGTTATAGTCAAGCATTCCCACCCTAGAACACAAGTCTGTAGATATACAAATATATTCAAAGAGTGTTCTAGAACCCAACCTAAGCAACCCACGATGTATCATAAGCTTAGAGAGATTTTCCCAACCTTAGCATTGAGGCTAAACCATTGTAAGGGAATATCTCACCATAAGTTGGAGACAACACCAAACCCAAACCCATTCTCGTAAGAGATAACGAGTGGTGAAGTGAGGTAGTTGTTAGGCAATCCCGAGTGAGGGTGATAAGTCCCGAGTGGAGTGTGAACTCGTTAAACATCTAAGAGGCGAGCCCGAGAGGGTGATAAGTCCAGTTTTGAGTTAGTAAACTACAGAGGTAGTCAGAAAGCTCAAGGTCGGGTTGAGTAAGTAAACTACGCGGAGTAGTCAGAAAGCTCAGGGCCGAGTTGAGTAAGTAAACTACGCGAGGTAGTCAGAAAGCTCAAGGAAGTGATGAAGGAATTTCCCTAGGAACAGGGAGAGTGGATGTAGGAGCTTGAGTCTCCGAACCACTATACATTGTTGTGTTCTTTACTGCTTTACGTTCTTATCTTGTCGTACGCACTCGATTATAAGCAAGACACAACACATGAGCTTAAAAAGGTGAAAAATCTGTAATCACTCTGCCCTCACCACTGTTTTATATGCACCAAACTTTATGTTTTACTTCCGCACGCGCAAAATTGGTTTTCCCACCGGGACCAACAAGTGGTATCAGAGCAGGTGCTCAAAAGATTACCTTTTCAAAGTGATCGCCTGAGCAGATCTATTTTAAAACCTGTCTCTGATCTGATACCAACAAGTGGTATCAGAGCAGGAGTTCAAAAGGTTCACTAATTTCAGAGTGACCACCTGAACAGATCTTTTTAAAGAAAAACCCATTTCTTTAAAAAATGCATATATTCTGATGTTTTGGCGTCTTTATCAATTGAGAAATTGTTGGGATATTTTAGTTCTATGCCAAAACATTATCAACTTGTGTTATTCAAGATAATTTACAGATAACAAGTTGAGGGGGAACGAGAGAACAAATTGAGGGGGAACTCACGGAATCGTAAGTAGATGATCCGAGATCGGAGGTCGAGAAACTAGACCGATCGAGATCGAATGAGTTAGATGAGTTCGAGTCAATCGATGAGTCAGGCAAAATCAGAAGAGAAGAAAAGCTAAAGCCAGCAAAATCAGAAGAGAAGGTTGCAAATCAGAAGACAAGTAGAAGAGACTGATCAAGATCAGACGTGATCGAGATCAGATATGATAAACCTGATATGATAACCTGATATAATGACCTGATGCTATTCTGATATGGTGATCTAAAGATGTGTTGATCTAATCAGTCGAACTGATCAGATCAGGCAAAGAAGAAATCAGATAGCCTGAGTAAAAAGTGATCTGAGGCTCAGTAAGTAAAGTGAACTGAGACTCAGTATAGGTCAAAAGACCTGAGGGTCAGGATGTCTGAAGTCAGAAGAAACTGAACTCACTCAGCATGAGTGTCAGTATGCCTGATCAGACAAGGTCCGTTGAATCAAGAGACCTAAGACTCAGTATGTTATTGAAGACACTGAGAGCTCAGATAGACCTGAGGCCAGGAGCCGAGCAAAAGACAGAAGACTGAAGACTTGTAATTCTTTATGTTTTTGTCTTTACTTTTGATAAGTTCATTGTAATCTGTAGCTGATAACATACAATCAATGAAACTTTATCTTTATGCTCAAAGATAATACTTCATTATCTTTTTACATGTCTTTTTATTTGATATGCCTGATTATTGTTGTTTGGTGATGAAATTGTTGGGTGATTCATTGCTGAATTGATTATTAAGAGATATACCATTCTTGTAATAAGAAAAACTGAAACCTGAGTATAGGTTAAGAGTTTTGTAACAAGATGGTTTTGGCATCATCAAAAAGGGGGAAATTGTTGGGAAATGAATTTAATAAAGAAGATTTTGATTAGATCCCAAAACCCCTGAGTATGACATGTTCAGGATAATCTTGATAGATGAGTCAAGGTTCAGTTTTAAAGTGTTCAGGATGTTATCTGCACCGTGTATAGTCGGCAGATATAGAACAAAAGTTAGAAATCAAGACTCAAAAGATGAAACCGAGATATCAAGACTCAAGAAGAATCTTGAAGAATCAAGACTCAAGATGAAACCGAGAATCAAGGCTCGAGAAACTCGAAGACTCGAGAGAATATCAAGGCACCGCGATAATCAAGACTCAAGAAAATCATGAATGCTCAAGATATCCCGAATATTCCGAGCAATCAAGTCGAGGAATATAGCCGTTGGAATCCAGCTGACGTGGACCAACGAGAGGAAGACAACCAGCCTGGAAAAGCTGCAGAACTTACAGAGAATAGTATGGATTTGAATGTGATTCTCTCCAACGGTAACATTCAAATCCACACTATAAATACAAGTTCTTCCATCAAATTAAGTGTGGAGATTATGCACAAGATGCTACAGAGCCAAGAGCGTTATAGTCAAGCATTCCCACCCTAGAACACAAGTCGTAGATATACAAATATATTCAAAAGAGTGTTCTAGAACCCAACCTAAGCAACCCACGATGTATCATAGCTTAGAGAGATTTTCCCAACCCAAAGATTGAGGCTAAACCATTGTAAGGGAATATCTCACCATAAGTTGGAGACAACACCAAACCCAAACCCATTCTCGTAAGAGATAACGAGTGGTGAAGTGAGGTAGTTGTTAGGCAATCCCGAGTGAGGGTGATAAGTCCCGAGTGGAGTGTGAACTCGTTAAACATCTAAGAGGCGAGCCCGAGAGGGTGATAAGTCCAGTTTTGAGTTAGTAAACTACAGAGGTAGTCAGAAAGCTCAAGGTCGGGTTGAGTAAGTAAACTACGCGGAGTAGTCAGAAAGCTCAGGGCCGAGTTGAGTAAGTAAACTACGCGAGGTAGTCAGAAAGCTCAAGGAAGTGATGAAGGAATTTCCCTAGGATCAGGGAGAGTGGATGTAGGAGCTTGAGACTCCGAACCACTATACATTGTTGTGTTCTTTACTGCTTTACGTTCTTATCTTGTCGTACGCACTCGATTATAAGCAAGACACAACACATGAGCTTAAAATGAGAAAAATATGTAATCACTCTGCCCTCACCCCTGTTTTATATGCATCAAACTTTATGTTTTGCTTCCGCACGCGCAAAATGGGTTTTCCCACCGGGACCAACAGACTGGGTAAATGGAGTATGGGTCAAGTATGAGATCCGTCTCATGTATGAGACTGTCTTGTTTGGAAATTTATAGTTTTGATGGAAGTTCCAAAACAGATTGTAATAGGACCCAGTCAGACCTGTTAGCTGACTGATGAATTAGATATCAGATAGGATGACCAGCTGAGTTGTATAGACAGCAGATGTAATAGATAGGTCACATATTGAGGGGAACTCAATATGTATAGACTAAGTCTTTAAGATCAGATAAACTGAAGGTCAGAAGATCAGATAAACTGAAGATCAGAACACCAGATGAGCTAAAGATCAGAAGACATCAAGACCAGAAGACCTACATCAGATAACACGGAGGAGAATCAGTAAGTTGTGCTAAGACAACTTACAATAGAAGATTCAAACCAGGTAGACAGATCAGTCCTTATCTGATCTGGTCAGATCCATCAGGTGACTACATCAAGTTACCTTGTATGAGCCAAAGTCAATCAGACAAGAAGAATGTCAATTTTGTAAGTAAATCAAGTGTCGAACTTGTGTACTTGTAAACCAATGAGAGAAAGACACGCACGTAAGGAACTGACAAGTGCAGGACTAGCGCTTCAGAGTCCAACGGCTACAAAGGACAAGCTTACATGCTTTTGTCCATGCCGCCTCTGATCACTTCAAATCAAGCCTGTAAACCTACCTCAAATAGACCGAAATTTGAATTTCTCTCCAACGGCTAGTTCGATTTCGTGCCTATAAATATGGGATCAACATTTATAGTAAGGTTACATAAATTATACAAGCACAAGCTCATAGCAAGATTTCCGCACGAAGAACACAACTCAAGATTTATTCTAAGTGTTCATCCCATAAAGTTCTTAGCATAGAATTATTATCCTCTAGCTTTAGGCTATTCAAATACTAGGATAGAATTCCAGTTGGAACATACAAATCTTATACTCAAACCCACAAAGTTAGGTTAAGTTTGTTAAGCAAGATTTCAGACTAGGGTTTCTAGTTTCTGATTTCTGGGATTGTTGAGTGAGAACTCTTGAAACATCTGATGTATTGTGTTGGACTAACACATTAAACTAAGTCCAGATTAGTTAAGTAGTGCCCCTGCTGATAGGGAAGAGTGAACGTAGGACGAGTTGTCCGAACCACTATAAATCTTGTGTGATTTATCTTCTTTACACTCTTAGCACACTACCTGTTTTATATTCCATGCATGTTCTGAGTCTGGATCAGATTTGCACCAAGCAACTGGTCTGATCAGTTTGACACCTTTGTCATCTGATCTAAAACAGATTACTCAGAATTTGGTTTGAGTAAAACTGGTTTTTCACATGGGTTACCTTATCTTCCGCACAAACAGTTGAGCTGATAGACGCCGAACTGATCTGCTTCCAAGTTGTCAGTAAGTCGGATATCAGTCCATACTGCTTCACTCGCACTCTGATCAGGCATAATTGCATATTCACACCTGATCTCACAAAAGTTTTAGAAGTCTATTCACCCCTCCCCTCTAGACTTCTACCCTCACGAAACCCGTTCGAGACCTACACGTCTCATACGAGTTTTTGTCATATATATTTGTACAAATCATAAAATTTATTATTATGATATCTTAGTTTACATAAATAAAATTTTAATATAAATGCATGTCTTTTAAAAAATTGCACATCCAAAAGTAAAAATGAATCCTAAAATATCTCGTACAATATCTCACAAATAATACTCCCTCCTTTTTATTTACATGTCGTTTTAGTCTTTTGAATTATTTGTGAAATAGATGTCGTTCTGGTATTTTATCCCCCTTTATTTCATATTTACCCTTAGTATTGTAATTTCAAATTTTAAATTTCCTACAAATGTGTTGTGTGTTTAATTTTTCAACCAATAGTATTTATTGTTAAGAATATTTAAATAATATTAATTAAAATTAATTTTGAAAAAACAAAAAGTATGTCCTTATTTTATCTTAAAAACTCCAAAATGACATCTATTAAAAAAGGAGAGAGTACCACTTAATTTTTCTCCTAGAATATCTCTCAAGCATTTAAAGAAATTTCATTTAATACTAATTCCTTGAAAATTTAACCCGGAAGCAAATGACCAACATTATTGTTGGCGGCAGCAAGTCCCTCATCCCTGCTTCTCTGGAATCTCGCCCCCTCTCTCACTCTGACCCCTCAAATTTTACCATCCCCATTCCCTTTTTCGTCCCTCCATCTCTAGAGATGCTCACTGTTCCGGAATCGTCGGTTTCGATTTTGAACCTTGCGTTACAAAATTCATGAAGGTGGAATCAGAACCGAACCGCGGTCCAGGCAGTTTGGGTTCGGTTCCTGAACCGGCGGTTCCGATTCCGAATTGCTGGTTCCGCTGGTTCCTTTTTTTTTTTTTTAGTTTTTGGATCTAAAATTTGAAGAAATGTACATAAAGATGACAAATAAATGTAATGGGAATTTAAATAAAAGATTACAATTGTTAAACATAAAAAAATTAGAATTAGACAATTATAAATACATGATAATTGCCTAATTGATACATCATCAACATTACTACATTAGTACAATATTAAAATATTAAAATGCAACAATAGTAGTAGTATACTACAAATGATTATAGCCATTAGATTGAGTTAAACGAGATCTAAACCGAGAAAAAAAAATTAGTCCCATAACTTATGCACTGTCCATTTTTCGTCCCAAAAAAATTTATTGTCCAATTTTTGTCCAACACAACTAAATGGATTGTCCAATTTTGGTCCCATTTTCACCGAAAAATTAAGAAAAACGTCGTTTTCGGTTTCATGCAAGTCACATACCAGTAAAATTTAGCCGTTCTTACATTTACAGATTTTAAATTGTAGTTTTGATTAAATTTATTGGATTATTTACACATGTGTAGTTTAATAAATTGAAAAATGTAAAAAAAATAAAAAGAAATAAATAGTCAACTTTCATGTCATCGACAGTATAGAGAACCTCTAGATTTTACTTGCACGTGACTTACACATCATTAGAACGACGTTGTTCGCAATTTTTCGACAAGAATGGGACCAAAATTGGACAATCAATTTAGTTATGGGACCAAAATTGGACAGTTAAATTTTTTGGGACGAAAAATAGACAGTAGATAAGTTATGAGACCAAAACACTTTGTTTCTCGATCTAAACCATTGAAAAAAAAAACCAAAAAATCTATAGTTCGAACCGGAACCGGCGGTTCACGGTTCTAGAAATGATAAAACCGGAACCGAACCGTATATCTTACGGTTTCGATTTGGTTCCGGAATCGGAACCGTGGAACCGGCGGTTCCGATTTTTTTTTAGTGTGTCTATCCATCTCTACCATGGGCAACCGAGACAAAGATGAAGATTATAGCAAGGTTAGTGTAGTAAAAAATCGAGAGATCCAGCCATTTATTCCTTACAAATGATCTGAAAACTTTGAAATCATGTTGAAAGACAGTAAGTTTCTTCTATTTATTCTTTAATTTGAAAAAACCTAGTCACAGGGGTTACCGGTTCACCGGTATATACTAGTTCAAACTAAAACCGATGTATAGTAATAACCGGACTGAGACTACGACCGGTTCGCGGTTAAACTGTTGGGGAACGTTTTGCCCGGATCTATTCGAGATTCAATTTAAATAAACAATTTAATACTAAGATGAATTAACCTATTAATTCAAATAGCAAAAACCAATTACATACATGCGTACAATTTATTTCACGCAAAGTCCTAAGCATGCAGAATCTAGGAGTTTACGCGAAACGTACCTCTTGAAGAGACAACCGTTGAGACAATTGATCAACTCAAATGCCTTCTCAAGTATATCCCAAGCCCTTTGCTCGTAATCCGGTGGTAGATTCGCACGAACAAAATTAACAAAGTAATAAAGAAAAATTTATTGCACCACCTTTGTGGATTTCTAATTTTTCCAAGACTGGAATTGTGTTGGGGATGAAAAATTCATCCTCTATTTATAAGAGTAGGAGGTGGCGAAAAATATAGTGTAATTAGGGCTAATGGGAAATTTCCTTGTATCTTCTCCAAGATACAATTTTGAATATATCTCAAATATTCTATTTTCCATAAATAATCACAAAAGATCTTTTCCTCCTTTTCTTATGACATTTTCGAAAATAACAAGTAAAGAAACAAGATTTGGGATTTTCTTGTATTCCAAGAATACTTATCTTTTTCCATAAAATCTCTTCCAGAAAATCAAGAAAATCTTTCTCTTCTTTATTAAATATTTTTCAAAAAATAGGAAAAAATAGGCAATAATATTTTCTTTTATTTTAATCATCTTTTCATTAATTGGACTTATATTGGGCTACTTGAGGGGCCTTTAGGAGAATTAAGATTGGACCTCCTAATGAGCTTTGAATTCTAATATTGAGCAACAATATCATTTAGCCCATTAATATTAATTTACTCTACTATAAAATTAATATTGCACTATCCATCTTAACCCATATTACGGTAATATGACTCCCGATTATTATTTTCCGTTTAAAATTATTTTGTCCATTAAGTAATTAAGCCACTGAAAAACTTTATATTAATTAATATCTTATTTCCTGGAGTAAAGACAGCTTAACATTATTATCCATACCGGAACTTAATCCACTTGCAAGATTTGTACGATAAAACTTATGAACCCACCAAGGGGACAAATCAAACAAGACTTTTCTTGCACACGTTTCTCTGTATTAAATTTTAGCAATTGTCATGTAATTAATAATATTGCCCAAAATACAAAGTATAGAATCGCTCTCTGATTCTGGACCCAACATAGATCAAAGCAATAAATATTAATCATACACAATCCTATTTAAGTGACAGGGATTAAAAATCAACAACCACTGAGGTCTAATTCTTCATCCCATAAGTTAGCACGGAATAATTTATCCTCTCTGTAGGTCAGCTTCAGCACATCACAATGCACTAGTGCAATCTCTTGGTCAAGACTAATCTGAGCTTTGCACATCAACCTCTACCAATGGAGTGTTCAATTCTATCTAGGTTATGAAGATGTACTTATTTACAAGGAACTGTTAATGTGATCTTCTGCGATCGGGTATCACCACATTAACTACAATGCAATATGTACTAATATTGAATGGTTTGCAATAAATAAATAACAGATAAAATATTTATATTCAGTAAATAAGAGTACATTAGTTTGTTATAGTAAAAGCATACTTTCACGTATAACCCCAACATAAACTGGTTGAACCGACCGGTCCATCCGAGTTTAAAAATACTGATTATAACTCATTTTTGAGGGACCCACCATTCACTCACATTTTCATTTTAATTCTTATTTTTTTATTTAATGTTTTAAAATCATGCAAAAAATAATAATATTTGAATATATTAAAATTTAATATAGGTAAAAAAATTAATATATGAATATATTAAAACTACTTTGTTTATTATTTTAAATTATCAATTAATATATTTTACAATTTGAAATAAATATTTAGTACTAAATCATTTTGTTAACTAATAAAGATTGTTACTATTATTAATTAAAAGATCTATTTATTTAATTGAGACAACACATTACATCTAAATCTTTCACTATCAAGTGAAAATAGAGTACACCATATTCAACATTAAGAAAACAATCAACTAAAATAATTAAAGACTTAACTATTTTGAAACGATAAATAAACGCATTATATCAATTATTGTCAGATCGAGCCCAAATATGTTCCACTAAGTAGGCACAAAGTTGGTGATGAAGCTGATTGTTACGTAGCTCGGTGTTCCTCCAGAGATAATCCCTAAATTCTGGATTAGCGCCTTGTATCGGTTGTGTGGGCGCATCGCCTTCATCGCAGTTTCAATTTGTAACCATATCTCTCTCATCTTTGACGATCATATTATGCAAAATAACACATGTTAACATTATGAACTTCAACTTTTTGCTATACCAATAACGAGCTGGCCCTCTAACAATTGCCCAAGGTGCTTGGAGCACACCAAATGCTCATTCAACATCCTTTCTCGCAATTTGTTGTCTTTCCTTAAATAATCTTCTCTTAGGATCCAGTGGCGTAGGAAAAGCCTTAACAAAAGTTGACCCTTCCGGATAGATACCATCTATTAGATAGTAACCTTTTGTATACTACGTTCAATTCATTGTAAAACTAACTTCTGGTGCAGAGCCTTGCAAGACGTTGTTGAATACAAGAGACTCATTCAGTAAATTGATATTGTTGCGTGATCCTGCAACTCCAAAAAATGCATGTCATGTCCATTGGTCTTGAGATGCAACTGCTTCAAGGACGATTGTATGTGACCCATGACCTCTTGTAAATTGGCATTTCCAAGCAACATGGAAATTTCACCACACACAATGCATACAATCAAGGCTTCCGAACATGCCTGGAAAGCCATGTCTCAACTCGTGGAGAAGATGTTGAGTGTCATTGTGATTCAGCCTTCTCAAGTAGTGATCACCAAATGCTTCAACCACAGTTTCACAGAACTTGAAAAGACACTTAATAATAGTTGATTCACCCATTCTTAGGTACTCATCAAGATTATCAGCATGAACTCCATAAGCCAGTTGACGAATCGTTGCAGTGCACTTCTGTAGTGGTGACAACCATTGTCTTCTGGCGGCATCAGACCTTTGTTGAAAAAAGCCTAACATGTCCCTCTTCACGGTTTCTCTCGACGAATCTTCTGGTTCATTGATTGTGCACATCATCTTCCAATGTTGAAGAATCGTTAACATCATTTGTCACCAGGTGAACCGAGTTGGTAATCAGATTCATCGGATTGGCTTGAACTCATGAAATATTGAGACATTTTGGAGTAAGTGTATTTGAGAGGTTATTTTTCAAATGTAGGATGTTAAGAACCTCACAACATAAGACACATATATATATATACGCCTATTACCTTGCAACAATTAGTTTTTTAACGACTAGTTTTTAATGAGTAGTTTACAACATAAATGCCAAATTAATACATTAATTGAAATTAAATAAATTTGAATTACATAAATAATAAATTAACACTAAAAAAAATTAAAAAAATATATTAATGATATAAAGATCGGACTGATAAATTATTCTATGAATTCCACCGCAATAATCTTCTTACACACATGTAGGTGTGCGGCACACTGCTCATCTGTCCAATTGGAGTTATCTTGATAATCAAGTTCCCATTCCTATATCACCAATTCACGCTCTTTCAATGCACTCGCCTTTTCAAGCGCTATAACTTCTCTTTTTTTACAATTGCTGTAATCCATAAATTTTTCAAGACATTGGTCGATCTTATCATTTCCCATTGACCCTGACCTAACCATGGATTTTCCTTTTGCTTTTTTCTTGGCTGCTTTTACCCAATCGGACGAGTGTCGTCGATGTTTAGATCAAATTTCAATCTAGCGGAGTTATTACTAGTGTCTGAGTCAGAGGTCCTTGCTTTCTTTGGTTCATCTATGAAGTCATTTTATTGTGGAGAAAATATTGGATGGTCCTTTACAATCCTCCATACATGCTGGTAATTAAACGACTTTTTACAATTGCAATTTCGAAATTTTTCGTGCGTCATACGCATTATGTCTTCGTTGTTGGTTTTACTTCTGTAGACACTAGAGACACTATTATAGCAAGAGATGGAAATATTTACCTACCCAATTGTATTAAGCCGGTGTGGCTTTACTTGTTCAAGACGTCGTTTCGGAGCACTAGTGGGACGATTCTCGTTGTAGTAATCTATGTCTCTCTTCCAAAACGCCGACGATTTCTAATCATTGCCGATTATGGGATCATCACTTATCGTGATAAAAGAATTTGCTAGCAGCTCGTCTTCTTCTATTGTCCACTTGTTAGACTTATGCACTTCACCAGCGCCGCAATCTTGATCTTAATTTTCTAAATCAATTGGGGTTGAAGGTTGAGATAATTGTGTCTCTGGGACAAAAGTTGGAGTTGATGGTTCTCTACCACTTTGATATCTTGACATCCCAGTTGCTCGTGGAGTAGACAATATTTGAGGCAGAGATTATCCAAAATGTTGCCCATATGAGATTGCCAATATTCAGATGTCAGAGTGGAAAAATTTGATGGAAAATAGTTGCTCGAGTTGTCAACAAAATTTTTGTGACCTTGAAAATTTTGAGAATATGAAGGAGTATGAGAAAATTTTCCGTAATTGTGTAGAGATTTAGTGGACGAGACAAATTGAGAATATTGAAAATTGTGTGGATTCATTGAATTTTGAGAGAGAAAAATTTTATCCGTCATATTAGGATGATTGAACAAATTCCTAAGAAATTCTTTATTATTTTTGTTCACTTGTTATGGAAACAAACATTTCAAGAACACAAAAACGAGAATGGGTTGCGATAGAAAATATAGCGGAATGAAGAAACTAAGAAATAAAATTTTAGTGGAAGAGTGAGAAAGAAAAAATGTGTATGTGATATATTTAAAGGCAGCAAAAAAATATTACTTTTATAAAATTATAATTAAATTTTGAAAGATGAAAAAAAAAGAGATACATGACCGTTCTGAAATTAAACGGTAACATTGAAAAATATATATATATATATAGAAAACGCACCTCCCTTTTTAACGGTAACAATGAAATTGGATAAAGAAAAAAAATCAAAGTCAACTTCATATATATCTCAACAGCAATATTATAGGAAAATGTAATTTAAAAAAATAGAGAAAAGTGATGTTGCAGATAAAGTTATGGGCCATTCCCCTACTTTTTGCAAGAAAAATAGCGTTGCTCTATGGTAACTAAAATTGGAGAGAGAAATTTTCAAGGAGTTATAACTCCCACATATAATGGTGATAACTTGGAATTAAAAGTTATAACGCAAACATAATCAACCAATGTGGTTTCTCTAATACTCTCTCCGTCCTTATGTTTTAAAAAAAGCAGGTTGGATCGATGGATCGGACTGGCACAACAAATCGATTCGAAGCTTTAAATTGCTTGACTTTCAATTGGTCCACAGATCTTAAAAGCAAAAAAAGCAGTACAAAGCGTTAACAGGTTGAACCGATCAACTCGCCAGCTTGACATTATTTGGAAAAAAAAATTGAGAGCTATTTTTTTAATATTTATTAAATGGTCCATCTTGCAATTTCTAGGGGTTATTATTTTGCAATTTTGAGGAACTATTTTAAAAAATAAAATTTGAGGAGCTTTATTTAAAAAATATAGATGATTTATAAATTATATATGTTTAATTATATATTGTGTAATTACGATGTCATACCGACTCAACCGCTTGAATAACGATCAGACCCAGTCGAACCTCGTTCAATTGAAAGTGTTGAGACTACCCGGATCAATGTCTGCTTCCGTTTTTTAAAACATAGCTCCATCACACAAGAATATACCTATAATTTTTTTCACACAGATTATGAAATATAGTTAGAACATTAAATTATCACAAACTCTCATGTGAAACTTGTTCATAATATAACATTGATATCATTGCACTTATAAACTAATATCATTACTCTTAGAAACTAATACCCATAACATTTGATGATATGATATTAGTTTAGAATAGTAACAGTATCAGTTGATAAGTGTTATGTTATTAGTTTATAAGTGTAATGATATAAATTTCATACATGAATAAGTTTAATTGGAGACTTACTCTTAAATTTTTGCTTTGTTTTCTCATTTTGCCCTTATTATTCTACCTAGATATTGATTTGAGAAAAGATAAGATACATTAAATATGGACAAAAATATGGAATTGAAATTTTAATGAGATATTAAATATAATAAGTAACTTATCTTTGTGAGACGAATAAAAATAAAAATTAAGTCTATCTTTGTGGATGGAGGGAGTGTATTTTTAGGGAAGCCACGAAATACACTCCATAATCCTCCATTCACACCCCATAATTTTTAAGACAAAAATAGACATACACAAGATGACCTAATACCCTCATATAAAATATGTATTAGATTAGACTATATATGCAAATCATTAATCCATAAACCATAAATCCTAAGAATATTTATTTTTTGAATTCACGCCTATAAATTCTTTCAATATTTTGATTTAATATTTTATTTTGTAGGTCCCAAACGGGTTTCAGTGAGGTGGAAGTCTAGAGGGGAGGGGTATATAAACTTCCAAAACTTTTTATGATCAGTTGTGATAGCAAGTTAACTGATATAGAGTGCGCGTGAAGATCAGTACAGACTGATATCCAACCTACTGATTGCTGGTAAGTTGATTAGTTTGGTGTCTATCAGTTTAACTGATTGTGCGGAAGCTAAGTTTTACCCGCGTGAAAAATCAGTTTTAGTAAATCATATTCTAAGGTTTCTGAATCACACCAGATGACTAAGTGTCAAGCTGATCAGATCAGCTGCTTGATGCAGAACTGATCTCCTCTTAGAAAAATGCATGTTAACTTAGTTAAATCAGTATTGTGCAGAATGTATAAAGCAAGTATGCACACAAGATTTAGAGTGGTTCAGACGACTTGTTCTACGTCCACTCTTCTCTATCAGCAGGGACACTCACTTAACCAACTAGACTTAGTTTAATGTGTTAATCCAAACATAGTACAACAGATGTTTATGGAGTTCTCACTCAATAATTCCATAAATCAAGACTAGAAACCCTAGCTTAAAATCTTGCTAAACAAACTTAACCTAACACTCGGTTTGGGGTAAGATTTGTATAGTTTCCAACTGGAAATCTATCCTTAGTATTTAAGTAGCCTAAAACTAAAGGATAAGATTTCTTGCTAAGAACCTATGGGATGAACACTTAGAATATTTCTTGAGTTCTTGGTGTTCTTGCGGAAATTGCTTGTTGCTTGAGCTTGATTATAATTTTCGTAACCTTACTCTGAAGGTTTGATCCCATATATATAGGCACGAAATCGAACTAGCCGTTGGAGAGCAATTTGAATTTCGGTCTATTTAAGGTAGGTATGCAGGTCTGATTTGACGTGCTCAGAGGCGGCATGGCTAAATGCGTGCTTCGTCGTCCTTTATAGTCGTTTGACTGTGAAACACCTTGTTCTGCACCGTCAGTTCTGTACGTACGTGTCTTGCTCTCATTGGTTGTCAAGTACACTTATTCGGCGCTTGATTCACCAACTTAGGTTAACTTAGGTTGACATTCTTCTTGTCTGATCGACTTGTACGTCTTAGATGAACACTTGATTGTCACCTGATTGAACTGACCTGATCAGTGAAGACTGATCAGTCTACCTAGTTGAGTCTTCTGATGTAAGTTGTCTTAGCTCAACTTACTGACTCTTAAGGTGTTCTTCTGACGTAGGTCTTATTAAGATCATCTGGTCTTGTTATGAACTAGTCTTCTAATCTTCAAGTCTTTTTGAGTCATTTGCTTGATGTCTCACCTGATCGTCTGACTAGTCTGAACTTCTGATCTTCTAATCTTCTTTCAAGACTTAAACTATACATATTGAGTTTCCCCTCAATATGTCACCTATCTATTACATCAGTTTTCTATACATCTCAGCTGGTCATCCTATTCTGATTTCTAAATCATCAGTCAGCTAATAGGTCTGACTGGTCATATTACATCTTTTTGGAACTATCAAAACTATCAAATTTCCCAACATATTCAAATTATTGTTGTCATGGAACATGAAAATTCAATAAAGAACACTTTCTAAAAAAAAAATCAAGTTTTTCACTTGACAGATTGGTAAAACGACTCAACTCAGCTGAAATTTTATGAAATGTGGGCGATTTAATAAAAGAAGTGAAGTTCATTGAATACAAGAAAATATCAAGGGCGTATTTGATTTTTTAACTTGAAAAACAAGATGTAAATATAATGGATTAAAATTGGTAGATGTAAATATATGGATCAAATAAAGAGGAAAAAGTCAAATAAATAAAAATTGCTTTCATGATTTAGAGAAAATACGGGGTAGCTAAATGCAAATACTAATTTTTCTATTGTCCTTTTTCCCGTGGAGCTAACCCGAATCGTATCATATCAAGCCACACCAAGAACCAAACATTTCTTCTAGATAAAAATTTGTGTGAATCTATATTTACAATAAATTCTATTTTTTTTAATTTGTTGTTATATAAAAAAAATTCACTCTTATAAAAATTATCTATGTTATGCACAAAAATTATCACTGTCTGAATAGTAAAATATTTTTTAATAATAATTGTTTTTATGTATAACAATAATAGCATATATACATAACAGTGACAGAGTTCATGTATAGACATATTTCACAGGAGTGTTACACATTCATCTATATCTTGTTGTGTTGTTTAGTTGGCAAATATGAATGACTCTCGTGACCATATATAGTATTTGGATTAAATAAAATATTTTAGCCAGTGTTTTCATAACCGGACCGACTATCAAACTAAAAAGTAAAGGACACAGGTTGGCGGTTCAACCGGTTGGACCTTCGGCCCCACCGTTAAAATATTACTGCTTATATTTTTTAAAGGCAAAAACTTGTATGTAATATTGCACAATATGGTTTTGTACAATTATTGTTCAAAATTGACTTTTTTAATTCGCGGGTTAGGTCAGATTGTATTGCTGGCGGGTCTTGTGAGCTTTCTTCTTCCTCGCATCACAACAAACGCGATCAGAGTTCTTCTTCTTCCTCGCGTTACAACAGACGCGACAAGATCTCAGTTGGTTTTCACGGTGGTGCGTCTCTAGGTTTTTCCCTTTCTTCTCTTGTTTTTTTTTTCTCTTCCTTATTCAAATTCTTCCATGTTCTTCTCGTTTTCTTCAATTTTCTCATCCTCGCAAATTTACATGCCTTTCCGTTCTTTTTTCTTTCGATCTTCTAACGCAGTTTTTCAGATCCACATGCACTCTTATCATGTTGTTCTTTAAATCTGTAATTTTGGACTGAGGATTTGTTTCGCGCTTGTACCGATTTTTGTTCATGTGGTAACACATTTTTCTTTATATGGTAACACTTTTTTGTTCATGTAGTAACACATATTTTTAAAATAATATATAACATTGTATACATAACTTTGTAATACTGTGTGAATATTAATGTGTTACCTTGTGACCCATGTATTACATTGTGAACATTCATGTGTCACTTTATGTTTTAATATGTGTTACATAAGATATGAAGTTTCTTAGTATAACAATATAGTAACATTTACTTATCTATGCAGTAACAAATGATAATTTTTTTTCACGTAGTATTACATTTTGTTTGTATAAGTATCACACTTTTTTCATGTAATAACACACAGATGTAGTAACACACACAAAAACTTGACGAAAACAAATACATGGAGAATGATAATATAATTTTTTTCCACGTAACTACACATTTCGCTTTTATAAGTATCACACT
The DNA here is from genome assembly GCA_037126765.1 of Stenogyne calaminthoides. Classification (NCBI taxonomy): domain Eukaryota; kingdom Viridiplantae; phylum Streptophyta; class Magnoliopsida; order Lamiales; family Lamiaceae; genus Stenogyne; species Stenogyne calaminthoides. The sequence continues at coordinate 21,538,746 of JBBCBC010000021.1, forward strand.
TTTTTCATGTAGTAACACACACAAAAAATTGACAAAAACAAACATTTAAAAATTATGTGCTCAATAAGAATTAAACCTACGAATAAATACATTAACAATAAACCCGAACCATTAGGCTACAATACGAATTTTGTAAAGATATTCTTTTATTAATATATGTTGGGAAATGAATTTAATAAAGAGGATTTTGATTAGATCCCAAAACCCCTGAGTATGACATGTTCAGGATAATCTTGATAGATGAGTCAGATTCAGTTTTAAAGTGTTCAAGATGATATCTGAACCGTGTATAATCGGCATATAAAGATAAGGTTAGATTCTGAAGACTCAGTAAGAATCTGAAGAAACTGGAGTTTCAAAGATGAAACCGAAGTTTCAAGACTCAAGATGAAACCGAGAACCCAAGGCTCGAGAAACCAAGGCTCGTGGAAACTCAAGGCTTAGAGAAACCTGAAGACTCGGAGAATCCTGAAGGCACAAGAATTATCAAGACTCAAGAATGTCTTGAATGCTCAGTATATCCTGAATGTTCAGAGGCACTGAAGCTGAGGAATATAGCCGTTGGAATCCAGCTAACGTGGACCAATAAGAGGAAGACAACCAGCCTGAAAAAGCTGCAGAAGATACAAAGAATAGTATGGATTTGAATGTGATTCTCTCCAACGGTAACATTCAAATCCACACTATAAATACAAGATCTTCCATCAAATTAAGTGTGGAGATTATGCACAAGATGCTACAGAGCCAAGAGCGTTATAGTCAAGCATTCCCACCCTAGAACACAAGTCTGTAGATATACAAATATATTTAAAGAGTGTTCTAGAACCCAACCTAAGCAACCCATGATGTATCTTACGCTTAGAGAGATTTTTCCAACCTTAGCATTGAGGCTAAACAAATGTAAGGGAAAATCTCACCATAGTTGGAGACAACACCAAACCCAAACCCCATTCTCGTAAGAGATAACTAGTGGTGAAGTGAGGTAGTTGTTAGGAAATCCCGAGTGAGGGTGATAAGTCCCGAAGGAGTGTGAACTCGTTAAAACATCTAAGAGGCGAGCCCGAGAGGGTGATAAGTCCAGTTTGAGTTAGTAAACTACAGAGGTAGTCAGAAAGATCAAAGTAGAAAGGTTAGTAAACTACAGAGGTAGTCAGAAAGCCTTAGGAAGTGTTTGAAGGAATTTCCCTAGGAACAGGGAGAGTGGATGTAGGAGCTTGAGTCTCCGAACCACTATACATTGTTGTGTTGTTTACTGCTTTACATTTTTATCTTGTCATATGCATTCGATAATAAGCATGACACAACACGTGAGCTTGAAAGGAGAAAAATCTGGAATCACCATTCCTTCACCCCCTGTTTTATATGCATCGCTTGTCATGTTTTGCTTCCGCACGCGCAAAATGGGTTTGTCCACCGGGGCCTAACAAGTGGTATCAGAGCAAGAGTTCAAAAGGTTCACTAATTTCAGAGTGACCACCTGAACTGATCTTTTTAAAGGAAAACTCATTTCTTTAAAAATGCATATATTCTGATGTTTTGGCGTCTTTATCAATTGAGAAATTGTTGGGATATTTTAGTTCTATGCCAAAACATTATCAACTTGTGTTATTCAAGATAATTTATAGATAACAAGTTGAGGGGGAACGAAAGAACAAATTGAGGGGGAACTCATTGAATCAAAAGTAGATGATCGAGATCAGACGCGGCTGCAGACAAGACTGATCGAGATCAGATGAGTTAGATGAGTTCGGAGTTAAAACTGATGAGCTGTGCAAAATCAGAAGAGAAGAAAATCTAAAGCCAGCAAATCATAAGAGAAGGTTGCAAATCAGAAGATGAGCAAAAGAGACTGATCAAGATCAGACATGATCGAGATCAGATATGATAAACCTGATATGCTAACCTGATATGATGACCTGATGCTATTCTGATATGTTGATCTGAAGATGTGTTGATCTGATTAGTGAGCTGATCATATCAGGCAAAGAAGAAATCAGATAGCCTGAGTAAAAGTGATCTGAGGCTCAGTAAGTAAAGTGAACTAAGACTTAGTATAGGTCAAGAGACCTGAGGGTCAGTAAGTAAAAGAGACCTGAGGGTCAGGATGTCTGAAGTCAGAAGAACTTCAGTCAGCATGAGTGTCAGTATGCCTGATCAGACATGGTCCGTTGAAGAGGAATGAGGAGCCGAGGTGAAGATCAAAGAAGACTGAAGACCAAGATTGAAGACTCTTGTATTTCTTTATGTTTTGTCTTTATTTTTCTGATAAGTTCATTGTAAACTGTAATAGTCTATCATACATCAATGAAACTTTATCTTTATGCTCAAAGATAATACTTCATTATCTTTTTACATGTCTTTATATTTGATATGCCTGATTATTGTTGTTTGGTGATGAAATTGTTGGGTGATTCATTGCTGAATTAGTTGTTAAGAGATTTACCATTCTTGTAATAGGAAAAAACTAAAACCTGAGTATAGGTTAAGTGTTTTGTAACAAGATGGTTTTGGCATCATCAAAAAGGGGGAAATTGTTGGGAAATGAATTTAATAAAGAGGATTTTGATTAGATCCCAAAACCCCTGAGTATGACATGTTCAGGATAATCTTGATATATGAGTCAGGATTCAGTTTTAGAGTGTTCAGGATGATATCTGCACCGTGTATAGTCGGCAGATATAGATCAGGTTAGATTCTGAAGACTCAAGAAGAATCAAGAAAACCGGTTTCAAAGATGAAACCGGTTTCAAGACTCAAGATGAAACTGAGAACCTGAAGGCTCAGAGAAACCTGAAGGCTCAGGGAAACCTGAAGGCTCAGAGAAACCTGAAGACTCAGAGAATCCTGAAGGCACAGTAATTACTGAAGACTCAGTAATGTACTGAATGCTCAATATATCCTAAATGTTCCGAGGCACTGAAGCTGAGGAATATAGCCGTTGGAATCCAGCTGACGTGGACCAATGAGAGGAAGACAACCAGCCTGAAAAAGGTGCAGAACATACAAAGAATAGTATGGATTTGAATGTGATTCTCTCCAACGGTAACATTCAAATCCACACTATAAATACAAGATCTTCCATCAAATTAAGTGTGGAGATTATGCACAAGATGCTACAGAGCCAAGAGTGTTATAGTCAAGCATTCCCACCCTAGAACACAAGTCTGTAGATATACAAATATATTTAAAGAGTGTTCTAGAACCCAACCTAATCAACCCATGATGTATCTTAAGCTTAGAGAGATTTTCCCAACCTTAGCATTGAGACTAAACAAATGTAAGGGAAAATCTCACCATAGTTGGAGACAACACCAAACCCAAACCCCATTCTCGTAAGAGATAACTAGTGGTGAAGTGAGGTAGTTGTTAGGCAATCCCGAGTGAGGGTGATAAGTCCCGAAGGAGTGTGAACTCGTTAAAACATCTAAGAGGCGAGCCCGAGAGGGTGATACGTCCAGTTTGAGTTAGTAAACTACAGAGGTAGTCAGAAAGCTCAAAGTAGAAAGGTTAGTAAACTACAGAGGTAGTCAGAAAGCCTTAGGAAGTGTTTGAAGGAATTTCCCTAGGAACAGGGAGAGTGGATGTAGGAGCTTGAGTCTCCGAACCACTATACATTGTTGTGTTGTTTACTGCTTTACATTCTTATCTTGTCATATGCATTCGATAATAAGCATGACACAACACATGAGCTTGAAAGGAGAAAAATCTGGAATCACCATTCCTCCACCCCCTGTTTTATATGCATCGCTTGTCATGTTTTGCTTCCGCACTCGCAAAATGGGTTTTTCCACGGGGCCTAACAATATATATTCGCCATCACCGACCAAATTTAAGAAGTGACCCACCCGACCCGATAAATTTGAATATGTTGCCTAAAATATGTTATATTACACATATAATTTTTATGTAATATTTTACAAGAAAGTCACTCTTTTAAAAATACCTATGTCACATTACAAAAATAAAATAAATATGCACATATAAACGTTTGTCATATCTATACATATCTAATAACAAAATGTTGGGCTAAAAGTTGGGCCAAAAAATTATTATAATTTTCTAATGAAATTTAAAATATCTTAACTAATTTGATGTAGCTCAAATGATATAAAAAATATTTTTTATCTTCTTTGTATGCAAGAGTACAAGGTTCAATTCCCCATATCTACCACACATATATTAATTATTTTTTTAATATTTTTTAAATTATTAATAATATTTTTGAATTTTTGAACTAGATCTATTTATACATATATAATAATAAAATATTATACCAAAAAAGAAAAAAAAATAAACAAAAAAATTATTACAAAATTTTGAACTAAATCTATTTATACATATATAATAACAAAATATTATACCAAAAAAATAAAAAAATTCAACAAAAAATTATTACAAATTTATCATAAAAATTTAAAAGTGGCACATTAATGATTAATAATATAAAATATTATATTTTGTAGTTGATATAGATATTTTTTTTAAAAAAATCAGTTACTCTTCCATCCTTTTTTTTAGATTGCTCACTTGATTTTGACACGGGCTTTGATGAGAAAATTCTTTATTAATATTTGAAGGTAATAAAATAGCTTTTTGATAAGGGTGTTTTGTCAATTTTAATGAATAAGATAAAAAAATAAGTTAATTTTGTATATAATTATTAGTGACATGTGATGTAATTTAGTGATGTTTGTAAGGGGTAGCATGAACTGTATAGTTACTTTATTGCTATTTTGAGTATGTGATAAAAGATTGACTTTTTGGATTTTGAGCGGTCTAAAAAAAGACGAGAAGTATTGTAAATATGAAAGTGTATAATTTATATACTTATTTGTACAATAATGTTACATGATATTTGATTTAAATTGATTAGTCCAATTACCATAAATTAGTTGCATGAACTATTGACATTAGACTTAAATTGTTAGTTGAATAATTTTTAATTAAACTATTAGTTGACGTTATTAGTTGAATTGTAAAATGAGACTAGGTTGGTTGTGATAAGCTCAATTTGTTTACTTATTTATATGATTCTTTTATAGGATATAATATTTAAATTGATTAGTCTAATCATGGACGGATCCAGAAAACTTTCATGACGGGCAGGGACGGACCCAGGAATTTCACCGAGGGGGGCCCAATTTATAATATAGTGTAACTAAATGCACTTTCGAATTTTTTATATATTTTTGAAAATTATTTAAACTAAAAATCTTTATATTAACGGAGTCAAATAAATTTATATGTATATTTAAAATGTGAATTGTAAATATTTCTTTTTTTATTTCGCTACCCCTTCCTCACCTAAATGATAATAAGAAAATTTATATTTGAGAAGAAGAGATACTTTGAAATTAACTAAAAACTCTAACCTCATCAAGTTAACAATAAATAAGTAATAAAGACAATAGAAGGTATTATATGTATCATGTTCATCGTACACCACTATTACTATTATTGTAAAGATCAACATTTTATTTGTAGATAGTGTTGATTTTTACAAGTATTAGTAATAGTGGTGTACGGTGAACATGACGCGCATAATACTTTGTCTAAAGACAAACACTCGTATGAGACAGTTTCATACATGATATATGATACAACCTAACACAAATACGATTCATCCTTTCAAAATATTAAAGCGTTAATACTCAATTTATGCTCCATCTCATGGTGAGACCGTCTCACACAAGTGTGTCTTAATTATAAAAAAAATATATATATATATATATAAAAATTCAAGTGGGGCTAGGGGGGCTCAGTGACCCCCTTAGCCCCTATGTATGCCCGCCCTTGATGACGGGGGCACAAAAATAAATAATATAACAAGTAGATTTTCTTGTGAACCGGGTTCACGTGAATTCTATTTTTTTAGTGTCATGATTATGTATATACAATTATACACTATTACTATCTTAAAAAAATATTTTATTTTTTAAATAGTGATGGTGCATATACATAACAGGTCTATAAATTTTTTTAGATGAAATATTTGCATGATTAACTAATTATAACACTTTTAAAAACTCATTTAAGTCATTATATACATATAAGATAAGTATTACTCCTAATAATTACTCCCTCCGTCCCAAAGATATAGTGCACGTTTACTGTTTTCGCGTGTTTTTGCAAGCGAGTTTTTTATTAGTATTTGAAATGATAAAATAATTTTTAAAGATGCATGCAATAGATGAGAGGTAGATCTATAATACCCCTCTTTCAAAATTATTTTATCATTTGAAATACTAATAAACAACTCGCTCACAAAAACTCGACAATAAAGTAGGTGTGCATATATTTATGGGACGGAGGTAGTATAATATATATAACATATACTTAAAAAAAATGGGGCACGTGATCCCAACATAGGACATATAGTTCCATCATTGAGATCAATTACTATGAATTAGTTGCATGTACAATTGACATTAGACCTTGTATTGTAAAACGATACTGGGTTGGTTGTGATGAAGCTCGGTAATCATATTTTTAAAAGAAAATACTAATCGAGACTAATTTAGAACAAAGAGTGTTGATTTCGGGAATGACACTGTCATCATCAGATAGTAAACTCTCTTTACCATCTTAAAAAGTTAATTTTGACTAATGATATCTTATGGTGTGATCATTAATAAGAATTATAGACAATTATTAAAAATCTTGGACTTTCTTAAGGAGATTAATTTCAATCATGGGTAAGTTATATGTTATCATGTTCAGAGTAACTAAAGGGGACAATTTGAAATTTTTGACATGCAATGGGAATTGGGAAGACGATAATAGGTGACAATCAAAATGGTTTAAAAGGAAATAATTTAAAATTGTAAGAAACAAAATACCTTTAAAGTTGCATTATTTAACAATATAATTTTTTTAAGCAGTTGGAGTGCCACTCATTTCCTATGCCTGATTGCAAAAGCAAAATATGTTAATAAATTGTGAGTTGCATCTAAATAAAAAAAATGAAAAATAGATTATTATTATTATTATTATTATTATTATTATTATTATAAGTAAAATATTTTTTTATAATTTATTTAACACAAAAATAAATACATTTTAGTTGCACAAATCTAAAAAAAAAAATAAAAAGTTGAACTAAAAACAATAGAGCCTTATGCAATACAACACAATACAATTTATAATACTAAATGTGGACAAGATTTCAAAGGAAATTAAAGGAAGAATATGAACCTGGTGTATATGGAAAGATTTATCTTGTGTAATACTGTTATAACCGAATGGTTTTGTGTCCCCTATGTCCTTCTGATCTACTGAACTATGCTTGTGTGTGTAAATTCTTGTGCTCGTGGGTGCCTTATACCTTTGAGATATGATAGAAATAAAATTCCATTTTTTTCTGATAAAAAAAAATACAATACAATTTCTAATACTAAATTTTAAAATAGAGATTATAGAAATCATGATTAGTTTAAAATCAATAAATAATACAAAAATACTAAAAATGGTTCAACTGATTTTACCAATTTTTCTCAATTCTGATAGACTTTTTTTTGGTTAAATCGTAAAATAATTTTTTGAGAGTATTAGACTGATTTTATGATCAGTTCCCGGTTCACTCCGATTTTTAAAGTAAAAATTACAAATAATTAATTTTTTTAAAATAAAAAAAATATATTATAAACTATTATATGTAATATAATAAATAATATTAATTATGAGGCCAAAAACAAAACAAAATTAGAAAATAAAAATTATATATGAATGTGAAGACATGACTTTCATATTCCTCCCAAAAAAATTGAAGAATTGATCTATAACTTCCATTCCCCACTTTTGTATATACAAATACTATTCATGAAATTAAACTTTTACACCCAACATCTCATTTTCATTTCAATTTTATTCCTCAACTTAAAACCATCTCATCAAGAGTAAGTCTCATGTACATCCAAGTGCATCGTGCATTTTAAAATCATGCAACTTGTTATATTAAATAATGCAATTTGTTTACACTTAACCGTATAATTATTATTTTTAAATTAATAACTGCATTGTTCAATATAAATAAATTGTATTTTTTATTATAACAAAATACATCATTTTAAAATACACTATGAATGTTACATGAATGCATATAAGAGTTAGCCTCCCACTAAAAATTCTCTCAACAATATAATACTCCCTCAGTCTTATTCTTTAAGAGAAGCTTGTCATTATTTTTGTCTCAATCTTTAAGAGAAACTTTTTAAAATACTAATAAACAATTCTTTCTACTTTATCATTTTATTATTTATCACATAAAATACTAATAAACAACTGATTCTACTCTCAACTACCCATCACTTTATCACATAAAATACTGTATTTTTCTGCATGCCCTCTTTCTTCTGTGTGGAAAGAATGGGTTAAGTGGTGCATTGAGTTTGGTATTGAGGCTAATGCTATAATTGCTGTTCCTTATGACTGGAGATTGTCACCTGCAAAACTTGAGGAGCGGGACCTTTATTTCCACAAACTAAAGTATTCATCTTATTCTTCTCGTATAGTTATTCCTCATTTTAGTCCCTTTTGCTGGCTAGAGATGTTTGAGCATAATTGAAACTAATATAAAAGATTGGATTTGCTTTGATATTCTCAGGCTTACTTTTGAAACTGCTCTTAAGCTTCGCGGTGGGCCGTCATTGGTTTTTGCTCACTCACTGGGCAACAATGTTTTCAGATACTTGTTGGAGTGGTTGAAATTAAAAATCGCTCCCAAGGATTATATCAAATGGTTGGATGAACACATTCATGCGTACTTAGCTGTTGGTATGCTTGTGAACTTCGTTTGACTAATAGATCAATGTCTGCAACTTTATCTCTTTGCTCATACTCATTATTTATTTTGGTTGGCTTCAGCATCTCCTCTTCTTGGGGCAACTGAGACCGTTAAGGCAACATTATCAGGATCTACATTTGGTCTCCCTGTTTCTGAGGTATTATATTATCTCCACAAGCCAAATTAGTCTATTTGCAAATACCTTTTTTTGATGTAAATATACTTGATATGTCTATATAACTTGTGAGTTTTACATATTTGAAGCCAAAATTTTCCGTTTTCCATTTTATCACTATTTTAGGTTCCTATCGGCTGTGCCAGGACTTGGAGAGGGAATAGATGTTGCAATACATGTTTTCAGAAACTAAACAACCTGTTTGATTTTGAACTGGAACAATTACCAAAAAGACCAATTGTTTTGGGAACAAAGTTAAAAAAAAAAAAAAAAAAACTCTTCTTGATTAAAATTAAAGATTTTAGTTTAATTGTAACTTGGTTCTGGATGCATCTTTTCTCTGCTGGATTACTGGAAAAAGAATTTCTTGGTTAATTTTATTGTTAATTTGTAAACTAGGTTGGGGAAATCTAGAATTGGAGGATCTCTTTCTTATTTTGTGGTGGTGGCTTGGGAGTCCCATTCCTTTTGCCGATTTGGCTTTGTTTACCTGCATTAACTCCATTATATTAAAATATTGGCAAGTCATCAGGGAACAGCTCGTTTGATGTTCAACTCATTTGGCTCTTCACTATGGATGATGCCATTTTCAAAACACTGAATGTATACTTGAAACATTTCTGTGGTGCGAATAAAAAGGGGCATCTTGCTTATACTTGTGACGATCATGAGTTTAAAGTAAACTATTCTGGATGGCCAACAAACATAGTCAGTTCCATCCATTCGAGGTATGAAATGAATTCTTGCATGCACCATTCAATTTCGATGCTATATAGTGCTTTGAATTGTGTGGTGGGTTATGCTAATGTGCTCCATTCGCTGCCTTGGAAGGAGATGAAGCTTATCCTTCAATGATAGGAGCAGCGCAGGTCAATCTGTCTGACATCGAATATGGATTTCCTACTCAGTTATCCTTTTCTGCCCGTGAAGTTTCAGATGGGACATTTTTCACAACTATAGTTGATTATGATCCTGATAGTCAACGACTCTTGCACCAATTACAAGAGTAAGTTGTCTCTTGGCGCTGATGCTATTTTTTTTTTTTGTGCTTTAATTTCTGAAAAAATTTCAACAAGCAAGTGACTTTTCAATAAGCAAGTGATTTTTCAATAAGCACGTTTTCTACATAAACATGCAGGAGATCTCTAATAGTAACAGTAACAATATCATGTAATCTTACCTTGATTCAGATTCTCTTTTACCCAAATTTTAGATTTAAACACTTGTAAAAAATATGAATCTTTGATATATGATACAACTTGGCGTTGTCCCTGAATACTAACATTCCGCTTTTCATCTGATTTTATGATTGAACTATGAAGTAAAGGTGTAAGCAGATCAATGATCTATATTACGCCCTTAACACAAAAGCATTCTGTAGCTAATCCTTACCATGCAGTTCATATCAGGGTGATCCGGTTCTAAATCTTTTAACACCATGGGACAGACCACCTCTGAAGAATATCTTTTGCATTTATGGAATAAATTTAAAAACTGAGGTAATTTTGTGCAATTTCTGCAGTTTATTTTAACATGAATGAATTATGTGATCAATTTTGATACTGATTAGTTTTTGTTATGTTGACATGCGATAAAACAGGTTGGTTACTATTTCTCACCAAGTGGAAAGCCTTATCCTGATAACTGGATAATAACTGATATAATTTATGAGCTAGAAGGATCTTTGTATTCCAGGTGAAATATCACATAATTAGACCCTTTCATTTCATTGGAATTAACATTTTAATCTTAATGTTAAAATGATTGAATCATTCAATGTACTGCTAACCTTTTATATGTTGGAAGATGAGAGGATCAAGTACTTTATCTTGATTTTTATTTAAAATCATATTTTGATCGCGCTACATAAAATAAAAAGGTTAAATTTAGAACTTAGATCCTGTACACTTGTGTAACATCCTACTTCAGTTTCATCACAGGAAAAAGAAGATTTAATTTACATAAAAATGACTAAAACCTTGAGTGCCTTTTTTTTCCAAGAGTTTGCTATTTTCTTTGCAAAATGAATTTGATTGTTCCTCATTTCTTCAATTTGATTTCCCCAAAACCCTTTATGTGGTATGTTTGAAAATTTTGCATAACAAAACAAAGTGAAATACAAAAGCTGCAATTAGCAGAGAATTGAGACAACCACCACCAATTAGTGCAGCTGCTTTAACTCCTTTTTGTTGCACTCTTCTTTGAAATGCACTGATTATAACTCAACAAAACATCATGGTTCATTTTAATTTTTATTTCATTGATTTAGGTCAGGAAACCTGGTTGAAGGAAACCCTGGTACTGCAAGTGGGGATGAGACGGTATGATGATCATAGAGTGTAGAGATGTTTTCCTGTATATAGTAGTCTCAAGATTTAGATTTTATGACCTTTTAATGTTCATTACTCCTTATTTCTACTTCACCCATTGCTGATCTGTAGGTATCATACCATTCCCTCTCTTGGTGCAAGAACTGGTTAGGAGCAAAAGTGAACATAACAAGGACTCCTCAGGTGTTAATAAGTAAAACTCTTATATCTCGGTCACATCATGAAATTCATCATTTGTCTTAATTGCTTCTGCGGCTTCTAAATTATGTACAAGACTCCCCTATTTATAGTGGGAGAAAGACCTAGGATTACAATCTGGAATAAGGAAAGAATAATTAAATGTCTACGTACTAACATAGAATGACTAAACTAGGAAACAGATTAAAGACAGAAACATAATATAATCTTCAACAGCAATAATATGGTACTGATGAAATGCACAAAAAGTTAATATTCTCTTTTTAATAACTATAATCCTTGGGCCCTTGACATCTGTGTTTTTAAAGTTTACCTATGTGCTTGTCTGGAAGAAATAATCCAACTAGGATATCAGCTGCTTCACGATATTTCTCCTGTTATTCTTATACTATCCTGCCAAAAAGTAATTAAATATGTTTCTAAATGAGGAATTTTAAATTTTATTTGACATTTTATATATTTGGTTTCTTACTGGTAACAGAAATCTATTTGACAAAATTGCAGTCAGAACATGATGGTTCAGATGTGCAAGTGCATTTAGATGTTGAACGACAGCCTGAAATGGATATCATACCCAACATGACAAGATCTCCCAGAGTGAAGTATATAACCTATTATGAAGACTCTGAAAGTGTTCCAGGGAAGAGAACAGCAGTTTGGGAGATTGATAAAGGTAATAATTTGTCTTAGTACTAAGACTTCAGCTGGTTGAATTATTTTCTATGGTTTATCTGGATGTTGGCACATTTATTCTTATAAGATCATGAGATACCTCGATAACTTGAATGCTAAATATGTGTGTGTATAAACTTTTTTTACTTTTTCTTTGTTGTGGAATTTAATTGCATTGCTATCAATGCTTGGTAAACTAGCTATTTTTATTGGCTGTTTGAGCAGTCTTTGTCACTAATGCAACCGAAGCTTAATTCAGTTTGATGGGTACATAATAGAAAGGAAATAATATGTTTAATTTGGTTGGCTACAAATGATAAGGGACCTGAATAAATGCTGACCGAACATCTTGTCATCTTTATGCTGCCTTTACACAGCATGAATGTGTTAATTGTCATTTTGGAAAAATATTAAAGGAAAGTGGATATAAGTTGGTACTTGTGTTGTTCTTTCTCTTTTTCTACATCGCTAAGAAGTACCCTCGCTTTTACATGCTCTCAAGAGGCATCTCATCTTCAGGATGGAAGGCCATTAAGGTAAAAAGATTTTTTTAGTTAACTGTCTGCATATGGCTAAGTACAGAGAACTGTTATTATATTATGGACATTTGCACCCTTCTAAAGCGTCCCTTCTAAAGTGTCCCTTCCCATTATATTATCCATGTGAAATCTAAGGATTCCACTCTTCTGCATTTGTAGCATTACGTTTATCATTTCTTTTTTATCATTTCACTTTCTGATGGTTTGGTCAATGATCTATTACTTATTTTAAGCACCATGAAATGGGTCAGACCTAATACAACTCTAATGATTCAATTGATTTTGAATTTTCATGCTGCTCTCGTGAGTGAATTCCACATAGAAAATGCTCATTTATACTCCCTCCGCCCTGGGCAAAGCATTACATTTTGCCATTTCAGGTGTCCCAGCCAAAGTTTTACATTTCCTTTTTTGGCAAGTTGTGCCCCACTTTTCTTAACAACTATGCCTACTTATACTCAAAATTACACTAATTTCCACTCAATTAATATTAGAGGCACACACTTTCTCTTTCTCTCACCTTTTTACTTTTCTTGCACATCCCACCAACCAACAATTTGCTATATTCCGTAAACCTGTGCCATTTCCAAATGTAAAACTTTGACCGGAATGGAGGGATTACTAAATTGAATACTCATAAACACTGCCCATTTGTCCGAGTACTTTCCTATTTTTTATGTCAGTTGATCAAATTATCTCATTTGCAGCAAATCACAGGAACATTGTTAGATCTCCAGTACTAATGCGGGAGCTGTGGCTGGAGATGTGGCATGATATTCATCCTGACAAATCGTCGAAATTTGTCACAAAAGGTGGAACCATTTCTTTTTGTTTTTCAACTATCATCGTCATTCCCACCATCTTATTTTCTCACTCTCGTTTTTCATACAGCAACTCGTGGACCTCTGAGGGACGATGATTGCTATTGGGATTATGGAAAAGCTCGATGCGCATGGCCGGAGCATTGTGAATACAGGTCTAATTCTTTTCATCTCAGATATCATCTCTTTCCTGAAATAAATTGAGAACAAAATGTTCTTAAAAAAATAAAAAACCTTCAAATGTACATGCCTGTGCATAACTTCTAATTTGCACAATGCACATATAGGTATCTTTTCGGAGATGTTCATTTAGGACAGAGCTGCAGATTAAAGTATTCTTCAACTGACATGCTGTTGCATTATGTATAAACTAGAAGATGTGTTTCTCAAGGTGAGTTAAATCCTATATTGCAAAATTGAATGAATATGTTGGAGTAAATTGCAAAATTGGCCCCGTATCAATTGGGTGTTGGCGATTGTAGTTCCATACAAATTAATTTTCTCAATTAAGTTTCATAACTTTTAAAACGATGCAATTTTAGTCATATATTAACAAGGTTCCAGAATTTTTGCAAGTACCACTCACGTGAGCTGCCGAAATTCCATGTAGCAACCGAACTAATGACTTGCCATCGTTTACGTGACATAATGAGACCACAACATATTAATTGCAATAAAAAGACATAGATTAATTATCATTCTAAAACAAAAAAAAATGTCAATATAGGACTAGAATTGCATCACTAAAAAAGTTATGATATTTAATTGAGAAAATTGATTCGTATGAGACTAAAATTGTCAACACCACAAATAATACGGGACAATTTTTGCAATTTACTAAAGCATGCTGCTTAGAGGTTCCAATCACATCTGTTTAATACCAATCCTTCCTGCATTCATCACCTCTATTTTAGGTTGCCACATTAAAATGCTACGCTCTTTATCATTTCGTAAAAAACTATGGCTCCCAAGTAAGCTTGCTCTTTTGTGCTTCTTTGGTTATTTCTATGCTACCCTCCTGGGTACTGTCCAACAGGGCTTAAGCTTTGTACCACATGCTTAATTTGTCGTTTTGTACAGCACATTAAAGCATGAGGTACAACATCTTAAAAGCCCTGTTGGGCACTGCCGATCAGGTAGCATAGAAAACTTCCACCTTTCCTATGTATAAATGTCTCACATTATAAATAACTACCTAAAATTCCATTTTAAATGTTTCCTTCAATAGTATTTACAGGATTAACATTTACAAGGGGCCCACTCCATAATCATCAGGCAGCTTGTCTACATTTGATATTTATTCTTGTATATTGTTATGACGGCCTATGATGATTTATCACGTAGCTGTAGAGATGCAGAGTGCTTAGACATCTTAGGAACACAATTTTGCAGCATCATATGTACTTACCACGTTTAATTAGTATGTAACTTGAATGTATCAAGATATTTACAATCTAAGCTGGCATTGGTTCCAAGTTTCCTGTTAAATTTGAGGTTATGCTGATTTTACCCTGGATTCCACACATGCTGCTTGAGACCATTGAGATATGTTGGATACACTTTCTAGTTAGGTAAATCCCACATGAGATATATAAATTTATTACTCCCTAAGTTCATAAATAAATGACCTGTTAGATTTTTTCTGGTGGAACTAAGAAAGAGCGTGTATTGACAAATTTGTCGTTAACTAATGAATAACCATCTTACCGCATCCTATGATTTTAACTTACCATCTGAATTAGAGAGAATTAATTAACAATGTTATGTTAGACGTTAGGAATATTTTCTAAGGTTAAAACTTAAAAGAAGGATAAAATTAGGAAAAAAATGTGCAAAAAAAGGCTAAGACGTATATAATACTGGACCAAAACTTGCATAGACCTGATTCATGTTATGATACTGGGTCAAACTTGATCCATACACTATAAATGGATCACATATATATTATTTGAGATCATCTTTTGTTTTGGGTTTCTCTTCCTTCTCCTCTGCGAAAACTACCTCTTAAGCAACTCTCTTCTCTTCTGCGAAACTGCTTCTTAAGCGATCGAAAACTACCATTTGAGTTCATTTCCTCTTACAAATCGCGACCGAAAACGTTTGTACTGAAAATCGCTGCCGTAGGTTGTCTTTTTCACTATTGTTCGTTCTCTCCTTTTTTTTTTTAAAAAATTTATTGGAGGAATTTGCGTTTCCATTTCCGGCTGTCTCACTAATATAAAAAAAAAAAAACTATCACCAATACACATAAAAACTATTACTGTTATTCAGAAAACTATCACTGTTACTTAGAAAAACTATCATAGTCATTGTATGCTAAACTAAGTATCATTGTTATACACATAAATTGACACTTGTATATATAAAAACTCTCATTGTAACGCTATTAAATTATCACTGGCATGAAAAAGAAAAACTATCACCAATACACATAAAAACTATCATTATTACTCATGAATACTATCATTGAGGACCTAAGTATCACTGTTATACACATAAACTATCATTGTTATGGATAAAAAGTATTGTCGTTAGTAAAAAAAACTATCACTGTCACTATTGAAGGCACAATTCTATCGGAAAACTTAGAATTGAGGCATCAACGAAAACAAGATCAATGATGTGCGATGCGATGCAGCGGCAGGTCAAGAGTGAGAATGAAATGAGATTTTATCGCTTGGCGTGAATGGGGCAAAAATTGAAGTGAATGGATTAGAGGTAAAATTTTGGGTCGACTCATCTTTCAAAATGTGTCATATTAAATTTGGGTCATAGTCTGAACTTGGTTCACAGGAGTATTACTGTCTTTTATTATTGAACAAAGAGAGTATATTATCAGGAAAAAAAGCTAGACTATTAAGTAAGATATATTTAATTTAAATCTGTTTCATGGTCCGTCTATAATATGCATCTCATAAATGTTTGTATCTGTGCATATATGTATATAAGCAAGAGGTTCGAATTTTTAATTACTAAAGAGAAGGGTATCCTTTGTTCACAGTTCCTCATTCTGCTTCTTCATTCAAGAAATTATTTACTCTGCGTTCGGAGGAAATTTGATTTGAGGAGAAGGTTAAGGTTTCATTAAATATATATATATATATATATATATATATATATATTATATAAAATTGGAGAATAATTCAGAGAAAATAACTCTAAGTGCACATTTTAGAGTTGAGTGACTCTAAGGTACACAAATTTTTAGTAGTGACTCTAAGGTGCAAAATGAGATTATTTTACCCTTAGAGTCAATTATAATTACATCTTTCCACACCAGGTCAACACATTTGAATTCTAATTTGCAAAGGTGGGCCCACGCCACGCCAACACACTCAGCCCTCACCTCGCCTCTCTCTCCCTGCCCCTAACCTGCAAAATCGCCGCACCCCAACACACTCACACCCTGTAATTTTTGTACGATTTTCTCAAAATAGGGCTATATTTTTCGAAATTAGATATGAATCAGTCTCAACAACATCATTTTTTAGCATGGCATCTGCAGAAAATTCAAACTTCAAATCCCCCCATACAAATTCAAAATTTCTTGCTTCGTTATTCTCACTGTTGTTTCTTGATACCATCTCTTCTCTTTTATTGCTTCGATCGGTTTTTTTTTCTTTCTGGTAAAGTCTGAATTGTTGCTATGGACTAAGCTTTCGGTTCAAGCTTGTGTACGTCAAAGAAGAGGCAGATTGCTCATTATGTCGATGATTCTTTTTAGTGTCAAATACAGGGGAGTCCAAGCTCGTGGGGGTTTCTGGAAGTTCTACATATTTAGATTTCGTACCAGAGGTGGTTGGTAAGTGGTTTGAATTGCATAAGATACAATTTAATTGTCTATGTTGTGTTGGGTCTATTATTAGTTGTTGCTTGGATTCGGAGCTTGATTTTAAGAATATATTACTGCTTTGTAATCAAACTTCGACAAAGTTAGTGTTAGTTGAGGTTTTCTGTAAGTTTCCATGTTGTGATTAGGATTAGTGCCCAGAAACAGAACCTGTATATTTGAGCACTAATGGTGAAAACAGAGATGAGTCTTTGTGTGGTGATCAGTTTGATAATAGGGGTATTGGTAAAAAAATCTAGGGGTGAATGCAGTGATTTTCAAAATAGGGGTAATGGTAAAAATATCTAGTGGTAAATGCAGTGATTCTCAAAATATGGGTAGTGGTAAAATATATAGTGGTGAATACAGTGATTTTCAAAACAGGGGTAGTGATAAAAAGTCTAAGGTTCATTTTAATGGTGAGAGTGACAATGAATATGTCATTCCATCTTACCCAGTGTGTCCATCTCTTAAGAAGAAACCATTGTTGTCGGATGAATGGGCGAATATAATAGATGTAGATGTGGGGCAACAATTTGCTGGTGGTACAATTTGCTGGTGGTGCAATTCGTCTTGTGTCAAATATCATTGCAGATTTGTTAGTCCAACATGTGAAGAATAATCATGCAATAGTGGGAAAGGAAATTGCGGATATTTCCCTTGATAGTTACGATATAGATGCTCTGCATTGGAAAGCACGATGAGCAGTTGATTCGGCTAGGAAATTGATTTTTGGACATTATGACGAGTCGTACAACCAGCTTAGGTGGTACAAGAAAGCCATGGAACAAATGTTTTTAGGTGAAAATTTGAACGAACTGATTTTTAGGTGTCGTGTTCTTAGAGATTGACCAGGAAACTAATCGGTTCGAACTAATGTTCATTGCATTTAAGGCTAGTATTGATGGATTTCGATGTTATTGTCCAATGCTTTTCATTGATGCAACGTTCATGAAGGGGCGAGCAAAGGGTACTCTATTATTCGCCACCGTAAAAGATGGAGATAATGGTAACTTTTCATGCTTGGTTTTCAATTTGTTTATCTATTATCAAATAGTATTTTGGCCAAATCATCAAACTTATGATGGTTGGCAGTTGCGAATTTGTTTATCTATTAGAATTTTCGAGCCCGATTGTGTTTATGCTTGGTTGGTAAAGCTCAATGTAAATTCAATGAGTTTGACATATAAATCAGTTACATTTTTATGTTTGTGTGAAAGCTTGCTCAACTTTATTTTTTTGCCACTGTTAACAAACTTTTCAACCGATCTATCGTAACACAATATTATCTTCTGCAGAAGGTCCTCGTTCTTTCCACAACGACTTTTCAATCTTTCGAAATCAGACCCATAGATTGCATTAAAGAACATCCAAAAAGGTATCCTCTTAACTTGTCTTAACTGATCATCATCAAACCGTAGCAAATTCAACTCCTTGAACGTCGTCTTAAAATTGCTCCTATAGTATGTTTCACTTTTTTTAATCACATCTTCTCCTAAAAGAAACAGAACAAAAACAATTTCAGAAAAAATAAATATAACAGTTTTATTTATGTATGTTTTGAACAGTAGTGAAATTACCAAAACTATTATTTTTCTGTTTTTTTTTTCCTTCAAATTTCCACCAACTCCATTGCTACAATCTGTGTAATCTGCAAAATAATTATTCATTTTCTCAGTTAGTTCAGAAAAAGGAAGAAATTTGATCACAAATACATATGTCAAACAATCAAATTTTGTGTACCTCTTAGACAACCCCGATTATTGGACGACTTGCTACACTTCTTGAAAATGAATCTAATATCTGAATCTACACCTAAGATATGTGGTAGAAGAACAAAAAAAAAAAACATCATGTGAGATGCAAGCAGTTACTTGATTAAGTAAATTCAAAGACTGTATTTTAAACAAATGCATTGAAACATTTGGTGTTTCACAATCATATTGATATGATCAAGTAAAAGAGGAACAAAGACCATTTATTGCATATATATGTCATAATGGTTCATCATAATATGTCAAGTGAGATGCAGCCAAACATTGTTTATGCATCACTCTAAATGCTACGAGTGTGGTATGAATTATCCTATAAGAAGTATGTCGTGCTTTACTTTTAAACTATTCACAACAGGTTGTCATCATACTTTCTATATCCATCTCATATTATGCATTTCCTATTCTGACCTACTTTTCCACTAAAAAACTACACAATGATTGCTTAAAATTCAACTCACAACTCAAACATTCCGATGTAAGAAACCTTAAGATATAAAGAAGCTATAATAAAATTAATCATAAAGCAGGGCTAATTGCTAGAGCTGAAAACTGATAGATATCAAACCTCTTCTCGGTAATGGCACGCCATCCTCCTCGATTCTTTTTTTAGAACCAATCTCTCTTTCCATGTTCTCTAAAAAATAAAACAAATTTAATATGTTACTGCACTATTTTTTCCAATGTTTAATCCCGTTACACAAACATCTTACAATATAAACATGTATGATTTTAACATTTTCATGATTAAGCAGAATAAGATTATAGCAAACCATCAATAATCAAAATAAATATGAACATAACAACATTATACACAAACCATTTTTCAAGTGAATAAATTCTAAACCCCCAATACATCCAGAGAACAGAAATCCTAAACCGACATTTTGTAGCTAAAATACGTATGCACATTTTAGCTTAATCAGTTTGAACAACTTTACCCAAAAAAATGTACATTTCTAAAGGAATATCATATCTAAAGTAAAAAACATTAAAAATTTTGGAATAATAAAAATAGACAAAACCATAGAAAAATATAAACTTCTGAAATTACACTCAAACCATAAAAGAACTATACTATAAAAGAAGAGAAAGAAAAAACTAACATTTGAAGACTAACAATTTTCAAATTTGGAAGTATACCCGTCGACGAGCTAACCCTAACCCGAAAGTGCAATTTTCAGTCTAGTAAAACGTAAAATTCAGATGAAAGACAAAGAAGTGCAATTTTAACGGTGTCTAGACGAAGAAGGAGAATTACAATGAAAACTCAAACTCATTTTTTGTCGAAAATGCGGAAACTAGTTTCTAGGCGGCAGAAAATGAATTTTTTTTCAACGAAAATGGTTTTGAATTACAGGGCAGATAATAGAATTTTAACGGAAAGGAAAATGGTTTCTTGGGTGAACATTTTTCGGAGGTTTTCAGATTAGAGGAGTAAGCGATTTCAGGGTTTTGAGAGCTTTGAGAAAGACGAAATATGTGAAAAAGACGAAGAAGGATGGTGGTAGTTGGGAATTAATTTTGAAATTTTTGTGTCTTGGTCAAACAGGTGCCCAATTTTTCATAGAAGGGTAATTATGTCTTTTATGCTTTATTTTTGTACCTTAGAGTTACAATAAAGTTAGTTTAAATCTTAGAGTTATATGGGGGTGACTTTGTACCTTAGAGCATTCCCCTAATATTTAAAGCCACCAAAATTACTCAAAAATCATTTCAAAATGAGAGTTATGGTGTTTAAGCCCATCCATAACGAACTTGTCATATCCGCATTGATAACTTTGAAAAACAAAAAAACAAAATGGTTGTAATTATAAATATGAAATTCACAGCTCAATTCCCTTCATACAAATACAATGTAAGTGTAATGTTGTAGCATTCTCGAGCATCAGAACTAGAGATGCGAAGGGGTGGGAATAGGCCGGGTCTAGGTAGACTTTTCATCAAAAGAATTGAGCCTGATACATATGTGTTATACTCAAGTTTGACTAGTTACCTGTGATAGATTTTTGAAATTAAGTACTAAGAGGTCCAAGATCCCACCTACTATTTCTCTTAGGTCCAGTATACTTTTTAAATCACTCATAGGTGCAAAGTTAATGTTAAAAACCCTATAATACCCCTCTTAAACATCACGCCTGCCCCCAACCCTCTTCTAGTCTATCACTCTCCAAACTCTTTATAGATCTCTCTGCAAACAGCCCCAACCCACCCCCAAACCCAAACAAGCTCCCTGCAAAATCTCCTAACCCCCACTGAAATCCCCCAGCCCCACCGCCACTCCACTCCCCTCCCCTATTATATTCATTATGGGTTTTTTTGAAAGTGAGATACATGCTTGATAAAATCAAAGCAGATCCACTGTGCACCGCCTGCAAACACCATCGCGCTCCCCACGCTCCCCGCCCGCCGCCGCAACACCACGCTCATCGGCCTGCCGCACCACCGCGGTGGATCTGCAAATCGTTGTTCAAATTGGAGGCGCGTCCGAGTTCACTGAGTCAACCGAACTGAGTTCAAATCCGAGTTCTGAGTTCTTCATCGTTCGGCGATGGAGGTTTTCCAGTGGTATAAATCTATAGATTTATGATTTTGGTTGAACCGGCCTGCCCCTCTTTGAAGATTATGAATTTGTACAGTTTGTAGCACAGATTTATGATTTTTTTTAGGTGCAATCTGATATGAATTTAGGGTTTGGAGATGTAGCATAAATTCGTGAACATGTTCATGTGTTTTGATGAATATGTTCATGTTTTTAAGGTAATTATCTCTTAAATTTTCTGTTACAACTTCACTTGTTATGACTGATGAATCAAATAAATACGGCGAAATAACTTTGTGTTGAAGAATGACAACATTTTTTTTGTTTCCTTTTCGAAAAAATTTCTTTGCTGGAATTTTCTGGTGTGAAGAACTGAGAAGAACGAAATTGAAAATGAATTGAAATTTGACAAGTTACAGTTGAATTGAAATTGTGAAAAAAAAAATTCGCTGGAAATGAATTGAAATTGGAAAAGTTGAATTGCAGGAGAGAGGTAAAAGTCTTAATTTCCAGCGAAGAGTGTGGGAGAAATGTGCTCCCTCAATTTTGCTTAAGGGCAAATGAGTCTTTTAGTAGGGTGTTTTGGACATAAG
Organism: Stenogyne calaminthoides; assembly: GCA_037126765.1. Classification (NCBI taxonomy): domain Eukaryota; kingdom Viridiplantae; phylum Streptophyta; class Magnoliopsida; order Lamiales; family Lamiaceae; genus Stenogyne; species Stenogyne calaminthoides. Next base: position 21,560,999 of record JBBCBC010000021.1, read on the forward strand.
AGTTATTTTAAAAAGGGGATGGACCTACTAGTAAGTTTTATTTGGGCTTTGGACCTAATATTAACTCACTCTAGATTTTTCAGTAGGCTCAAGTCTGATCTTTTTAATAAACGAGCCGGACCGAAAACCCTAATATATAATATTTTTTGTTGTATATTATATATTTAAATGGACTGGCCAGCTCTTCAGGGAAGCAGATCAGTCTCAAATAGCAAACTTTGTCAAACCTATGTTGAAGCACAATATAGGCTATTATTCGATATCGTTTCCAAAACGATAATGGGAATTTCTTTCAGCCCTGATGGTTTGACAAACGCTAAACTGAATTGTATGGCTGTCATAGTAGACAATGCATCAAATATCAACTGGTTGGGATATTTGAAAGCGATTCTTGTGCAAGAAAAGGATAAGTTCAAGGAAGAGAATTGGGTTATCAAACTGAATAAGAGAATCAGCAATCTGAACAAAGTCGTCGTAATTCTGAGAGATAAGTTTCCAAACGGCGACTGGGAACAGGCTGGACTGAGGGCATATAAGGGGTTTCTCACAGATACTTCCTTTATTTTTGGACCTCCATATGATGATATGACCAAGACTGAGAGGAAGAAAAAGAAGGTTGTGAAAGAACAGGGAGAACCTGAGTCAGTTCAACTGAAGTAAAGAAAGACTCTGACTAAGGAACTGACAAAGAGGCCGAAGAAATTGAAACAGGCTCCAATGACTCTCTTCATGGAAAAGGAGTCAGATGAAGAGGAAGAAGAGGCTGAACAGACTGCTGAACAGGAGAGGAGTGGTGCTGGTAGTAAATCTGCAACATCAGGGAAAAGAACAGTTGAGTGATCCGAGAAGCATGGATCTCAAGTGGAAAGCTCACATGAGCAATCATAAGGAGAGCAAGGGAAGGGAAAGGAAAAGGCAAGATCTCTCTCGCTTCAATCTCGCGCTCAATCGCTAGAAAAGATGCCACCTGCCACCGAGTGCATGATGCCTTCTCCATCTCCATCTCCAAGGGTTGAACGAACCATATCACCTTCTACTCAACTGGACTCACAGCAAGCTGTTTATCCACCTCCACCAGAAACTTCATCAACTCAACAGCCAGTCGATCAGCAAATAGTTAAGGAAAAATCCATAGCTGGTCAACCTACTCCGAAAGTTTCTCAACACACTTCTTCACCAGATCAACAGCCAGCCCAGTCTGAAGCACGATTTGAACCTGCAGCTCAACCAGAACAAATTCCTGAATCAAGATCTACAAAGACTATCTCAGTAAAAATTGTCAGAATGCGCATCGAATGAGAGATTGATGAACTGTATCCAGAGTTGGATGCTCATCCACAAGTTAGAGAAGAAGTGATGGAGATCCTCTCTGGAGAGATCTAAGGTTGAAGAACTTCTCGAATTTCATGGTTCTTATCGAACGAATGGGAGGAGCCGATGAGTTTGCAGATTTTAACTTCGATATGAAGAAGTCCGCAGGCGTTGGTTCACCAGTAGATCTGATTGTTGGGGTTATAATTCCCCAACACTGATATCTGATGAAGCAGTTACGACCTTGGTTTACAGGAAGTTGGGTAAACCACTGGTGATCGACCTTGAAAGAGCTAATGAAGGAACATCCGTGAAGGATTTTGTGATGAATGAGGCACAAGGGTGATGTAGTTCTACACCAACCATTAGAGGCACAAGAAACTCAGCAAACTGAGGCAACTGTTGAACCTACTCCACCAATAGGTCAGACCTTGCCAATCATACCTACTACCCACATTACTCCTGATCAGCTATCAGATCACGCTTTCAAGAGCTGCTGAAAGAAGAGGTAGGAGTAATGACGAACTCAGTAAGCAACACAATCAATGAGCAACGACAGTCTTGTATCTGAGATCTGAAGGAGCAAAGGGAATATGTTATTTCTCAGATCGACTCTTTGAGGGAACATTTCAAGAAAATAGTGGAAGAACTGACTGGTGGGTACAAGAAAGCAGTTGATGAGAAGCTCCCCCAAGTCAACAATCTTCAAGTTTCTCTCCTTGTGGCTACTGATAAACTGGATAGAACTGAAGAGAAATTTGACAAGTTGATTCTCACTTTCTCAGCTGCCATTGAAACTGCCAAATCTAAGCTTGTCAACAAGATTCATGAGCAAACAGTTCAGACTCAAGGCATCAGCGCAACCGACCTCAATCAGGCCATTGCAGTCAGCTTTGGCTCCCTGACTTCCCACCTCAACTCTCTTTTTGATAAAACCAAAAAGGGGGAAGGACAGGTCGAGAAACCAATTGACATTATCAAGTCTATAGAAAATCTCTATCAGAATGTTGAAGCATATGGTCAAAGGCTTGATCATCTAGATCTGTTTGCAATTGAGGTCTCAGCCAAGATGGAGAGGTCCAGATTAAGATCAACTGCCGGAGGAGATGGACCTTCCAGAACTGCCCCTCTTCCTCCAACTTCTCAGACTCAAACCAGAAGAATGACAAGGCGCACGACAAGTCAGATTCAAGCTGATAAAGAGCTTCGGGTAAGATTGTCTGAGGAACAGATGGCAGAAGAAGCCCGCTTGAGTGAGGAAGAAAGGCGACCAGAAAAGTTGACTGAATCTGAAAGACTGAAAAAGAGATATGCTTCAAAGGTTAAGAAAGGTCAAGCTGGGAAGCCATTTGTGGAACCACTGATACTTGCAAAGATTGAAGACATCATTCCCAAGACTGCTGCACATGCTGTCAGGTTGGAAGAGTGGAGCAAGATTAGAGCTGAATGGTTGTTGGATGCTTTTGTTCTTGACTTGATGCCAACAGAAGAGTCACCAGATGAGAATTTCTGAACTGGTTGGAGGACAAGCATCCAGACTTTCTAAAGTATCTGGAGAACTAGGCCAAACAGATCAATGTAAGGATCACCCATCAGGACTATGATGTGATGGACTACACAAGGAAGAAGGATGACTCGTTCGACAGATTGGCTTTTCAAAGACTCTATTTTGAACTGCTAAACAAAGCTCTCATATCTGATCCACAGCAGATCAATGATGTAAAATGGAAGCTGTATCATATCTTCAATGTTCCACAAGATCCGCGATAGATGCCGGAGGGATATATTCCCAAAGTATGATATTTTAGAAGACTTCAAAATTAGGATCATTACCTTTTGATAAATCTTTTCATATGTAATCTGTAATTCACTATTTGATTAATGAAAAGTTCTCCATTACTGATCCTAAGACAAACTCTCATTGTCTTCTGATTATTTGTGTTCTTTATTTCTTTATTTACATTTCAACTCTATTGGTTTCTCAAATATTTTGGTTTCATCAAAAATGGGGAAATTGTTGGGAAAATTTATAGTTTTGATGAAAGTTCCAAAACAGTTGTAATAGGGCCAGTCAGACCTGTTAGCTGATTAATGATCTAGAAATCAGGATAGGATGACCAGTTGATAATTGTTGTATAGAGCAACTGATGTATTTGATAGGTCACATATTGAGGGGGAACTCAATATGTATAGGTTAAGTCTTGAAGAAGATCAGAAGATGAAGAAGAAGATACCAAGACCAGAAGACCTTCTGAAGACCGACATCAGATGAACATCAGATAAGAGTCAGTAAGTTAAGCTAAGACAGCTTACATTAGAAGAATCAACAAGGTAGACTGATCAGCCTGAACTAATCAAGTCAGTTCCCATCAAGTGACAATCAAGTGTCAACCTAAGACATACAAATCGATCAGACAATCAGAATAAGAAAGAATGAAGACCGACGAGTGCTAAATAAGTGTACTTGTCAACCAATGAGAGATCGACACGTATGTACGGAACTGATAAAGATGGGATATGAAGCTTCAGAATTCAACGACTAGAAAGGACAAGTTAGTACGCATTTGGCCATGCCGTCTCTGAACACATCAAGTCAATCCTGTAAACCTACCTTAAATAGACTGAAAATCAAATTGCTCTCTAACAACTAGTTCGATTTCGTGCCTATAAATATGAGATCAAACCTTCAGAGTAAGGTTACGGAAATTGTACTCAAGCTCAAGCTACAAGCAATTTCCGCAAGAACACCAAGAATTCAAGAAATATTCTAAGTGTTCATCCCATAGGTTCTTAGCGAGAAAACTTATCCTTAAGCTTTAGGCTACTTAAATACTAGGATAGAATTCCAATTTGAAACCATACAAATCTTACCCCAAATCGAGTGTTAGGTTAAGTTTGTTTGCAAGATTTCAAGCTAGGGTTTCTAGTCTTGATTTATAGGATTAGTTGAGTGAGAACTCCATAAACATATGTTGTACTGTGTTTGGACTCACACATTAAACTAAGTCTAGTTCGGTAGTAAGTGCTCCTGCTGATAGGGAAGAGTGGACGTAGGACAAGTTGTCAGAACCACTATAAATCTTGTGTGCTTACCTTCTTTACACTATCTGCACACTACTGTCTTGATAAGTTAACATGCATATTCTAAGAGGAGATCAATTCTGCATTAAGCAGCTGATATGATCAGTTTGACAGTTGGTCATCTGATTTGATCTAGAAAACCTTAGAATCTGATTTATCTAAAACTGATTTTTCACACGGGTAAAACTTAGCTTCCCCACGATCAGTTAAACTGATAGACACCAAACTGATCTGCTTTCCAGCGATCAGTAGGTTAGATATCAGTCTGTACTGATCACGAGCACTCTGATCAGTAAACTTGCAAATCACACTAATCACATGAAAAAGTTTCAGAAGTCTATTCACTCCGCTCTAGACTTCTGCCTTACTGAAACCTGTTAGGGATCTACATATTTTATTTTTTAAAATAAAATATTTAACAATGATTATGTTTTTCAAGTAGGGACATATATTAAAATAAACATCATTCATTCAAGTACTAAAACGAGCATCACCCATTCATCCATAATAATAAGATGCACTACAAATATTTCAAAAAGTTATAAATTATAATGTTCCATAACATAATAGATTTCAACATTCATTGATCACTTATGTTAACTGTATATATGCTTTGTTGAATCGAGCTACTTGTGGTGGGATCAAATGCATCTATTTGCTTCAAAGTAGGACTTCCGGGACCTTGCAATTGGATAGCAATTTTCAGACCATTGATTTGCTAATTACAGAAGAGGATGACCCTTTTTAAGATGCACCTATGAGCAAATTGACAACGGAATCACCTACGTTGCTCCCCTCTGTCTACATCGTGTTAGAATCTTATGATCGAAACCACAAAAAATTAAAAATTATAAGTCACTTGTCACCAAAAGAGACAACATTATACACTATCATTAAAATTTATAATAGCTGGCCACAATAGCCAAAAGAATAAAATGTCGACCATGGTGGTCAACTTCTACAATTGTCGACCAGACTGACCAATATTTAAAATTGTCGACCAAAGTGGTCAATAAAGTGAAAAGTCGCCTCTGGTCGGATGACTTTTTGTTGTCACAGTTTTTAAATGCTAAACACGAAAAAACTCTATTTATCTACCATTTAAAAGGAAGAAATGCACAAAATATATCTCAAAACTCGTTCTTTAATCATACTATTTTTTCAATACATTTGCTATGAGTTTTTAATATGTAGGATTTTTGGGGTTAGTTTTTTTTTCTTTTTTTTTTTGGAGAAAAATATTCCACTACAAAGTCACCTCAAAAACTTACAACCAGATACAAAGTGCAGAAAATTTCTGCATTTTAGTTCAAATTTGAACTAAAGTGCCACGTACTTTAGTTCAAATTTCTGCACTTTGTATCTGGTTGTAATAGTTTACTCAATCTTGTATCTAGTTGTAATTTTTTTTTTTAAGTTTATAGAAAATGGAAGCAATATTACAAGCAAAATATAACAGTATTACATGAAAAATACAAAAATATTACATTAAAGAACATTAGAAAAAACTAAATTCTAAAAGATATAACAAATTAATCAAGTCTCGAGTCAAACTTTTAATATAGTTGAATCGATTAATATCAATGAAGATTGAAAATAGAACAAAAGTCATTCACAAACTAGCAAAACTATAAGATAAACACAGACAAATAGGAAAAACAGAGACATATGAAGAATTTTTTAGATAAGAGCATTTGCCCATAAACTGTAAACACATCCTCCGACCTTGTATAATCTCGATCAATATTTACAATAGCTTTTTCATCTGTTTAGTACTCCCTCCGTCCTGTTTAGATTGTCCATTCATTGTTTGACTCGTATTTTAGCGAGCAAGTTGTTTATTAGTATTTGAAATGATAAATATTTTTTTAAGGTGGGATATGACAGTCCTACCCCTCATCTATCATACACCTCCTTAAAAGTCACATTATCATTTCATATACTAATAAACAACTCGCTCACCAAAACACGAGTCAAAACAATGAATGAGCAATCTAAAACAACACAGTGAGAGTATTAAGGATCAAATAAACAATATATCATCAAGTCATATCAAATTACCAACAAAAGAACTAAAACAAGTGAAATAACTAGAGGAGAAACAAATGAAACAGATTTACGAGAGGAGAAGAAACGACACACAAAAAGAGAAAAGAGCAGTGAATTTGTAAAAAATATAACAACATAAAACCATTATTTGTTCTAAAAGAGTTACACCATATCGTTGTAACATAACGGTGAGAAGTGCAAATTCATAACTGGGCGACGCCGGTTTGACGTCAAGCAGTGGTAGAGAATTTTTTTCTAAAATCAAGTCAAATAAGAAAATTTTTATATGAGAAAATTTTCGCATATAACTTTGTCTTAATATTCCTAATATACTCTGACATATCAACTGATGTACTGACCCCAATGAGAACATGAACTTGTGGTCATGCAGCAATTAACCCAATCAAATTAACATACATCTTCAAACAACCAAAAGCAATCTTAATAACTTTTAATGTAAGTCGTTATGGAAATCAGGATATTGTATAACAATGACCCTGTATCACCTTATCATCAAAACCACAGACCTCACATTTATATATGAGACACACTTGCATGAGACGGTTTCACGATGAGACGGCATAAGTTGGGCATTGAAACTTTAACACTTTGAAAGGATGAGTGTAATTTGTGCTAAGTTGTACTCCGTTTTATGCATGAGACCGTCTCATATGAATTTTTGTCTTATATATATATATATATGAGGCACATTTATTTGAGACCATCTAACTGTAAAACGGAATATAATTTGAGCATTGACGCTTAAGCACTTTGAGAAGAGTAAATATTGATTTAAGCTAAATTATATACCGTCTCATATATAAGACCGCCTCTTACGAGTATTTGTCTATATAGAAATATAGATAGAGGGAGAGATAATCTGCTATCAAAATAAATAAATTCAAGACACTTAGTTGTTTTCGAAGGCTGTAACAACATATGCCAAAACAAGTGAAACAGATGGAAGAAGAAAAAATACCGTAAACCTTGCTGTAGAAGAAATAACGTAATTTTGAATGACATTTTGTAATGTAAAATTTTTAGTGTATGGTCTCATATAAATAAATATATCAAAGCGAATTTGGGCTTGAATGAGATAAGGACTGCAATTTAAATGTTAAATGAGCTTTTAAATCGTTATATCAAAATATAAAGTTTTTAATAATATTGCAAAACAAAGTAAATTAAATAAAAAACTATGCATATCAACTTAATGAAAGTCTCTGAGTATAACAAGTGATGCCAACGAATATGTTATCAATTAAACTAATAACTTATTGGTCCCGAGAAAATCAATGCTATACATGAAAAAGGATGAGAGAATAATTTTTTTTTAAAGAAAAGCTTTGCTTGAGAACATTTGCATATGACAGGTAAACACGTAAACCAATAAAGAACACAAAAAAGTACAATGGTTTAGAGTCTCAAGCTTCTACGTTCACTTTCCCTGATCAGCAGGGGAATTAATTCAACACTGAAATTCTCTTGATTTATAATGCCAAGGTACACAAATCAAATTAACATATCTCTTAGATAATTTGATCCCTAGGAAACATGAGTCCTAGTACTCAACTGGACTTGTCTCCCTCACGGAATCACCTCTCAACTGAACTTATCTCCCTCACGGGATCGTCTCTCAACTACTTCACTTAACCACAAATTCAGTCTCAAGAAAGGGGTTCAGGTTTGGTGTTGTTTCCAACTAGGTTGAGATTTTCCCTTACAATACTATGGTTGGGAAAGGTCTCTCTAAGTTTAGGATATATCATTATTTGCTTAGGTACAAACTAGAACACTGGTGGATGTATTTGTACATCTCATGTTATGTGTTTTATGGTAGGAATGCTTGAGGATGTGGCTCTTTGGCTTAAATTTTTTTTTCCACACATTATAATGAAGAAAGAGCTTGTATTTATCATGTGGATTTGAATGTTACAGTTGGAGAAAGTCACATTCAAATCCATACTATTATGAGATTTCTGCAGCTTTTGTCAACCTGATTGTCTTCCTTTGATTGGTCTATGTCAGCTGATTCTAACGGCTATATTCTTCGGGTGACTTGTCTTCAGGCTCCTTTTTTTCAGCCTTCTTGTATGTAGTCTTGTATCACTCAGGTTTCTTGTCCTCAGCCTTTTAGCACTCAGGCTTCTTGTCCTCAGCCTTCTAGCACTTAGACTTCTTGTCCTTAGCTTTCTTGGACTCAGCCTTCTTGTCCTCAGCCTTCTTGGACTCAACCTTCTTGTACTCAGGATTCTTGTCCTTAGCCTTCTGGCACTCAGGCTTCTTGTCCTCATCAACTAAGCCTTTGATATCTTCATGACTAATCTTTTAGTTGATTTTACTGAGTTCCCCCTCAACTTGTAGCTATATAGACTTGTGACATAAATAATACAAGCTGACAGTTACATGATGTTTTGACATAAATCATCAAAACTAAAATAACACAACAATTTCCCCATTTTTGATAATGATGCCAAAACCTTTAATACGACTTCAAAAAATTCTCAATCCCCCCCCTTTTTTTTAAATCTGTTCAGGTGAGCACGAACAATTTTTCCTAAAAGAAATCAATAATTATCTAAATCAGTGGTCTTTCGAACAACCCACTCTGATACCAGTTGTTGGTCCCAAAAAAAATAATGTTATACATGAAAAAGGGTGAGAGAATTATATATATTTAAAAAAAAAGCTTTGCTTGAGAATATTTGCATATGACAAGTAGGAGAGTAATGCAATAAAGAACACATCAAAGTATAATGGTTCGGAGTCTCAAGCTCCTACGTCCACTCTCCCTTATCAGCAGGGGAATTCATTCAATACTGAAATTCTCTCTATGGTGCCAAGGTACACTAAACAAATTAACCTATGTCACATCCCAATTTTTCATAGGCCAAATATGCATAAGTTTTATAAAAATTTGCAGCGGAAAGCGGAAAAATAAATAAATAAGAATTTAAAGATTCCAAATTTTTCATGGAGATGTGATTAAAATTTAAAATACAATTTAAATTTAAATTTTAATACTATTAAATCAACATGAAAATCAAAATACATCCACCGGTCCCTCCACCGCACTCCTTCTTAATCTGAAAAATGTTAAATGTATGGTATGAGCAAAAACCGCTAACTCAGTGAGGTCACCTTGTCAAGATTAAATATAACACACAAATAAAGTGCAAATCTCAAATAATTCATGTATGAAAAACCTTTCATGTATAAATTCTTTTCCATTGAAATAATCAATTGCTTCCACAAAGACTTCTCTTCAGTCCCGTGTTCTTTCTTCTGCACGGCGGTTCCCCCAAGGATCTCTCTTCAATCCCGGGTTCCCCGAGGACCTCTCTTCAGTCCCGGGCCTCTCTTAAGCCCCTAACCTTTTATAAAATTTCTTATATAAAGTTTCTCATGCACTTTCATGTAATGAAGACTTTCATATAATGCAGCAGATAAACAATTTATTCATACGACATATTTAATAAAAACAAAGTAAACCAAACTTTAAATTCATGTCATGGATGCAGATGCATGCAACAGAATTACTCTAATCCTTGTTGAGAAATATCCATGAATTGTGAAAAGTATGAAATAATATTTTTCCTTATGTTTTGATTTCAAAAGAAGAGACTTTTAGTTATAGAGAGGAAAATATAATTTTATTAGTGAAAAATTGGAATTTGAATTTATCATGAAAATTTTGAGATTTGATTCTTGTAGAAGAGATAAAAAAATTTCGAAAATGTCTTCTATAAAATCTAATACAATATATAAATAAAGTATAATAATGATAATAAATAAAAGTGAAGATGAAACCGACTTTTCTGAACACAGATTGATGGGGGCTGATTCCAAATTATTTTAAATGAAATAAAAAGGATTTGTTGATTTTTATTTTAAATATTCAATAATATGCAAGCTGAATTTAAAAAAACAAGATTGAGTGTCTTGGTGCTCTATTTGAAATTAATATTTTGAGGAGTTAAATTTTGTATTACGAGAGGATACTTTTAAGATAAAAGATTGAAATTTGAATCCTTTATAAATTCTGTAAAGATATGAGAAAAAGTTGGAGGAAATTTTAGAATTTTGATAAAAATATGTTTTGTAAATATTGAAAGATAGATTTGAATTTTAAAGGTATCGAAAAAATCTCTTATGGATGTTTTCAAAAATAATAATAATTAATTTGAAATTTTCGGGGTGTTACAACCTATCTCTTAGGTAATTTGTGTTAGTGTTAGTGTCCTAGAGACAATCTATTATAAGGACATAATACTCGATGATATTCAGTTTGATTTAATATTATAGTTCACTTAATATTAATGTATGGTAATACACTTGTTTGAATATTATGTTTGATTGTTTGCATTTATTCATACAAGTGTTCCCATGAGTCATTGTTGTCATTGAGGTTATGAGAACTCAGATGACTTAAGCATGATTCTCAAATAGCACCGATCAAGGATCATCAAGAATGGAATATTGATGATGCAATGGAGATTGGTGTGCGATCTGCATCATACTCTTAGAGAGTGTAGTAAGATCTCACTTACTATGAGATACTAGGTATCTCGTGATGGATGCACAAATACCTTAGAGGGTATTGATATACCCATCCGAGCAACCGTTTGATGTAGTTCCACTATATGTGTCTACGGGTGTCTCGGTTAGTGGGAGCGATGCGATACTCCTTTGACTTGAGGTCAATACGCACGACATGTATGGAATGATGAACTTTGACCATGACCGATGCTTGCACCCGCCTATGGGTAGATATGGTTTGGATTAGGTTAATCACAAAGTGCATGTGTGTGGTAGTTGAGCCAAGAAAATGATTCATTCCTCAAAGTGGATTTAGAGAGAATACTCATCTTCTCGTCATAATTGGATCTAAGTCATCGGCCGATGCACGTCAACTTAGACTTTGTGGCTAAGTGTGACATACATGATCAATTAGTGATTAGAGACAATATGATTAAGTTATTTGAATAGACACTTCATCATGTTCAAGACTTAATCGAGTATTCGCGAATGAAAGGAGGAAATCGTAATAGTCCATGTTTCAGTTACAGGTAGTTGAACGTTTCTCGCAACATACCTCATATATTGAGAATGTCTGATTTATTGTCTAGGGTTCAATTAAGACCGTTAGTTTGATTAATCGTTCGATATATGAGGGCATATGGGTCACACAACAAGTAGTTTCCTTTTACGGATTATAGTTGGTTGATTAAATGTTAAATTGGATTTAATATTTAATTTATGGAGAATTAATTAATAATAGATTAATTTGGAATTAATTATTATTAATGTTTAATTAAATTGAATTTAATTAATTAGGATTTCCAATAATAATATATGGAATATTATTATAGAATTAATATATATGGAATCAAATCCGTAAAGATTTGATATACATGGGAATTAAATCCATAGAGATTTTATATATGGAAAATAAATCTAAGAGATTTATTTTATAAGATTATGAATTTTATTTCCTAATCAGGTTAGCTTGAGATTTAAGCTGGGCATTCCCTATATATATGAAATCTTGTGAATTCACAAACAACGTTAATTCATATTTTCTCCATAAGATCTAGAGTTATAATTTTCCTAGCAAATTCATCTCGGGATTCAATACTGGAAAATTTGTGCAAGTTCGTGATTGAGGATTACGTGGATACCATAGTAGAGAAAATTGTATACGAATTACTGTAAGAATTATGTTTACGTTTACTCGTATTTAATTATGCAATTAATTGTTCGTTGTTGGTGAACTGTTTATTTCCGCTGCGCATGTATTACGTATTTACGTGCCTCTAAATTCCAACAATTTGACCTTAGGAAACATGAGTCTTAGTACTCAACTAGACTTATCTCCCTCAAGGGATCGTCTCTCAACTACCAAACTTAACCACTAATTCTCTCTCAAGAAAGGGGTTCGGGTATGGTTTTGTTTCCAACTAGGTTGAGATTTTACCTTATATTGGTTTAACCTTCATGCTAAGTTTGGAAAAGGTCTTTCTAAGCTTAAGGTATATCATGATTTGATTAGATACAAACCAGAACATTGGTGGATGACTTTGTATATCTCATGCTCTGTGTTCTATGGTGGGAATGCTTGAGGATGTAGCTCTTTTTCTTAATAGAATTTTTTTTCACACATTATAATGAAGGAAGAGCTTTTATTTATAGTGTGGAGTTGAATGATACCATTGAAGAAAGTCACATTCAAATCCATACTATTTTGGGATTTCTGCAGCTTTTGTCAGGCTGGTTGTCTTCCTCTAATTGGTAGGTAAGCTAATTCTAACGGCTATATTCTTTAGGTAACTTGTCTCTAGGCTCCTTGTTTTCAGCCTTCTTGGACTCAGGTTTCTTGTCCTCAGCCTTCTGGCGCTAAGCCTTCTTGTCCTCAGCCTTCTTGGACTCAGTCTTCATGGACTCAGCCTTCTTGTCCTCAGCCTTCTTGGACTCAGCCTTTTTGGACTCAGACTTCTTGTCCCCAGCCTTCTTGGACCATACCTTCTTGTACTCAAGCTTCTTGTCCTCAGTGTTCTGGCATTCAGGCTTCTTGTCCTCATCAGCTAAGCCTTTGATATCTTCATGACTGATCTTTTAGCTGATATTATTGAGTTCCCCCTCAACTTGTAACCTATATAGACTTGAGACATAAATAATACAAGCTGACAATTACATGATATTTTGGCATAAATCATCAAAACTAAAATATCCCAACAATTTTTTCCTTTTTGATAATGATGCCAAAACCTTTAATACGACTTCAATAATTATCAAAATCAGTGGTCTTTTGAACATTCCACTCTGATACTAGTTATTGGTCCCAAAAAAAATAATGTAAATACATGAAAAAGGGTGAAAGAATAATAATTTATATATATATATGTATATATATATTTTTTTAGAAAAGCTTTGCTTGATAACATTTGCATATGACAAGTAAGAACGTAAAACAATAAAGTATAGTAGTTCGGAGTCTCAAGCTCCTACGTCCACTTTCCCTGATCAGTAGGGGAATTCCTTCAACACTGGAATTCTCTTGATTTATAGTTCCAAGGTACACTGATCAAATTAATCTATCTCTTAGGTAATTTGATCCCTAGGAAATATGAGTCCTAGTTCTCAACTGGAATTTCTCCCTCACGGGATCGCCTCTCAACTAGACTTATCTCCCTCACGGGATCGCCTCTTAACTACCACACATAACCACTAATTCTGTCTCAAAAAAGGGTTTCGGGCTTGGTGTTGTTTTCAACTAGGTTGAGATTTTCCCTTACAATGGTTTAGCCTTTATTCTAAAGTTGGGAAAGATCTCTCCAAGATTAGGATATATCATTATTTGCTTAGATACAAACTAGAACACTGGTGGATGTATTTTTATATCTCATGCTCTATGTTCTATGGTGGGAATGCTTGAGGATGTGTCTCTTTGGCTTAATAACATATTTCCACACATTATAATGTGGATTTGAATATTACCGTTGGAGAAAGTCACATTCAAATCCATACTATTCTGGGATTTTTACAGGTTTTGTCAGGCTGGTTTTCTTCGTCTGATTGGTCCACGTCAGGTGATTCTAACGACATTATTCTTCAGGTGACTTGTCTTCAGGCTCCTTGTTTTCAACCTTCTTGGACTCAACCTTCTTGTCCTCAGCCTTCTGGCACCCAGACTTCTTGTTCCCAGCCTTCTTGGACTCATCCTTCTTGTACTCAGGCTTCTTGTCCTCAGCCTTCTGGCACTCAGGCTTCTTGTCCTCATCAACTAAGCCTTTGATATCTTCATGACTGATCTTTTAGCTGATTTTAATGAGTTCCCCCTCAACTTGTCACCTATATAGACTTGAGACATAAATAATATAAGCTGACAATTACATGATGTCTTGGCATAAATCATCAAAACTAAAATATCTCAACACAATTTATGAAGCAAAAGATGTTGATATATAATACACGTCAAATTACAAAGGTTAATGTTGGTGAATAGTTTATCCAATTTCGTCAAAAATCCCTCGTTGTTAGCATGAAAGAAGGGGATGGAATCCAATTTAGTCTCATAACTTATTAGACCTTTTTTAAAATGATTTTAAGAAAGTTTGGTGTACGAATTTAATCCTAAATTTTTCGTCAATTGTACTATTTTCATCCCAAAATCACTGGAATCAACAAAATGACATCTTTTTTGTCATATTTTCTGTATATGATAACTCAATTTGGGAATCTCTGGTGCAATGTTGAGTATGATATACATGACATGTTGATAAGAAAATAACTATCAATCATACACAATCACACACACATATAATAAAAGGGAATGCAAAAACAAAAATAAAATAAAATGAATTCTCATAAATCAATAAAAAAAATTTGTATGAATAAAATAAAAAAAGAATTCTCCATTCTTCTTCTTCCTCAATGTTGTAGCATGCAATTCACCACCATAAATAATAATTCAAATACATCGACACATATTTTCTAGATCCATTTCTTGATCTCTTATTCCTATCATGACCTCTCACAAAATATGGAGAACAATCATATCAGGAAAAAAATACTCAAAAGTACCATTTATAAAGAAGTCTTACTCTAACGGCCTAGCAATAAAACATATAATATAAGTCTCTCTTTCGTGAGAATAGGTCTTCTCCTCCGTGAGAATTAGGGTTTCTCTTCTCTGAGAGAATTAGGTCTAGGGTTTCGGGATCCGGGCAATCAACAAGTCTACCAAAGCCGTTAACTTTGTTTCTAACTGATTCAACCGTGTTTCGCTTCTCCTTATTTTGGGTTACCTATTTCTCGTTTCGTGCCGGTCTAGGTCTCCCTCTATAATCTTTTTACGGTTCCCACTAATCTCTATTTGCTTGTCGTTTTCTGTTTGTTTGTGATTGCAGGCTACAAGATCGCCACTGTTCCCTAGTTATCCTTAGTTTGCGATGGCGATGAGGGGTACCGACAACGACAAAGATGTGTTGGATTTAGGGATTGTGAATGGATCAATACTGGGTGGCAATGGAGGTACTTCTGTGTGCCTTGTAAGGAAACTAATTGCAGACAAACCATCGAATACTTTCATGATCATTGAAGTAATGAAGAAGGCCTTTCGTCCAAAATTTAAACTGAACGCAAGAGATTGGGGAAATGGACTTATCTTGTTTTCCTTCGATAATGGCCTCGATCGTGACTGGGTTGTTAATAATCAACCATGGCATTTCAATGATACCCTCTTTACGATTAAACCTCTCAGTGGATCGAAACAACCATCCTCAATTCAAATCACTACGACATCCTTTTGGGTTAGGGCACATGATCTTCCCATGGACTATCGAAATGGCACTATCATCGCTGCGATCGCCCGTAAAATTGGCACTCTTGAACGTTATGAAAAACCCACGTCGGATGACCCTTTTGAGTTTGTGCGGTTCAAAGTCGAGATCGACATTTCAAAACCACTGATAAAAGGAATCAATACCAAATCGAACAATGAAAGTATGTGGATTCCCTTCTTATACGAATCCCTCTCGCTCTTCTGCTTCAACTGTGGGACAATTGGGCACTTTGTGAAATCATGCCAATCGATGGACAGAGACAAATGTTTGGACCTCCAGTATGGATCCAAAATAAGTGCTACACCACTGAGACGTACCCATGGTCATAACCAAGAAATTATAGCCTCAAATCCCCCTGAGACCAATAAAACCCCTATCCCAGTTCTCACCTCAGCCGAAGCCCCACTGCCAGATGTAGAAACCACAATCCACCAAACCCTTTCCCACCTGCAGCCTGAAACCACCCACTTAAACTGTGTAACCACGGAGCAAATCCTCAATACCCTCCGTTATTCCCTAAACATCACCGGCCCGTCTACATCTGTGAGCCCCCCTCAATCCAAAAATACCCCCACTATTGAACCTCACGGCCAATTAACCGACCCCCAACTTACCCTCACATCCAAATAGACATCACCCGGACCAACCAAGACACCTATGCCACCAACAACAACAACACCCCAAAACCGGCCTGAAACTCCCACACCAACAACAACCACACTTACTGAACCCCTTATTCTCCAAATCCAGCCACCAACAACAGGAACTAGCACAAAAAAAAGGCGTGGAAGAGGCTAGCAAGGTAGAAAAACCACAAACCCGGGGAGGGAAACAGAGGCAACCAGGTCCCCGGGAAATGGAGTTTGGCATTAATTGATGAAATGGATACGGATGAAGTGATATTGGAAACAAAGAAGGCACATGTGGGCCTTTTTAACCAGAGGGACTGTGAAAACTCAACACCAACGACAGAAGTTGCAGAGGGGCAACCCCGCCAAGCCCAATGAGTTTCCTAGTGTGGAACTGTCGGGGGCTTGGGATCCCCCGGAAAGTTTCGATGCTGAAAAAGGAGATACAAGCTAAAGTTCGTAATTTCGTGTTCTCATGTGAAACTAAGTTGTTTGTGTCAGAGTTGAGGTGCGTTGCTCATAGATTAGGCTTTGACTCTTGTTTCGGTGTTGACTGTGATGTTTCGGGAGGGGGTAGGAGAGGCGGTTTAGGTTTCTTATGGATGAGGGACAGTGTGGTGGTGTTACGTTCCTTCTCGGCCAATCACATTGATGTGATGATGGGGGAGATAGATAGATGGAGATTTACTGGTGTTTATGGACACTCTGAGGATAGCCAAAAGTGGAAATCATGGCGATTGTTGGAAAGACTAGCTGTGGGGTGTGACTTACCATGGTTATGTGCTAGCGATTTTAATGAGATTGCAAATGACTAAGAGAAAAGGGGAGGAGCGACGAGAAGTGATGGTCTCATGAGGGAATTTAGACACTGCATGGATGATTGTGGGCTAATTGATTTAGGTTTTTTGGGCCACCCATTCACGTGGATGAACAAGCAAGCCGGAGTCGATAATATCCAAGAGAGGCTGGACAGAGGCTTGTCAAACTCAATTTGGATCAACAAGTTCCCGAATGCGCGAGTGAATCACCTAACTTGTATCCTATCCGACCATTGCCCAATCCTAATCGATTGGTCAAAAAAGAGAGGCAGAACGGGAAGGTTTAAAATACGAAATATTTTTTCATTTTGAAGTGTTATGGCTTCAGGAAGACAACTACACTGAAATAGTAAGAAATGCATGGGGAGGACGAGGATATGCACCGACTTCTGCATTATCTAGTGAGATTGCGGGATGTAGCCAAGCCCTTGCAAAGTGGAGTGATAAGTGTTTTGGGGATATACCAAAAGAACTCAACCGTTGCAAAAGGGAGTTGGAGACCTTGCAGGCAGCCCCACAAACAGCCGAAACGGTCTCGGTGGCTAGAAGCATGGAGAACAGGGTTTCGGCTTTGATCAGGAAAGAAGAAGTCTTTTGGCTACAACGATCACATGTTAGTTGGATGAGAGAAGGGGATTGAAATTCAAAATTCTTTCACAAAGTGGCCAACGGAAGACGGAAAAGAGTTTCAGGTGGTCCATACGGAGGAGGAAGATATTCAAAGGGTGTTTGTTGGGTATTTCTCAAAGCTGTTCACGACTAAGGATAACCTGGAAATGGAGGAGGTCTTGGAAGCTATTTCTTGCAAACTTTCAGACGAGAAGATGAACGAGTTAGGGCAACCGTTTACAGAGGAAGAGGTTATCAAAGCCTTATTCCAAATGCAACCTTGCAAGGCCCCGGGCCCCGATGGTATGTCTGTTATCTTCTTTCAGAAATTTTGGAGTGTTGTGGGGAAAAGTGTCATTGATTCATCACTCGATGTGTTGAATAATGGCGCTTCTCCTGTTGTACTTAATCATACTTTTTTGGCTCTCATCCCGAAAATAAAATGCCCCAAATCCCCTACAGAGTTTAGACTGAGTAGCCTTTGTAATGTATCCTTCAAGATCATTACAAAGACAATTGCTAACCGGTTGAAACTCTACTTAACCGATATTATTAATCCTGCTCAATCAGCTTTTGTGCCAGGAAGACTTATAACAAATAATGCATTGCTAGCCTATGAGGTGTTCCATTACATGAAAGGAGATAAGGCAAGGAAATGAGGCTCGTATGCTTTCAAACTCGACATGAGCAAATCTTACGACAGAGTGGAATGGGACTTCCTTGAGAGAGTGATGTCGAAGATTGGGATCGGGGGAGGCCTGGTGAGTACCATCATGCGCTGTGTTCGGACAGTGTCTTTTTCTGTCTTGGTAAATGGGCAACCCACGAGAAACTTTGTCCCATCTCGGGGATTAAGACAGGGGGACCCTCTCTCCCCATACTTATTTTTGTTTTGTGATGAGGCCCTCTCGGCACTAATCCAAAAGAATGTTGAACGGGGAGTACTACATGGTGTCAAAAATTGTAGAAATGCCCCGGTTGTGTCTAAGATTTTCTTTGCGGATGATACAATCATCTTTGGGAGGGCAAATTTGGGGGAGCCGGCATGCGTGAACTGAATCCTGGAGGTTTACGAAAATGCTTCAGGCCAAGCGATCAATATGAACAAGTCGGAGATTGCTTTCAGTGGGGGAATATCGAAAGAGAGGGGCGACGCTTTGGCCGACCTACTTGGGATTTTAAGAGTGGAACAACACGCCATCTACCTTGGTATCCCAACTAACGTCGGCCGCTCTCGGAGTGCTATCTTTAGATCTCTTGTAGCTTGAGTGGAAAAAAGCCTAAAGGATTGGAAGAGTAAAATGTTATCCCAATCCGGGAACTTGTTTTGATAAAAGCGGTGGCCTAAGCAATCCCAACCTACCTCATGAGTTGTTTTAAATTACCCCAAGGGGCGATTGACAAGATTCGGGCCGCTATTATGAGATTCTAGTGGGGACAGAAGAATGATGAGTCAAGAACACATTGGATTAAATGGGAGCATGCGCTCAGAGTCAACAAGGCTCTCTTGGAGGAACAGGGATGGAGGATTATACAAAATGGAGAGAGCTTACTAACCAGGACTCTGAAAGCTCGTTACTTCCCTAGAGTCGAATTCTATGAGGCGAACCTGGGGCATAATCCGAGCTACACGTGGTCAAGTATATTGGAGGGACGAAGTGTGCTGGATCTAGGGCTCATGTGGATCATTGGGAGTGGGCTAAAGATAAATGTTTGGGGGGACCCCTGGGTAATGCAGAACGACACATCTGTAATTACCTCTGGCCGAGGAGATGCCCCTGTAAATTTGAAAGTTCGAGATCTAATTGATGACACATATAATGGGTGGTCCGCTCGTTGTTTGAAGACATGGTCAGTCCAAAGAGAGGACGTCCTGGAGTGGAAACACGAGAAAATGGGGATGCACTCCACAAAATCCGGCTATGTCGAGGCTATGAAGAGGTCGAACAGGGCCTACTGCTTCCCTCCTTTGGAACTAAACAAAAGATGGAGGTGGATCTAGGCCTTGGATGTTACGCCAAAAGTACGTCTATTCATGTGGCGTGTGATGAGCGGAATTGTCCCATCTTGCCTTAACCTGATTTGCAGATTTGTCAATGTGGAGCCGGTATGTAAAAGGTGCGGTGATCCGGTGGAATCAACAGAGCATGTGCTCAGAGACTGTCCAGACCTCATTGGGATTTAGGACCAGATACCGTACAACCTGGTGCAAAGCTCAGGGAATCTTACTATTGAAGATTGGACTGATCGGGTGGCCGCGACAGTGGAGAAAAAAGAGCTTGCAAAATTTGCATGCATACTGTGGGCGATTTAGTACGCGCGTAATGCTCTAGTATTCAGGGATGAAGTGGTTTGTTCAGAAGGAATCATGAGGATAGCGTGCAAACACTTGGAAGATTTCGAAGCCGCAAAAATCCTGAAACCACCTAAGTTCCAGTGAGTGGAACGAGAGAATTGGATGCCGCCGGATGATGGGATGGTTAAGCTCAACACGGATGCTGCGTGTAGACGAGGCTGGGGTACTGTGTTGGGATTATACTGGAAAGTATGCTTTTACTTTGTATAATCACACTGAGTTTTTGTCTTATTTACTGAAATAAATTATTTATCACTGATCTTTTAAATATCATCGAATGTTACATATATTTACTGCATAACGGTTCAATAAGAAGTACGTGTTACATTGTAGTTAATTTAGTGATACCGGATCACAGAAGATTAAATTAACAGTCCCTTGTAACTAAAAGTACACATTCACGACCTAGATGGAAATGAACAAACCATCACGAAAGGTTGAGGTGTAAGGCTCAGATTGACTTGTCATGACCAAGAGATTGCACCAGTGCATCATGATGTACTGAAAAGGACCTATAGGAGGATAAATTCTTCAGCGCTGAAAATAGAAGAATTAGACCTCAGTGGTTCATTATTTCTTAATCTCCATCCCTTAAATAGGATCGTGTGCAATCAATAGCCGTTGCTTTGACTTATGACAGGAAGAGGATCATTGAGATTCAATACCTTGTATCTTGGGCAATGATATTGGTTACACGACGATTGCTAAGATTTAATACAGTGAAATGTGTGCAAGTACGTCTTGTTTGATTTGTCCCTTTGGGAGGCTCATAAGATTTATCATACCAAATCTTGCAAGTGGAATTAATTTCCGGTATGGATAATAATGTTGAGCCGTTCCATAACCAAGGAAAAAGATGTTAATTAATATAAAGATATTTCAGTGGCTTAAATTAATTAATGGACTGGATAATCTTAAGCACGGGAAATAATAATCGGGAGCCATATTAACAGTAATATGGGTTAAGATGGATAGTGCAATATTAATTATGTAGTGAGATTAATTAATATTTATGGGCTTGAATAATATTGTGGCTCAATATTGAAAATTCAAAGTCCATTGGAAGATCCAATCTTAATTCTCCTAAAGGCCCCCCAAGTAGCCCAAACATAAAGTCCAATAACTGAAAAAGATGTTTAAAATAAAATAAATTATTGTTGCCTATTTTTCCATTTTTTTTCGAAAATTATGGATAAAAGAGGGAGAAAGATTTTCTTTGAATTTTGTTATGGAATGAAGATAAGTATTCTTGGAATACAAGATTATCTCATTAAATTCAAGAAATCCCCCACTTGGCTATTCATAAAGGAATTTTCGAAAATTCCATAACATAAGGAGGGAAGATTTTATTTGGGAGATATATTGAAAAATAGAATATATTGGATATATTCAAGATTGTTTCTTGGAGAAGAAGTAATGAAATTTCTCAATCTCCCCTAAACCCTAAATTTTCGTCCCCCCTTGTATTATAAATAGGGGATGAATTTTTCATCCCCAATGCAATTCCATGTGTTGGAAAAATTAGATATCCACAAAGGTGGTGCAACATAATTTTTTTTTTCCTTTTGTTAATTGTTCGCGAGTGTCCTACCACCTGATTGACGAGCAAGGACTTGGGAATACTTGGGAAGGCTTTTTGGTGTGTTCGTGTGAACGGGATCCACATTCTCAACGGTTGTCACTCCAAGAGGTTAGTTCACGTAAACTCCTAGCCTTTCCGCATGTGTAGGATTTATGTGACGAACTTGTATGCATGATTTGTTGTTGAATTATTATTTGAATTAATATAGGATTAATTCATGCTAGTAATAATTGTTAGAATTAAATTTGTATTTAAATATTCATCCCGAATAAATCCGGACAATTAATTCCCCAACAACTGGTATCAGAGCCACGGTTTCGGGCTCTGAATTTTAAATTGTAATTTAATTCATTATTCATTGAATTTGGAATTGGATAGTAGAATTGCTAGATCTTTTATGGAGGTATCCAATTGTCATGTTATTTGATGAATGTTTATTTATGCATGCATATAAATTGTGGTTTTTAATTCGATTCGTACGAATTCATTTTGCCTCGTGAGAAAATCCACGAGTAGATTAGGATTTGTTTGATTCGTTCAATGTAATAGACTAGTCTAGATCTAGGTTTATTTATTTTTTAAAATAAATTGTAACCGGATCGGAAATGTAGGTGGAGATGAAGAATTAAAGGTCGGATCCGGAACCGAGCGCAGGCGGCGTGCATCGCGTGAAATGTGCCAAGGGAGGCACGCGCTCGACGTAGATGCACGCAGGCGTGCATGGGCATGGGGCGAGGCCGCTTGGATGAGCGCGCGCGCTGATGCGCGCGTGGGTGCGCGATGGGCGATGGACGAAGGCTGGACTCGGCTCGGGCGGGCGCTTGCGCCGGAAAGCGATGCGCCTGCCGAGACCTGCCGAGGAGAGCCGAGCACTGCTAGGCGACGTGCGTCGGGCGCTTTTGCGCGTGCGCACGGGTGTCGTTTGACATGGCCAGGGGAGTGCAAGGCGTGCACTCCGACCCGCGAGCTGGTCGATGACGTGGCTTGACGTTGCGATTTTTTCGAGACGATCAAGTGGGAGCTTTTCGAGACGATCAAGTGGGAGCTTTTCGAGACGAACGAAGAAGATAATAAGGACGATTTCTCAAGATCAAGACATGATAAAATTAACCATGACAATTGGATATATGTGCCCATGATTTTGAATTAATTTTGACCTCCATGATTTATTTATTTGTGAATTCTTTTGGAGAAATTCCCCCCACGGGACGGCCAAAAGATAGCTTTCACATGAATAAATTCCAAACGGATGATTGTGGATTATTATTAGTGGTGACGATGACCCTCCCCACGAGGCTCGGTCAAAGCGAAATAATAATTCTGTATATAATCATGGTTATTACTTAGGTATAAAATTGATATGCATATACTTCCCCAAAGTGCCTGTCAATTTTATATTGATCAAGTGGGAGCCAACTATTAATCTGGATATTAAAGGTTTGTAACTGTTCTTGCTTGTAACCTGCTTGAATGTGTTTAAATAATGACCCACCCCACGTGACTTATTTAAACTGTTTTGAGATGTTGGCTAATGCATGTTCATATTTTTTTTGAGATTTTAATATGAAACATGTGATCGAATTTTGTGATAATTTTGTGCTTATGCAAATAGTTATTTATTTCAGTTTAGCATGTCGCAACCTTTTAATCCTCTGTTCAATATACTGAAAGACAATTTTCTTACTGGTGAAAACTTCATCGATTGGAATCGAAAACTTACTATTGTCCTTACTGCACAACATCATAACTGGGTTCTTACTGTCCCAAAACCCGAAAAGCCAACTGATGAGTCCACAAAAGCGGATAAGAAAGATTATGCTGACTGGGAGCGGTCAAATGAGATGGCTAAGTGCACTATGCTGGCTTCTATGTCAGACGTGTTGCAACATCAGCATCAACATTTTGAGACCGCTGCAGACATCATGACGAGTCTTAAAGCGATGTTTCAACATCAGAACCGTGTGGCTCGTCAGATCACCATGAGAAACTTGCTCTCCATGAAAATGGTGGAGGGAACGCCCGTAAGGGAGCAAGTTCTCCAGATGATGGCTCACCTAAATAAGCTTGAGGTACTTGGCGCTCAATATGATATCGAGACCCAGATCAATTTCATAATCCATTCTCTGCCTAAAAGCTTTGAACAATTCAGGCTGAACTATCAGATGAACAAAGAATTCAGATTGCCTGATCTATTACAAGATTTGGTCTCGACAGAGGCGATATTGGGGCAAAAGAGCCAAGCCTTGGTGGCAAATGGTCCCTCCTCTTCTTCTAGGCCAAGAGGAGGCAAGAACAAGAGGAAGGCAAAAGGCCAAAAACAAGTGAACTCAAGTGTTGCCAATGGCAAAGAGAAGGTGAAAGGGGATGGAGGAGTAAAGAAAACAACTAAGGGGAAATGTTTTAACTGCGGTGAGAAAGGACACTGGAGGTCAGCCTGTTCCAAACCCAAAAGGAATGGAAAGAAAGGTAATTCTCACGCACTAGTTGTTGAAACTTGTTCGTATGCTTCCCATTCGTGGGTAGTTGATACGAGATCCACTGATCATGTTTGTTTCACTTTACAGGGGTTCAAGCGGACCCGACAACTTAGTGGAAGTGAGATCCTATCACACTGGGCAATGCTACGAGAGTGGCAGCTGAAGCAGTGGGAGAAGTGCAGTTGTCTTTTGAAGACAAAGTTTTAATTTTGAGAGATGTTCTTTACGTTCCTAGTTTTAGAAAGAATTTAATTTCAGTTTCTAAACTTTTTCTTGATGAATATTCGGTTACTTTTAATAAAGTTGTTACCATTACTCTAAATAATGAGTTTATCTGTTATGGAACGTTGTCGAATAATCTCTACATAATTAACTGTACACACCACTCACGAAATGCATCCTATAACACATCGACTGTTTCGCCTAAAAGAAAACGTTCATCAAACGTGAACGAGACACTTCTATGGCATCTAAGACTAGGTCATATTAATCCAAAGAGGATCCAAAGGTTGGTCCAAGATGGTTCGTTGGAGTCTCTCCAGGTTGAACCATTTCCAACCTGCGAATCGTGTTTGGAGGGTAAAATGACCAAGAGGACATTTTGAGCCAAGGGGAATAGAGCCAAAGAAGTGTTAAAAATTGTTCACACCGATGTATGTGGTCCAATGTCAATCAAAGCAAGAGGAGGCTATGAGTACTTCGTTACTTTTATCGATGATTACTCGAGATACGGATACATTTACCTTATGAAGCATAAATCTGAGACCTTTGAAAAATTCAAAGAATTTAAGGCTCATGCAGAGAATCATAGGGAAAAATGTATCAAGTCTTTACGATCTGATCGTGGAGGCGAATACCTCAGCGATGAATTCCTGAACTACTTATCGGATAAAGAGATTGTATCCCAGTTAACTGCACCCGGAACCCCTCAACAAAATGGGGTTGCAGAACGAAGAAACAGAACTCTTTTAGAAATGGTCAGGTTAATGATGAGTTATGCGGATCTACCCAAATCATTTTGGGGTCACGCCTTGGAAACGACGGCTTACATTCTAAACTTGGTGCCATCCAAATTGGTTTTCAAAACCCCTAAAGAATTGTGGACCGGGCGCAAGCCCAGTCTAGGACACATGAGAATCTGGGTGTGTCCGGCATACGTGCTGGATAAGGAAGCCGGTATATTGGATCCAAGATTAGAATTAAGGTTGTTTATAGGATACCCCGAGGGACGAAAGGGTGCATGTTCTATGGTCCCGAAGATCAAAAGGTGGTAATCAGTACACACTTTAGATTTTTGGAAGAAGACTATATGAACGACAAGAAGCCCAGAAGTGAGATTACCTTGAATGAGCTAAAGGGGCTTATCTCAATGCCAACTGTACAAGTCGATATACCAAACGACACACTTACACAACCGGAACCTCGTCGCAGTGGGAGGGTTATCCGACAGCCCGAGAGACTCATGGGGATAGGAGAGTCTTTAGACTTGATCCCCGACGAAAATGAATCAGACCCATGGACTTACAAAGAGGCAATCCATGACAAGGATACAGATTCTTGGCAAACGGAAATGAAAGTTGAAATGGGTTCTATGGATCAAAACAAGGTGTGGGAGCTCGTCGAACCACTTAATGGGGTCAAACCCATTGGATGCAAGTGGGTATACAAGAAAAAAAGGGGATCAGACTGAAAGGTAGAAACCTTCAAAGCTATACTTGTGGCAAAGGGTTACAATCAGAAAGAAGGGATCGACTATGAAGAAAACTTTTCGCATGTAGCCATGCTAAAGTCCATCCGCATTCTCTTATCGATAGCTGCGCATCTCAATTTTGAGATCTGGCAAATGGATGTCAAGACAACTTTCCTCAATGGAAGTCTTGAAGAAGAAATCTATATGAAACAACCCGAAGGCTTCAGTGAAAAAGGCCAAGAACATCTTGTTTGCAAGCTCAAAAAGTCCATCTACGGACTGAAGCAAGCATCGCGTGCTTGGAACTAATGTTTTGATCAAGTTATAAGGTCTTACGGGTTCGATCAAAATGAGTTCGAATGTTATGTGTACAAAAAACATGTCGAAACAGCATTGGTATTCTTAGTACTATACGTAGACAATATTCTGCTCATCGGAACGATGTAAAGGTTTTGTCAGACGTAAGGGCATGGCTGTCAAAACAGTTTGATATAAAGGACTCATGGGAGGCCGGTCACATCCTTGGGATCAAGATCACTCAAGATCGCAAGAAAAGGATGATAGGCTTATCGCAAGCCTCATACATAGATACTGTCTTGAAGCGATTCAGCATGCAAGATTCCAAGAAAGGCTTCGTACCTTTCAGACATGGAATCCATCTATCCAAAGAAATGTGCCCTAAGACGCAAGGGGAGATAGATGACATGAAAGGCATTCAATATGCTTCAGCTGTTGGAAGCCTCAGGTATGCTATGCTGTGCACGAGACCAAATATATGCTTTGTCGTTGGCATGGTAGCAAGATATCAGAGTAATCTAGGGAAAGAACATTGGACTACAGTTAAAAACATTCTGAAGTATCTGAAAAGAACTCGTGATAGAATGATTGTTTATCAGTCAGACAGTCTGATTCCCATCGGATACACAGACTCGGATTTCCAATCACACCTAGATTCTAGAAAATCTACCTCGGGTAGTGTGTTTTGCATGGGGGAGGAGCCATGACATGGAGAAGCGTTAAGCAGGAATGCATAGCGGACTCTACCATGGAAGCCGAATACGTAGCTACTTGCGAGGCAGCGAAGGAAGCGGTTTGGCTCAAAAATTTCCTAGTGGAATTGGACGTTGTTCCGAATTTACCCAGCACCATCACGGTCTACTGTGATAATGCCGGAGCAGTTGCAAATTCAAGGGAACCGAGAGCCCACAAGGCCAGCAAACAAAGTGAAAGGAAATACCATCTTATACGAGAAATCGTTAAGAGAGGAGATATAGAGGTGACAAAAATTGCGTCAGAAGACAACCTAGCAGATCCATTCACAAAGGGTCTGCCTCATAATACATTCGAGAGACATGTGGAAGGAATGAGTGTCAAGACCGTTTCCAATCTGCTTTGAGTATAAGTGGGAGATATTATTAGGTTCGTGTTTGTAGTATACTTAAAAGCAGACTTTGAGTATAAATGGGAGATTGTTGGGATTATACTGGAAAGTATGCTTTTACTTTGTATAATCACACTGAGTTTCTGTCTTATTTACTGAAATAAATTATTTATCACTGATGTTTTAAATATCATCGAATGTTACATATATTTAATGCATAACTGTTCAAATAAGAAGTACGTGTTACAATGTAGTTAATTTAGTGATACCAGATCACAGAAGATTAAATTAACAGTCCCTTGTAACTAAAAGTACACATTCACGACCTAGATGGAAATGAACAAACCATCACGAAAGGTTGAGGTGTATGGCTCAGATTGACTTATCTTGACCAAGAGATTGCACCAGTGCATCGTGATGCACTGAACGGGACCTACACGAGGATAAATTCTTCAGCACTGAAAAATAGAAGAATTAGACCTCAGTGGTTCATTATTTCTTAATCTTCGTCCCTTAAATAGGATCGTGTGCAATCAATAGTCGTTGCTTTGACTTATGACGGGAAGAGGATCATTAAGATTCAATACCTTGTATCTTGAGCAATGATATTGGTTACACGACGATTGCTAAGATTTAATACGGTGAAACGTGTGCAAGTACGTCTTGTTTGATTTGTCCCCTTGGGAGGATAATAAGATTTATCATACCAAATCTTGCAAGTGAAATTAATTTCCGGTATGGATAATAATGTTGAGTCGTTCCTTAACCAAGGAAAATGATGTTAATTAATATAAAGCTATTTCAGTGGCTTAAATTAATTAATGGACTGAATAATCTTAAACACGGGAAATAATAACCGGGAGCCATATTAACAGTAATATGGGTTAAGATGGATAGTGCAATATTAATTATGTAGTGTGATTAATTAATATTTATGGGCTTGAATAATATTGTGGCTCAATATTGAAAATTCAAAGTCCATTGTAAGGTCCAATCTTAATTCTCCTAAAGGCCCCCCAAATAGCCCAAACATATAGTCCAATAACTAAAAAAGGTGTTTAAAATAAAATAAATTATTGTTGCCTATTTTTCCATTTTTTTGAAAATTATGGATAAAAGAGGGAGAAAGATTTTCTTTGAATTTTGTTATGGAATGAAGATAAGTATTCTTGGAATACAAGATTATCTCATTAAATTCAAGAAATCTCCCACTTGGCTATTCATAAAGGAATTTTCGAAAATTCCATAACATAAGGAGGGAAGATTTTATTTGGGAGATATATTGGGAAATAGAATATATTGGATATATTCAAGATTGTTTCTTGGAGAAGAAGCAAGGAAATTTCTCAATCTTCCCTAAACCCTAAATTTTTGTCCCCCCTTGTATTATAAATAGGGGATGAATTTTTCATCCCCAATGCAATTCCCATGTGTTGGAAAAATTAGAAATCCACAAAGGTGGTGCAACATAATTTTTATTTTTCCTTTTGTTAATTGTTCGTCCTACCACCGGATTGACGAGCAAGGACTTGAGAATACTTGGGAAGGCTTTTTGGTGTGTTCGTGTGAACGGGATCCACCTTCTCAACGATTGTCACTCAAAGAGGTTAGTTCACGTAAACTCCTGGCCTTTCAACATGCGTAGGATTTATGTGACGAACTTGTATGCATGATTTGTTGTTGAATTATTATTTGAATTAATATATGATTAATTCATGCTAGTAATAATTATTAGAATTAATGTTTCAATTTTCCTTTTACAATTTGAACCAATTAATCTACTTCCCCTCTGTCCCATATTTAATTGCGCATTTGTCAAAACGAGTTGGTCTTAGATATAATAGATGCACCATGCACTCCATAATTTATTTTAGAAACATACAACTTGTTTACATTGAACCGTGCAAATTATTTTTCATATTCATAGTTGCATGGTTTAGTGTTACTAATACACATTTGGGCTTGGACAGCTGTTAAAAATGACCTTGGATAGCGGTTATAAGGGTTGTCCAAATAACAGATGTATAAGCTTAGACAACTGTTAAAAAACCGTTGTCTAAGTACAAGGGCTTAGACAGCGGTTCTGAACTACAATGCAAGAGGCACCTTTGGACAGCGATTTTCAACCGTTGTCCAAGCTATATATTTTTTTTAATAAATTTTTTTATTATATTAGTTAGACAGCGGTTTATAACCGCTGTCCAATTTAATTTTTTTTAATAATTAATATATATTTTAAAAATCCTGTTTATAAAAAACCAAAAATCAAAACTTATACCACTATAATATATATACGTCCAATATCAAAACATCAAATAAATAAACATACACATCATGAAATAAATAAACATACACATACATACGTCCAATATACACCAAAAACATGAAATATCATCACAAATATATAAATTAACTACATGCTACAAAAAGTTATACAACTTTAATTATAAATATACAAAAATCGATTGTAAAGGTACCCCCGTCAAATATCATTTCCATTTCTCCATTCTTTTGTCGTTGTAAGTCTTGAGCGGACGTTGATAGACAAACTGCAAACAACGATCAATCAATATAGTTAGATATATAGTATATGATTTTTTATTCAATCAATAATAATTTAAATAAATCGATAAATTGACTTACATTGTTATGATTAATCGTCGTTTGAGAAGCGAGGATTATATATTCAATATAGCAACACACAAAATGTCCACAATGGACACCATCTCGTTGCCTCGAAACCTGTTATGATTAGCAATTATAAGCACGTATTACAATTATGATTATTTTCTATTAATTTGATAACTTACTAAATTAAATTTAAATTTAATATTTGTCCAGCTCACTTTATTGAAATTAGATCTTGAGCCTTGATTCGAAAGGCGACTCTGATACATCGTCAACACACTATTATTATTATAATTAGAAAATAAAAATAGATTAAATATGCATAATTTTAAAAGTAAAACAAATCATTATATTAGAATATTAAAAATGAACTTACGCTTCCATGTATGACGTGAGATCAGGGCGATTTTGCAGCCACCCCATCCACAGCTGGGTCCATAAAAAATACACTTATTGTATTCATATTTATGGCGACCAACACTCAATGGTTCCTATATTATATTAAGAATATTAAAATTAACTGCAGATTTAGCATATGTGCAAATATCATATTATGAATACAAATTTTAACGAAATGTTTATTGTACTCACCCCACATTTGTTGGCCAAAAAATGAGATGTTCTCTCCCAATATGACTCAGCATATGTTCGACTATCCCCTCCATGCCCTGTGCCCTATCACCCATTAAGCAAGACACTTGGGGGGAGACGAAGGAATACATTCCACATGCTCGGGCATCTCTAGAGAGATATACCTCACCAAAATATCTTTAACCAACATATATACTCTAATTAATATTTAAAAAGAAAATTAAACTATATAGAAAGTAAATACTGATAATTAATAAACACATACCTGAGGTAAAAGGCAATGGTGGTCATGATCTAAGTCTCCAGGCATTGGATAACCAAGTTTGCGCGCACCAATAGTGGAGTCCCTCGTTCTCTCTCCCTCTGACTGTCTACGACACCTCTTGATTTCTCTTTAGCCTTTTGTGGTGATTTCTGTTTAGGCTTTTGTGGTGTCGGCAGATCCTACAATCAATTTACAACATTATTTAGAACGACAAATAAGATAATAAACTTTCATAACATATATTTTACCTTCATGGTGCGAGAGACCAAGTTGCTCGGCCATTCGATGAAGTGTCCTACCGTTGTTCTGACTGTGGCAGCATCATCTATTGGTTCGGCACGGGTGAATCTTCTTCTCCAAGTACGGGTACATCTAGTGTGACCCTCACGAAACCAGGAGTGAGGGGACGACCATGAATCATATCATGGGAGCTGTTGTGCAACGCTCCTGTGGCCACCAACCGAGTAGGATCCCCCAAATAAAGGTAGCAAAAGGTCGGTGGCTGTTCGAATAAGATATTTAGTTAGAAAATTTTAATACACTAATCTTTAATTAAAACAAAGGCTAGACATGCACATCTGATACCTGAGAGACATCAACCGAAAACCTAGCATCAGCGACACTATTTTCACAGTTTGCTCCACTCGACGATATTCCGTGACCCGATCTTCTCTCGGACCTCAAACGTTCCAACATCTTTAGTCAACTTGGCAACCTGTTCCGAAAGTATACCCACCATATTCATGGCTTAAAGAGCAGGTGTCATCGCTAATGATGTCTTCGTCACGCCATATCCAAAACTCTGTAAGCGGACGGGATGCTCCTGGCGACCTATAGCCCGTCCAAGCAGATCATCAGTACCTATAATGCGGATGTCGTCGGACGTCATGGTCTGAGATATACGCTCCTGAATCACAAAAGATTATTATTTAATTATTTGTTTAGAAACAATAGTTTGTAATTGAAAGATAAATTAATTGATAGATTACCGCTTCTTCGATGATACGCTGTGCACTGGAATCGGGAATACTCCCGTCTCGAGTCTTTCTGGTACTCTGAAATAGCTCAAAACGGGTAACAACAGGCTCACTCTCTCTAGCTTTCCTTCTTTCTTCTTTCTACGATAGTGATGAAAGTGTCTCTTTATTAGATATATTAAAAGTGAATATATAAAAAAATATTAAAAGTTAGGATTTTGATCTCATCATATCTTCTCTTATGCGTGCATAACCTTTGTTTGATCCACGATATCGCGCCTCCATCGCCTTGGTTGTTGGCGATTTTTCTTACTTCGATTCTACAGTGTAATAGAAATACGATAAACACTGA
The DNA here is from genome assembly GCA_037126765.1 of Stenogyne calaminthoides. Lineage (NCBI taxonomy): Eukaryota > Viridiplantae > Streptophyta > Magnoliopsida > Lamiales > Lamiaceae > Stenogyne > Stenogyne calaminthoides. The sequence continues at coordinate 21,593,139 of JBBCBC010000021.1, forward strand.
AAAGCATAGGGCATTAGGAATTGAGGAAATGACATTGATCAATTTTACCTGGAAATCATCATCCATAGCTCTACGCACAAACTCCCCCCAGTACGGGGCCACCGTAGGGCTATTCTGATACGCCGGAGGCGGACTAGCCGAGTAAAGACCAGTTTCTGGATCTCGTGTGTTACTTCTCAGCCAAGCCCGAAAATTCTTGGCCATTACTCCAGCTTGCGACAGTATTTGCTTCTTCTTGGAATGGTCAAGGCCGATGAATGTAGTCTATACGCATATAACATAACAATTTAGTAAATTTAGTAATCATACAACAACTTTCAATAAGCATATAATTAACATACCAAAAGTTCGTCCCATAATCTTTCCTTCAAAGGAGTCAGTTTGTTTCTACGCCAGTCCTTGGTTGGCAGCACGATAGGGATTACGCTCCTGACCGCAGGTCCAAGGTAGAAGGACAACTTCTCACTCTCTTTTCCTATTGCCTGCCCATACTCATTGAACGATAACCGCAATAACATAGTATTTAATTAGGTTCAATGATCAATCAATATAATTATAATTTCAACTGTTCAATTGTAATAAAATTACCTGAAGTGTTTTCCCTTTGCTACGAGCTCTCTTAATAGAAGATATCATGACTATACCCCTCGTGCGCTTCTCCCCAGAGCTGCTAGTGGTGGGAGCATCAGTGTCACCCTGTCTCAACTCATCAGTATGTTGTCGATCATATGTGCCACGATCTCCATCTGAATATCCATCATAATCTCTGTCATCTCCGGGATGTTGCAAATAAGACATGATCTTGTAAAGCAGAAGAAACAACATTTAATAAACAAAACACAAACAGTAATCAATAAAGCAAAAGAAACAACATTTAATAAAGCAGAATAAATAACATTTAATAAAGCAGAAGAAACAACATTCAATAAAGTCATACATTTCTTTTTAGCACTTATTTTTCTTTTTCTTTTTTTGGTTGACTTTTCTCGTTCATGACCATAAATGTTAACAAGATCCGGATTGCCATATTCATCCTCATCTCTAATTATTCTCTGGTACGGGAGTGGATTTACAGGATCATCGAAAGAGGGTACAGAACGAGTGAAGTTCTGAAAATGATCATCGATTGTGTCAACATCTTCATCGACATGGTCACTAATCTGGAAACTATTGTTAAATTTGTTTGACAGAACCACAATGGAATATTTCTTATTAACTGGGTCGGGGACATAGAAAATTTGTTGACTTTGACTGGCCATTATGTAAGGGTCATCTCTGTATCCCACATTCTTCAAATCAACGCATACGAACCCAAAACTTTCAACTTGGACCCCGTTAGGGATCCTCACCCAACTACACTCGAAGATTGGTTGGCGGTTAACAACATAGTCGAGTTCCTAAATGTTGACAATCTGTCCAAAGTAAGTAGTAATCAATGTTGGATTATTGAGGCACGTAAAACACGTAATCACATGCGCAGCGGAAATTAAAGTTCACCAACAACGAACAATTAATTGCATACAGATTACAATAATCATAATGAGAAATCTTACAGTAACTCGAGAGCAGATTTTTCTACTACGGTATCCACGTAATCCCCGATTACGGACTTGCACGGATTTGCCAGCGTTGAATCCCGAGACAGATTTGCTAGGAAAATACAAACTCTAGATATTATGGAGAGAATATGAAGTCATACTGTTTGTGAATCCCAATAGCTTGTATATATAGAGAGGCTTAGCTTATTTCCCAAGCTAGCCCAATCAGGGAAATAAAAACCCTAATCTTGAATTAAATTAATTCCTTTTAATTTAATTCCCTAAATATAAATATCTACGGATTTAAATGCCTTATATGAAAATCTCTACGATTTATTTCCATATACATTAAATCCTACAATTATATTCCAAATATAATTATTGGGAATTTAATTAAATCTAATTTAATTAAATATTAATAATAATTAATTCCAAATTAATTTATTATTAATTACTTCTCCATAAATTAAATATTAAATCCAATTTAATATTTAATCAACCAACTATAATCCGTAAAAGGGAACTACTTGTTGTGTGACCCATAGGCCCTCATATACCGAGCGATTAGTCAAACTAACGGTCTTAATTGAATCATAGTCAATAAATCAGACATTCTCAATATATGAGGTACGTTGTGAGAAACCTGCAACTACTTGTAACTGAATCGTGGGCAATTGCGATTTCCTCCTTTCATTCACGAATACTCGATTAGTCTTGAACATGATGAAGTGTCTATTCAAATAACTCAATCAATTTATCTCAAATCACTAATTGATCATTAGTGTCACACTTAGTCACAAAGTCCGGTGCCAGTCGAGAAAATTTGGTCCAGCCAATTTGTTAGTTTCCAAAACGCTTCTCAGTGATACGTTATTCATTTCAACAATCCTAGAGAAATAAAATAAAACGGGAATTAAAACACATAATTCCTATGATCAATATTCAGCAATCAAAATAAACATGGCCTTTCAAATTTATTTTGTCTCCATTATTTTCACATATTCAACGACCTCATCGGAAGAATACGAATTTATATCTAATATAAATCATAATGGACTAGGATCCACATTCCTACTATCATAATAGCTGCTTGGGCTGATTACTATGATAGCAGAACTGGTAGGTCTCCTAACCAATTGCAAAATTTGTAACTCCTAGTGGATTGAACCTAGTTCAATCGGATGCCCCTTGATTCTCGTTTCCCTGCTTGGGCTGGTGAAACATAATCAGGTTGATTTACAACCATCAAGTGGTGACACAACGTGTCCCTATAATAGTCCCGCTAGATGTAGATCCGAGCAAAATACTTGGGCCTTAAATGCTCATTGGAACGAAATCTCCGGTTTACTATTAATTTTGATGGAAGACATCGTTCAATTTAATGAAAAATCATATTTTAGTGAGGATCTTTTAAAGGCGGGGTATTAATTACTTAATCGAGATCCGAACATGTTAATCTATATCACATTTGAGCATCTATTGGGCGCTGCCTACCCAAACATGACATTATACGGACTAACACTTATATGGGTAACCCGTCTACCCAAACAATTAATACGGCCCGACAAATATTGGGTGTCGCCTACCCAAATAATAATAATGCGGACATAAAAGATGTTAACAAATTTAAATAAAATAAACAGGTTAATAGTGGGATTTCAATAAACCTTTTAAAAGAAACAAATTTCAAAAATTTTCGATTTAAGTTTATTAAAATTGGTAAATAATCCAATTAATTACCTCGGTCCAACCAAGATCAATTTTTCAAATTAATCTTTAATTTAAATAAAAGTCCAACTTTTATTACTATTTTAAATTTAATCCAATTAAATTTTTAAATAGATTTTATTTATTTGTTTGACGAGGGCTCATGTGAAAATTCTAAAATTGCACGGAGGGGCCTTTCCTAAATCCAATTTCGGCATAGTCCCTCCCCTCATCATCGCCCATCCAATTCAGATTCAATCTGAAAATTCCTAACAATCCAAAACTAACTCCCAAATCCATGAACAGTTCATCACTAGAGTTCTGTTTCATCATTCACCCAAAATAGTCCAACCAATTTAGGGCATACGAAAAAACAAACATAGGTAGTAAGTTGCACATAATCGAAACGAAAAAGGCAACAAACAAAAAAAAATTCCAGTGAGACGAACGGCATGAGTTCAGCGCCATGACCGTCGCGCGCGAGTCACCGCCGCCGCTGGGCACGTGCGGGCAATTCGCCGTCGTGGTTGGAAAGTAGAGAAATGCGCGGGGCCGCGAATCCCTCCAAGAGGCCGAATCGACACGAAACCGGCGGTTCGTAACCGTGAATTGAATCGAACCGGTGGAGCATCCACGCGACTCGGCCAATTCCGACAAGAATCGATTCAAAATTGAAACCAGACGACGGCGCAACGCACCTCCATGGCTCAAACCGATCTATAAACGCACGATCGCGAGTCCGAAGAATCGAGACAGAGGTCAATCAAATCGAACGAAAAACCAGGTGTCGGCGGTGAGTTGGAGCAAGGTGAATCGCGTCCAAGGCGAGGCGAATCGATTTGGCCATCGCGTATGGAGCTGCGGCTTCGCACGAGCACCGCGAGTTGCGGCGCTTTGCCGCCGACTCAAGCAGTGTCGCGGATGCCTACGAGCACCGGCGACGAGCAAAGGGCAGAGGAGGCGATGAGTCAAGAAAACCCTAGGTTTTCTTTTTGGGAAGACGAGCCCATCATTCGACAAACAAGGGGGTGTTTGTTTATCAAATAAGCAACACCCCAAACCAATTGAAATAATACAGGTGCGGTCAATCCAATTGACCACCGGTAATGCCTTCACCATCCATCCTATTGGTGTACCGGGTAATTGGAAGTCCAATTGCATCGACATTCAGAATAAATTCAGACCAGTACTCAACTGTTTCTTCAACTAAATAGTGTTCTGCAATGCATCCCTCCGGCCTGGACATATTAATCACATATCCTTTGAGCACTTTCATATATCTCTCTACACCATACATCCATCGCATACGAGCAGGACCACACATCCTTATCTCGTGTACCAAATGAACTGTTAGGTGAACTATTGTATCAAAAAATGATGGAGAAAAATACATTTCAAGCTCACAGAGCGTCCCCACAATCTGTCTCTGAAAACCAAGGAATTTTCTAGGATCTATGACCTTACTACTCATTGCCTTGAAGAACCAACATAACTTTGTTATGATTATGCACACATTTTCAGGCAAGATAGAACGTATTGCAATGGGCAACAAAGTCTCCATGATGACATGATAGTCATGCGATTTCAGATTCATCAGTCTCGCGCTATCGTCTGATACAAGTCTCTGTATGTTGGACGAATAACCCTCTAGTACTTTCACATCCTTTAGTGTCTGAAGTAACTCTTTTCTCTCATTGTTGGACAAGGTGTGTGCAGCAGGAGGTAAGAACGGTTTACCCCTTTCTCTAGGCACATGTTTTAGTTCTGCTCTTATTCCCATATCAATCATATCCATTCTTGCATTGTAACCATCCTTGGACCTCTTATCAGCTAGCAGAGTATTGAGCAAGCTGGCACAAACGTTCTTCTCAACATGCATTAGATCAATGCAGTGTCTAACATACAGCTCTTTCCAATAGGGCAATTGAAAGAAAATTGATTCCTTCTTCCAACCGCTAGTGGGGACACTCTTTGCGAAGCTCTTTCCGTACTGTGTGTTGATATTCTTCATCTCATTCAATACATCTGAACCTGACAATAAACGTGGTGCTTCACCTGTCTCGATTGTTCCATCGAATGCATCAGCCATTGTTCTGTACTTATGCGTTAGGTCCAACCACCTCCTATGTCCCATATAAACGGTTTTCCTACAATGACTCAAGATAATGTGATGTGTCTTCTTGGTACAACAAGGACATGCATCGGCCCCCTTCACACTATATCCAGATAGATTTCCGTAAGCGGGAAAGTCATTGATAGTTCCAAACAACATGGTCTTCAACTTGAAATTCTCATTTCTACAAGCATCATACACATCGACACCCTCATCCCACAGGAGCTTCAAATCCTCTATCAAAGGAGCCAGATATACATCTATGTCGTTACCAGGTTGTTTGGGTCCTGATATCAACATAGACAACATCATGCAAGTGTGCTTCATGCACAACTCGGGTGAAAGGTTATAAACTAACAGAATCACTAGCCATGTACTGTGGTTGGTACTTTGGATACCGAACGGATTCATTCCGTCAGTTGAGAGTGCAAGACGCAAGTGTTGTGGCTCGTTGCCAAATTTTGGATGTCTGACATCGAATGTCTTCCACTGGGGTGAATCAGCAGGGTGTCTTAGCATTCCATCTTTGATCATATCTTCATGATGCCAAGTTAAATTTCTAGCATCCACAGAGCTACTATACATTCTCCTAAATCTTGGTATTATTGGAAAGTACCACATCACCTTCGCGGGAGATTTATTTTTCTTATATCGCTTCTCCCCACACTTGGGACATTCATCGAGGCCTGCATACTCCTTCCGAAATAAGATACAATCACCCAGACAAGCATGAATTTTCTGATGTGTTAACCCGATGGACTTGAGCATTTTTTTAACATCATATGCTCTCTTAGGCAGTACATTTCCATCAGGCAATAGACCACTAACTGCTTCCAGCATATTTGTGAAGCACGCATCAGATAACTGGTGAATTGCTTTTAAGTTGAACAATATCAACACAGCTGACAATTTTGTTGTCTTCTTACACCCGGGCCAAAGGGGTAATCCAGCAGAATCCCTTAACTTCTCTGACATATAAGGGTGATCTCGTAGATCATCGTTATCCCCACTCAATGTATCAACATTCTGTACATCTTCTAAACTATCCGCATCCACTGTATCTTCAAACCTAAAGTCAGTTCCTAGGATGCTTGAGCTACATCTATCTCTTGTCTCACCATGAGATGTCCAAACGGTATATGTTTTATCAATACCGTGAATCATCAAGTGGACGAATAAATTTTCTCGACCACTAACAGTTTTTTCATTCATACATTTCCAACAAGGACATGGAATGTATCGATGGTCGGTGCATTGTCTAATTGCATGATTACAAAACTCTTCCACCCCATTCCTATACTCCTCTGATAATCGATTTGCTCGAACCCACTTTCGATCCATATAGAACTATAGATGTCTATAGGAAAGACAATATGAAGTGTTTCTCAAGACAATGTATCCTAATGTATTAAACCTAAAAGTATTAAACCTAAAAGTATTACAATCCTAACGCATAAAACTTGCATATAGAATGTGGTAGTACCTAAGGTTTGTATATTAATTGCATGTACCTAAGGATTTGTTGCATCTCAAAATAATGTATATATCCTAATGTACCATCATTAATCATCTAAAGCAAACACACTACTATCCATTCACCAAATCATCAAATTAATATAACAAAAATATATCTTAATGTATTAATCCTAATTTATGCTTAAATCCCCACACAAGCATATTATCAAACACCTTGAGTTCATCAATTGTTCATATCTAAATTAACATAAAAAATCAAGCCAAGCCACACAATATATATTCATCTCTAACAAGTTGTTCATCTCTAACACTAACAACAATTAATCCAAGCCACACAATATATATATATAAACAATTAACAATATATAAACCAAGCATCAATTGTTCATCTCTAACACTAACAACATTAATCCTAACAAATTAACACTAATTTATGCTTAAATCCTCACACAAGCATATTATCAAACACCTTGAGTCCATCAAACACCAATATATATATACCAATATACATACACCAATACATACAACATGATATATATACACCAATATACATATATACACCAATAAACATGATATACATACACTAATATACATACAACATGATATATATACACCAATACATACACCAATATAAAAAAAAATTACCTATGGAGGAGCTAGGGCGGCGGCGGCAAGGAGGGGAGGGCGACGGCGATAGAGGGAAGAGGAGGGCGATGGCGCGCGGGTTCGATTTGGAAGAGACACGTTCAATTAATTGGGGGAGAGGGAGGAGGGGCGATTTGGGGGAGACGAATTTGGGGGAGAATAGACAAATTTGGGGGAGATAATGCTTCTAGAATCGCGCATTTGGATTTTGACTATAAATTGAGCTCTTGGACAGCGGTTCTGAACCGCTGTCCAAGTGCTTACTTGGACATCGCTTTAGAACCGTTGTATAGGTGAGTTTGCATAACTGTTTTCAACCACTTTCCAAGTGTTATTCTTGGACAACGGTTAACTTTTTTTTTTTTAATAAAACCGCTCTCCAAGCTATATCTTGGAGAGCTGTTTAAAAAAAGGGTTGTCCAAGTACAACTGTGCAAGCTTAAATGTGTAGTAGTGTGTAAACAAGTTGCATATTTCAGTGCACCAAGATGCATGGTTACTCTATAGAGTGCACGATGGATCTGGTGCATACAAGTTTTATCAATTTAAATTAGAGTGGCTCACTCTAAGGTGCAAAAACTACAACTTTATTACTAGTAGGTGCACAAAAATAAAAACATTATTAAAAGGTGCAAAACTTTGGTAATCTATATATCCCCTATATTACTAATAGAGATTTATTTTGATGAGTTATCACATTTAATTGTATTGATGTGCCATTTTTCTATTGATTTGTAGTTAATATGTGGCATCCATGTGACATTTTAATGTGTAGTTTAATTAAAAAAATTGCAATAACTAAATTTTGAACCTTGCACATCTTACATAATACTTATGTCTAATTGCACTAAACCCACTAAACTATCACTAAAATTGTACATAAACCACCTAACTATTTTTTTGTTGCACTATACTATACAAACTATATATTATTTTATTACACTTAAACCACCGAACTAATTTTTCAAGCCAAAATTTCTCCCGATTTTATACATGTGCATCGCACGTGATTTTTAAAAAAGACATTTTCGTTAATTTTTTATATACTAAGCACAATTCTTTTTTTTCCACTCATTCTATAACTGATTTGGAAAAAATTTCTTCCTCAATTCTCGATTTTTTTAAATTTGAAGAAAGATAAAAAAAAATACTCAAATTTAAGTTATAAATTCATGAATCAATTGTAGAATATGTATAATTTGACAAAATAATTTTATTCCAATAACTGTTTAAGCAAATATACTAATAACACCCTAAAAAAATCATGTTTAGTGCATTTATGCACATAATTATATATTTTTATTATTAAATATATATAACATTAATATTGCATTTTATAATTAAAGAACTGCGTAATACGCGGGCATTACACTAGTCTATAAATATATATATATATAAGTAGTAGTTTGACAAATTTTCAAGTGCATATTTGTGTTAGTGTTAGTGTTCTAGAGACAATCCATTGTAAGGACATAATACTAAGATAATATTCAGTGTTGTTTAATATTATTATGTATTTAATATTAAATAAATTGCGTTGCACTTATTAGAATATTATATTTGATTGTTTGCATTTGTTCTTATTTGTGTTCCCTTGAGTCACTGCTGTCAATGAGTATGTGAGAACTCAGATAACTTAAGCATGATTCTCAAATGGCCCCAATCGAGGATCATCAAGAATGTGATATTGATGATGCAATGGAGATTGATTTGCGATCTTCATCATACTCGTAGAGAGTGTAGTAAGATATCACTTGCTACGAAATACTAGGTATCTCAGGATGGATGTACAAATACCTTAGAGGGTATTGGTATACATATCCGAGAAACCGTTTGATGTAATTCCACTATATGTGTCTACAGGTGTCTCAGTTAGTGGGAGCGATGCGATACTCCTTTGACTTGAGGCCAATATGCATGACATGTGTGGAGTGATGAACTTTGACCATGACCGACGCTTGCACCCTTCATTGGGTAGATATGACTTGGATTGAGTTCATCACGAAGTGAATGTGCGTGGTAGTTGAGCCAAGAAAATGATTCATTCCCCAAAGTGGATTTAGAGAGAATACTCACCTTCTCATCATAATTGGATCAAAGTCATTGGCCAATGCACGTCAACTTGGACTTTGTGGTCAAGTGTGACACGAGTGATCAATTAGTGATTGGAGATAAATTGATTAAGTTATTTGAATAGACACTTCATCATGTTTAAGACTAATAGAGTATTCGTAAATGAAAGGAGGAAATCACAATAGTCCATGTTACAGTTACAGGTAGTTGCACGTTTCTCGCAACGTGCCTCATATATTGAGAATGTGATTTATTGTCTATGGTTCAATTAAGACCATTAGTTTGACTAATCACTCGATATATGAGGGCCTATGGGTCACACAACAAGTAGTTCCCTTTTACGGATTATAGTTGGTTGATTAAATGTTAAATTGGATTTAATATTTGATTTATGGAGAATTAATTAATAATGGATTAATTTATAATTAATTATTATTAATGTTTAATTAAATTAGATTTAATTAAATAGGAATTCCCAATAATAATATATGAAATATTATTGTAGGATTTAATATATATGGAAATAAATCGTAGAGATTTGACATATATGAGAATTAAATCCGTAGAGATTTTATAGGTAGGAAATAAATCTAAGAGATTTATTCAAATAAAGATTAGAGAATTTATTTCCAAATCAGGTTAGTTTAAGATTTAAGCTAGGTCTCTCCTATATATATAAGCTATTGAGAATTCATAATACGGTTGTTCATATTTTCTCCATAAAATTTAGAGTTAGAATTTTTGTAGCAAATTCGTCTCGGGATTCAAAGCTGGCAAATCCGTGCAAGTCTGTGAACGGGGATTACGTGGATACCATAGTTGAGAAATCTGCTCTTGAATTATTGTAAGATTTCTTATTATATTTATTCGTAATCGTTTATGCAATTATATGTTCGTTGTTGGTGAACTATTTAATTCTGTTACGCATGTATTATTTATTTACGTGCCTCTATATTCCAACAGTGGTATCTGAGCTCCATACTCTTGTTTTAATTGCATATTGTATTTGTTTTAAATTAATTTTTTTTAATTAAAACCTGGTTAGGCTGTTTATTTATTTAAAACATAGCTTTTGATTTTTGTCAATGTGGTCGTCTTCCTCGTGAATCAAGGGTTTTCTGGGAAAACCCCCTTTTCACCGCTCCATGTTCCAGTTCGCGCCGCCCGGCGGTTGTGAGCAAACACGACATCGCTTGAGTTGGCGGCTTCACGCCGCGACTCATGACGCTCGTGCGAGCCAACTTTGCCGCGTGCAACTTTGCCTTCGTAAATTTTCTTTTTGTTGTTATTGGTTCAGATAACACCAAGAGAATAGAAGAATTTTACGTTGGAAACTAAACAGTGGCAACTCTTTATTGCCCTTTATCATGATGGGGTAAAGGGTCTTAAAATCTAGAAAAGGGCATGAAACACTTCTTGGAAATGGCGATGGTCAAATACATTTGCCCCATTAAATAAAGGGAACTTTGAGTAGGTTTCACAAACTAATATTAAGGGTTCCAAAAATTGGAACACAATAACCACTATATATAATCTTAAGGTTTGGCATGCAAAATCATTCCAAGTAAAAGTGCATTGGTTCCACTTTAAGTTATATAAGGTTTAGTCATGTAATATATAGGGCAATACCGCAATAACATCGATGCAGTGGAGCAATTAAAAAAGAATTATGGATTCAAGCCTTAGTACTCTCCATGTTATATAGTCTATCTATATATATCAAAAACTATTTTGAAACCTACTTCAAGTTTGTCTGAAGAAAAAATACATTGTCGAGGTTAGCAGGGCCAAGTGATGACTTAATATTTACAACTTGGCACACGCCATAACTACACATTTCAAACCAAAAAAATTAGAAAAGAGGACATTATTATGACATACATTATTCATAAATTAAAAAGAAGAACACAACATAGAAGAAACAACTCACATACAGTAACAAGTCATAAACGTTAACTAAATGGAATAAGACGTCCTTGCTAGATTGTCGTTCGCTGAAATATTAGAATGTGGTGTAATCGCCATAAATAATTAATCTAAAATGGGTTACCTGGTATAAGATATCGTGTTTCTCTAAGAAGAAGAGGGAGAGAGTTGGAAAAGTAGGATAAATGTCCAAAAAAAGAATTCAAAATCCCAAATTCACCAAAGCAAACAAAATTGCTTCATATAATCATACTTTTTTGAACTAAATGATAAACTGCTTGACGTCCATTTTGCATGTCATAACTCATTAGAATATAGGCAATATAAGAAAGCATCCTCAAATCCAATAATTTGTATTAACCAACTCACCAAAATAAAAAATAGAAGTGAAAAATTTGGCACCAAACAGAAGTATGTAAATAATATTAACACACAAAATGTCAAATAAATCATCAATAGTAACTTTATCAATTAGTAAATCCTCTACGTTTTGATGGAATTCAACGAAAAGCCAAATAAAAAAGCTCAGACCTTTTCTTTGCTTGTAGACACATTCTGCCATTTAACCTATAAATTAAAACAATAAAATCCCACTTTAAAAAAATTCAGAGAGAATTTAAGAAAAAAAGATATTAAAGAACTAATTTTCATTATACACACCATCAAAGAATAAAACTCAATGAGAGTATCTATCATTGTTATCTATTTGAACACTGCCAAGTCTCTTGACATTTGCATTACCCTGCGTATTCTTCCAAATACAAATCTATTTTCCTGTAAAAATAAAATTTTGATACATTTGCCAATATTAATCACTCTTCATGGTTGCCATATTGCGGGATTCCTGTAGAGAGAACGGTGTCAAAAAATTCCTTACAATATGTGTGCAACAGAATATGGAATCCAAAGCAGTTTAACTAAATTTACCATTATCATGTATATATGTATATCCACACATTTGCCAATATTAATCACTCTTCATGATTAATAAGAGACATGGTAGAAGTTGTGAATAATGAAATCAAAGAAGAACATCACATTCACATCTTTCAAAGTCGACAATTGAAACATTAATCTCCGGTAATCAATACTCATCAACGATTGCCATATTGCGGGATTCCTGCAGAGAGAACGGTGTCAAAAAATTCCTTACAATATGTGTGCAACAGAATATGGAATCCAAAGCAGTTTAACTAAATTTACCATTACCATGGTGTCAATCATCCTACTTTTCCTAAAAAATGAAGGTGGTGGTTCAAAGTTCAAACTGAGATACGAGGAACGGAAGTCTCCATCTTGAAAATGTTGGATTCATATATCAAAAACATATGAACCAAGCTACTAATTCCAAGATCATCACTTTCATCTCTCAAGCGACTACAATTCTGCAAATATATTTGATTCCTATAGAAGTATTTAGTAAGTTGTCAGCAGTATGCAATAAGCATTCAGAAGTCAACTACTCCTATTGCCTGTGAAAAATAAAATAATCAAACATTATAAACAAATTCCATGGGGATGACCAAACAAAATGTAAAGAGAAGTGCTACTAAAAATGGAAACCATATTTTCTAGAAAGAAAACATTATAGGAAGAAGAATAAACATCTTCTTGCAAGTGTGATCAAGCAATACTTTCCAAGCTAGTCTTATTGTTATCTGTTGACATCGTTATTGCTTCTAAGCATTAATTATAAACACATTTAAAGGACAAAAAGAAAAATTCCCAGACTCCCCATGCTTAAACATTACAACATTCTCACTATAATCAAATGGAAACAATCCAAACATGATTAGTGCCACTTCTGGGCATTGTTTTGCCCCATATCTTTGAACAACATGTGAATCACTTGAAAAAAAAAGTCTTTGTTTTGAATGATCTAATAAAGATCCTTTAGGATTACAATCTTTTTAAACAACTTTGGATGAAAATAAAAGCTCCTTTCTCCATATGCTGACCAGTTTTTTTTAGAAGCATATACTGAACTATTATAAAATATATTATGACAAAAAAAGATGTGATAATAATTTGAAGATTTATGAAATTTTAAACAAATACTATTCAAAATTAACTAAAAACTAACCCAAAACAATGGATATACACATCATTATATTTTCCAGTATTCAAATGCATTTCAGTCAATTTTTTTTTTTGTACATTGCGGAGTGATGAAGAACTGCCCAGGTAATGTGTAATCTTTAGGCAAGTGTGTGGATAATTATATGAAAGAAAACTGTTAATAAATGACATTGATTTCTAAAGATGAATCACACATACTAACCTCGTCAAATTTACCATCTGGAGCAATATTCGTGTAGCATCAACCTATACACAATTTTTGGAGCATTGTAAAGCAAATGTAAAACAACATTTAAGGACACATGCAAATTGGAATAAAAGAAGATTCCTTTGCTATCCAAGTATGTTCCATTTAAAAAAACACCAAACTAAAAATTCTAATACACCGATATTGATAGGAAAATAGAATTTAATTAAGTTGACAAAGCTTACCGTTTCTCTAATTGATTTTCTCACTTTGTTATCATGGACTTCAGCATCTTGCAATCTTATAGTCAATAGCCTATCTATCATATCTTAAAAAAAAAAATATGCAAAAGTTGTAAGAACCCTGCCACAAGATAGATTTATGGTATAGAACCTGTAGTAGCAGGCAAAATTTTTGGTAAATAAATCTCATTGAGAGGCTCAACGCTTAGATATTGCTAAAATTATCCATTGGGATGGCGATGAACATTATTGCAAAATATTCAGGGAAAAGAAAATCCTCACCCAAATCATTTGCTCATTCTAGAAGAAACCCTACATAGATGTTGCAGCGCAAAGTCAGCAAATCATTCCGACTCTCCTTCCGGCGGACTCCATTTTGCAACCCCTTGAGTCCCTTGGATGACTCCCCACGTTTCAAATCCTCGAGCGTAATTTCCTCCCCCATGTTTTTCAAATTCCCCCTGCAAATCAAATCTAAAAAATATTCTTGAATTCTTGCCTCCCTCCCCTTCAATGGTTGCGCTTCCCATCTTCTTCAATTGAGATTTTCGTAACGTTTAACGTTTCTCATGAAAGGAATATCGTCTGCTTGTCTTCTCGCGTAGGAGGGTTTGTGGACTTAAATTGCATAATAAAAATAATTAGAGGGGTTTAGTAGTTCAAAAATATTTTCAAAAGCCTAGCATTTTTTTAATATAGATAGATATAGATATAGAAATAGATAATTTTAATTTATAAATATCGATTGATAAATATAATATTATTATTAATTTATAAGTGTAATGATATATTATAAATTTTATAGTAACAACAAATATCACAAGTTACTCATTTAAATTTACATTCTACAATTTGCATCGCTTTCTCCACGCTTCTTCTGGCACGTGGAGTATACCCATCTCAACCCCTCACAATCGTTGCTTCGCAGATCCTTTCTCTCCCACATTTACACATACACAGCAGCGCCTACAACTGGTAAGCTTCACCTCCCTTTTGCATTTGGCCGTGAATCCGTATCCATTTTTAGCATTTCTTCGTCAATTTTCCAAGTACATTTCTTGTTATTTTTTATCTTCTTCTTTAAATGCATCTTTTGCGGCGAACTTTAATGTCGTGGAAGGGTTTAGTTTATCTTTTTCATGTTAGTCTATGATTGGAAAACTTTAGCTGCACATTTCTTGGAAGCAGTTTCTCCCCATGTTTTTTTGGGGTTTAGGGTTTAATTCTATTGTTTTCTGAAGTCATTTTGCTCTTCTTTTGGCTGACTTGAGAATATGAATTAACTTGGTGCTGCGTGTAAAGAACCACTCCCTGTAATTAGATGTTTAGATGCCACCATTAACATGCCTATATCTCTCTATGGGATTTGATTTTGAGCGCAGTTAACTGCATTCTTTTTTAGTTGTACTGATAGATTGGAATGTCTACTGAATTTGACAAAGAAGTGCATTGTCAAATAAACTTGCAAATAATGCGGTTTTATGGTCTATTTGTTCAATGTTGAGTTGGATTGTGGTTCCATGAATAGTACGCAATTTGCAATTTGTATAAATTATAATACTGTTGTTGGGATAATGTAGTGATTTGGAAAAGTCTCCAATTTTTCTTGAGAAGGTAGATTCATATGACTAGACTCAAGAATGTTGATTGGGCATTTAATTAGATCTAGTAAGTGGAAGAGTCGTGTATAATGAAGGCTGGTAACTTTCATGGAAGGATGAGTTTTTAACTACTAGATTATGATTGGGAGCATAAAACGCACCAAATCGAACAAGAATGTGCAAAAAATCGCGAACAGAAAATCAGGAAATCGGAGATGAAAGGGTAAAGGAAACTTGAAATGACCTGGGGCTTTACTTCCTGCCACTGAGACTTATGGATGTTGTGAAGCTCTGTTTTAGGTTCAGGTGTCCATCGAGGCATGAAGTTCGACTGAGGAGAGAAAAGGGGAGGAAGAAGGGGATAAGGGTTTGTGAGGGAGGAGTAGTGAAAATAAGGACGGGCTGGCTTTTTTTACAGAGCCGACCATAGTATTGGCTGCCAAACAGCCGCATAAGCACGTATATGATAGAACACACTTAAATCACTGAGCACAATTAATACATAACGAACACACAAATCCTCGAGATGAGAAATTTAATACGAATAGAAACTGAAATTTACTGATAAAAAGAAAAAGAGAAGAATCCTCAAAAGAGGCCACAGAGAATAAATCTCTGCCACAGATAATAATCTCTGCCCACAAGCCGAAGCTGCTACAATTAATGATCAAAAGATAATTTGAAATCTGGAGAAAACATTACTTAAATAGACTCAAACCTAAAACCTAACTTATGCCCTAAGAAAGAAAGCCCACGGCCCATTTATTTATTCTAGACTTAATTAAAAAAACTCTAACAATAATTAAAAAGCCCAACTAATACTAATACTAGATAATAAGGAGGCTTATCAGTACACCATAACACAACATGACCCTTTTACGGGCTACCAAACTTGACATTGCACGCTTGATGTACATATTGAAGTCTACATATTAGTGTAAAGACTGAACAGTATCCATCTGTGTCTCATATTTTCTGTAGTGAGATCAATCGGTACTATTGATGTCCAGCTTGAAATTTTTGCACAGTTGATATTGATTTTTGATAGCCCAAAAAGCAAAAAAGCGCAGTAGCCTTAGTATTGACAATTGACATGAGGTGTAGCTTTAGCTAGTTATTTATCAAACTTCATTTGCCATGTTGAAGTGCTGATAATATTGCAAGACAAGCTTTATTTCCTGCTTGAACTAGTGATGATTATTTGATCTGTTATGCTTCTCTTGGTTTGTTATATTGTACATGATATTAGGCTAGTCGGTGATTTTCTTTTACTGTGTACAACTTCTGAAGACCTACTCGTTTCTGCTGCTAAGACTATTCTGCTAGCTAACCATATTCCGAATATCAGGTTTGTTGCAAGGTTCAGTTTATGAAATATATTCTGTTATTATGAGCAACAAGGAAACTAAAACCAGGGTTGCAAATGCCTATCATGCAATGAGGGCTATTGGGATCGAAGAAGATAAAGTGAAGCCAGTATTGAAGAATTTGATGACTTTGTTTGATAAAAACTGGGCACTTATTGAAGAGGAAAACTATAAAGTTCTTGCTGATGCTGTGTATGATAGATGTAAAATAGAAGTACGTGTTTGTGGTGAACATGTGGATGCCCTCTCTTATTTGCTACTTTTTCCTGTTCCATTTTACTTTTCCATATTTGATTTATTCTTTTTACTTCGCATGTCTGCTTCTGTTCATCTTTATTATTTAAAGTAATTTTAATCAAACTGGAATCTTGATTCATGCATTATTATCTTTCAGGCGGAGAAGTGTTCGAAGAAGAATGTAAATAATGAAGTATGTGTTCTGCTCCCTAATTGTATTTAGTCAACCAATCTATTAATTTTAGTTACACTTTTATAACCAATAATCTCATTTTGTGATGGTCTATATAAATATTGTTGTTTTTAAGCATAATGCATTAAAAGGTCCCTAAATTATCAACTTTTGTTTCGATAAGTCCTTGAACTATTTTATGCTGTAAAAAGCACTCCAAGTATTAAATTTTATTTCACGAGCTCCCCAGAGTCGAAAATTGATGGGAATTTTATATAATCTTAATTGTCCCATTAAATAATAAGTATGTTGATTTATTAATATCTAAATGTGCTTTGTGCTAGTTGTTTTAAACCCAATACTCATTCTTTTAAAATGTGCGCCTGAGGTGTGCCCACGGGTCTAGTCGCTCGAGGCTATAGGTTGTGCCCTTTTATGTGTTCAGGCGCGCGCCTCGGTGCGCCTCATTGCGCCTAGGCGCGCCTCCTGTACTTTCCAGATTTTCTTCACCCCAAAACTTGGTTTTTTTAAAAAGTCTGACAGAAAAATCATTTTTGAAATCAAAATAACTCGAAAGCAAACAAAGGCAAATCATAAACAAGTATACACCGTTGGCCCTATGCACTATTTTCTTTCACCTTTTTTTCTTTATGGATCTTATCTCTGCTGCTACCATTTTTATTTATGATTAGAATGAGAACGAAACAATTGATTAATTGTTGCCTTTGCTACATTTGATATTTTTTGTGTGCTAATGGAGTCTAATTTCAGAACTTTAGTTTATTTTATGTTTTCATTAGTTCTAATGCTCGTTAGTTGACTTTTGGGTTTCATTATGTGATTTTATGTGGTTCCTAGCTTTATTTTGTAGGTCAAACTGTGTCAAATATGTTATATAAATATATGAAAGATGATTAGTGAAAAAGGACAAGAGGTGCGCGCCTTGCGCCTCGGGCACTAGGACCCCTCTTGCGCCTTGCGCCAAAACTATGCCGATACTTCAGGGGATGGATACCTTAATTGAAATTAAATAGAGCTGATATGTGCATTATTTAACAGGGCCATTAAGGTGAATCGAAAAATTCTACCAATTTTCGTCTCGAGGGAGCTCGTGAAATAAAATTTGATACTTAAAAGGACTTTTTAAAACAAAAAATAGTTTAGGGACCTATAAAAATAAAAGTTGATACTTTAGGGACCTTTTGTGCATTATGTGTTGTTTTTATCGCGTGATGGATATATTATATCTTATCGAGTCTTTATTTTTTCAAAGCTCTTGGCGTTATGTAATGGCTTAATTCTCCTAAATAGACAGACTATTTGGAGGAAGAAGCTAAGGCAACTGAAGAGTCTGAACCGCCTCTGGAAAGGTTGCATCGGAGACCACAAGATGGTCAAACTTCCTGCTTAAATACTTCTAATGCCAGCATTCCCAGAACTCCACCTGCCAGGCCTAACGAAGAACCAGATGAACTATCTACAACCCAGTTAAGTCAGAGAAGTACCCAATTAAGTACCAAATATGGTCATATGATGAAGCTCAGAGACAGGAGTAAAGGAGCCTCTCTTCAAATTCCGTCATCCAAAAAGAATAAGGCTGCAACTAGTGCTCTAATTAAACCTAGAAATGAGCCAATCGTTGATGAAATGCTGTGTTTGGAAGAACCTGATGTCATCATTAATAAAGGTATGTCTTCCCTATTCCAGCTGTGACACTATTAGGATGCCCAGAGATTCTCTTCCTAGATTGAGTGAATGCCATTAATTACACTGTAGCCTTAGATTTAAAGATCTAGTCTTAGCTGTATATTTTTGACGTTATTATCCATGTGGTTTGTTTGTTTTAGATAACACTTGGATCCCTGAAATCTCTTGTTTATTCTTGTGGCCGGAAGTCCCTGGTTTCCCTTGCTCCTCCTTACCCAGATTTGCTGCTATAGGCACAAGTATTTATTTCTGATCTCAATGAATTAGGGTAGGAGTCAGTTGTTAAGTGTGCTGATTATATGGTACTTGGACTTTACTATTTCTTTTTATTAGTTAAAATCAGGGTATTGGTTATCTCATCAAGCACGACAATGACAAATTGATGATTCAACTTATTAGTTACTACCTCCGTCCCAAATTCGAAGTCACATTTACTTTTCATACGTGTTTTTGCAAGCGAGTTTTGTATTAGTAATTGAATGATAAATTGATTTTTAAGGAGGGGTATGATAGATGAGCCTCTTATCTATCATACCCCTCCTTAAAAATTGATTTATCATTTCAATTACTAATACAAAACTAGCTCACAAAAACGTTTGCAAACAGTAAACCCGCCTTCGAATTCGGGACGGAGGGAGTATCTTCTATGTGGTTCTATCTTTAGCTGTTGAAGATTTTTATCTGACATTATCCTCACAATCCAAGTTCATAAATTACAGTTGCATCAAATAGAAGAGATATAAAGTTGGATTGTCTGGTTAGAGAATATTGTACTCATAAAACCGCAGCATTACAATCCGTTACTGAAAAGGAAACATCTGAGGGCACTGCAACCATTAAAGAATCAAACTCACAATCCGAGTTCGTTAGTGGGGATTCTCTGCTTAGAGAAGATTATACTCATGAACCCGCAGCGTTACAATCTGTTACTGAAAAGGAAACATCTGAGGGCACTGCAACTTTTAAAGAATCAAGGAACAACGGTGAGCTTTTACTTTTTGTTTTTAATAGTTAAAATCTGGGTATCGGTCATCTCATCAAGTACGACAATGACAAATTGATGATTCAACTTATTAGTTTTCTCCTATATGGTTGTATCTTTAACTGTTAAAGAATTTTATCTGATATTATCCTCACAATCCAAATTCATAAATTGCAGTTACATCACATAAAAGAAGAAGAGCAAATAGCACAAAATTAAATTGGGATTCTCTGCTTAGAGAAGATACTCATGAACCCGCAGCATTACAATCTGTTACTGAAAAGGAAACATATGAGGGAACTGCAACTTTAAAAGAATCAAGGAACAACAGTGAGCTGGATAAAAGAAAATGCCCTTCTAGTCTAGAGATTGCTTCCTCAGCTTCTGGAGAGGTGAAAATCTCTTTGCGCTATAGCTTGGCTCCGGGAAGACCTTGTGTTGATGCGCCTACTCTTGAGGCTGTTCTAAGATCTGTTGAAGATAAGTATCTTAAAGAACCCAAAAGTTTGCAGCCAAAAATTTCAATGACGAAACTTATGAGTGAAATATGCGAAAGCTTAGTCATGGAATTACCTCCAACCATTAATTCAATGAGCAAATCTTCCGTAGTAGATGCTAGGCGCTTGCAATCTGGAGCCAAGGTAACTCAGCCCAAATCTATAGTACCTTGTCCACCTTTAAATGGCATAAATTGTGGGCCCCATCTGGACGAATCACATGCCAGCGATGAAACTGTGATAAATAAAGAAAACCAGGAGAACTGTGCTGAAGAAAGTCAAGATGTTGTTGACATTGCTAAGGGACATGAAAATGTTGTAATTACGTTGGTGAATGATGTAAATGATGAGCCACCTCCATCTTTTTACTACATTCCCCAAAATACAGTCTTTCAAAATGCGTATATGAACCTCTCTTTGGCACGTACTGGAGATAATAATTGTTGTGATTCTTGTTCTGGGGATTGTCTGTCGTCATCCATTCCTTGTGCGTGTTCGTATGAAACGGGAGGCGAGTATGCATACACTGGAGATGGACTTGTTAAGGAAGAACTTCTTAATGAGAGTATTTCTATGAATCGAAATCCAGACGAACACTGTCAGTTTTTTTGCAAGGAATGTCCTCTGGCAAGATCAAAGCGTGAGAATATCATCGAACCATGTCAAGGGCATCTAGTAAGAAAGTTTATAAAAGAATGTTGGAGGAAATGTGGCTGCAACAAGCAATGTGGCAATCGAGTGGTACAGAGAGGAATTACCCGCAAATTACAGGTAGTACCTCAGTAGTTGATATCTGCACCGACCTCCCTCTTTTCCACTTTTAACTGTCGCTTTTGGTTTTTTACACAGATTAAACAAGTCATTTTATACTGATGATTATTTTTATAAACTGAGTACCCTCTCACAGGTTGTTAATGTATCATTTGTGGTCGTTTATCCTATCTAAAAATGAATCTTTCACAAAAAATAAGAGAAGGGCGAAGTTGAAAAAAAAAATAGAGTGGGTCTTTTGTGAGACCGTCTCACGGTGAAATGGAGCATAATTTTGGAATGATGCTTTAACACTTTGGAAGGGATGGATGTTAATTTTCTAGTTTGTGAACCATCTCACCGTGAGATGGTCTCACACAAGTTTTGCCAAAAAAATTTATTTTCTATCTCTTGGAAAACCAAAAGCAGCGGATATTTTGGAACAATTTTTTTTTCTGTAACAGTTAAAGTGGAACGGAGGGAGTACTGTATAGTGGAGTAAGCTGTATTTTTCCCCTTATTATGTGTCATTAGGTGTTTATGACTCGAAAAAAGGGTTGGGGTCTACGCACCCTTGAAGATCTGCCAAAGGGTGCGTTTGTGTGCGAGTATGTTGGAGAAGTTTTGACTAATGCAGAGCTTTTCGAGCGTGTTTTGAGGAGTCCGGAAGGGGAGAAACGATCATACCCTGTCCTTCTTGATGCTGATTGGTGTGCGGAAGGAGTGCTAAAAGATGAAGAAGCTCTTTGTTTAGATGCTACGTATTATGGAAATGTAGCAAGGTTTATTAATCACAAGTAAGTTCATTTATATGAAAATTGCATTTGGTGCATTAAATTGATATCTAGCATCCTGAACTTGACCAGTAAGACATTACTATTCTGCTATTGCTAAAGATAACCAAAACTAAGGGTAAATTATAAATCTATTCTTGAGGGTCTGAGATATGTTTCGAAATTATGGAATACCCCCTTGAGGTATTACAATCACCTCCACCTATATTATTTTCACAATTACCATCCACAACATGTGCAATTTAAAGGTAAAAAGAAAACCCATAGTTGTTGGGGGTGAGAGGCATAATGAGGCACACCTCCCCAACATGATCGCAAGTAGGAAAAGGGACTTTTATTTATACATGTAGATATATATCTACACCGCAAACATGGTATAAAGAATAAACTGAAGAATATAGGGATGATAGAGTTTTACAAAGTGGAAGATTGAAAATGATTTGTATTCTCATTAATTCTTTGTACCACGTGATTGAAGGGATTTAGTTGACTTTCCTTGCATAAGTAAAAGGCACAATTCATCAACAGGTCCTTGAACTATTTTTTATTTTAAAAAAACCCTTCAAGTATTGAAAAGTTGACTTCACAAGCTCCCTCGAGACGAAAATTGCTGAAAATTTCCGATTTATCTTAATGGTCCCATTAAATAATGAGTACATTTTTAAATGCTTGCGAAAAATACTTTTGTATATTATTAAGATTAAATAAGCTGACATGTACTTAACGGGGCCTAAGGTGAATCAAAAAATTATGTCAATTTTTGTCTCGAGGGAGCTCGTGAAATAAATTCTCGATACTTTAAGTGCTTTTTACAATGTAAAATCAACTTAGGGACTTTTGATGCATTATGCCTAAGTTAAATTATTCTCTCCTAAGAATCAGTCATAATGAAATTATATATCCCATGATTGAAAGGATATAATTGCTACGTACATAAGTAGAATTATTCTCTCCTAAGAATTGGCAATCCTGAAAATTATACCAAAAACATGTTTTGCGTTGGGAAGAATGCAAAGGGCGCCTCGGACTTATAATGAAGCGTAGAAGGGACAGAGAGGCGCGCACCTCGCGCACTACGTCTGCCTCAGGCATGAAAGATTCTGAACCTGGAGCCCCCTGTGCTCGAGGCGCTTCTCTAACAAGGGCACAACTGCCAAGGATGGTATATGCAAGTTAGGGATAGCAATTCCAGATACAATACAAAAACATGACAAAGAAAATCATAGTTTTGAAAGGCGCGCTCAAGGCTCTAGGCGGTCAAGGCTATGGGTCGTGCGCGTTTTTTGGCTTTCTTAGGGCGAGGATCGCCGCGCCTTTTGTGAGGCTACCAAGGCGCGGGCGCGCCTCTTGGTCAAATGTGTTTTGGTCAAAATTTTAAAATTTTACTAACACTTTTAAAGTTTTAAGTCATTTTTATGAAAGAAAGTAACACTTTTAAGTCTTATCGTTTCTTTTAGGGTTGCAAAACAATACTAAAACATATAAAAAATAGATAAGAACATAAAACTATGGTTTAGAAAGTCTCAAGTCTCTTGCCTCGTCCTCCCATTGTCAACTAACTCCCAGCCACTCATCTTCCACCTGGTGCACCGCCGGACCGCCGCCACCTGCCCACTGTGCCGTCTCACCGCCATGCTGCTGCCACATTGCATTGATGATGATGTTCAATTTGATGATGATGATGAGAAGGAGGGCTTTGATTTTGATGAGGAGTAGACTAGTCAACTTGACTAATGAACATCTTAAGTTCTTAATTGCTGTTTTTTTTTTTTAATATTTGATGGTTTGTGTGTGTGAATGAAGTCTATCTCCACTAATTTAGACATTTAGGCTATGTTTGTTTATGATGTGGGAAGCCACTTAGAATTTCAAATTCTAATCCTTGTTTGTTTATCCGGGTTTGGGTATAGAATTTTAAATTTTCTAAAATTCTACTCTATAATACATATAATACACTTAATTTACTTTTTCCAAACACAATTTTCAATACACTACCAATCTGATAGACTATTTATTTCTATTAAATATCGTTCAGGTTTTTAATTTCAGTCATTGAATAAATTGGCCCATGGGCTTAGTACTTAAGGCTTAAGTTAGGATTAGGGTTAGTAAATGTGTGTTTGCAAGCACTAGTATCTTTAAAAAAGTGATATTAAGTGATTTTTGTAGCAAAATGAAAAATAAGGAGTGTTTTAAAATAAGGTGATTTTAAGAAGTGACTAAAGAGAAATGTGTTTGCAAAATAAGTGCTTTAATAAAGGTATTGGGGTATTATTTTCTTGGGAGGTGTGTAGAAGTGCTTAAGGAGAAGTCAAAAGCTAGAAATTCTTACTTGGTCAAAAGAGCTAATAAGCACTTAAAATAGTAGTTGCAAACATGTTTTAAGTGCTTTTAAAAAAAAAAAAAAGTACTTTTGCTTTTGCTATGGAGTTTACAAACGGCACCAAAGTTTATATATATTGCACCGTGTCTTTTCAATCAGCAGCTTTTAAATAATTGAAATATTGGATTTCTGCCTTTGAGGCGTGGGACTAGAGTAGCTCTCGTTGGTTCTTTGTTCTTTTTTCCTTTCTTGTTCGCAAATTCCATATTTTCTTTGATTCATCTCTTCACTCCAACACAATCATCTATAAAACACTTTTTAATTATTATTATTTACACAACTCAACAAACTCTCTCTCTCTCTCCTCCTTTTCTATATTACATACTATCTCTCCTACTTTACACACAATTTCTTACACAATCAATCATTTATCAATTTTTTTTCAAAATCCTATCCTATTAAATCCTACAAAATCCATACTCCTAAACATATACAAAATCCAAATACACCTTTTACTTTATTTCAAATCCTCCTTATAGGATTTCAAATCCCCTCAAAGCTAGAAACAAACAGCCCCTTAGTGTCAATTTCATGTTTACATTATGTTTAAATGTTCATTTATTGACTTTTGGTAGTATTATGTGGCTTTATATGTTTTTCTGTAGGAGAATATGTGTGAAAATAGGGATGAGAGGCGCGCGCCTTGGCGCCTCGGGCGCCAAAGGACCCCTTGCGCCTTTAAAAACTAAGCGGAAATTGCGGGTTATTGTGTAAGTTTATTGTGTTCATGTCGACATGATAAGAAAATAAAATTATCGTATCATGTTCATGTCAACTCGTTAATTCGAAAGAAGTTTTGATTATATATAGTACTATAAATTCTCTCTTTACATTTCATTTTCTTATAGTGACATGTCGTGTTGTGTTTGTTGACATGAAATTTTTAGTGTTTGTGTCGTGTTATCACGAAGTCTTATCGTGTCGTGTTCATGTTTAGTCTTGTCGTGTTGACACGAAAACACGAATTGCCACCCTATGCAAGTTCGGAGAGATAGCTTTTTCTTTTTTTACTTTGTGGTAATTAAGCTAAACCTTAGGGGTATGTCTGCTTATAAATTGGAGTGGATTTCAAATCTAGTAGGATGGATTTGATGAATAATAAAATGTGTATTTGGATTTTGTAAGATTTGAAGAAGTATGTGATAGATGATTGATTGTGTATTGAAAATTGTGTGTAAACTGAGAAAGAGTGTGTACTGTAAAAAGGGAGGAGAGAGAGTCTTGAGTGGGGTAGATAATAATTAAAAAATGGTGATAGATGATTGATAGTGTATTGAAAATTGTATTTGGAAAAAGTAAAATAGGTGTATTACAGGTGTTATAGGGTAGAATTTTAGAGAATTTGAAATCCTACACCAAAATCCAGATAAACAAATGAGGATTTGGAGTTGATATAAATAAAGTGGGTGGGAAGCGGTAAACAAACATGGCCTAGGGGTGGCCTATTACAATTCTATGCTATGCTGGTGCTTCCCAAAACTATTATAATTCAACATTAGCTTCATTTGCTGGCCTATGCTATGCTGGTGCTTGTGTGCATTGCTTTGTCAATAAAGTTGCGTTTACACAATGGGTAGGCTACCTACTGAAAATGGTATTGATCTCTCTACTCCCCTCAACACATCATGGAAGATTCTCTTTCCAAAGTAACATAGTCTTGTTCATATTGCAATTGCAGATATTCCTAACATTCTTTATCCATCTTCTGTAACTGTGCTAGATGTCATGATTCAAACTTAGTGGAGATACCTGTGGAAGTGGAGACTCCGGATCACCACTATTA
Organism: Stenogyne calaminthoides; assembly: GCA_037126765.1. Taxonomy (NCBI): domain Eukaryota; kingdom Viridiplantae; phylum Streptophyta; class Magnoliopsida; order Lamiales; family Lamiaceae; genus Stenogyne; species Stenogyne calaminthoides. The sequence continues at coordinate 21,619,398 of JBBCBC010000021.1, forward strand.
TCATGTATGGAATCACCTACAATTTTGCTACATATTCTATCATATCCGTTTTCATTCTCTATGTTGCCTGGATTTAAGGTTTCACAACAAAATCTAATTGGATCTTTTTTCTTAGCTTGCTTTCTTCACTACTAGAAAAGTGAAAGCCATGGAAGAACTCACTTGGGTAAGTTAAGTCGGAGTAAATTTTGTTTCCTGAAATCATAGTCACTTGTTTTGGTGCTAGAGACATGCCTTGAAAATTTCATGTAACTGATGAAAGATAAAAACTTGAACTTGGTTCACGGAAGTTTTATGGTGAACTCGGTATCACTGTTTAGTATACGAACTAATACTGTGATTTTGTGAAGAATAACACATAAAACCAAACATTTTTAAATGGTGATACATCATATGCTAAAAGATGACACTTCATATGCTAAAAGGTGATACTTTGAAGAAGAGAGTTCATGTGAATGGTTAACGGGAGACCTATTCTTGATGAAAAATAGTGCCAGGTAATAGAATATACATATATGTTTGGAAAATGGTATCTCTGGAAGCTTCTTGAACATGGAATATTATTAAAAACTACCTTAAGGTGTGACCTATTCACATAAAATCCTTTATTATCCGCTACATGTACCCTCCTAAGATATATCTTCAACTTACAAGTATTCCCCTAAATAGTTGCAATTTTTAAAGTAGAAACAAATGCCAACAGGGTTGTATGTAAATTAGCGAACTTAATTATATTTTTGGTAAATACGTAAAATCTCGATGATAATTTTTGTGACTTGCTCAATTTTCCCCTAGCTCTAGTCACCCTGCACTTTAGTTACATTCAAGTGCAGACCAACTTTCATCTGACCTATGCTGTACTGGAGTTATCAGACCAATGGTGAAACTTGGTATCATGATGATATAAATCTCGTAGAATAGAGTAATGGTGAAACTTGGTATCATGATGATATAAATCTCGTAGAACAGAGTAATGGTGAAACTTGGTATCATATGATATATATATATATATAAAAATCTGGACTCTCTTCTGAACAGTATGTGCTTGTTCAAGTCAAGGTAGCATTTCATGCAATATATGATTTGACATTTTCTGTGAATTAAAGGCTGTAGGATTAAATGGTAAAATTTAAGAGGCATATACCATAAAACAACGGTGATGAATTAGAAGTTGTATTGTTTAGTTCTATCTATAGGACGGTACGATAAGTGCAACTCCTATGTCATATATATATATAATGATTTACTGTAACAGCAACTGATAGACTTTCAAGTCAAGTAGTTGTTTGAACAGATTAGTTTAAAATTTTATTAAATGTCACTGAATAGCTTCCCTTGGAACCATTTTATGTATTTTCATACATATGTATAACTAAATATAGGTTTCTGTTGCCTGTAGCTTTATAAAGTGATTTTATTGTGACCACGCTTAAAGGGAAAAGAATCCAGGATTCTTTATACCTTGTTTGTGTGCTGCTACATTAAGAATTTTGTTACAATTTAGCTGCAAATTAATATGAAGCACTATTAAGTATACTTTCTGCTAAGAGAAGTTCTATTGCTAACAGGATTACGGCATTGATTTTGATGACCATGAACACCCCATTAAGGCGTTCCGTTGTCAATGTGGCAGCAAATTCTGCCGCAATGTAAAGCGTAGTAAGTACAATGCTCAAACCACATCTTTACGTGAAGGGGTATTTTCTTACCGATACCTTTTGTGGCATTACAAAAACACCATGTTTGCATATTTATTTTACCAACAGCCCTCCCTAGGGGTGGCAATTCTGTAGACGACATGATAACACGACACGAAAACAACACGGAAATTGCAAATTGGTGCTTAGGCTTATCGTTTTCGTGTCATTATCATATCGCCCCAATGAGGACACAAAACTTTCGTGTCGTGTTCGTGTCAACCTGTTAAACTCATAATAATGTTTCCATTGTATATATTGTTAAATTGTAATTTTAATGGAGATTTTGGATTTTCTAATCGGGTCATATCATGTACACGTGTAATATTATAATATATATATATATATATATTCTTTTTTAAAATTTTATCTTTTTCTTATCATGTAGTGTCGGGTTGACATGAAATTTTATGTGTTCCTGTCATGTTAACATGAATTGTTATCATGTTGTGTTCATGTTTAGCCTTGTGTCGACACGAAAACAAAAATTGTCATCCCTAGTCGTCCCCCATTTGGTATATGTTTTTTGGTTAGTTAAGCTAATTCTCAAGGTAATATTTGTGATTATCCTTAAATTTAAATGCTGTTAATGTTCCTAACTATCAAGTTGTGTGATACAGAATCTAGAAGTAGAAGATGACCGTGTAGATGGTGTGCTGGTCTTACCTCTAGTGGCAATTCAGCAGTCTACATACATAACCAGGGGTATAAAAGTCACACCTCCATTAAAGTCATCTCTTGGTGATTATGCTTTATGATTCCTTTTTCATGTTGATGCTGTGCAATTAGTGAAGAGCAATGGATGATGGATCACAGAAAACAAAACACTCTTCTTTATTTCATTCATTCCTTCTCTTGAACTACAAACTATATTGTTGTACTGGCACATTGCCTAACCCTCCCTGATATCTTATTTTTCCTGGGAAACTCCTCACATGCATGGACCAAGTCACGAAATGACGCTCTTAGGCCTTGTTTGTTTACAGTGTGGGAAGCCGCTTTCAGAATTTCAAATCCTAAATCCTCGTTTGTTTATCAAGATTTCAATATAAGATTTTAAACCCTCTAAAATTCTATTATATAATACACCTATCATACAAATTTCAAACACAATTTTCAATACACTATTAATCTATCACACTTTTCATTTATTATTATCTATCAAACTCAATACTTCTTGATAAAAAAAAAACTCAATACTCTCTCTCCTCATTTTTTACTTTATTATTATCATATATATAATATACATATACACTCTTTTTTACTTTATTCTCTTTCTTCCTTTTTACAGTACAAACATATCAATCATTCAGTCATTTCTACACTACTTTTTACAATGTAATATATTTTAATCATCTACTTTTTTAAAATTCTACTTTACCAAATTCTACAAAATTCACTCCCCCAAACATATACAAAATACAAATGAGGAATGATAAACGGGGTGATTCACCCAAGGGGTGACAGGGATATTTAAGTCTTTTACTTTATTTTATGTTATTAAATGTCTGTTTTATCATTAATGAAAAAATCTCCCTTTCTCTAGTGATAAATTTTGATTTGATATTTTTTTTTTTGAAATTTCAATATTTAATTTCACCCCCTACATTTGTTCTCTCTAATCTAAATCTAATAAATAAAAAGAACTATTCATATTCTTTCTCAAGAAGCTTCCTCTAAAATTCATCCCCAAATTTATCTTCTTCCTCAAGAAACTTCCTCTTAAATTCTGTCACATCCCGATTTTTCAAAGGCTTTTGAATACTTCTTTAAATAGCAATTTAATCAAATACTACAAAATTGACTAAGCGGATATACTTGAATTTAAATGTGGCAGGGAATATAATTAATTTAACTCAAATCGTATTTAAAGATTTTCAAAGACTTCTAACAAAAAAGCATAGGTGAGCAGAATTGCACAAAAGCTTAAAAAATTCTTTAAGACAAGTAAAGCAATAATAATAATTTGTATAAAAAATTGTAGCGAAATGCTAAAAGCACTTGCCATTTCAAAACAAAAACTCTAAACCTCTAAAATAACATAGATTAATTTAAAAGATAAACATAATTTTATTAAACAAAAGGAGATGTGACTCTAAATAAAAATACTTTCATTCCCAAAAGCTATTTATTAAAAACATAAACTTAACATGACTCGATATTCAAAATAAAATCAATTGTTGTAATGCTAAAATTTAAGTAACCACTTGAGGCAATCCACCTCCCCCTCCACCGTGCTCCTTATTCTGTAAAATGTTATTGAGATTGGAATGAACAAAACAACTAGCTCAGTGAGATTCCCCCACAATGTTATAATCAAATATAACACATAAATAAAATCATAAACTCACATAACATGCATCATAATCAATATAACGAGTCAATGATCTTTTCCATCCTGAGTCGTATTGGCCAATCTGTATACGGTGGAGTTGTGTCCAAGGATCTTTTCCATCCTGGACCGAAGTCCCCGCAAGTTACAACGATCTTTTCCATCGAGTAACCAAATAATATAACATTTCACGTAAATCATGTAGCAAACAACAATTAAATTCACATGAATATTCAAAAATAACAAAGTAAGTAAAAATCCCACCTCGTATAAATGTCGTGGATGAAATGGATGCAAAAGTTCTATAACTTATTTCTCGCGGTCATCAACATACCTAACATAAATAATTAAAATTAAATCCTCAAATGAAAATATTATAAATCCTAATTAAAAATCTTAGGACTAATTTAAATTGCACTAAATCCAGTATATAGACCTCTTCATTTACTAAACCCAAAACTCACGTGATAGTTTCCAATTATCAAATATTTCCCATTGCTTCTCTTAAAATATTCCAAAACCAACTTTTTTAATCAAAGATCATATTCTGAATTACTATTTAATAACCTAAAGTTCAACCTAATTTAACTCATATACCCATATACTGAGTTTCTTCAAATGAATTATTATATACGTAATAAATTTAAACCATACCTAACTTATAAAACTATCAAAGGAAATAGACTTCAACCATTTATAATGTTGTAACCATAGTAATCAACCAACAATCATATGGTAAATAGTGATGATGTGGCAGTCAAAACCGAGTTCAGCAGTAGAGTACGAGAATGCCAAGGTCGGCCCTCATAGGGCAACCTGGCGACGAGCAGAGAAGATCGAGCTCATCGAAGCAAGCGACTGTTGGGAAAAATGGGGTGCCCGGATCTATTCGAGGTGATTATTTAAATACATATTTAAATTAAACAGTTAATTACTAACATGAATTAATCTTAAATCAATTCAACATAATAATAAACAACATGCGTACAGATAATTCACGTAAATCCTAAACATGCGGAACTAGGAGTTACGGAATTACTAACCTCTTGAAGAATCAAATGGATGAATCAACCCAAGAGCCTTCCCAAATATATCCCAAAGTCCACGAACGCTATCCGGTGGGAAGATTTCAACGAAATATTTTAATGGGAGAAAAATTAAATATTTTGCTACCATCTTTGTGGATTTCTAATATTTCAACACATGGAATTGCACTTGGGAATGAAGAGTTCATCCCCTATATATAGGGAGGAGGGGGTTCAAAATTTTAGGTCAAGAAAATAAGGAAGAAAATATTTTCTTGATCTCCTAAAAATCTTGAATATATCTTCTATATTCTTTTCTCCTTAATTAAATTTTCCATAAAAATCTCTTCCCTTCTTCAACCTACAATTTTCGAAAATTACAAGATATTAGGAGTCAAGATTTGACTTCTTGAATTTATGGGATAATTATGTATTCCTACAATAATTATCTCTTTCCATAAAATATCTACAAGAAAATCAAGACAATCTTTTCTTCCTAATTATCTACAAAATTTCAAAAATATTAACATGGAAATATAGCAAGAATATTTTATTCTCTCTCTCATTAATTGGACTTTATTTTGGGCTATTTGGGGGGCCTTTAGGAGAATTAAGATTGGACCTCCAATGGACTATGAAGCTATAATATTTTGGGCCAAATATTATTCAAGTCCATTAATATTAATTTACCCCACTATAAAATGAATATTGAACTATCCATCTTAACCCATATTACGATTTCACATATAACATGGCTCCCGATCATTATTTTTCGCGTTTAAGATTATCTTAGTCCATTAATTAATTAAGCCACTGGACAAGCTTTATATTAATTAATATCTTTGTCCTTGGAGTAAAGACAACTCAACATTATTATCCATGCCGGAAATAAATTTCCACTTGCAAGATTTGGCATGATAAAGGATATGAGCCCACCAAGGGGACAAATCAAGCAAGACGTACTTGCACGCGATTCTCCGTATTAAATGTCAGCAATCGTCATGTAATTAATAATATTGCCCAAGATATAAGGTATCGAATCACATTGACTCTCTTCCCATCATAAGTCAAAGCAATAGTTATTAATTTCACACGATCCTATTTAAGGGACGGAGATTAAGAAACAACGCACCACTGAGGTCTAATTCTTGTATATTCAGTACCGAAGAATTTGTCCTCCTGTAGGTCCTCATTCAGCGCACCTAAATGCGCTAGTGTGATCCCTTGGTCAAGACAGGCCAATCTGGGTCTCACACTTCAACCGTTCATGATGGTTCGTTCATTTCCATCTGGGTTGTGAATTTGTACTTAATTACGAGGGCTGTTAATTTGATCTTCAGTGATTGGGTATCACCAAATTAACTACAACGTAATACGTACTGTCTTATTGAACGGGTTTGCAATAAACATATATAACATTCATTCATATTTAATGCAACAGTGATTAAATAATTTATTTCAGTAAATAAATAAGAAACTTCCGTTTGGTTATACAAAGTAAAAGCATACTTTTCAGTATAACCCCAACAATCCCCCACTTATACTCAAAGTCTGCTTTTAAGTATACTACAACATTTCTCGTGTTCTATGTGACATCTAATATCACCCTACACGAACCTAATAATATTTCTCCCACTTATACTCAAAGCAGATTGACAACGTCCTTGACACCCATTCCTTCCACATATCTCTCGAATGTACTCTGAGGCAGACCCTTTGTGAATGGATCTGCTAAGTTGTCTTCCGATGCAATCTTAGCCACCTCAATGTCTCCTCTCTTAACGATTTCTCATATGAGATGGTATTTTCTTTCAATGTGTTTGCTGGCTTTGTGGCTCTCGGTTCCATTAAATTTGCAACTGCTCCGGCGTTATCACAATAGACCGTGATTCTGCCGGGCAAATTTGGGACCACGTCCAAGTCCACTAGGAAGTTCTTGAGCCAAATCGCTTCCTTCGCTGCTTCACAAGCAGCGACGTGCTCAGCTTCCATGGTAGAATCACATTTCTGCTTTACGCTTCTCCATGTCATGGCTCCTCCCCCCATGCAAAACACACTACCCGAGGTAGACTTTCTGGAGTCAATGTCTGATTGGAAATTCGAGTCCGTGTAACCGATGGGGATCAGACTGTCTGACTTGTAAACCAACGTTCTGTCCCGTGTCCTTTTCAGGTACTTCAGAATGTTCTTTACTGCAGTCCAATGCTCTTTCCCAGGGTTACTTTGATATCTTGCCACCATGCCTACGGCAAAGCAGATATCTGGTCTCGTACACAGCATTGCATACATGAGGCTTCCCACAGCCGAAGCATAAGGGATGCCCTTCATGTCATCTATCTCTTTCTGTGTCTTGGGACACATCTCTTTTGATAGATGGATTCCGTGTCTGTAGGGCACAAAGCCTTTCTTGGAATCCTGCATGCTGAAGCGCTTCAAAATAGTATCTATGTATGAGGCTTGCGAAAGCCCGATCATTCTTTTCCTGCGATCTTGAGTGATCTTGATCCCTAGGATGTGACCGGCTTCCCCTAAGTCCTTCATATCGAACTGTTTTGACAGTCATGCCCTTACGTCTGATAACACCTTTACATCATTTCCGATGAGCAGAATGTCATCCACGTATAGTACCAAAAATACCAATGCAGTTCCGTCACACTTTTTATAGACACAACTTTCAAATTCGTTTTGATCGAATCCGTAGGATTTTATAACTTGATCAAAACACTGATTCCAAGCTCGGGATGCTTGCTTCAGTCCATAAATGGACTTCCTGAGCTTACAAACCAGATGCTCTTGGCCTTTTTCAATGAAGTCTTCGGGTTGTTGCATATAGATTTCTTCGTCAAGATTTCCATTTAGGAAAGCTGTCTTGACGTCTATTTGCCAGATCTCAAAATCTAGATGCGCAGCAATCGACAAGAGAATGCGGATGGACTTGAGCATGGCTACGGGCGAAAAGGTTTCCTCATAATCGATCCCTTCTTTCTGAGTGTACCCTTTTGCCACAAGTCTTGCTTTGAAGGTTTCAACCCTTCCGTCCGGTTCCCTTTTTCTCTTGTATACCCACTTGCATCCGATGGGTTTTACCCCCATCAAGTGGTTCGACTAGCTCCCACACCTTGTTGTGACCCATTGAACCCATCTCGGCTTCCATTGCTGTTTGCCAAGATTGAGCATCTTTGTCTTGGATCGCCTCGTTGTAGGACCATGTATCTGATTCTTCTGCGGAGATCAAGTCCGAAGACTCTCCGATCCCCAAGAATCTCTCGGGTTGTCTGATAACACTCCCACTACGACGAGGTTCCGGTTGTGTAGGCGTGACGTTTGGTATGTCATTTTGGACAGTTGGCAATGGAGTTGGCCCCCTAAGTTCTTCTAAGGTAATTTCACTTCTAGGCTTTCGACTGTTCATATAGTCTTCTTCCAAAAATCTAAAGTGAGTACTGATTACCACCTTTTGATCTTCGTGACCATAGAACATGCATCCTTTAGTTCCTTCGGGGTACCCTATGAACATCCTTAACTCCGAACGTGCATCCAATTTACCGGCTTCCTTGTCTAGCACGTATGCCGGACACCCCCAGATCCTGATGTGTCCGAAACTGGGCTTGCGTCCCGTCCACAGTTCTCTTGGGGTTTTAGGTACCGATTTGGATGGCACTAGGTTCAGAATATAAGCCCATGTTTCTAATGCGTAACCCCAGAACTATTTTGGTAAATCTGCATAACTCATCATTGACCTTACCATTTCTAAAAGCGTTCTATTCCTTCGTTCTGCAACCCCATTTTGTTGAGGGGTACCGGGTGCAGTCAACTGGGATGCAATCCCCACTTCCGATAGGTAGTTCAGAAATTTATCGCTGAGGTATTCGCCTCCACGATCAGATCGTAGAAACTTGATACTTTTTCCCTTATGATTCTCTGCTTGAGCCTTAAACTCTTTGAATTTATCAAAGGTCTCAGATTTATGCTTCATTAGAAAAATATATCCGTAGCGTGAGTAATCATCGATAAAAGTAACGAAATACTCGTAGCCACCTCTAGCTTTGATTTGCATTGGACCACACACATCGGTGTGAACGATTTCTAACACTTCTTTAGCTCTAATCCCCTTTGCTCCAAATGCCCTCTTGGTCATTTTACCTTCCAAGCACGATTCGCAAGTCGGAAATGACTCAATTTGGAGAGACCCCAAAGAACCATCTTTCACCAACCTTTGAATCATTTTTGGGTTAATATGACTTAATCTTAGGTGCCAAAGAAGTGTCTCGTTCACGTCAGCCGAGCGCTTTCGTTTACAAGAAATAGTAGATGTGTTATAGGATGCATTTTGTGAGTGATGTGCACAGTTAATAATATAGAGATAGTTCCTCAAAGTTCCACGACAGATAATCACATTGTTACGAAAAACAGTAACATCTTTATTAAAACGAACAGAATATCCATCGATAACAATTTAGAAATAGAAATAAGGTTTTTCCGAAAAAACAGGAACATAAAGAACCTCTCTTAAAATTAACGTCTTGTCTCCAAAAGACAGGTGCACTTCTCCCACTGCTTCAGCTGCCACTCTCGTAGCATCGCCTAGCGTGATGAGGATCTCACTCTCACTTAGTCTTTGGGTCTGCTTGAAACCCTGCAATGTGAAACATACATGATCAGTGGATCCCGTATCCAATACCCACGAATGGGTAGCATACTCCGCCAAACAAGTTTCAACAACTAGCGAGTGTGAATTACCTTTCTTTCCATTCCTTTTGGGTTTGGAACAGGCCGACTTCCAATGTCCTTTTTCTCCACAGTTAAAACATTTTCCTTTTGGTGTCTTCTGGATTTTCAACCAACTTGCTTTCTTACCCTTTTCTTTTGTGGCCTTGCTTTGGATCAAACTATTCATCTCCTTCTCAATCTTGCCTTCCTTTGGCCTAGATTTTGAGAGCAGTTTCTTAGTCACCAAAGCTTCGTCTTCTTGTTCCAAGTGTTTCTCTACCGTCTCCAAGATCTCTTGTAGGGTATCTATGGTAAACATGTGATAGCTCATCACAAAATTACAATAGAACTCATTAAAGCTCCTTGGAAGAGTTAGGAACAAGAATTTGATTTGAGCCTCATCATCGTATCGTGCACCAAGGTAAGTAAGTTTTTAAAAATGGCATCTGATTTTGAGAATGTGATCCCTTACGGGTGTTCCCTCAATCATTTTTAGCCTTTCGACTCCATTTTGAGGAAACTCTTTGATCATGCAGTTCTCAGAGGAAAACATTTCCTCAAGACTTTGAACAATCTCCGCAGCTGAATTAATTTCCTCATGAATGAGCCTCAAATCATTAGACAATGAAGTCAAGATTATCGGTTTTATTGATTCATTGGCTTGCTCCCAGATTTCGTACAAACATCTTTCCGAACTAGATGACCCTTTAGTGATTCTATCAAGTTTATGTCCGCCAAGAACCTGTTGGGATTATACTAGAAAGTATGCTTTTACTTTGTATAATCAAAACTGAATTTTGAACTTATTTACTGAAATAAATTGTTTATCACTGATGCTTTAAATATTATTGAATGTTACATATATTTACTGCATAATTGTTCAATAAATCGTATGTGTTACATTGTAGTTAATTTAGTGATACCAGATCACAGAAGATTAAATTAACAGTCCCTTGTAACTAAAAGTACGCCAATCACGACCTAGATGGAAATGAACAATCCATCGTGAAAGGTTGAAGTGTAAGGCTCAGATTGGCTTGTCTTGACCAAGAGATTACACTAGTGCATGACTGATGCACTGAATAGGACCTACATGAGGACAAATTCTTGAATCGAACAAGGAAGAATTAGACCTCAGTGGTTCGTTATTTCTTAATCTTCGTTCCTTAAATAGGATCACGTGTGGTTGGTAACTATTGCTTTGACTTATCATGGGTAGAGAATCAACGAGATTCAATATTTTTTATCTTGAGCAATATTATTGGTCACATGTGATTGCTAAGATTTAATACGGAGGAGAATCGTGCAAAAACGCTTTGTTCGATTTGCCCCTTGGGAGGTTCATAAGCTTTATCATACCAAATCTTGCAAGTGGAATTAGTTTCGGTATGGATAATAATGTTGAACCGTTCCTTGACCAAGGACAAAAGATATTAATTAATGGAAAGCTATTTGGTGGCTTGAATTAATTAATGGGCTAGATAATCTTAAACACGGAAATAATAACTTGGGAGCCATATTGATCGTAATATGGGTTAAGATGGATAGTGCAATATTAATTATGTAGTGGGATTAATTAATATTTATGGGCTTGAATAATATTGTGGCTCAATATTGATAATTCAAGACCCATTGGAAGGTCCAATCTTAATTCTCCTAAAAGGCCCCTAAGTAGCCCAACATATAGTCCAATAAGCTGAAAAAGGTGTTTAAAATAAAATAAATATTGTTGCTTATTTTTTTTTCCATTTTTTTTGAAATTTATGGATAAAAAGGGAGAAAGATTTTCTTTGAATTTTGTTATGGAATGAAGATATGTATTCTTGGAATACAAGATTATCTCATTAAATTCAAGAAATCTCCCACTTGGTTATTCATGAAGAAAAATTCGAAATTTTTGAAAATAAAGGGCAAGAAAGATTTTCTTGATTTTCTTGAAAAAAAATATTATGGAAGATATGTATTTCTTGAAATACAAGAATATCTCATAAATTCAAGAAGATCCAAATCTTGGATTCTTGCCTATAATTCAAAAAAAAAAATATCCCATAACAAGTAAAAGTAGGTGAGATTTTTTGGAATATTATAATTATGGGAAAAAGAATATAGGAGATATATTCAAGATTTCTTGGAGATCAAGAAAAGATTTTCCCACATTATTTTTTTGCCCAAAATTTCGACCACCTATGCTCTATAAATAGGGGATGACTTTTTCATTCCCAAGTACAATTTCATGTGCTGGAAAAATTAGCAAATCCACAAAGGTGGTGCAACATAATTTATTTTCCTTTTGTTAATTGTTCGCAAGTATCCTACCACCGGATAGTCGAGCAAGGATTAAGGGAATACTTGGGAAGTTCTTTTGGTGAGTCTAATCAACCAAGCCATTGTCATCCCAAGAGGTACGTTCACGTAAACTCGTAGAATTCCGCATGCGTAGGATTTACGTGAATTAATTATATGCATGATTTGTTGTTGGATTATTATTTGAATTAATATAGGATTAATTCATGCTAGTAATAATTATAAGAATTAAATTTGTATTTAAATATTCACCCCGAATAGATCTGTGCAACTTATTCCCCAACAGAACCCAATAATGTTTTTGTGCAGAGAGGACAAAAGTCATATTACGTTTCCAAGTGACATAGTTTTCACCAGTGAGTTGGTTTCTTTTCAGTATATTGAACAGTGGATTAAAAGGTTGCGACATGATGAACTGAAATAAACATATATTTTGTATCAATATCCAGATCAACACAAAATTAAACCACACAATTCGATCACATGATTCATATTAAAATCTCAAAAAAATATGAACATGCATCAGCCAACATCTCAAAACAGATTTAAATGAGCCTCTTGGGAGGGTCATCATTTAAATCACATTCAAGCAGGTTACAAACAAGAACAATTACAAACCTTTAATTAAAAAAATTAATAGTCGGCTCCCACTTGACCAATATAAAATTAACAGGGACTTCGGAGAAGTATATAAATATCAATTTTATACCTAAGTAATAACCATAATTAAATACAGAATTATTACTTCGCTTTGATCGAGCCTCGTTGGAGGGTCATCGTCGCCACTAATAATAATTCACAATCATTCTTTTGGGAATTTATTCATGTGAAAGCTATCTTTTAGGGGAATTTCTCCAAAAGATTTCACAAATAAATAAATCATGGAGGTCAAAATTAATTTGTGTCAAAACAAATTAATTATCATAACATACTTAGTAGTTTTTGAATTTGAGATTTTTCGTTGGGCAATTCTCATGCAAACACATTTAAACAAATTAAATAAAGCACAAGAAAATACAATAGTAATAAATCAAGCAAAGCAGAAAATAAACACATTGGGCACAAATTATCCAACTGTCATGGTTTGATTTTATTTGGCTTGATTTTGAAGAAACGTCGTCTTGAATTTCTCCCACTCGTTCATCTCGAAGAGAACTCCGTCTTGAAATGCCACGCCAAGCAGCTCGCAGCCGGGATGCCCGCCCGCATCCGATCCGACCGATCATTTGCCGAGCAACCGCGCCCGTCTTCTTTAAGCGCAGTAGCAAGGCTCGTCGCCTTTAAGGACTCGGCGGCCTCGAAGCGACTCCCAGCTCCGACGTCCGCCTCGGCCACCTTTGCCCATTCAAGCGTAAGAGTGCGGCCAAGCGCTTATCTTGCCCGTCGCCAGATGCAGCGTCTTGCCCGATCCGCTGGTGCCGTGCACTAGGCCCGTCTGACTAGCGACGTCCGGCGCACAAGGCGTGTGTGCCTCCCCAGCACGTTTACAAGACGCGCGTTGCCCACGTACGGTTCCGGATCCGTCTTTAATTTGTCTCCGTCTTCGTCTCCGATCAGGTTACAATTTATTTAACAAAAAATAAATACCTTAAATCTAGACTAGTTTATTACATTGAGCAAATCAAATAGCCTAATCTACTCGTGGATTTTCTCACGAGAAAAAACAAATCCGAACGAGTCTAATTAAAAACCATTCATTCATACGCATGAAAATAAAATACATTAAATACCGTGACAATTGGATACCTGCAAAACAGATTTAGCAATTCTACTATCCAATTTCAATTTAATGTCCAACAATTTAAATAACAATTTAAAAAATCAGAGCTCGAAACTAGAGCTCTGATACCAGTTGTTGGAAAAAACGGGGTGCTCGGATCTATTCGAGGTGATTATTTAAATACATATTTAAATTAAACAGTTAATTACTAACATGAATTAATCCTAAATCAATTCAACATAATAATAAACAACATGCGTACAGATAATTCACGTAAATCCTAACACATGCGGAACTAGGAGTTACAGAATTACTAACCTCTTGAAGAATCAAACAGATGAATCAACCCAAGAGCCTTCCCAAATATATCCCAAAGTCCACGAACGCTATCCGGTGGGAAGATTTCAACGAAATATTTTAATGGGAGAAAAATTAAATATTTTGCTACCATCTTTGTGGATTTCTAATATTTCAACACATGGAATTGCACTTGGGAATGAAGAGCTCATCCCCTATATATAGGGAGGAGGGGTTCGAAATTTTAGGTCAAGAAAATAAGGAAGAAAATCTTTTTTTGATCTCCAAGAAATCTTGAATATATCTTCTATATTCTTTTCTCCTTAATTAAATTTTCCATAAAAATCTATTCCCTTCTTCAACCTACAATTTTCGAAAATTACAAGATATTAAGAGTCAAGATTTGACTTCTTGAATTTATGGGATAATTATGTATTCCTACAATAATTATCTCTTTCCATAAAATATCTACAAGAAAATCAAGACAATCTTTTCTTCCTAATTATCTACAAAATTTCGAAAATATTAACATGGAAATATAGCAAGAATATTTTCTTCTCTCTCTCATTAATTGGACTTTATTTTTGGCTATTTGGGGGGCCTTTAGGAGAATTAAGATTGGACCTCCAATGAAATATGAAGCTATAATATTTTGGGCCAAATATTATTCAAGTCCATTAATATTAATTTACTCCACTATAAAATTAATATTGAACTATCCATCTTAACCCATATTACGATTTCACATATAACATGGCTCCCGGTCATTATTTTTCGCGTTTAAGATTATCTTAGTCCATTAATTAATTAAGCCACTGAACAAACTTTATATTAATTAATATATTTGTCCTTGGAGTAAAGACAGCTCAACATTATTATTCATGCCTGAAATAAATTTCCACTTGCAAGATTTGACATGATAAAGGATATGAGCCCACCAAGGGGACAAATCAAGCAAGAGGTACTTGCACGCGATTCTCCGTATTAAATGTCAGCAATCGTCATGTAATTAATAATATTACCCAAGATATAAGGTATCGAATCGCATTGACTCTCTGATGGTCCCGAAAAACCCGATTTAAAACTCGTAAAATCTCAATGGGAGGTGACTTAATTTTTTTTTTTCGAATGTGTTATGCAGATTTGCTAAAGTATGTATGACAGTTAATATGAAAGAAAATAAGAACACACATATTTTTATAGTGGTTCGGACAACTCGTCCTACATCCACTCTTCCCTTCATGGGGCACCAACTTAACCAACAGATGTTTACCGAGTTCTCACTCAAACGGGATTTATCACCCTCTAAGGATCGCGCTACCCTCCCCTTTCGGGATTGCTTAGATGTTTACCGAAGTTCTCACTCAAACGGGACTTATCACCCTCACGGGATCGCTTTACCCTCCCTTTCGGGATTGCTAGATGTTTCCGAAGTTCACACTCACCTACAAACTTAACCGACTGATTTGGGTAAGGTTTGTTTGGTTTCCAACTAGGTTGAGATTTTCCCTTACATTTGTTTAGCCTCAATGCTAAGGATGGGAAAATCTCTCTAAGCTTAGGATATAACATTTGTGCTTAGATCGAGGGTATAACACTTTTGAATATATGTGTGTATTTCTTGCTCTGTGTTCTATGAATGGAGTTGCTTGAATATTTGGCTTTAATTTCACTTTGTAGATCCTCCATTTGCTTCTTTTGAAGATAGTGCAATGTATTTATAGTGTGGATTTAAATATTACCGTTGGAAAGTAATATTCAAATCCATACTAATAACTTCCAGCTTTTCTTTGACCTTTTGCACTTTTCCCTGCAGCTTTATGTCACATCAATATGTGTGTTGTCTTCTTATTGGCATTTTGCTTTTTTGTGTGTCTAACGGATCCGATCATTTCGTCGATTCTTTGTTCATCTCTTCCGATTCTCGTGCTTTGATCCGTCCATTTGAAATCGATCTGTAGAAATTTGGTATGCAGATTTACGGTGTCTTTGAAAATCCTTTGTTCATCGATCTTTGAAATCCATTGTTCATCGATTCTTTGAAATCCTTTGTTCATCCGAATCGATTTCCTTTGTTCGATTTCCGAATCGATTTCTTTATTCATCCGAACTGAATCGATTTCTTTGTTCATCATTTCCGAACCGATTTCACTTTGTTCATCCGAATCGATTTCTTTGTTCATCCGATTTAAGCTTCTTTGATTTGATTTCTTCTCGCTTTGATTTACGATTTCTTCACAAAGATTTTATCGACTTTTCTTCATCACAAATCAACATGCTTCTTCTTGTTGACTCATCAGTTAACTTTCGGAACTCATCCTACTCATTCGATCTCGTCGGCCTGTCTCTGACCTCGTCGATCTTGATCATCTTCTTCTGATTTTATGAGTTCCCCCTTAACTTGTTCTCTCGTTCCCCCTCAACTTGTTATCTGTAGATTATCTTAAATAACACAAGTTGATAATGTTTTGGCATAATTAATGAAAACTAAAATATCCCAACACTCTCTTCCCATCATAAGTCAAAGCAATAGTTATTAATTTCACACGATCCTATTTAAGGGACGGAGATTAAGAAACAACGCACAACTGAGGTCTAATTCTTTTATATTCAAGATCAAGAATTTGTCCTCCTCTGAGGTCCTCATTCAACAAGACCTAAATGCGCTAGTGTGATCCCTTGGTCAAGACAGACCAATTTGGGTCTCACACTTCAACCGTTCATGATGGTTCGTTCATTTCCATCTGGGTTGTGAATTTGTACTTAGTTACGAGGGCTGTTAATTTGATCTTCAGTGATCGGGTATCACCAAATTAACTACAATGTAATACGTACTGTCTTATTGAACGGGTTTGCAATAAACATATATAACATTCATTCATATTTAATGCAACAGTGATTAAATAATTTATTTCAGTAAATAAATAAGAAACTTCAGTTTGGTTATACAAAGTAAAAGCATACTTTTCAGTATAACCCCAACAGCGACCACCACCTGCAACAATCCCCTGCCACCGCCGTCACCACCACCACCACCACCACCTGTTCTAGGGTGTAGACGATGGCGGTGAAATTAGGGCGAAGACGACGCCGACGAATTTAGGGCAAAGCAGCGAAGATGAAGATCTACAAGCACACAGACGACGCCGGAGAAGATCCGCGCCCGTCACTGCCGCGGCGAAGCAACACTTTCTTTTGAGAGGTAGGAGACGAATCGAAGCAGTGTAGAGATATATTCGATTTGTTATTGTGTTCAATTTGTTATATTTTTTATTTGTTATTGTGTTTTGGGCGTTAGATTCATGTTGTAATTTTTCTTTTTGAATATGAGTTGTAGGTAGTTTTTTGTAATTGTGGATCTCAGATCTAGAAATAGAGGTTCTGGGTTTGAAATGTTTTCTGAATCTGGAAAGATCTGGAAACTGAAAATGTATATAGTGAAACTTCTTTCTCTACAAGATTTCTTATAAAGTGATGTCTTATACTTATATGCTTAGTCAAAGAATGTTGCACATGATTCTTGGAAATATTGATAGCACTAGTATTATCACAATAAACAGTCAAAATACCACTTTTCAACCCATAATAATCAAACATCTTTTTAAGCCATAGCAGCTTCCACAAGCAACATATTCAGACTCAACTGTTGATTGTGAAACACAGTTCTGTTTCTTACTATGCCAGGAGATAATGTTGTTTCCCATGTAGAAACATTCTCCACTAGTACTTTTTCTGTCATCACAATCACCTGTCCAATCTGCAGCACTATAGCCAACTAAAGAACAATTAATATCCTTTGAGTACCAAATACCTAGTTCACATGTTCCAGTCACATATCTTATAATTTCTTTTACAGAATTAAGATGTGATTCCTTAGGCGAATTATTTATTAGTATATGAAATGATAAAATAACTTTTAAGGAGGTGTAGGATAGATGAGGGGTAGGACTATCATATCACACCTTAAAAATCTCTTTATCATTTCAACTACTAATAAACAACTCGCTCGCTAAAACACGAGTCAAATAGTATTTGGACAATCTAAATCAGGAGGGAGGGAGTATTATTTTGTGTAGAAAATATTGCACATGTGCAGAAACCATGAACACCATTTCAGTTTGAATCTCAATTCACAACACATATTATTCCTTTTTTATTTTAGAATTTAAAATTTACGAATCTAAATTGAATTACATACCTAAAGTTTATAGATCTAAACAAAAAAATTACAAACATTCTTCCTTCGTCTTATTGAACCGTGGAACTATATAACATAGAAACAATCAATTAGCTAATACTGACTTGTTCAACTGGATAGCACAGAAACGTGCAACTAGCTAATACAAAAACGTTCAACTTGATAACACAGATACTTGCAACTAGCAAATACTTGAGTCAAATTTATTTATAAAATTGAAAATTATTGACAAATTTATTTAAAAAACAAGCGATAGAATTTGTTGGAGAAGAAAAAACAAAGAGATCATCTTCAACTTTTATACTCTCTTTTACTTTAGTTTCCTTCCCTTTAAAGTTCTCTCTTGACTCCACAATCCTCCAAACCTCCACCCATAATTCCACCTTCACCTGATGCAAACATTGCTGCAATTCTAAGCAACCCCATACAGTTCCAGCAATGAGCTCTGTTGGAATCCAAATCCCTGGGCACCCTACAATAACTACAGGGATTGTTCGCATGGGATTTGCAGCATATACTGCCCCCAATTCTACTTAAATCTGAAATCCCTACGGACTTAATTTTGCTTGGATAGAAGAGCGGCCGTGATCGAATAAGAATAAGAGAAGAATCGACAGCGATGGTATGGCGGATTGAAGGAGAATCTGAGGAGAGAAGGAAAGAAAAGGCGCTGTATTCCAAAATGAAAAAAAATAAATTAAAAACCCTAACATACTTTATATGATCCGAATTTTATTAATTTGGTAGGGGCAGGACAGGTGCGCGGATCTAAATTATGTGCACCTGGTATATATGAGATCTTGCATTTATGGTACTATCATCATAAAATTTAATGACATGCACAAAAAAAAAAGAGTGGGTCTCCTATGCACAAGGACGGACGTATGTTCCCGTAAAAAAAAAAAAAAAAGGACGGACGTGTGTAGGGGCCAAGGGGGTCACTGGCCCCCCGGACCCACTTGAATTTTTTATATATATATATTTATAATTAGAGGTACATTTATGTGAGACGGTTTCACAGTGAGACGGAGTATAATTTGAATATTGACGCTTTAATACTTTAAAAGGAAGGATGTTGATTTGTGTTAATTTGTACCCCGTTTCATGTATAAGTCCGCCTCGTATGGGTTTTTATCTTATAAGTTATTTGTTGTTAACTTGATGAGGTTAGAGTTTTTTTGGCTAATTTCGAAGTGTACCTTCTTTTTCTATATAAATTTTCTTATTATCCTTCAAGTGGGAAAGAGGGAGCGAAGAGAAATAGATATGTATAATTTCGATTTTAAATATGTATATATAAATATATTTGACTAGGTTAATATAATTTTTTTTAATCTAAATAATTTTTGAATTTATATAAAAAATTTAAAAGTGTATTTAATTATACTTTATTATAAACTGGGCCCCCCTCGACGAAATTTTTGGGTCCGTCCCTGCCTATGCACCAAGTGTACCGTGCATTCAGGTATATGAGTGACCCATTAAGAAAATGAACATTGCCATTAGTGAAAAAGAGGATCCACAAAAAAAAATGGACAGAGTCAAAGTGAGTGCACGGATCTATAATTTGTACACCAAGTGCATATGAGACCTTGCCAAAAAAAAAAAATAGTTAGACCAGTGGATTGAAATTTAAACAAAACGAGTACTTCCTAGAAGATATACAATTAGCTAGCTACGACCCTTCAATTTGGTACTAATTTATGTCCCAAAATTGCACCAAAATAGTAGAGGAAACACATGCTGATAGAACTTACTCTCAAGACTAAAATATGAGGGGTGCAATTCATAATAAAAAGGTGCATCATTATTTTAATTTTTTTTATAAGAAGAATATAATTCAACTTGAACAATTAATCTCACTATAGCTAAGAGAATTATTCTTCAAACCCGCAAACTACTTCCGCACTCGTTGCAATAAACCCATAAAGGACGGAGACTACCTGCAATAAACCTATAGAGGGTGTAAAATCCCACCACTTAAAGTGGGGACAACTTGTCTCGAACTCAGAACCTCCCATTAAAGTGGGACAACGTGTCTTGAACCTAGAACCTCTTGATCTGGGTAGTGGTGCTCTAACCACATGAGCTAAAGGTGCATCATTATTAAGACGTTGGGTTCTTCTATATTATATTCATTCAAAGAATTTTCCTCAGTTGTTGTATTTATTTAATTTTCAATGATCACTTGAATTATTATTGTAATTTTAACACCATTTTTTTATGCACTTTGTTACTACAAGTCTACATTCATGAATATCTTGGTCTACCACTTTTAAAATATGAGTATTGTTCATATATATTACGTATGGTGCATGTACAGTGATATTTTTATTATTCAGTTAATCTAATAAGTAATTGAATCCTATAATGTGATTAAACCACTAGCAACATCTTTATGGTTTGCTTAAGTTTTTATTACATAGCCTGTCAGTGTCACTACCAAATGAAATAATACTTTTAAATGACAATATTTAAACTACTCGGAAGATATAATTAAATTCGTTTAAAAAAAAATGTAATTAAATGGATGTTGCGTAGCTAGGGATGTTTGAGTTACATCTGGAGTTTCTGACCAAGAAGAACAAGTAAGTTGTCATTTCTGTTTAAATCTCTAACTTACATAAAGTTTTATCCCTTGCAGCTAAAGTTTCATGATGTTAATAAATTGATTTCCATTGCGATGATTTTAATGATATGATCATGTGTTTATTTTATATTCATCAAAAAAATACTTTATTATAAATGAGACATTTTAATTGAATTGTACATTTTCTTGAAGGATTTTGTTTCATCGTCACCGCTTAATATCTTAGTTTTGTTGTAATGTTGTTTATTACCGTCATCTCTGTTTAAATATCTAACTTGCATAAAGTTTTATCCCTTGCAGGCTAAAGTTTCATGATATTAATAATTTGATTTTCATTGCGATGATTTTGATGATATGAAGAAATGTGTTTAATTTCTGTTCATCTAGAAAATACTTTATTATAAATGAGACATATTTTAATTGGATTGTACATTTTCTTGAAGGATTTTGTTTCATCGTCACTGCTTAATACCTTGGTTTTGTTGTAATATTTTTTATCACCGTTTTGATGGTAGTTGTCTGAAGTTTTGCGCACTTGTCTTCAAATTACAATAATATTTAAATGTGATCATATGAGAGTGAATTGTATTGAGAATTGTGGATGTATAGTATTAATTTTTTTTAGAACCAGGTTAATAGTATTGATAATTGAGAGTGAATAGTAAAAAAACGTAAGCGGAATGAGGAGTTATTTTGGAAATTGCTCCTTGAGATGAGAAAAATATTTTTTTTAAATAACAAAATAAAGTCACACCTAAGGTAGTTTATGTGGTTTACAAAAAATATTTATAAATTTGTAATTTTCTATATTCATTTATCTTAGAAAGTAATATGTTAATTTATTAAATAATAAATATTTTTGCTTCCAGCTTGCATAGTACTCGAATATTGCTACGAAACTTTTGTTATAGAGACAAGAAGGAGCAGTCGATGCTAGGAATGAGTCGTGATAACCGTCAGCAAAGAACCCTGACATCTTCAGTTCTCACATAGAACACTGTTTATGATATAATTATGTCTATAATTGATTTTTTATATTAATTAAATGTTTAAAGTATTTAATCTAAAATAATATTGTAAACATTTTTTCAATCCCGCGAAATTGGCGGGTTACGTGCTAGTACTATATATTGGTAAACCCGTTCCAGCCTATATGACGAAACTATATCAGTCAACGTAAAGCCCAATTCAACCAAATTATTTTATTTTTAAATCGTGCTTTCATTAAAAGATATTTAAATTAAAGTTTTAATCTATCTAATTAAATTAAAGATTACGCCCATATATAAAATCTTTAGTAAATTTTTAATTTTTTTATCATAATTATATATAATCCTTAGACTTTTGTAATCATATTTATATACTATAAGATTAAGATCCTCACGCCTTTTTAAATCATATATATATATATATATAATAGCAGAAACAAAATTTATTATTATATCGTTTCGCCGATTGAATTTGGTGCTTCTAGCCGGTGGCAGTTTAGTCACATCCACGGCTGAAAAACCCTAAATTCAATCGGTAGCACGATGTAGTGCGGACTCGGAACTTAGTTGGACATTGTCAAAGATATTGAGATTAATTCGACAATAATAAAAAATAATTAGGGGACTGAATCTATTTAAGACTAGAGTTACAGGACCATTTGCTTTTTTCATGACTGAAAGTTCTTTTTAATGAAAATATTTATCTTTGTGTTAATTTTTTTTTTTATCGATTTAGTCCTAACAGTTTAAGTTTCAAGTCCGCCGAAAAATTTGAAATTATATCGTTTCACCGATTGAATTTGGTGCTTTTAGCCGGTGGCAGTCTAGTTTTATTAAGAAAATTTGAAATCACAACTTGCTAAAAAAATAAATGCAAAACTTTGATTGAGATTTCCAAAATGACAAAATATAAAGCTTTGCTCGGGATGGAGGTATACAATATTAAAAATTAATATTATGTTCTATAATTAAATTAATTAAATGTTTGAAGTATTAAATCTAAAATAATATTGCAAGCCTTTTTTTCAATTCCGCAAATTACGTACTAGTTGATAATATTAATGAAAATAATTTAGTAAACTAATTTTTAATACGATATTATATAATTTAAGAGTTAAAAAATTAAAAGAATGAATATTTATTTACAACACTACTTAAAAGAATGAATATTTATTTACAACACTACTTCTATTTATATTAAATCATTCTCTCAATAAACGGTGGATATATTTTTTTATCTAGGAGAAATTCTCTAGAAACCTATATAATTCTCTACATATTTTAAAAAGTTTCTACAATTATTCAAGATGAGAGTGATTTACCTTTACTAAGAATTTAAATGATTTTAGAGAAAAAATCAAAAATTTTATCTTCAAATATACCATGGAAGACAAATAAAATTATTAAACTTAATTTTAATCATTAAAATTATATATGATATTTTTTAGAATTATTAAAATTATATTATTAGATTTTTAGATAATCATTAATATATGGAATATATTTATCTCAATTCAGTTTAATAAAATGAATATTAATAATTTTAAATTTTAAAAATTGATAGGTACCAAAATCTTAAATCAAAAGGAGTAAGTTAATATGATCAGTTATCATCAAATCTAAAGGAGATAATGAGTGGCATGTTCAATCCGAATTGTTGCCGCCAAATAAAAAAGACTTAATTGGAAAATTAGAAATATTATAAAAATTAAATGAAAAAATAACAAAGATGGAAAAATCAGTGTTTTCATAATCGAACCAGTGATCGAACTGGACAGACCACCGGTCAGCGGTTCAACCGTTGAAATAATTTCTGCCTAATTTTTTTAATATTATTAATATTTAGTTAAAAAATAAAATAAATATACACCTACAAAAATTTAAACATATATCTTATAACTTTTCATATTTAAGAAAACACAATAGAGTCATAATTATAATAAAAAATAACACAATAATATGAGAGAGTAATATAAAAGGGGGAAGTTGAACCTTTTATTTTTATCCTACATCGAGTAATATTAGAGGAAAAACGTGAGAGAAGGTAATATAAAGGGGGAATAGGTGAATCTCATAATTTTTTGAAAATGTTAAAGGAAAATGTGAGAGAAAATAATATAAATGGGGAAGAAGTGTATATTATATATTTATCCCACATAGAAAGTGTTAGAGAAAAATGTGAAACAAAATAATATAAAAGGGAAGAAGTGTACCTCATATATTTGTCCCACATCAAAAGTGTTGGATGCAAATATGAGAGGAAATATTATAAAAGGGGATGAAGGTGACCTTGATTCATATATTTATCACACCCCATACATTTATCCCACATCAAAAAATGTGAGAGGAAGTATTTTAAAGGGGTGAAAGTGACCTTGATATATATAATTAAAAGTATTATTTTTTCAAATTAAAAAAGTAATACTTTTTAAAGGATAGAACCGTTTTGACCGATTTTAGTCCGGTTTTGACCGGTCCAATCGCAAAAATGGTTTTTAAGGGATTTTCGGACCGATTTTCGGTTGAACCGGTTGATCCGGTCTGATTCTAAAAACACTGGAAAAAAATAATGAAGCTGGAAAATAATTTTGTTAGAATATTACTCATTATCTCTTGGTTCATACTAATTGAGGTTGTACCATGAGTCTTCTTCATTCTGTATTATTTACTGCAAATCATATTAATGAGAGAATATTAGATGACTTTTATATGATGACACAACTATGTATAAATTAATGACACATTAATAAAGAAGAGTAGGTCTAGTGTGAAAATTTTCATGTATAAAATTGTCCTAAATCAATCATCTACACCCTAAACACTAAATAATGAACATTAAATTATGACTTATTCGGGCCGGTGAACGTTGAACAACTTGGGCCGAGTGAACCATGAACCACTGAATTTTATCTTACCTTCACTAATTTCAGAATTTGGTTGTAAATTAAAGTTTTTTCATGTATGAGAATTTTCATACTAGACTTTGTCAATAAAGAATGATAGTCCATTCGTTTCATTATGAATACCCTTTTACTCTAAATTATGTTTCAAATTATTTGTCCTTTTAATTATATATATCCAATTTATTCCCAATGACTAGGTCACGTATGCATTAGATGCACCATGCACTCCACAATGCATGTTTTTAACATATAACTTATTGTACTAAAACATACCACTTATTTACACTGAAAACATGCAATTTATTTAACGAATACAGGTTGCACGTTTCACGAAGACAGGTTACAAGAACACAACTTATATACTATTAAGCGCATGGTGCATCTCATTCCCAATTTACCCCCACCCACCCAAAGATCACTAAGGAAATTTTATAGTCAGTAGAGAGTAAATTTGCTAGTAAATAGTATTAATATGTAAGGAAAGGAAGGGGGGAGAGATAAGATTGGGGAGATAAAAATTAATTAAGGACAAATTTGTATTAGTTTAAAGTTTCTTATGTTTCAATGTAAATCATAATTTATTACGAAATGGATGAAGTATTTTACTATTGAAGATATTATTGAAATTTTGTATATATTCAGATGCACCGTGCACTTATAGTGCATTTTAGAACCGTGCAACTTGTTATACTGAAAAATGCAACTTGTTTATGTTGAAACGTGCAACTATTTTTTTCATATTAATAGTTACACGGTTCAGTGTAAACAAATTGCATTTTTCAGTATAACAAATTGCACGATTTTAAAATACACTATGAGTGCATGGTGCACCTGAATGCACATTAGACCCACTTTCATATATTGTGTAGGTATTTTTTTTTTAAAAGGGACTATTTTTTCATGTTCACTCATGCCGAAAGAATATCACGACCAATTTCGCTTGTACATGAGACCCACTCTTATATATTGTGTAGGTATATTTTTTTTTAAAGGGACTATTTTTTCATGTTCGCACATGCCGAAAGAATATCACGACCAATTTCTCTTGTATATTTGTATTTTTTGGATTAATTTTCTGAATTTGTTTATTAAGCAATAACTCCCACTTTTCTTGATGGCATGTCAAAAAAGGAATTTGCAATGGCCATAGCAAAAATTAGACTGACTACTAGATTTGGCAAGTGTGATTGTTGGATCCAAACATGGCTGCATAAAAGCCTCCAAATAACTTTACATCCCTTTGTTTCGATTACTTTTCCACAAAATCATGTTCAGCCTTTTTTTCACCTTTTTTTTTAAATTAACTGTTTAGTCATTAATGTTAATATTTTCAGTATTCATGTGTGAGAATAATTGTTTATCTATTTGATTCTTCGCTTCTTAATGTGCCCTATGTTTATCTTGCTTATTTTTTATGGTTTTACAAACAAGGGATATTAAGATCACTAAGACTATACATTGAACCAATTCCATCCAAATATTATCAAAATATTTTATTAGTAAAATAAGAAAATATCAAGCCACTTGTTTTATTCAATTCAATATACATGTCATTGTGTGATTGATTCTTGTGTATTTTTCTTTTGATATAATTAGATTTGTAAATATTAAAGATAATGTGTATTAAGAAACACTGAAAAAAAAAACCAAAATTTGTAAAATAAAATTCTCTTCCTATAGAGTCCAATATCAAAATATTTTGAAATGCAAACTAAATTTCTCTCTTTTCTCTTTTAATATTTTTATCATAATTTGTGTAATTTGCATTTTATGTATTTGTACTTTAGTATTTCATGCATCTATTTGTAGCTTGTTTATTTCTTTTCGAATTTTGTTTTTGAATTTTTAATTTATTTTAAGTGTGTGATAATTTTTTTCTCTATTATAAATTAAGAATTTAGAATATCAAATAATGTTTATATACTTTATTACACATTTAAATATAACAAAAATTGATTATGCATCATACATATTTAAGAAATAATTAAAAAATAAATATTTCAGGTTGGGTTGGTGATACTGATAAAATATTAAAAAATTAAAATCAAATTGAATAGTAAGTTGTGTATACAGATGAAAAAGAAATTAGTATAATATTAGAAGGTTAAGTTAGATGAGTGTCATGAATAAATATACTCTAAAGCACTGCGATCGGAAGTCCGGCGACTAACTTTTTTTTTACAGGTATTTTATGAACAACTTGAGGGTATGCGGTATGAATTAATGATATAAATGAAGTTCTTAATGTGAAGGATGTCTATGGGTGAGTGGCTTAGGTGGCTGAGTTAAAGATAAGAGTAGGTTTTCAGTGAAATTTGTTCATAGTATAAAATTTATTTATTACATTTATAAATTAATATTATAATATTTAATAATTGATATTATTACATTTTTAAATTGATATCATAACATTAAATGTTATATGTATCAATTTATAAGAGTAATAGTGTCAATTTATAAGTGTAATGAAATCAATTTCATAATATGAACGAGTTTCACATGAGAGTTTGTGTAAACGTATATCATAATTGTTGGGAAAAATTGGTTTTCAACCAATTAATTAAATTAATTTGTATTTAATGAGAGTGTTGGACACCCGTCTTTGACCAATTAAACGAAGGCTTAAAGTTTGATTTCTGAAAAATTAAACTGTATATGAGCGATTTACTCTTGGAGTAGATGATCATAGAGTATTTATAATCTCAAAATCGAGTTTCGGTGAGTGAGAAATTTAATCGCGAAGTTGCGACGTTACAATACACTTAATGCATTAAAGTGTTGTTGAAAAATGTGAAAATTATCTGAGAGTTAATTATTCCAAACCGAATTAATTTATTCCACGAATTTGAGTTTGAAGCATAACGAATGTAGACGTCTTGAACGTCCAGATTCATTGATGTTCCAAATCATATTGTAACATGACGTTACATGATGACATTAAGTGTTATTAGTGAAGATGTTTTAAAACAATTTTTTTAATAAGTGACATTAATTGTACTATGAGCCCGAATTAAAATGTCATTGTATCTCCTATCTGATGGGTATCTATATGGGATTAAATATTTTATAGTCCTATAGCTTGTCATCATATTGAAATCGGTCCTGATTATTTTGACTTTTTGATTTTAATCCTGTATGTTTGTGAAAATTTTGAAATTGGTCCAAGTGACCTACTATTGCCACATGTAAAAGAAAAAGTCAAATAAAATTCCACAGGTGCATTGACTGAATAGGTGACCTGTAATAGTAGGTCATCTGAACCAATTTCAAAATTTTTACAAACTTATAGGACCAAAATAAAAAAGTCAAAACAATTAGGACCAATTTCAAAATGATAACAAGATATTGGACTACAAAAAATTTAATCTCTACCTATAAATAGGCTTTATGTATTTGTTCATTTTCATTGTTAAAAATGAGAAAATCGAACGATCTAACGAAATCGATCGAACGAATGATAAGTTTCTTCAAAGTGCATGCATTAATTCATGCTCATTTGCATAGTCATATAGATTGCAGTCCAGTTTTCGCATCATTTTTAGTTCGTTGGAGCTTTATACGTTGTGGTGTTGTCGTATAAAGACGAAGTCATTTTACCTTTGGGGAACATTACGTCAAATCATTAACATTAGCCGGGATGTATTTGTTTTGTGGGCAAAATATATAGCATTGACTCAACTTGTTGTTTTCATGCGTGCTATTTTAAGTAATTGTTCTTGGGTTGTTGTTGTCGCGCCTGCTCAAAATGAAAAGCTGCTTGAAATAAAAACATCCTGTTTTGGGGAATAATATTAATTAGTTCGTGAACTGAAAAGTATTAATTGCATTTTTTTTAATTTTTTTTCCTTTTATTTTTTAATTTTTTTTCGTCAATAATGTAAGACATAGTTGGCTCTCAAATTTCCAACAATAATTTCTGAAACAATCACTAATTAATCTTGTGGTTTACTGTTTTTATTTAATACATTTAAGGAAGCAATATGAATGCCTCAAGCTGAGCTTAAATCTTGAAACATCCATGCATACTAAATTTGAAAAATATATTGGAGCCTATATAAATTTTCTGGATTTTTCATACATGTTTGAAATCATGCCATTGAAACCAATTTAAATTTTCTGTTTTTTTCATACATGTTTGAAATTATGTCTTTCCCTATATGATTTCTTTCCAGTAAAGTTGTAGCATGATGATGTTATGAATGTAGGAGATACACAATGTTCTTTACATAATAATTTCCTGATACAAAAACCTATAGTCCTTGAATCACCGCATATGAATCAAGAATGGAAGTCCATGGGCAAATATAGTAGGTTCGTTTTCATAAACTGATGCATAGTTGCTCGTTTTGCAGATTCAAAGAAATCTACAACTTAGAATACAAGGACAGGTACGATATCTGGAGATGATGGTTGAGTAGGAAATAAATCATCTTTTAATACGATTCACCACCAACATATATAATGTGTAAGCAACAGTGAACCAAATCATGTTTCCAATCCTGGTTGACGGCAAATTCTAGTTTATTTATAAATCAAACTCCAAGATTCAAAAATCAAATTCCCAAGGGATTGTATGTTACAAGAGTTGTAAAATATAGAATAAACGTAAAGAAAAGAAGCAAGAACACCGATTTGTTTACCCAGTTCGTCCGGAATGACTACATCTGGGGGCAACCAAGCCAGGAGAGATTTCACTATGATCTGAGTATTCACTATCACACGGCGTTACAATGAGGAAGATATATATAATAACAATTGGGCTGAAGCCCTAAAAGCCCTAAAACTCATGTGGCATAAAGTCCACTAATAATACTAACACAAAATAATGTCCACAATAATAGATTATTTACAACACTCCCCCTTGGACATTACGACGTGATGTTCAAGCCTAACTAAAATTCCGCTAGTATAATACAAAGAGAGAAACTTAATAAAATAAGAAAAGGTACAACTAATGATCTTCTAAATTCTCCCCCTGAAGACAACAATCTTTCAAGCCCTTTGTATTATGCTTTATTATGCTTTCACACTCTTCTGGAGTTCATGCAGGTAAAAGAATTTTAGGGGATATATACTTTGTCAAGTTCCCATAGCATTCCTATTATTCATATGGGCAACAAAAGTTGCATTTTCTTCATAATGGATGATAGGAGATATACCATTATCACATGAATCATAAATGTATTTAAATCAAAATATTGTAAACGTCGAAGATATTGAATATATGCTTTAAAGTTTTACAATGTCTCCTTATAGGAGAAGCACTAACTTAATCTTGTAAGCAAAATCAATACAAATTCAATATCGAATTTGTTGCAGTTCTTAATACATAGTAATGCACTAAGGACACTCTAATAAGGAACTTCGGGTCCTAAAATGTCATATGTATTTTCTTTAGGTCAAAATTTGTCTTTATCCACTTCAGGGGATCGAACTATTACTAGTGTGCTAAGTAGATGAAATTTAATATAAAATCTCTTCAATACCTTCTCCAAGTAAGCTGATTGGTATATAAAGATTCATTTTGCTTTAGGGAAATGCTCGATCTGCTGGTCGAAATAATACTTGATTTCACCAACGTTTTATTTCAAAATTCAATCTCTAAGATTAAATTAGCTTTCTTTGATTTCCTTACCTGTTCCAATAATATTTAGATTATCACCAGAAATTGAGATAATACAAACACCACCAAAGTAGTTTCTTCGTAAACACGTAAGGAAATATTTCAATGTTTATTTATTCCTCCTTCGGGAAGAATGAATTGAGTCGATCGTGGAATATTCGACCCAAATATTTTATGTCATATAATAACCTTTGTAATTTTAATATCGTACTTAATACGATTTTCACCATTCCTCATCTGAGGAATATTATATCCATCAGGGATCTTCATATATATATATTGACATCTATTGATCAATATAAGCATGCGGTTACAACGTCTATCAACTGCATTTCTACATTTAGTTTACTTACTGCCAGAGATATTAAGTAGCGGAACTTTATTTCATACATAACAGGAGTATATATTTAAAATCTATATCGGGTCTCTGTAAAAATCCAGGAGCTTCTAATCTCGCTTTGTACCTCATTACTTATTCTCATTCTCTTTTTTGTACAAATATCCATTTATATCCAACAGGGATAACATTTCAGGGTGTATGTACGATAAAGTCAAGAATATTAGCAAGTCGAGCTCTGCCTCAATTGCTTCTTTCTATTTTACCCAGTTAAAGCGTTTTCGGCTCAACTATTGACTTTTGGGTACTGGATCCAAATTTTTAATAGTGAGAGCAATTATGACAACGAATAAGTTGTCAACAACATTGGTAAATTTCTCCTGTATTTATAACTTCTATATTTATATCAACTAGATCTTCATCATTTCCCATAATATTTTGATCTGGTCGTTCCGCAATTCTAGTATTTTTATTATTTTGTCCACGTGCTTCATTACTAGAATTTTCGTCTTCGGGACGAATCTCTTCAAGAGACTTCAAGAGTGACTGAATATATTTGCTAGCTTTAATAATTACCGCGAATTTATGTCTTACATAATAAGAGGTCCTTTACGCTTTTGGCGTGTATGGGCATTAACATATATAATTGCCTAAAGTTAGCACATTTACTCTTTTTGGTATTTTTACAACAAGTATATGTGCTTTACTCACTTCTTTATCATCAGTAAATTAATTTGGCAGATTACTTGCTGAATATTGCAAGTTAATTATACTATGAACTTCCAGTTCACTTTGACTAGTGCGTGAATTTAAATATTGAAAAACTTTTTATATTCCACGAAATTTCTCGGCATTCATTGAATTTTAGATTCTTATCTCCCCCTAATGCCGAGAAATGATCTTCATCAAATGTGCAATTAGCCAACTGGGCCGTGAAGTGAGGTACACTGTGGTGGTGATATTGAAAACAAATATTGCACATTCTAATATTTGCAGATGGGAAATGTTTAGTTCTTACGCACTAGGTATAAAAGGGGAATAATCATGATATGCAGTGAGTCGGATTTGAATTAGATTAGCACCATGTAAAATTTCATGCCCCAAACATGAAATCACTAAGTTGGAATTCTTCAATAATAGTCTAGTAATTAATTTGATAAAATCTATTAGTAATTCAACTAAATCATTCTCGATGTGGACGAGATTAAATACTCAATTTTAATTCTCAATGTCATATAATAATCATTAAATGTCATCAAATCGACATTAACCATTCAAATGGATTTATTGGATAATCCAAAATTTTAAGTTCAATAATACTTGGCAATAAATTTGCTTCAGGCAAATTATCTCAGTCCACAAGTATTTTCATGACTCTATTCAAGAGAAATAAAATATACAATTCCAACTTTAGTACGAGAATGTCGTACTATAAAATTTTTCAGTTTATGCCCCACAAATAAATTAATTTGCATAAGGGATTATGTTTTTGACATACTTTGTAAATAGAATTAGTCGAAATCCGACTTATCATATTTTGAACCGCTTATGTCATAATTTGACTAAATTTGCTTCGAGCAAATTAGTACATCATTCAAAGAATCATCATTTTCAATGCTCATATTTGTTTCAGGCAAACTAGTGCAATGATATTCTATTTTGCTCATAATTATATAATGACTCAATTTTAGTGGAAGAGCTTTCAGGTATGATTTATACTGTTTCCACTGCCATCAATATTTTCTTTCATTTATATTTTATATCGATAGTTTCTGCTATCGATATTTCTGGAATCAATATTTTCTGCTATTGATCTTTTTGTGTTTATTGATGGAAATGGTCCTTCAGAGATTTCCATGAACAACATGATATTTTTCAGTAATATTCATTCTCCATTTAGGTGAGGAGAAAATTTAATATATGGCAGAGGCATATTGGAAACTTTTTGCAATTTTTCCACTCAAAATAGGTATAGCAAGGTGAATCTCAACATGGAAAGTTTAAGTCAAGAAGTTATACAGTAGCAAGTTTGATATTTTTCCCTTTAGTTATACAAGATAATCTTTTACTATAAATGACCATAAGTAAAATTTGATATAAACTTTCGTATGTAGTTCAGATTCAACAAATTTTTAATGAATCAAATCAGCCACAAGAATAAGTGATAATAGGCAAATACGGAATTTTCATAGAAATCCTAATTTCTACAGCAAATAATTCTCAAGCCTATACTGTAGCAAACAGTTCTAATTGCTGAAATTTAAAAGGGATTAAGCTTCTTTACCAGAGCGGAACCCTATGGTAAGGGTTCCTAATCGTCTAATGAGATTGCAGGCTCAATAGAAGGTTCAGGTGTCCGCTTTCTCGTCTTATACATAGACAATTCCTTCAACTTTAGGCTTATCTCCATGGATAGAGTAATCAAATAAAAACAAGTGACCAATATCTAATTCAAAAGAAAACTCAACACAAAAAAATGTGTTAGACTTTTTAATTGAATAAGAGGTATAATAGAATTCCATACTTCATTGAATAATATAACCATCATCACATAAACATATTGCGACATTGCTAGCAGTATATATGGTTATTCACTAAATATAATCAGAAATAAAACATGCTTGTTGTAATATACATGATCAAACAAATCACACAAGTGTATATGTCTAATTTACTTTCAATAATTCAATAAGTCACCATTATTAACCGGTCAAGCTTCAGGAGAAAGTAATAAGAATATATATACACGTAATTTGTTCTCGCAGTCACAAAACCACAATAAAAGCATGAAAATAATTCTGACCAGCACCATAATTTACCAAACGTCTAATAATTTGAATCAAGAAAATCACCATAATTTTATGTGTTTAACAAATAACCAAACAAGTGCAAAGGGAAACTCACAAGAATGTGTTAGTTAAAAGCACAGTCCAGATGTTAAGTCAATTATGCAAATTGATATAAAGTACATCGAACAAATTAATAATGGACATACTATGGCAATTCAAGAAATTGTTGCTAACATCACGTCTCACAGAAGTGAACTATATTAATAAAATTGCCCTCGCACAAAAGTGCTAATTGAACTACAAAATTATCACATATATTGTTGTACATACAAAGAATATAATATAATAAATATAGGAGCATGTGATTAGCCCACAATTAAACGCACTGACTTTGGAAAGAAACTCGTAATTTTAATAATTCTTAAGCGATGATGCTAATTTCGAATTGAAAACAGTGAGTGCAACTTTTATCAAAGGACATTATTTACACATTGCCAAATAGATATAAAGACAAGACCAAAACTTAGTCTCATTTTTTCGTCACTGTATAATGGAACACAATGAAATACTTATACAGAACTAGTTTCTTTTTCTTTCAAATAAACCCATTAGTCTTCTAAACAAAATAAATAAATAAACCAAATCAGATTCAAGATAAATCCTTGCGTGACTAATCAAATCGTATTATACAGCATGCGATTGTTTCAAATAAGAACAAAAATCCTCTTAATTGTTTGCGAATGAATTTCAATTAACGTGGTATTAGAGAATAAGGCAAACCTTGTTGGATTACAGATTCGCTGCCGCCACGGTAACCATTGCGGATTTCGTCAGGAGGTCTTTGCAATTCTAAAACCTAATGGAGTAAATTGTGTAGAAACATTCGTGCTGATAACGTGTTGTAAAATATAGAATAAACTTAAAGAAAAGAAACAAGAACACCGATTTGTTTACCCAGTTCGTCCGGAAGGACTACATCTGGGGGCAACCAAGCCAGGAGAGATTTCACTATGATATGAGTATTCACCATCACACGGCGTTATAATGAGGAAGATATATATAATAACAATTGGGCTGAAGCCCTAAAAGCCCTAAAACCCATGTGGCATAAAACCCACTAATAATACTAACACAAAGTAATGTCCACAATAATAGATTATTTACAACAACAACAATGTTAGATTAGAACCTGCGATTTAATAATTTAAGGTATCTCGGAATGAATCATCTCTCTGATTTAAATTTCTCAACAAACAAAATCACTCACATGTTGGTCCAACCTTGGTGGAAAATGGATCCTATGCACTATCTACTATTACTCTAAAGTTATGGTAAATGGGATCATTAGACTATGGCAAAAACTTGTATGAAATTGTTTAATACATGAGATGGATTTCATTTATCATGTTATATGACTCATAGGTTTATGGAGCTCTATCCCAATCACTTTGTATAAGTATGACACGCACAACTCCCTCCTAAATTATTTATGGAAGAGGGGCTCAACAGTGAAAGTATGTGCAAACAAAAACTCAGAAGCCAGTCTTTCTCCAAAAGGATCAAATACCTAGCAAATAAAAGGCCACCTGTTTATAATCACTTACATATCAAACATCTACTTATCTGATTAATGATCAAACCGGTTCAATTTGTTGAACCACTTGCAAGTTGGAGTATCTGATTTAATAATAATTCGATCAAAATAATATCATTCAACTTTTTAAACTATTGAAGATAGACTGCTTGATTGATCATACAATTGACAACTCAATTTACTAATAGGTATATAAAGATTGCACATAAAAAGGTACATTTGCACATTTTGTGCAACTTATGCATATATGCAATTATTTTGTACATGCTAGTAAGTTTTTAAAAAGTTTGTACCTATTAACAACTTGATTATAATGTAAAGTTGGCTTTCAACTCTAAGATTTAAACACTAATTTCTTTTATAATCCATATCATCAAGCGAGGAAATTTACGTTGACTCGCTAACTAAGGGACTTGGATTCCCTCCTATACGTAGGGGAGGGTCCAATTCGTTCTCACAAACATTGAATTTGATTTAGTAAAATTTAATGGTTGTGAAGAACAGACCCTCCAAAATTATGGTAGGTGTAGCGAACCCTCCTGTATAGTAGAAAATCCAAATCCTTAATCAAGTGCATCCAAATTCTGAATATTAGATATATGCGGAGCCAAGTGGCAACACTTGTTCTGCATTATGTTGGGTTTCTGGGGCTGTACACCTGCACAAGAATCATTTCAACTTTAGCAATCGTATCACTACCTTCCAACAAAAATTTATCAAGTAGTATGCTATCATCAATTGGCTTTTCAACAAAGACTAAGTATTGTATGCATCCATGTGCACCGTGCATTCATAGTACATTTCAGGACCATGCAATTTGCTATACTGAAATATGCAACTTGTTTACACTGAACCGTGCAACTATTAATATGAAAAAGTAGTTGCACGATTCAGTGTAAACAAGTTGAATCTTTCGGTATAATAAGTTGCATGGTTCTAAAATGCATTATGAGTGCACGATGCACTTGGATGCACAAGAGACCCACTCTTCAACAAATTCTCACCCGCAGCAGAATCATGTAATAATAGAAGTTCCTGATATCGCATCGCGTCTAAAAGATATAAACACACCAAATTCTCTCGTCCAAATCACCTGCAACCATTATCACAAACACCAATCAGTTTTCAAGTTCGTGAGACCATCTTACGTGAGATGAACGAAAATTCATCAGTTAATCAGAAAGATTAAAAGAATGCCTATTGAATTAGTGGGTGGATACGTAAGATACATTTATTTGAATCTGTCTCATAATCTCATCTAATATTATACCATCCGAATATGTCATGGATATTATAAAGGAGATATATTCATGCACATATTCACAAAATAGCCTGTCATACTAAATTGTTAGCTCGCAAGTGCCAAGGTGTTAAGTTGAATCATCTTTTTTTTACAAACAAGTTCTTCACATATAAAATGTTTTTCATTAATAAACGAATCCATCATATACAATATTTTTTACTGAACTCATAGCATATCTATTTGAAAATTTATATATTATCTATTTTGTTCGACATAAATTCAAATTATTCTTTAATAAATTTACTAAATTTTTTACAATCTACATTTAAATAATTCAGGTTGAGTGATGAACAGAATCGACAGGACATTCATTTGAGATAGAGAGCAGTACATCAACGGGAAATAATTTATTGATAAAAAAAATAGCACAGGAAGAATAGGGAATTCGAGGAGCTTTGTAAGTCCCGAACGGGTTTTGTGAGGGTTGAAGTCTAGAGGGGAGGGGTGAATAGACTTCAAAAACTTTTCGTGAATCAGGTGTGTTTTGCAAGTATGCCTGATCAGAGTGCGAAGTGAATCAATTTGAACTGATATTCGACTTACTGATTTGTCAAGCAAATCAGTTCGGCGTCTATCAGTTTAACTGATGGTGCGGAAGATGTTAACCCGTGTGAAAAACCAGTTTTAATAAAACAACATTTCTGGCCAACAGTTCAGATCAGAAGACTAAAGTGTCGAGCTGATCAGATCAGAAGCTTGATGCTAAGCTGATATGGCACATAATATGCATGCAGATAACAGGTTGTGTTCAGATGTGTAAAGCAAGATTAAAGGCACACAAATTTATAGTGGTTCGGACAACTTGTCCTACGTCCACTCTTCCCTATCAGCAGGGGCACCAACTTTACCAACTGGACTAAGTTTAATGTGTTAGTCCAACACAGTACAACCAACATATATTTAACGAGTTCACACTCAACCAATCCTAGAAATCTAATCTAGAAATCCTAGATAGAAATCCTGCTATAACAAACTTAACCTAACACAGTTTTGGTATAAGATTTGTTTTGTTCCAACTGGAATACTATCCTATCTTCTGATTAGCCTAAAGCTAGAGGATAAGTATTCTGCTAAGAACTAAGGGATGAACACTTAAGAAATAATCTTGAGCTTGTGTTCTTCTTGCGGAAATCTTAAGAGCTTCTGCTTGTGAATAATTTCCGTAGACGTACTCTGAAGGTTTGATCCCATATATATAGGCCCGATTTCGAATTAGCCGTTGGAGAGCAATTCAAACTTGCAGGGTTGATATGATTCTTCTCAGAGACGGTATGGCCGAAAGCATGTAACTTTGTCCGTTCTAGCCGTTGAACATTGAGCCTCCAACCCTGAGTCCTATCAGTTCCGTACAGTCGTGTCGATCTCTCATAGGCTAGCAAGTACCATTCAATCTGGTCTTGATAGGTTTTATGCTTGTTGTCTGATCGACCTTTCTGAAAGTATAATGAACTTTCAGAACATTTCTTGGAACTGAACAGATCAGGTGAACTGATCTGCCCTATTTGAAGTCTTCGGTTGTAAGTTGTCTTAGCTCAACTTACTGACTTCATCTGATGTACTTTATCTGTCTTTAGTCTTGATATCTTCAGATCTTCAGTTCTGATCTTCATAAGTGATCTTCATAATTTATCTTCAAGACTAAGAGCTATACACATTGAGTTCCCCCTCAATGTGTGCTTTAATCTAACTTATACATTAGTTGTTCTATACATCAGTTATCAACTGTTCAGCCTAGTTCTCAATATAAAACGTCAGTCAGCTAACAGTTTCTGACTGGTCCTATTACATCTGTTTTGGAACTTTTATCAAAACTTAATAAATTTCCCAACAAGCTTGCTTGAAACTTTGTTCAAGATTGAAAGAAAAATGTAGACAGAGAAACATGAAGAGAGAATTAAGGGGCGTACACTCTCTATTATGTTCAACTGCATCAGCTATACAACGACACTGCCTGCATGAGAATGAAACTTTAACTAAGAGCCTGTTTGGCTAAGCTTATTTTAAGAAAAGATAGAATGATCAGACTATAGCTCATATGAATAAAATTATGTCGAAATCCATGAATCAAACATGAAAATAAGAATTGTATTGAAGAAGATGAAAATGAACGTTGGAGAGTGTTCTGAGTTTAGAAAGAGAAATACAATACAACTTAATGAGTAAAAAGAATAGTGATACCCTCTTTTATACAGTGAGGAATACAGAAATAACCCTATATGAATAGTATTACTAAATACAACTAAAGGTATTAGTTGGACCTAATAATAATAAAGATGACTAGTAAGACCCCCCCTCAAAATGGGGGTGGACATTGATCAATCCCATTTTGACTTTGAACACTTGAAAAAGACCTGGAGCTTGAGGCTTTGTTAAAACATCTGCTATGTTTTCTGCAGTTGGAATATGTATAATCTTGATCAATCCTTCTTTGAGATTTTTTTCTTGTGTAATGACAATCAATCTGTATGTGCTTGGTTTTATCATGTAGGACATGATTGTGGGCTATGCAAAATGTTGCCCTGCTGTCTGTGTATATGAGGGCAGGCTGGGGATGTGGAATCCTTAAGTCTTTGAGAATGTAGAGTATTCATTGTAGTTCTAAAACAGTTGCTCCCATTGCCTTGTACTCACTTTCAACTGAGGACTATTTTACTGTGCTTTTCTTCTTGGACTTCCAAGAGATTGGGGATTCTCCAAGGTAGACTGCATAACCTGTTTTGCTCCTTCTTGTGACCTCACATCTTGCCCAATCTGCATCTGTAAAAGCTTGCAACTTGAAAGAATTTGAGTTAGAGTATAATAATCTTAAAACCAATAGTGGATTTGAGGTACCTGAGTAACCTATGAACAACATTGAGATGATATTGTGTTGGTTTACTCATGTATTGAGTGAGAGTTTGAATGACATAAGATAAATCAGGCCTGGTGATGGTTAAGTAAAGAAGTTTACCCACAAGCCTTCTATATTCAGAGGCATTAGTAAGTAGGGGAGAATCAGGATCAGTAAAAGCCTGTTTGGAATCCATAGGAGAAGTACAAGGTTTACTACTCAAGTATCCACACTCATTTAAAAGATCAAGTGCATATTTTCTTTGACAAAGTTGTAATCCTTTGTCACTCTTTGCAACCTCAATACCAAGAATGTATTTAAGAATCCCAAGATCCTTAATAGTGAATTTGTCATGCAAAAAATGTTTGATGTTATGAATTTCAGAATGACTGTTACCAGTGATGATTATATCATCAACATAACATAACAAAACAGTGAGAGAATCAATGGTTTCCTTAGTGAAAAGAGAGTTATCAGCCACAGATTGAACATAACCATAGGCAATCAAAGTTTCAGACAATTTGGTGAACCATTGTTTGGAAGCCTGCTTGAGGCCATAAAAACTCTTGTTCAATTTACAAACCCTTGTGTCATCAGGTTGGCAATAACCAGGTGGTGGTAACATGTAAACTTCCTCACTTAAATCACCATGAAGGAAGGCATTATTAACATCACATTGGTGTATGTGCCAATGTTTAGCAACATCAACAGATAACAAGATTCTAACAGCAGTAATCTTAGCAACAGGGGAAAAGGTGTCAAAATAGTCAATTCCTTCCTCTTGGGTATAACCCTTGGCAAAAACCCATTTACAACCTATAGTATGTTTTCCAGGGGGGAAGGTTGACTAGGGACCAAGTGTTTGTTCTTTCTAGAGCTTGTAGCTCAGAAGACATTGCTTTCTGCCAATTCTCATCTTTGTGAGCTTGTTTATAAGTTTTAGGCTCACAAATTTTGGAGATGTTGGCAATGAAATGGATGTAAGTAGGGGACAATTGTGTAGTTGTCAAAAAATCAGAGATTGGATACTTAACACCCTTTGAGGTAGACTGGTTTTCAAAAGACTCAGGTTTATGAGTTATAGAAACAGGAAGAGTGGTTTTGTAAACATCCAGATAAGCTGGAGAGACTTTGGTTCTATTGGATCTCCTGAGAGGTTCCTCAATGATGTCGTTTTGAAAAGAAGTAGTAAATTCACCAATTTCTTCAAGTAAATCAGGTTGAGTGATGGTTTGAGTATTTCCCAAGGGGGGGGGGGAATTATGTGATTGTCAGCACTATTAGGTAAAGTGTGACCCACATGATTTTTAGTGAAAATAAGATTATAATCAGCATGTTGTTGGTTTTGAAATTGGGATATCAAATCATTGATGAATTTGTTGGTAGACTTTTTGTCAGAAAATGGATAGATATTTTCAAAAAAATTTACATTTCTAGAATTGAAAATCTTACCAGTGGTAATATCCATAAGCCTATAACACTTTGTGCCAAGAGGATAGCCCAACAAAATGCATTTCATAGCCCTTGGATCAAACTTGTGCCTGTTAGCAGTAAGAGTACTAGCAAAACATAAACATCCAAAGTTCCTAACATGACTATATTCAGGATGGTTACCATATAACATTTGAAAAGGAGTTTTGTTATCCAAAACCACAGAAGGCAATCTATTAATGATATGAGTTGCAGTTAAAATGCAGAAACTCCAAAATTTCAAAGGCAAACAAGCTTGAAACATTAAAGATCTAGCAACTTGTAATAAATGTTGATGTTTTCTTTCAACTAAACCATTTTGTTGTGGAGTTTCAACACAAGAAGTTTGATGAATGATGCCCAATGCATGATAAAAGTCATTTAATAAGAACTCAGTTCCATTGTCAGACCTCAAAACCTTTATTTTCTGCCCAAATTGAGTTTGAACCACATTGGGTTTCACAGCAGATTTATGTTTTAGCAAATAAATCCAAGTACACCTACTATAATCATCTACTATAGTAAGAAATAATTTGTAACCACCATGTGATTCCACAGAAAAGGGACCCACACATCACAATGT
Organism: Stenogyne calaminthoides; assembly: GCA_037126765.1. NCBI lineage: Eukaryota > Viridiplantae > Streptophyta > Magnoliopsida > Lamiales > Lamiaceae > Stenogyne > Stenogyne calaminthoides. The sequence continues at coordinate 21,660,692 of JBBCBC010000021.1, forward strand.
ATAAGATCAAAGCATGCAAGACTTTTAGAGGTACTGAAAAGAAAAATAGATTTCTTTAGTTTTGCAAGAGGGCATATCTCACAAAGAAGGAATAAAAGAAAGTTTCTTATTTGAAACATGACCTAATCTAGTATGCCAAGTATAAGAATCTTCATGAGAGTTAACAGAATTGACAAAAGACAAAGGCCTAGAAGCCTTAAGAAAATATAAGCCTCCTTGCTGCTCAGTAGAACCAATCACTTTCTTGGTCACAAGTCCTGAAAAATACAGTGTGAGACCAAAAAACTAACCACACAACCAAAAGGTTTTGTTAGTTAAGAAATGGACAACAGATTATAACAGAAATCAGGAACATATAATACATTATGTAACACTAAATCATCATTTAATCTGATTTCACCAGTGAAAGTTGCAATAGCAAAGGCATTGTTTGGAAGTTTTATCTTAATATCAGAAGGAATAGGTGATGAAGTAAACAAAGTTTTATCAAAACCATATGATCAGTTGCACCAGTGTCAATAATCCAAGTAGATATGCCATTAGATACAGTGTTGAAACAGGAATGCAAACCTAAAGTATCAGACTCCTGAGACTGCATCCCACCAAGCTGAGCAAAAGCTCCAGCAACAGAGTGAGCATTACCTTTCTCATTTTGTGACTTAGCATAAGTCAGAAACTGTTCATACATCTCTTGAGAAAACAAAGGGTTAATAGCACTAATTTTCGCATAAAGTCTGTCCATTGACCAATTTTGAACGGCTGAAAATTCTTTATCACTATATATACATCATATTGAGATTATCTTACTAATTTCACAAATATTCATGCTGCAGACATTCTAGCTAGGCAACATAATTATATAGGAGTATATATGAAAGATATAATTAATATAATAGTTAATATTAATTAATTATTATTTAATTAATCCACAAATGAAGTGGATAGAGATGAGAGAGGTTATAGAATAACCTTTATAAGAAAAAAAATACGGGATTTTTTCTTGATGGATGAATCATTCTCTGCAAATCTGTTCTGAAACGCTCTTTCGCGGAGAACTCAGAAACGGGAGTTTCTTATTCTCACAAGTTATACCGTACATCAATACATACTCAAAGGAAATTTAACATTGTGAATATTGGAAGCAATTTGCGTGATTGTGTTTCTAACCCTGAGGATCAATTTTTATGTGTCGAATTCAATAGGCTCGATTTCTTTTGCTGATAATTTTGGAATAAAGGTTAGTGAATATATTAATTTGGGCATTAAAACATTCAATAACCAACCTGATTTAAAAAACTGAAAATAATTTAAAGACCTAATTATTCTAACCCAAATACACGCTTTTCTCTCGTCTTGCAAACCCAAATATACTCTTCGCATTGCTCAATGGTCGCACAATTTCGGAGGAGGAATCGCGCACAATAGGGACGAATTGTACAGACTTTTCCTCGATTTTGGCCATGACTACCCAGCGCCCTAGCCCGGTGATGCAGGGCATCCAGCCTTCCTCAATTGGCGCGTCGGTTCCTGATTCAGTGGATAACCCTAGGGCTCCGCCGCACTGCACCAGAACTCCGTCGCTGCACGCGGCCTTCCCAACTCTCTTGGAGGCAAACGTCGCCACTGCTAGGGACCTCCCTGATTCTGGTGCCAAACGACAAATCACAGCACCCCAGATTACAGGTAACGGCTTTTCTGGTTTGCCTATTGTTGATGGGAGTACCTCTACTGGTATGTGTGCTTCGAATATTGGTGCTGCTAGTCCTAATTTGGAGGGTGCTATGGTGATTGCTACTAGTACAACACCTCCATCATCCCACCAGGTTATTGCAGGAGACATTTGTAACGCCCCAGATCCAGAATGAGGCCCTTCGTGACTTTAACACTCTGAATCAGGTTCATTACTAAAAAGACTGTAAAATCCGAGCCAGAAAATTTCTTTAAAACAACCAACAACACATAAAATAATTATTCGCAGCGAAAAGGATGAACTATAAAGTTGAACATTTATATAAATCAAACTCCAAAGCTATTGCGACATATGTCATAAAATTTAAAGGTAGAGTGACAAACAGTTATACAAAAAGCTTCATCGAGTACAACACTTGGATAATAGTTAAGGATTTCCAAAAGAGAAGTCTTCATGATAATATTATATATATATATATATATATATATATATATATATATATATATATATATATATTCATAATTAGGGGAAACTTTGTGTCTACGGCTGCTCCGGGGCCTCAGGTTCAAAACCTGAAATGTTAAAAACATTGGGATGTGAGATAAAAATCTCAGTGGAATGACCTGTACACTGTTACACAGATTAGCAGTATCCTAGTATCAATCATACCACATATATATATATCATACGCACGAGTTGTTCATGCACATACGTATTCATGATGACTATTATTGTCGTAGGTACGCACGACTTGTTCATGCCCGTACACTTATTCATGTCGACTATTATTGTCGTAAGTACGCACGACTTGTTCATGCATGTACACTTATTCATGGCGACTATTATTGTCGTAGGTACGCACGACTTGTTCATGCCCGTACACTTATTCATGGCGACACGATGGTCGTATATCATAGCGACTTATTATGTCGTGTATTCATGGGACCCGGAGGTCATATTTTGTACGCACGACTTGTTCATGCCCATACGTAAAAGTTTATATAATAATAACCGTATAATACACTAACTGTCCATGCAACATTACAACTGCAATACAGATAGCATCACCCACCTCTTGTACTTTTAAAGTAAAGTTAACTCTTTGAAAACACGTGAGATGAGAGCGAAACGCGAGCATCCGAGTTCGAGCCACACTTCACCTAGCACCATTCCATAATTTAGTCTTATTAAAAAAATTATTAAGTCTTATAAAACGTTATTTATGTTTTCGTACTGAACTTGAGTTTATCCTTAATTATTCTAATATCATTAGACCCTTGTTATTTTAGAGAATTATTAAAGAGTTGCTCGTGAGTTTTGGACCAAGACCCCGCCGGAGGGTTCGGCAGCCATTCACCGTTATCTCCTCTGATTCCGAGGAGGTGATAAATGAGTTAGGTCGGGAGCTGACTCGGCCTATTTTCTGGATGATTCCGATGAGGATAGGTTTTCGCCGAGGGATGGTGCCCGGGTTGTGGGTGATTATACTGTTGGTGAATCTGAAGCCGAAAAGACTAGCGAGCATAATGTTGGGGCCGAGTATAAAGTCGAGGGCGTGGGTGAGCAAAATGTGGAGGTCGGTAGCAAGCAAAACATCGCGCTTGGTCGGCCCCATATCTTGAGTTACGCTGAATATAGCGCTCGATATAATTTTGATTGGCCCGATCAGCCTCACCGGATCGCCGTTGAGAATAAATTCCCGGTGAGCAAAATTGCAAGTATAATCGATGCGGATTGGCTTGGTCAGTTGTACTGGGCTTATGAGACTCCGAAAGATGTATTTTTCTGGGTGCCCGGACCTGATGAGCGTGCGGATCAGCCTCCCAAAGGTTGTGTGGCAATAAATCTTGACACCATGGAGGCGGGCTCCCTCTTCATTCAGCGATCTCCTGTTTGCTCGTTGAGTGGTACATTACCATCACTTAATTGATGCCAAATGGGTGGCATATGGTGATGAGTTTTCTGACTTTATTTGGCAAGACGACACCTCAGTATCATCCTACCGCAGCTGAACTTGCTCATCTAGTACACTTGTCCCGACCTAAGAGTGAGCACGGGTGGTTGTTTATGCAAGCGAACACAAACTATAAGGTTATTGAGGATGTACCGAGCAGAGTCAAGGACTGGAAATTGAAATTCTGGTTCGTAGGGGGCGACTGGAAGAGTCCTGCTTCGGGCCGTGATCCGAGTGCTCGCCTGGATATTCCGACTGACTTTGGAGTTTGCCGACGTAAGTGAATCATTTTTCTACTTGATCCGTGGACTGATTTTAACTTGCTCTTCCTATTTCAGGATTTCAGGCGGCCACGGACCAGGAAACAGAAGACGGGTATTTTAGCAGTACCTGGCAAATTGATCTTAAGCCTTACTTGGCACGCTCGGTGGTTACATTAAATACTGTGGACGAGCGGAAAAGGGAGGATTATACGTGCCTCCTCATCACCTGGTCGTTCTTGACCCTACCGGTACATCCACTCGTACTTTGATATTTTGTGCATAATTCTCTCAAGTACTGCTTCTAAAAAATTTCTTTTTGTAGCTTTTCCTGCCGTCTCCATTGCCATAAGCACCGCCGAACATACTGAGATGGCCTGGAGGAGAAAACCAAGCGAGATGGCGAGGATTCAGGCTGAGCGAGAAGCACTGAGAACTTCTCGTGGGGAGTCGAACAAACCCAAGAGAATTATTCATTCGTCCAACCAGGGAACAGATAAGCTGGCCCCCTCGCCCAAAAAGTCCAGAAAACTGGCTCGGGAGCAGGAGAGCTCGGCACATAAGGCGAGCATGCCTTCTATTGGGGAAGAAATTCCATTTGTGGAAACGAACATAACTGCATCCCCATCGGTCGCTCCTAATCCGCAGGCCCTGTCTAGTTCACGAGTTTACACTCCGGGCGACACATCTTATCTAGGGTGGGATTTTGTACGGTCGAGCAGGTAACTTTGTTTGTTTTCCTTTTTCGCTTTACACTCGTTTCAGTTGCTTTGCTCGCCTAATTGTGAAGCTTCTCCCCAAATTCGCGAAAAAAAGGCCGTCTTTGATGCCGAATTTGATGAACTACTTCTGCTTCTCCATGGTTGGTAACACCCCAGAACTGCCCGACCATATTCAGCGAGCTTATGAGACCCCCATTCAGTCATGGACGACCGGTCTCGAGGAAGCGCTTAATAATCTGTCGACACTGGAGCGGATGCGTCTAGGCTTAATTCATCAAGGTCGATCAATGGTGATTTTGGAGAATGCTTTTATGGCGGTGTCTAGTTTCCACAGCAAATTTCTCATACTCACGGCAAGCTTCAAAGACAAGGTGGAGGAGCTTAACAAAGCTCGAGAAGAGACAGATTTGGCTCGGGAGGAATTGCGTCATGGTCGGAAGAATTACACCAAATCCGGGAAGAGATGAAGAAAATTCAAGAAGTTTAGGCCACTCAGACCAACGAGCTCTAGAGGCTAAGGTTCGAAAGGGAGATCCTGACCCGTGACAAAGTCTTGCTTGCCCAAAAGCTTTTTACCGCCGAGGAGACCAACAACCTACTGGACCTTCAAAACTCAAAAATGCGTACGGAGGAGTATGTGGATTCAATGTCCAATTATTCCTATATTTGTGCTTTCGCAGACGCCCTCCGTATGGTGAGGCGGACACTCTCGGCCGATCACTTGGGGCCTTTCATCCGGGACCTCGAGAAGTATTTAGCCGACAACCCGCTTACCCCCGATCGATAGCTGCCTTTGGTCGATCTTCAGGACTTGTGGGATTTCTCCCACCTTCCTGAAAGAGTGAGAATCGGGGACCCTTTTACCGATGAAGAGGATGATGATCAGGATGGTGGAGCCAAGGGTGATCTCGTGGATCGGGGCCGGAAAGGAGAAAGGGAGGATCATGGTAAGAAAAACGAGCAAGGCAGCCAGGATGGTGGCGAACAGACTGCTCCAGTTGGTGGCGAGCAGAAGGCTCCGGATGGCGATGGCGAGGAGAGGGCTCAAAATGGTGATGGCGAGCAGAGGGCTCTGATTGGTGGCGGCGAGCAAAGCAATCAGGGCAGGATGGGCCCGTTTAGCACTTCTCTTCTGATGACTCTGGACAATCAGTCTTTTCTTTGACTTCTTTAGTAATACTTTTGTATTTGGCTAGGACAGCCCTTTTTGCTTGGCCGGCATGGTCGTTGTTGTGTTTCGAACTTTCGGGTGTTGTTTATGTACCTCTGTCTTCTTGGCCGTTAGTGCCTCTTATTTTTTCATTATGAATTGAACCATCTGATGTGTATGTGTTTAATCTTAACTTCGTTTTATGATTGTCTTACGTTGGTGCAATCATGATGGTTGGCTTATTTAGGTGCAACCCGTACTCGTTCGCGATCGGCTTACTTAATGGCGATCACTTCTGCTCTGGTCGTCTTATTTATGCACGACCTATGTACCCCATGGTCACTTTTTGTTGGGGTCATTGTGAGCACACATTCTTTCGCCAAGCAAACACAAACTCTGCTCTGTTCGATTCTTATTGGACTCTGGTCATCTTATTGTGGTGCAACCATTCGGGGCTATGGCTTGGATAAACAAACGCAATGAGGCTCGGCTAAATTAAATAAACTAACATCACACAGGACGTTCTAATCTATTTCATTTCTTTACAATTGTTACAAACTCAGCATACTAAACTATACATAACTTTACAAGATAACTTACCTTTGCTCTAATCCTCTGGCGACCATCCGGCCTTAGCAATATTTGATCCTTTATGCCCTTGCGGTTACGGGTTTGCTGATGAGCGAACACGAGCTCGTGCTCGTCCCAAATTTTTTGGCCCTGGTCGTCATTACTTGGAGATAAAAGTCCTCAGTAGGTGTTGTTCATCTCTTCTTTTGTTTCCACCGAGGAGCTATGATCGACCCCCGATGCTCGTCTTCAATCTCCATTGGGTCAAAACCTATGCGAAGTTTTAAGTCTAGTGCTTCACGATCAGGGTGTTGGTCTAGATGCCCATCGGGTGAACCTTCATTCATGTGGTCGGGGGCTCGCCTGGTCGCTATGGACTTTGTGTTCGCCCCGGCCCCTGACTGGCTTGATTCCTCGACTTCTCACACTTGTTCCACCATGTTCACCGCATGTCCATCTCCTTATCACTGCTGAATAGAATTGGCATCTGGTTGCTTCCTCCCATTGGCCCATACTCCGGGTGGATTATATTGATTTCTCACCCCTCCTGGGTTTTGTTCGTAGTTGGGGCTCCTTTCTTTGGCAATCCCAACTGTCGACGGAATTCCTCTAGATCGCTGTCTGATACCTTCTCTTGATCGTTGTCTGATACCTCCTCTGCCTTACGATTTTTCTTCTGATCGCCTTGTTTTTTATCACGAGCATCTCTGCTCGCCGATTTTTTGAGATACCAGGTAAGACGGTTCTCTTCGTATAATTTCCAGAGTTGTCGAAGAAGGTCACGACATTCATCAGTATTGTGCCTGATGTACTCGTGATACGAGCAAAACTCGGAGGCATTGAGACGACTCTTGTCCCTTATGATTTTTTGGGGTCTCTCCAACATGTCCCGGTCTTTGATTCGGTTGTATATTGTCTCCACGGACACGCCGAGCAGACTCTGGAGAGCGTGCACTTTGGTCCCCCCGTCAGAAGGCTTGAAAGAACCTGAGGGCTTATACCTCCTTCCTGTTGGTCCTCTATCGGCGACCAACTTCCTGGTCGCCTCTTCCTGGCCCGCCCCAGACTGGGAGAGCAAGTCCTGTATGATTATGATTTTGTCCACCCGTTTGCGGAAGTCGGCATACGTGTTCGACCGGTCCTGGTGCATGGTCCTCCACATGTCCGAATTCAGCGGCGAGCACGGCATCATGCCTGCTCGCAAAAGTTCTCTAGTAGCGGCCAAATCGGCATGTAAGCTCTCAATCACTTTTTGCATCTCTACAAATTGGGTGAAGCTAACGAACCCAAGACGGGGCTGGGTCCCATCATGAGGACCCAGAAGATTATGTCGATGAGATGGCAATCCCGTGTTCTATGTTGATGAGATAGTTTAGCTCCACTTAACTCCTCCGATTCTTGTCGCTTTTCCCGATGCAGGTGATCATGAGGGGCCGAGTGGGCATATGTGATCGGCCGTTTTTTCTTCTCGAGATCCAGGCGTTGATTATCACCAAGACGGTCTTTAACTAATAGCCCCAAATGTCCAAACGCCGTTTGTCTTGACCCTTGAGGTTGTTCTTCAACCGACAAGTTGCCGGCCTTCTTGTCGGTTTGCTTTCGTGCGGCCCGCTCTTCGTGGGTCCTCAGTAGGAATGTGATGGCCATCATTGTGGCTGCAGGATCGTTGGCGATATCTTCAAGATTAGTGGTTTCCAGGGTCTGGTTTTCCCGAGGCTGAGGTTGAGCCACTTCTTGAGCATGGAAACTGCTTCATCCCGATTTCTGAGTTTGGGTATTCTTCGAGTGAGGCATTCTATTTCTTTTTTCTGCCTTGGTTTTTTTGAGATTGTGTTTGGGCTGGTTATTTGTATACTCTCCTTCTAGCGCCAATTGTTGTTAGTCGTCTTATGTGGAAATTATGACGTGGCTATGTTGAGTGACAACTAAACAAACAAAATAAATTATGTCGGACACTGAATGTGCGTGGCGAGCACAAAGCGTGTTTGGCGAGCACAAGTGTAAAGTAAAGTGACAACGAGGATTTTGTGATCCAGTTCGTCAGGAATGACTACGTCTGGGGGCGTACCAAGCCAAGGTTGTAATATTAGTGATTTTGGGAGTGCATCGAGCACGATGTGCTTGTGACAGCACAATGTATATGTGGGATGGAGAGCTGATACAAGAGTGATCTTAGGGAAATTTTTCAACCTTATTTCTGATCTTTGAGGGTCCATTTATAGAAAATTTGGCTAGCATGAGCTGCCTTGGCAAGCTTGTGCTGGCCTGGAAAGCACGAGTTGGCAATTCCTCGTCATGCAAGAGTACACTCAGTGTTGCCACGTTTCCTACCTCGCATCTCTGGTTGACGTCTGTCTTTGCTGAAGGCTTTAACTTGTCGCTAGGTGGTGTATCTTAGCAGGTAGCTTGGTCTAGTGTTCTCCTGGATGGTGGACATGGATGTACCCTGTTGATCTGTTCACGCAGCCGTAGGTCTTTCCTCCTCTATTAAATGCGAAAGCACGCGTCTGCAGTCTTCCCCTCTCTCTAAATCCGGAAGGCACGCCCGCAGTCTTCCTTTCTCGTTCGTGCGGAAAGCAAGTCCATGGTCTTCCCTCTCGTTAAATGCGGAAGGCACGTCCGCATGTCTTCCCTTCTCTGTTCATCGGGCGTTATGCTCGGCCACTTCTTGTGTTCGCTCGGCTTGGTGAGACCGTCGAATTGTCGGGTTAGCATCCGTCGAATTGCCTGGCGAGCATATTTAATGTGGAGCGGCGGCCTCTGGCGTCCTCTGGTCGCCTGATCTGTCGAGCTCCTGGTGAGCACAGTGAGCGAAAGGTGATGTTTGTCCAAATTGGGTACTGTCTGGCTTTGGTCCACAAGACTATTGGTTTGTTGGTCCATGTATCGTCGATTTAACACGTGGGGCGAAAAAAGATTATTTATGTGCACAACACTTATTAATCTGGGTCAATATTTTGCCCTGTAAATATTAGTTAATCAGCTAAAGAAAATGATACCTAAATGAAGAAAAAATAAAAGATTACCAAGAACCAAAACACATTCAATATAACTCATAAACAAGAAAATGAGAGTGCAGAAAAGACTTAGGCAGCCTTTATGATTGAAATGGATTTTGAGGACATTATGAAGAGTGAATAAGTTTCAAATTTGACTATCTCAGATGTTGTTGTCGAATTTAAATTTAAAAATTTAATTAGTCATAACTAAGAACCTTTGTACATAGCAAAAAATATTAAAACACTAATTAAAACAGTTTTTATAATAGTAACTGAAGCAAAAAAATTGAAAAAAAAAAGAAATCAATTTCCTTTTGTTCTTAAATTATTCCCTGCCACAAAGGAAGGCAAATAATCAATATAATAAAAGGAAAAGAAAAGGGGTGAGCCCAAAAGTGACCTGTACAAGAGAGGAAAAGTGTCACTAGACCAAAAATGACCAAAATACCAATAGTACATCAAAATCATAAAAGAATCAAGCTAACGACGTCCAGCAGCTGTAGTGGCATCAAAGGAGGCTTGGAGGGCATCTTGCATCTTCTTCGCTCTCATTCGTGTATTATATTCTTTCTTCTCTTGTTCTCTTCCCGTCGGGCCAGTTTCTGTTTCGCCTTTATTATCTTGTCAATTGGGGTCTTCGGGTCCGCCTTGCCTCCCAAAATTTGTAAATAGTGTTGCTCCGCTTCAGTAAGGACCGAAGTTACCACTTTTCCCTCGTCACTTCTCTGTTCTGCCGGAGGTTGCCCTGTGCCTATGCTCTGTGCAGAATTCCCGACCAATGAGCTTTCCTCTCTGTCTTCATCTAGCATGTCCGACCATTGTTTTAGAGGTAGGTGTAGGAGAAGCCGTGGAATCGAGTCTGAGGCTGGATTACCATCGACCAAGTTCGTGCAGGAGTTGGTAGTTACTGGCTCAGGAGGAGCCAAAACGAGTCGAGAAGGCGAAGCTGTTTTCTTTGGCAACTGCTAACCCGGATCATCTTGCTCTGTAGTCTTCTCAGACTTGTCCGTCTCTATAACCTGAACGGGTAGAGTAGTCTCTGGAACCTGTTCAGTCAAGCCATGGCTGATCCCATTAGTGCCCCCGTCTCCCAATGTCCCAGTGCCATCACCAATCGCATCTAAAGGAGGAAGATTAACATCCTCCCGAATGTCCTGCATCTCGGTGTCCTTAGCAGAGCTAGGTCCCGAATTACCAGAAGTACATGTCTTCTGTTTTTGACTCTTGCCCAGGTCATTCCGGGGAGGGGGTTTAGAACTGTCGTCTGGCTTTCCATCGGGCGGGTTTCCTCCATGAGATCGACAATTATCCAGTGAGTGACCAACAATCTGACAATGTGTGCAAAAATATGGATGTTGTTCAAAACCTACAGAAGCAATCGAGCAATGGCCAGATCTTTCATACATAATCTTGTACTCCTTTTCCTTATGAAGATCTAATTCAACTAGTACCCGAGCATAATGACACATAGTTCGATTTCGAGTACGTTCATCAACCCCCACAACGGGACCAAGTGCCGAAGCAATACGTTCAGTGATAGGCACATAAAAGTATTCAATTGACAATTCAAAAATACGCACCCATACATTCACAATCGGGGAGTTAACCTTATACGGGCTGAATTCTGGCACCCACTTTTGAAGTCTCATCGTCCCAAATTCTAAGGGCCATGAACGTCGAAGAAATATTCTCTCTCTCTCCTTGAGGTCCGCTATTTAATACTGAAATATCCCTTCCCCAAAGTTACAAACCACCATTGTCCTTTGACATGCCAAACCTTATCAATCGAAGCTTGAAGCTCCGTGGTAGGCATCGGTTTAACTCCTGGTTTTAGCAACATCCTACCAATCATCGAGTTGTGCATCTCGCGCACCCCTTGTTGATGAATATCATCATCTATATTCACCGATAGAAATTCCCCTTTTCTAATAGGTGTCTGAACATTATGTGATTTCTTAGGAATTAAAGCATCAACAAAAGTAGTACCCTGAGGCAAACCCGCTCTTCCCGATTGGTCCTTCAAGACAGCAGAACTATCAAACCCATTATTCAATAGTTTAGATTCCACACGTGTATTCTAAACAGGAGAAGCAGCCTACTGTACACCTGCCTTGTGCCCAGCAGTAGCAACATTAGGGCCGAAAAATTGTTCCTGTACACAATCCGCCGAGTCCAATTATGTGCGAGTGGTCAGTTAGGGGGTTTGGTCGGCGCACTTTTCATCTCATTTTGAGTCAATTATCGGTCAACAATTGCGTCTCCAAATGGGGTTTGTCGGTGCCATCACCTCTTTCTGAATCAACAATTGTGTGGTCGGCGCCATCACCTTATGAGGAATCAAATTGGCGGTCAACAATTGCGGCTGTGAAGGCGCCACAATGTGGAGCTCCTGTGTCGGTGGTGAATTAGCCATCAAACTATTAGGTGAATTGACCATAAACAAATCCATTGATATGCAGGCCATGGATTCTTTCGTTCTAATATATAATAAACTCGTCGGTCGAATCAAAGCGTGAACATAGATTCTTGGTGAGGGTATAATATTGCTCATCCATGATACCAAGTGGCGAGTGGCAGAATTAGGGTAGAAAATCGCCAGAGCTCCTTCCGATAAAATTTCCCTGGAAGCATATGATTTATGCCACAAAGGAAGGCTTACAAGAGGAAAACAGTCTAAAGTTAAATTATTAGTATAAGAAAAGAACTTGGAGGAAGAAGCCGAAAGACTACTTCAAAAAAAAAATATCCAAGTTTTTGACATTAATGATCAGAACAAAAAAATGTCAAAACAATACCCCTGGATTCATTAAAGTATTAAAAAGATAATTAATTCAGTTTTTAAGATAGTAACTGAAGCAAAAATTAAAAGAGAGAAAATCAGTTTACATTTATTTTCAAATTAGTCTATGTTACAAAAAGAAGTTTTACAAGGGGTGAACAAACAAATTTTAGAATTGTATACGAAAAACAATTGACCCTTGATATCATTAAAGTATTAAAACACAATTAATTCAGTTTTTAAGATAGTAACTGAAGCAAAAATGAAAAGACAGAAAATCCGTTTAAATTTATTTTCAAATTAGTCTATGTCACAAAAAGAAATTTTACAAGGGGAGAACAAACAAAATTTAGAAATGTATGAGAAAAGATTTTGAAGGAATCAAACGAATGGTTAAAGACTAACAACAAGAAGGTTAATATGAGGAAGTTAGAGTCCCGCAAAAAGCGTAAAAAAATTCAGACCACTGATGAAGGTATGTATACACATCATCTAATTCATAATAATCTGTATATGGTGGATTATCATAACAATCTAATTAGCACTTCCTAAAAACAAAGTATTAAGCTTATATCCATATCAGAATTGCATGCATCTAAGATCCTCAAACTCTTACTCTTCCTGTTGATTTAGATTGCACAGTAAATACCACTTGAAGTGGCTATTCAACAAATTTGGTTGTTTCAGTTCTTTCTTTTTTCTTTTTATCTTCCCATGTCAATATGTCATATGTATTGCTGTTTGAATTAATATCATGTTCCCTTAATGATGCAAACCATTGTTTTCTATGATCAAATGTAGTATTTTATACAATACCAAAAAATAACCCACATAATTCGTTTTAATAGGGAGAAAAGATTCATAATAATAAAATAAGAGCAAAAACAGGAAAAAAAACCAAAACCTTTGCAAACCTTTCTTTTTCTAATTTAGAAGAAACCAATACAAACAACTTCAAATATAGACGAAATATATTATAGATGAGTATGTTACATGATCAATAGTGATAGAGGCAAAATCTTTTTATTTACAGAACATAATAAACATTGTATTTGGAGATAAGAAGAGGGATAATACCTGTACTCCACCTAAGAGTAACATGTCAGTAAACATTTCAAGATTAGTGAGAGAGATTCTAGGAGTCCACCTGTGGAAACAAAGGCAGAATGCTAGATTACTAAAATTCATTTTTCAAATACAAGATGTGGGATAACTGGAATTGAGAGAACAGAAAGAAGGTAAAAATGTTGGTTGCTAAGCTTATAGATAACTAGATTGTGGCAACAGGTATAAGCAACAATATCAATTATTAGATACTAGCAATATTTTACTAAGAAGAAAAGTAACAAAGCTTTAAACACATATATAATCTCAATATCTAACTACCTAAGTTAAGCTACTAATCAACTAAATAAATTACCTCAAAATAGAAGGGTATTATCACTCATAATTGAAATATTAAATCTTAGCCATTTGAATCAAATTCAGTTATTCCAAAATCAGAGAAAAAAACCATCCTAGTCATCTAACAAAAAAACTTAAATATGTATACATAATGCAAATTAATTTCAGATTTACATAGATTATGAAGAGTAATTCTTTTTTACATATTGCCTCAATTCATATATATACCATAAAAATATAGACTTGTTTTTTTTTTTTTTTGTAAATATAAGGTTTTAATCAATCTAATAGAATCTAGACTCAAATAATAAAACAAGAAACACACTTCAAACCTACCAAATATATGACCCAATTAATGTGCACATAAATGTGTTTTGGGTTTAAAGAGCTGGCCATATTAAAAAAAATGGCAAGGTCTCATATATACCAGTTGTACACAATTTAGATCCGTGCACCTGCCCCGCCCCTACCCAAGCAACCAAACTCTTTATCATTTCCAAATCGGCGCTTCTATCAATTTTAGCCCAAATACTCCTTCACGAACGGCGGCTCCACCATTATCATCAGATTCACCGTGATAATCACTTCCCTCTTATACTTCTCAAAAACAGAGTAACTCTCAATGACTCAATACATGGCTTCATGGCATGATTTGTGGAGTGCTGGCAATGGAGTTTTTTTAGTGAAGTTTTTTTACTCAGCTCGATGTCGCGCACCTTGAGTCCCCAAAACGAGACATAAATCAGCATTTGGATGGCGAGGGCTTCGGAGACAAAGACGTAGGCAACGGCGATGAGCGGGAAGACGAGGAGGAGAATCAGGCTGCGGAGGAGGCTTTCGGCTTCGATTTCGACGAGTATCAAGTAAGGGAAGGAGGAGACCGAAAATATAGGGTTCCGTCAAGGTCTGCCGCGATCAATTGGCGGTTTCCGTCGGTGAGCTCCTATTTTTCGATTGAGGAAAATCGCTCAAGAGAGTGATGGTAATAACTGAAGATGTACTCTATGAATTCTGCAAGATTTTTGGGTGATATAAGTAGTTGCACGCTTATATTATAAGAGTTAGACGCTTTATGTTAGTTCTTGTGACTTCAATATTAATATTAGTTAACAGATGCTTTCATGTGTTTTTTAGTTGCATGATTTAGTATTAACTAATTGCATGTTTCTATATTATATATTTTTATGTTGTTGTATTAGCTAATTTTATTTTTTTTGTTATCTAATAGTATGTTTATGTATAGGTATATTCCCCAAAATTAGTTGCACGTTTCTATTATAAGTAGTTGCACACTTCTAATAAGTAGTTGAACATTTTAGTGATAGTAAAGAGAGAAAAACTCATAAAAAAATCAGGAAAAAAAAAACGTAGCAAGGAATTGAACCCATCATCTTTAGTTTGAAAAAAAAAATTGTCTTTAAAAATGATTTTGACACTTTAAATGTTAATTAATATTTTCGCACAAAAAAATTGAACCCAGCGTCTTTAGTTTGAAAAAAAAAATTGTCTTTAAAATGATTTTGACACTTTAAATGTTAATTAATATTTTCGCAAAAAAAAAAAAAAAGCAACATAGGTGGAACCATGGGAAATCTATCCCTGTACCTATTCCCTCACAGAAGGGAGGCTTAACCACTGGGCCAAGGTCCGTTCATTGCTAATCTATAGCCAGACTATGTTATTAATAAATAGTCTGACCCGTTTTTTTAAATGGGTCATGAGTGCACGGTGCACTTGGGTGCACAGGAGATCCACCCTAAAAAAATTTGATGAGATTTCTCATAGAATATTAAAAACAATTCTTTTTAACATTGAAATGACCAGGTTCCTTAGATATTATTTGTTTATTTTTAGGATAGAGAAAATGATGAAAGGGGATTTAAAAATTACTGTTATCTTTTAGCTAAATATGTTGAGTGATTTATTGTGGACTTAAACCCAATCACAAATTCCTCAACCAAACTGAAAGGTTGAAACAACTTTGAGTTTTGAGCTGTGACACAGACTCAATTGACTAGGAAATGGAATTACAAGCCCCACTTTTTTTTAGTTTACACCAATGCACATTGAAGATACAATTGTTATATTTCTAAATTGAAGTACCAATTTACAGAATACAAGCATTGATCTTCAATTGAGGATGCAAAAGTCTCATTATTCTGCCCCAAAAATTTAACAACAATGAAATTGAATCTTCTAATTTAATTCACAACAACGTATGACATATCTATCACAATGGATCTTTGCATGAAATGATGCAGGAGTAAAAATTAGAATAGAAGACATAAAATTCTTATCCCGGGGATCTATACACATATAATTGGGCAAGATTATACTCTCTCCGTCCCAATCTTGTTTTCATGTATTCCATTTTGGTCGTCCCACACTTGTTTTCCTATTTCCTTAAATGAAAATTTCTCCTTAATTTACCCCCTTCACTTTACTCTTTATTTACACTAATGCCACTCACTTAACCCAACTAAACATCCCACTTTATATCCCTAAATTAATCTAACCGGCCCATTTAATTAGTAACCCAACCCAAATCAAATTAAACCCCCCCTCCCCCTCATTTCTCTGCACCCATCCCATCCCAAACCCTAGCCGCTATATTTTCTTTCTTCTCTCTCTTCTCGAAAATTATCTCGCCATTGTTGCTCTCTGTATTTCTCTCCGTTCATCTTGTCATTGTTGCTCTCTGTAACCCTCTAGATCCTAAACCGCTCTCTGCTCTCTCTTCTCCCTCATCTCTATATACATGGAACCTAAAAATCCTAATTCTCCGATCGCCGATTCATCTTCTTGGCCAAATACCGTAGATTTTAAGGAGTTTGAAGCGGATCCAGTGACCGATTACTGGTGGGAGGAATCTGGGGCTTTCGATTCTCAAAACCCCTTGTCCAGAAGATGGGAAGAAGAGGTGAAGATGGAGGCGGCGGCGGCGAAGATCGATGCAGATATGAGCAACATGGTGGAAGTGGATCTCCCGATTATAGCGGCATGGTTGTTCAGGATTCGCTATCCCCTGATGTTTTGCCTGAGTCCGATGTGCTTTCCGATGATGCAATATCCTTGGCTGAGCCGATGCCTGGGAGCTCACCACCGTTCTCTGACAAAGAATATTAGTTGCATGAGTCCAGAAGGTCGTTTGTTGAAATGTTAATTATCCTATGCCCTTCGGTTAGAGAGCTGATATACAGGTTATGCCGATCCTTATTTACTATCTTGTTGAAATATGGCATGTGATGTTCTGTGATTAACTGGATTGTTGATATGGAAGTATGGGATACGCATGTGCTAATTTGTTTTGTGAATTGTTAATGCAACCTCTAGGAGTATTTCCTAGATTAGGATGCATAACCACAAGCCCTATGAATAAAATTATTTATGAGGGTTTACAGAGCATTATTGTTGGCTGTACTTGGGTGGAAATTTGTGATACACAGGTGCCAATTCGTTTTGTATTTGTTGATGCAACCTCTAGGATCACCAGCCTAGATTAGGATGCTTAACTAAACCCTATGATGATGTTACAATCTGAGGGTCCACTGAGATTTGCAAAAAATGAACTGTAAGTTTGTTTTTTGTGAATATCAGAAGTTGAATTGTGTTGTTCTTTGCATATTCAGTGACCTAAGCTTGTTTTTTGTGAAAATCAAAAGTTGAAATGTGTTGTTCTTTGCATATTCAGTGACCTAAGCTTGTTTTTTGTGAAAATCAAAAGTTGAATTGTGTTGTTCTTTGCATATTCAGTGACCTAAGCTTGTTTTTTGTGAAAATCAAAAGTTGAAATGTGTTGTTCTTTGCATATTCAGTTGACCTAAGTTTGTTTTTTGTGAAAATCAAAAGTTGAATTGTGTTGTTCATTGCATATTCAGTGACCTAAGCTTGTTTTTTGTGAAAATCAAAAGTTGAAATGTGTTGTTCTTTGCATATTCAGTGACCTAAGCTTGTTTTTTGTGAAAATCAAAAGTTGAAATGTGTTGTTCTTTGCATATTCAGTGACCTAAGTTTGTTTTTTTGGCATATATTGTGATGGGGACAGATAAATGAGGGGGGTTTAATTTTATTTGGGTTGGGTTACTAATTAAATTCAGGTAATAACTTGCAACCTCTAGGATGACTGTCATAGATTAGGATGCATGTGACATAACCCAATGATGATGTTATAATCTGAGGGTTCTTTGCCTAAGTTACTTACACATATCCAAATTCCATCCATTTCATTAGCAGAGTCAAAATACAAATCATAAAACATTGTTTAAACAATGTTTACTGCTTAAACAATTCATGCCCTACAAGTTTATGCAGTAAACTCAAAATATACAAAAAGTGACCCTAATACCCAACTAATACACTACTCATAGCCTAAATCCCTAATAAGATTGCCCAACTCATAGGTGATTCCAATTCCATTATAAGGCTGCATTAGGTGTTCTATGCATTCCCTTACCAAAGTCTCATCTACTTCAAGACATTCAGGTAGTAATCCTTGATAACTCAGTGAGTCTTTGCCCATGTGTGGTATCTGGAAATTGTTATCTCCTTTAGCCTTCAAAATCTCCATGCAACAACCCTGCAAGCTAAGAAAAACTTTATTAAGAGTAATTGGTGATAGTTCTTCAAATGACTTTGCCACATTATTTACTAGATCAACAACAGTTTTGGCCTTCTTCTTCTGTTGTAATGCCTGAATTGATGCAAAGTAACCCAAATCATTAATATTTGTGTCAGGAGAGTTGGGTGGTTGGCTGAACAGTTTAATGTTGAACCCATCAGCAAAAGTTATGACTCTGAAATTTTGATCATTGTTTGAGAGGTGTGGTTTGGCATTGTCTTGCTGGATCCAAATTTCTTTACTTGCATTTGCTGGTCATTTCTCTTTAATTGACGGTATTATCTGTAAAATAGAAAGAGTAACCAACAAGGATTAGGATACTTGCTCCATTGACTAACTCCTAAATGCAAGTAACAAATTTTTTGTGAGGATACTCATCTTAGACACTAAATGATGAATATTTTCTGATGTGTTTAAGAATATATACACATTATGTATGCAAGTAACCATCTATTATAGGTTTAGGATACTTGCAATATGATACTAAATGATGAATATTTTCTGATATGTTTAAGAATATATACACACTATGTATGCAAGTAACCATCTATTATAGGTTTAGGATACTTGCATCTTAGACACTAAATGATGAATATTTTCTGATGTGTTTAAGTTAAAAACAAAGCACCTGATTGATGAGGCAACCCTTCATTATTTCCTTTGTTATGGATTCAATATTTTTTGTCTCCATAGTGCCTTTTAATCTGTTCTTGCTGTTCCTAACTGCTGCAACTTCTTCAGTGAAGGGAAACATCTCTATCTTTCCATCAAATTGTTGGGATTATACTGGAAAGTATGTTTTTTACTTTGTATAATCGAAACTGAATTTTCAGACTTATTTACTGAAATAAATTGTTTATCACTAATGCTTTAAATATTATTGAATGTTACATATATTTACTGCATAATTGTTCAATAAGTCATACGTGTTACATTGTAGTTAATTTAGTGATACCAGATCACAGAAGATTAAATTAACAGTCCCTTGTAACTAAAAGTACGCTATTCACGACCTAGATGGAAATGAACAACCCATCGTGAAAGGTTGAAGTGTAAGGCTCAGATTGGCTTGTCTTGACCAAGACATTACACTAGTGCATGACTGATGCACTGAATATGACCCTGAGGAGGATAAATTCTTGAATCGAACAAGGAAGAATTAGACCTCGATTGGTTCGTTATTTCTTAATCTTCGTCCCCTTAAATAGGATCACGTGGGATTGGTAACTATTGCTTTGACTTATCATGGGTAGCTTAATCGGTGAGATTCAATACTTTTTATCTTGGGCAATATTATCGGTCACATGTGATTGCTAAGATTTAATACGAAGAATCGTGTGCAAGTACGCTTGTTCGATTTGCCCCCTTGGGAGGTTCATAAGCTTTATCATACCAAATCTTGCAAGTGGAATTAGTTTCCGGTATGGATAATAATGTTGAACCGTTCCTTGACCAAGGATAAAAGATATTAATTAACGGAAAGCTATTTCAGTGGCTTGAATTGATTAATGGGCTAGATAATCTTAAACACGGGAAATAATGACCGGGAGCCATATTGACTGTAATATGGGTTAAGATGGATAGTGCAATATTAATTATGTAGTGGGATTAATTAATATTTATGGGCTTGAATTATATTGTGGCTCAATATTAGATATTCAAGGTCCATTAGAAGGTCCAATCTTAATTCTCCTAAAGGCCCCCTAAGTAGCCCAACATATAGTCCATTAACTGAAAAGGTGATTAAAATAAAATAAATATTGTAGCTTATTTTTCCATGAAAATTTCAAAATATATAGATAAGTTGGGAGGAAGATTTTCTTTGAATTTTGTTATGGAATGAAGATATGTATTCTTGGAATACAAGATTATCTCATTAAATTCAAGAAATCTCCCACTTGGTCATCTATATTAAGTTTTTCGAAAATATTAAAAAATAAAGGGCAAGGAAAGATTTTCTTGATTTTCTTGAAAATATATTATGGAAGATATGTATTTCTTGAAATACAAGAATATCTCATAAATTCAAGAAGATCCAAATCTTGGAATCTTGAACCACATTATTTTCGAAATCCATAGCAAATAGAGTAGGTGGATTTTTGTGGAATATTATAATTATGGGAAAAAGAATATAGGAGATATATTCAAGATTTCTTGGAGATCAAGAAAAGATTTTCCCACATTGTTTTATCACAAAGATTTCGTCCACTTTAGACTCTATAAATAAGGGATGATTATTTCATTCCCAAGTACAATTCCATGTGCTGGAAAAATTAGTAAATCCACAAAGGTGGTGCAACATAATTTATTTTCCTTTTGTTAAATCGTTCACAAGAATCCTTCCACCGGATAGTCAAACGAGGGCTAAGGGAATACTTGGGAAGTCCTTTCGGTTAGTCTAATCAACCACACCGTTGCCATCCCAAGAGGTACGTTCACGTAAACTCGTAGAATTCCGCATGCGTAGGTTTTACGTGAATTATTATATGCATGATATGTTGTTGGATTATTATTTGAATTAATATAGGATTAATTCATGCTAGTAATAATTAAAGAATTAAATTTGTATTTAAATATTCACCCCGAATAGATCTGTTCAACTTATTCCCCAACAACTGGTATCAGAGCCATGGTTTCGGGCTCTGAATTTTTTAAATTGTAATTTGATTCATTGGCATTAAATTTGAAATTGGATAGTAGAATTGCTAGATCTATTTTGCAGGTATCCAATTGTCATGGAATTTAATGTGTTTGTTTATGCATGCATATAAACTGTGGTTTTTAATTCGATTAGTTTGGATTCGTTTTTTGCCTCGTGGAGAAAATCCACGAGTAGATTAGAATTTGTTTGATTTGATCAATGTACGACTAGTCTAGATCTAGGATTTTATTTATTTTTGTAAATAAATTTTAACTCGGATCGAAAAAATCCAGGACTAGACTTAAGAATTCAAAGGATCTAAATCCAATCCGAAGCAGAGGCGACGCGAGTCACGCCGAACGTACAAGAGAGGGCACGCGAGACACCTGACGACAGTATCGCATCTGGCGCCGGGCGAGGTCGCACAGCGTGCCGAAAGCAAGGTGGAGGATGGTCGCTGCGGCACGGGCGGGTTAGGCGACGTGGGACCAGGCGCTGGAGCGACCAAAGTGACGGGCGAAGTGAGCATTGACGGTAAAAAGGCAGTACAAGACGGACGCGGCGCTGCCGGTAGAACCATTAAGCAGGCGGGGAGGCGAAAGGCTGGCGGATAAGGCCGGCCAAGGCTGCTGCGCTTCGCCGAGGCCGCCGAGGCGTGGGCGGGCGCGGCCGAGGTTAATGGCTAAGCGGGCCGGCTTGAGCATCATGCGGCATCCGCCGCCAAGAAGGCCGCTTGGTGTGGCGTTTCGAGACGGAGTATTTTTTTCGAGACGATCGAGTGGGAGAAAATTGAGACGGTGTTTCTTCAAGATCAAGCCAAGAAAAATCAAACCATGACAATTGGATAATTTGTGCCCAATATGTTTATTTTTCTGTTTTGCTTGATTTATTTTGTGCTTTCTTATGCTTTATTTAATTTGTTTAAATGTGTTTGCATGAGAATTGCCCAAATGAAAAATCTCACCTTCAAAATTACTAAGTATGTTTAAATAATTAATTGACAATTTTATTCCGGATAATAAAATTAAATTAATTTTGACCTCCATGATTTATTTATTTGTGAATTCTTTTGGAGAAATTCCCCAATCGACGAAAAAAAGATAGCTTTCACATGAATGAATTCCAAAACGGATGATTGTGGGTTATTACTAGTGGCGTACGATGACCTCCCCACGAGGCTCGTTCAAAGCGTAAATAATAATCAGATTTAATCATGGTTATTACTTAGGTATAAAATTGATATGCATATACTTCCCTCAAGTCCCTGTCAATTTTATATTGGTCAAGGGGAGCCAACTATTAACTGGATATTAAAGGTTTGTAATCGTTCTTGTTTGTAACTTTCTTTAAATGTGTTTAAATAATGACCCACCCCACGTGGCTTATTTAAACTGTTTTTGAGATGTTGGCTGATGCATGTTCATATTTTTATTTTATTTTAATATGAAGCATGTGATCGAACCTTGTGATATATTTGTGCTTATGCATATTATTATTTATTTCGGTTTCATCATGTCGCAACTTTTTAATCCACTATTCAATATACTTAAAGACAATTTGCTCTTTGGAGAAAAATTTTGTTGATCGAATCGAAAACTCACTATCGTCCTCACCGCACAAAGCCATAATCGGGGGTTCGACCACACCTAAACCGGATAAACCATCGATGAGTCCACTAAAATGGTTAAGAAAGAGTATCTCGACCGGGAGCGGTCTAACGAAATGGCAAAGTGTACCATCTTGGCTTTATGTCGGATGTGTTGCAACACCAACACCGTAACGTTGAGACCGGCCATGAAATCATGACTAGTCTTAAAGCGATGTTTCAACATCGTAACCGTGTGGCTCATCGATCACCATGAGGGACTTGCTCTCTATGAAAATGGTGGAGGGAACGCAAGTAAGGGGAGCACGTTCTCGGATGATGGCTCACCTTAATAAACTTGAGGTACTTGGCGCTGAATACGATATCGAGACCCAAATCGATTTCAGTGCTCCACTCTCTGCCGAAAAAGTTTTGAACTATTCGAGTTGAACTACCGGATGAATAATCGAAGTTCTCGATGCGACCATTTGCAAGCTTTAGTCTCGACAGAGGCGATATTGGGGCAAAAGAGCCAAGCCTTGGTGGCAAACAGACCTTCTTCTTCTTCTAGACCAAGGGGTGGTAAGAACAAGAAAGGGGACAAAGGCCACAACCAAGTGAACTCAAGTGTTGCCAATGACAAAGATAAGGTGAAGAAGGGTGGTAGAGTGAACAAGCCAGCTAAGGGGAAGTGCTTCAACTGCTGTGAGAAAGGACATTGGAGGTCAGCCTGTTCCAGACCCAAAAGGGATGGAAAGAAAGGTAATTCTCACGCACTAGTTGTTGAAACTTGTTTAGCGGCGTATGCCTCCCATTTATGGGTGGTGGATACGGGATCCACTAATCATGTTTGTTTCACATTACAGGGGTTCAAGCGGACCCGACAACTTAGTGGGAGTGAGGTCCTCATCACACTCGGCGATGCTACAAGAGTGGCAGCTGAAGCAGTGGGAGAAGTGCACCTGTCTTTTGAAGATAAAGTTTTAATTTTAAGAGTTGTTCTTTACGTTCCGGATTTTTTAGAAAGAATTTGAATTCAGTTTCTAAACTTTTTTATGATGGATATTCGGTTACTTTTAATAAAGTTGTTACCATTTTTCTTTTTGATAAATTTATCTGTCATGGAACGTTGTCGAATAATCTCTATACAATTAACTGTGCACACCACTCACGAAATGTATCCTATAACACATCAACTGTTTTCGAGAAAAAAAAACGTTCATCAGACGTGAACGAGACACTTCTTTGGCATCTAAAATTGGGTCATATAAATCCAAAGAGGATCCAAAGGTTGGTGAGAGACGGTTCACTGGAGCTTCTCCAAGTTGAACCGATTCCAACCTGCGAATCATGTTTGGAGGATAAAATGACCAAGAGGGCATTTGGAGCCAAGGGGAATAGGGTCAAAGAAGTGTTAGAGATCGTTCACACAGATGTATGTGGTCCAATGTCAACCAAAGCAAGAGGAGGTTATGAGTAATTTTATTGATGATTACTCAAGGTACGGTTATATTTTCCTTATGAAGCATAAATCTGAGACCTTTGAGAAATTCAAAGAATTTAAGGCTCAAACAGAGAATCATAGGGAAAAACGTATCAAGTCTCTACGATCTGATCGTGGAGGCGAATACCTCAGCGATGAGTTTTTGAACTACTTATCTGATGAAGGGATTGTATCCCAGCTCACTGCACCCGGAACCCCTCAACAAAACGGGGTTGCAGAGCGAAGAAACAGAACTCTTTTGGAAATAGTTAGATCAATGATGAGTTATGCGGATCTTCCCAAGTAGTTCTGGGGTCATGCCTTGGAAACAGCGGCTTACATTCTGAACTTGGTGCCATCCAAATCGGTTCCCAAAACTCCCAAAGAATTGTGGACCGGGCGCAAGCCTAGTATGAGACACATGAGAATTTGGGGGTGTCCGGCCTACGTGTTGGACAAGGAAGCGGGTAAATTGGATCCTCGATCAGAATTAAGGCTGTTTGTAGGATACCCCGAGGGAACAAAAGGGTGTATATTCTATGGTCCCGAAGATCAAAAGATGGTCATCAACACCCACTTTAGATTTTTGGAAGAAGACCATATGAACCAAAGAAAACCCAGAAGTGAGATTACCTTAAATGAGCTTAGAGGGCAAACCTCGATTGCCTTAACTGTCTACTAGATGATATACCAAACGATACGCTTTTCACTGTAGGAACCTCGTCATAGTGGGAGGGTTGTTAGACAAACCCGAGAAATTCATAGGAATAGGAGAGTCCTCGGACTTGATTCTGACAAGACTTAATCGCAGACCCATGGACATATGACGAGGCACTCCAAGACAAGGATGCAGATTCTTGGCAAAAACAAAGAATGAAAAAGCCGAAATGGGTTCTATGTTTCATAATAGAGTGTGGGAGCTAGTCAAACCACTTAATGGGGTCAAACCCATTGGATGCAAGTGGATATATAAGAGGAAAACAGACCGGGACGGGAAGGTTGAAACCTTTTAAAGCAAGACTAGTGGCGAAAAGGTTATACTCGTAGAAAAGAAGGATCGATTATGAGGAAACTTTTTTTACCAGAGCCATGCTTAAGTCCATCATTATTCTCTTATCGATTGCTGCGCATTTTGACTTTGAAATCTGGCAAATGGATGTCAAGACAGCTTTCCTTAACGGAAGTCTTGATGAAGAGATCTATATGCAACAAACCCAAGGTTTCATTGAAACATGCCAAGAACACCTAGTTTGTAAGCTCAAGAGGTCCATTTACGGACTCAAACAGGCATCCAGAGCTTGGAACCAATGTTTTGATCATGTAATATGGTCTTATGGGTTTGATCAAAATGAGTTTGAAAGTTGTGTGTATAAAAAGCGTGTTGGAACTGCATTGGTATTCTTAGTGCTATACGTAGATGACATTCTGATCATCTGGAACGATGTGAAGGTGTTATCAGACGTAAGGGCATGGATTTCAAAACAGTTTGATATGAAAGACTTAGGGGAAGCCAGGCACATCCTTGGGATCAAGGTCACTCGAGATCGCAAGAAAATGATGATCGGGTTATCGCAAGTTTCATACATAGACACTGTCTTGAAACGATTCAGCATGCAAGATTCCAAGAAAGGATTCGTAACCTTTCAGACTTGGAATCCATCTATCCAAGACATAAAAGGAGATAGATGACATGAAAGGCATTCCTTGTGCTTCGGCTGTCGAAAACCTTATGTATGCAATGCTGTGTACGAGACCGGATATCTGCTTTGCCGTAGGCATGGTAGCAAGATATCAAAGTAACCCAGGGAAAGAGCATTGGACGACAGTTAAAAACATTCTGAAGTTTCTGAAAAGAACTCGGGATAGAATGTTGATTTATCAGTCAGATAGTCCAATCCCCATCGGCTACACGGACTCGGATTTCCAATCAGACTTAGATTCCAGAAATTATCTGCCTCAGTTAGTGTGTTTTCATTTGGGAAGTGTAGCCATCAAATGGACGAGTGTGAAGCAGAAATGCATCACTGACTCAACCATGAAAGTCGGGTAAGTAGCTGCTTGTGAAGCAGTGAAAGAACCGATTTGGCTCTAGACCTTCTTAGTGGACTTGGATGGAGTTCCGAATTTGTCTAGTAATATTTGCTAGGGGCAGTTGCAAATTCAAGGGAACCAAGAGTCCACGAGTCAAACAAACACACTAAAGGAAAGACATCTTATACGAGAAATCGTTAAGAGAGGAGATATAGATGTGGCAAAGATAACGTCTGAGGACAACCTAGGAGATCCATTCACAAAGATTCTGCCTCTGAATACATTCGAGAGACATGTGGAAGGAATGAGTGTCAAGACCGTTGCCAATCTGCTTTGAGTATAAGTGGGAGAAATTATTAGGTTCGTGAAGGTGACATTAGATGTCACGGACTACACGAGACATGTTGTAGTATACTTAAAAGCAGACTTTGAGTATAAGTGAGAGATTATTGGGATTATACTGGAAAGTATGCTTTTTACTTTGTATAATCGAAACTGAATTTTCAGACTTATTTACTGAAATAAATTGTTTATCACTGATGCTTTAAATATTATTGAATGTTATATATTTTCTTTGATAATGTTTCAATAAGTCGACGCGTGTTACATTGTAGTTAATTTAGTGATACCAGATCACGAAGATTAAATTAACGGTCCCTTGTAACTAAAAAAGTACGCTTATTCACGACCTAGATGGAAATGAACAACCCATCGTGAAAGGTTGAAGTGTAAGGCTCGGGATTGGCTTGTCTTGACCAAGAGATTACACTAGTGCATGACCGATGCAATCGAATAGGACCTATAGGAGGATAAATTCTTCGTAATCGAACAAGGAAGAATTAGACCTCGGTGGTTCGTTATTTCTTAATCTCCGATCCCTTAAATAGGATCACGTGGGATTGGTAAATATTGCTTTGACTTATCATGGGTAAATAATCGGTGAGATTCAATACTTTTTATCTTGGGCAATATTATTAGTCACATGTGATTCCTAAGATTTAATACTGAAGAATCGGTAGTGCAAGCACGCTTTGTTCGATTTGCCCCCTTGGGAGGTTCATAAGCTTTATCATACCAAATCTTGCAAGTGGAATTAGTTTTAGGTATGGATAATAATGTTGAACCGTTCCTTGACCAAGGATAAAAGATATTAATTAACGGAAAGCTATTTCAGTGGCTTGAATTGATTAATGGGCTATATAATCTTAAACACGGGAAATAATGACCGGGAGCCATATTGACTGTAATATGGGTTAAGATGGATAGTGCAATATTAATTATGTAGTGGGATTAATTAATATTTATGGGCTTGAATTATATTGTGGCTCAATATTAGATATTCAAGGTCCATTAGAAGGTCCAATCTTAATTCTCCTAAAGGCCCCCTAAGTAGCCCAACATATAGTCCATTAACCGAAAATGTGATTAAAATAAAATAAATATTGTTGCTTATTTTTCCATGAAATTTTCGAAATATATAGATAAGTTGGGAGAAAGATTTTCTTTGAATTTTGTTATGGAATGAAGATATGTATTCTTGGAATACAAGATTATCTCATTAAATTCAAGAAATCTCCCACTTGGTCATCTATATTAAGTTTTTCGAAAATATTAGAAAATAAAGGGCAAGGAAAGATTTTCTTGATTTTCTTGAAAAAATATTATGGAAGATATGTATTTCTTGAAATACAAGAATATCTCATAAATTCAAGAAGATCCAAATCTTGGAATCTTGAACCACATTATTTTCGAAATCCATAGCAAATAGAGTAGGTGGATTTTTGTGGAATATTATAATTATGGGAAAAAGAATATAGGAGATATATTCAAGATTTCTTGGAGATCAAGAAAAGATTTTCCCACATTGTTTTATCACAAAGATTTCGTCCACTTTAGACTCTATAAATAGGGGATGATTCTTTCATTCCCAAGTACAATTCCATGTGCTGGAAAAATTAGTAAATCCACAAAGGTGGTGCAACATAATTTATTTTCCTTTTGTTAAATCGTTCACGAGAATCCTTCCACCGGATAGTCGAACGAGGGCTAAGGGAATACTTGGGAAGTCCTTTCGGTTAGTCTAATCAACCACACTGTTGTCATCCCAAGAGGTACGTTCACGTAAACTCGTAGAATTCCGCATGCGTAGGTTTTACGTGAATTATTATATGCATGATATGTTGTTGGATTATTATTTGAATTAATATAGGATTAATTCATGTTAGTAATAATTAAAGAATTAAATTTGTATTTAAATATTCATCCCGAATAGATCTGTGCAACTTATTCCCCAACACAAATATAAGTGTATCATCACTTGAATATAGAGGTCTCCCCACATCACAAATAAACATTACTTTTGTGATAAACCTCTTGTTTTTGCAAACCCTATGTGCATGTTCTTCTGCTGGCAGCTTGTAGAATCTGTGAGATGTTTTAGTGATATAAAACCACTTTTCATCAATGTGGATTACATTGTGCATGCTGTTAAACTTGATGATGTTATCTTCCCTGTCAACATAGAGGTGACTCAAACTGAATTGTACCCTAGCAAGTTTGTTGATGTCTGTAAGAAGTGGCTTAATGGCATTTGTATGTGCCTTGATCAGACCTTCTTTAATCCATCTTCACACTGTTCTTTTACTAACATTCAGTCCTTCTGCAAGGTCTCTAATGGTAGATCTATCTGTCCAATGTATGCTTAGTATCTTCTCTTCATCCAAAGTCACTTGTTTGCTTATATGCTTTCCCTTTCTGCTTGACACTAAATGACCTGACTTACCTTCAATCCTTTGCTTCTTTGCAGCTTTCCAGATATTCCTGACAGTCCTATCACAGACCCCAAATAGCAAACCTACTTCTCTGAACTTGCCATGGATGGGTACACCATTAACTGACTCAGTTAATAAATGTTGCACAATTTTATTTTTTTGCTCCCATGTTAAATGTAGAACCATCTTTAACTAACACTGAATTTATTTCTTGTTGCAGAGATTATGAAGCTGTATTTATGGTTTTAAAGGGCTGTAATGGTGTTGCAGTATTTATGAATGGTTTGTTGGCTTTTAAGGCTGTAATAAGATTTGAAATGTGTAATAGGGGGGATATTTTGGAGTAATTAGGTGGGAAATATATAATAGGAGGGAAACTTTGGAGGGAACCGAAATTTGGGAGTGTTTTTTAGAGATTTTACTGTTCATTGAACAGTAAAATCAAATTTTAAATCTGTAACTCTGAAAATTACTGTTGAAATGTCAGTAATTTTGTACTGTTGTACCATTTAATTAGTAGATTATTGCTGATTTAATTAGCACCTTAATAAAGTTGTTTTTACTTTACAATAAAGTAAATTTTTCTATTTTACCCTTACACTTTAACACTTTATCACTTTTTCTTAAAACCCGCACACACAGTAAATAGGAACACGAGTCTGGGACGGAGGGAGTACAAAGAAACCAAAAGAAAAAAAATGAGAAACATTACAAATTTATCTTTCCAAGATGAAGCAATAACAAAGATTCTAACTGGGGATACAATAAAGAATCACAAAACTCTTCCTGATAGCAAGATTTGGAAGAGGCAGTTGCGGCTTCATCAGCAAAGAATTAAAAATCAATTTAGAAACTAAAACAAAAACGATTCACTTAAATCATATAGAAAATATCAATATGGACAAAAAATTGATATACCAAACTCAATCAAAGGCTAGAATATTTGCACAGAAAAATCCCGAAATCGACAAAGGAGTAATTAGGGTTATATTTAACTCTGCGTTGGTAACGAGGTTCTTTCTCTCGACCAATTGGAGCAACGCTATACGACAATGGGTTAAAATGGGCTGGGCTTTTAAAAAAAATAAATTTGCCCATTTAACTTGCATATGACGTCCCTTTGAGCCCATTTATTTATTTTAGTGTCATCTAAAGTATACTAGTATTGCATCCGTGCTATCGCACGGTCATTTTTGTCACATGTTTAAATAATAAAATATTATTTTATATTTTTATAGAATATTTATTAAAAGTTATAAATTTTTATACTATCTGATTTTATGTTTATAATAAGATAACTTTTAGCCCACAGTAATATTTTTTAAAATTTATTTAAATTTATTAATATGAATATTGATTTGTTAAAAAAAATGTTTACACTTAAGATCTTTAATTTTAGACATTACAATATTTTATATAAGTTTTAATATTTTAATGTTGTTATGTATCTATCAAAGTATATATATTTGTGCAATATTTAAATATTTTTATTAATTAAATATAAGTTTTTATTTAAAAAGTAAATGTTAAAATTGCCATAATCTTTTCTATTAAACTTTATGAAATTTACAATACTTAATTTGTAAGTACATTGTTATAAATAGTGTCAAAAATATATATACTTACGTATAAAAGTTATTCAATACTTTCATGTTTAGCATAATGTTTAAAAAAATTATATAGTCATATATAGTGTTACATCCAGTATAATAATTTATTCATATATAATAATAAATTACTTTAATTAAATTTTGATAATATTTTTCATATAAGAAAATTAATAAAATTTTATATGACATTGATAAAATCTAGAAAATTATTGTGATTTTGTTAAGTTTTATATTTCAAAATATACATTACGAATAAAGCAATACATTTCCTATAAAATATTATGTTGAATATGCAAATATTATAAAGCAAAGAACTATAAAATTTTAACTAATAAACAATTATAAATTATAAACAATACATAATATTAATAATAAAATTAATAATATGATAATTGGAATCAAATTAAACATCAAAACCATTTCATAATTTGCAAACATCACAATTATTATTCTAACAAAGTAAAACAAAATCATAACCAAAATTGTCTTCTGCAAAGTACCATAAAATATAGTAAAATGCTCTCATTCGTACACAAATTTTGCCTTCTTCTTTGAATCACTCGTGGAACCACGGTCGGGATACTGTCTTTTATCACCCACATTTGCATGATCTACATCAATTGCTTCAATTCCAGAAGGTATTAACTTGCAAGGAGAAGTTACCTTAACGTTTGAAGTTTCGTCCTATAATATAAGCATTATAAAAATAAATAAATTTATTAAACACGATATAAAATAAATATAGAAATAATATGAATTTTCTCTACACCTTTGAGGTTTTAGAATCTTCAAATTCATCATCTTTAGGAGAGAGTTGAAAGTCCTAAGTATTATTAAACTATGTTAAACGATAATATTTAATAATTGACAATTAATAACATTTATAAGCCGCTCTTATATTAAAAAAAAAATAACAATTTATGAATGGTGACTTACATCTTTGTCAAGAAAACTTGAATATCTCTCAATCATAGATGGATTGGTATTAACCTTCACAACATTAAAAGTACCATTACAACATTTAACATCATCCGATTTAATTTGAATTCTGAAAAGAATTACTCTTTCAAGCAAATCTTGAATCTCAACAGGAACAACTCCAATCTCATCCTAAAATGATATATTACAAAGACGTAATTGTTAAAATTATACATTTTGATGAATATTAATAGAACTTTGGAAAAGAAATATTTTGAAAACAACATTTTGCAGTAAGAAAATAATTGATTGCACATCTAAGTGAATCATTGAAACACAAGTATTATATCTGTCAATATAATTTTTGGTAGTGTACCTCTTTTTGATTTTGGAGCAATTCAAATGCCCTTTTATGTATCAATCCATTGCAGATGTTATCCCATAAGTTCAAAGTAGCATTATTTGAACCATCAAATGCAATTACCTTGATTCCGTACCTTTAAATAAGAATAGACCATATAACTTAGATTTTTTCAATTAAATGACAAAAAGATTAAATTTATGAAAAAATAGATACAATCATAATAATGAATAGAAATTAATTTACCTTATGATCATAGGAACATTATCCTTGGCACAATTATTACAATAAAAACTGTCATTGTCCTTAAGCACTTTGCGAAAGCATTTTGCACAAGAATTATAGCACCAGTTGTCAAATGACTCTAAATCAACAATCCTTGCACAAATCCAAAACTGACCAACCTATATATTTTTATATTACAATTAGATAAATAAAATATTAATATTTATTGATTTCTAAAGTAAAAATTTCTTGAATAATAATTGCTTATTAATTATAATTCATTTGTAAAATTTACTGTTGGTCCCGGTGCAAATGAGTCTTACACGTGTATGGGGGGAATACACGTGTTCAGTGATTTTAAAACTTTTTTCTTCATCGAGGTCGATTAGGTTAGTCATCTCGAAGATTTGGTCCTGAGAAGCACAAATCGCCCTGAGTCAAAGTCTACCTGAGATAGTGATCCTGAGCTGCTTTCAGATACCTCAGATAATCCCTAACCGATCCTCGAAGTTTTGAGTTCTTGAGCTTAGCTTGAAAAGCTACTCAGATGTGCTGAATGGTTGGCCCTAAGTTTATACTCATTTTTATGCTTTGCTGAAAACTTCCTTTTTAATGGAACAATGATTAGGTTGTGATTCAGTTAGATGCAATATCAGTGGATTGATTCCAACTGAGTATCAGTGAAAATATGCTTTCAGTTTAAAGATATGCAACAGTTAATCAAAGCAAAACAGAAAGCAAATAACACAGCAAGTTATAGTGGTTCAGAGACTCAAGCTCCTACGTCCACTCTCTCTGACTCTTCAGAGAAAATCACTAATCACTTCCTAAGGTTTTCTGACTACCTCTGTAGTTTACTAACCTTTCTATTTTGAGCTTTCTGACTACCCCTGTAGTTTACTTACTCAAAACACACACAAACTTTCTGACTATCCAAGATAGTTTACTCACTTCTTCTCTAGAGCTTTCTGACTACCTCAATATAGTTTACTAACTCTTTACAACTCCAACTCACCAACAATCACACTCAAACTACCTTACAAAGGGTTTGGGGTTTCTTGGTTGGTTTCCAACTAGGATGAGATATCCTTTACAATTAAGTACAATGCAAAGGCTAGGATATCTCTACTAAGCTTTGGATATATCTTATCAAGCTAGACTTAGTGAATGAGCTCTCTTCGATATAAAGAACTTTGGAAATTCTTGGGTTTTCGAGTGCTTCAACTTGCAATAATAAGTTTGAGCTCTTGAGTTGCTTACAAATTTCCCGTAACCTTCAATGTAGAGGGTCACAAGTATTTATAGGCATACACCAAGGTCACTTTTGAAAAACTATCCGTTGGAAAAGATAGCTTCGTGAGTTTCCTCTTATGGTGTGTGATGAACGTCTATATTTAGGGTTTGAAACTCCCTAGCACGTTTTAGGCAAACATCTTTTCATGTAGCTGGTCATCACTTTTTGCAGTCTGGAACATTGTACTACTGACATGTTTCGTTGACTGTCATTTCAAAGGTCGAGAAAAATGCTGGTGTTGTCTTCTTTTTTGATTTGTTGTCTTCAGTTAAATGTAGACAAACTCAACGACTCTTTTTGGTCAATATCTCTGAGTGATATAACCTTAACAACACTTTGTTTTAGTTCCTTTTGTCTGCATTAGAATGTCTTGGGCAATATCTATTTTTCTAAGCAATCGCGTTTTCTCGATATTGTATCCTTGGATAGATATTTTTGATTGCCTCGGAACATTGAGGTTATCTTGAGCATTGATTACATTCTTGAGTCTTGATAATTCTTTTGTGCCTTGATATCCTCGATCTTGATCTTAGGTCTTACGTGTCTTGAGTCTTGATGTCTTACGAGTCTTACGAGTCTTGATGTCTTACGAGTCTTGAGATATCTTGTTGATTATCTTGAGTTTTCATCACGAGTCTTGATTTCTCGATTTCTGCTGAGTCTTGATTTCTCGATTTCTCCTTTGAGTCTTGATTTCTCGATTTCTCTTGAGTTTTGATTCTCGATTTTCTCACTTTGAATCTTGATTCTCGATTTTCCTTGAGTCTTGATTCTCGATTTCATATTGAAACTTGAAACTTGATTTCATCTTGAAACTTGATTTCTTGAAACTTCTTGAATCTTGAGAATCTAACCTGATCTATATATGCTGACTATACATTGTGCAGATAACATCCTGAACACTCTAAAACTGAATCCTGACTCAACTATCAAGATTATCCTGAACATGTCATACTCAGGGGTTTTGGGATCTAATCAAAATCTTCTTTTATTAAATTCATCTCCCAACAATTTCCCCCTTTTTGATGATGCCAAAACCATCTTGTTACAAAACACTTAACCTATACTCAGGTTTCAGTTTTACCTATTACAAGAATGGTATATCTCCCAACAAACAATCTCCCAACAATTTCATAATAACTTCTCCCAACAATTTCCTCAGAAACAATCAACATTCAGGCCTATCAAATGTAAAGACATGTAAAGTAAGATAATGAGATATTATCTTTTGAGCAAAAATGATAAAGTCTCATTGATGAATGGTAGACAGTTACAACTTACAATGAACTTATCAGAAATGAAAGACAAAAAGATAAGAAAATTACAAGAGTCTTCTGAATCTTGATCTTCAGTCTTCTTTGCTCTTCTGCCCTAGCTCTTCAGTTCTCTTCTTCCACCTCATCAGCAGGCACTTCAAGGTTAAACATTCCATAATATCTCTTCTTCAGTGCATCTCTCTCCTTGATGATATCAGGATTGTTCCCTGTCAGGCCCAACTGAATGGCGTACTGAGCAATCTCCTGAGAAATGGCTGATTCATTCACCAAGCCATTCTTCATCCTAGGAGGAGGGTATGAGTATGGACCAGGGGCTGTTATCTGAACCTTTCCTTCATCCGCAAGATTGATCCAGCCTTGAAGATACTTCGGATAAAAGGTCAGGAGATAGTCTGTGAAAGCCTAATTAGAATCTGAGCTCTCCCCTCTCCATTCTCTTAGCACATCATAGTAGAACCAAAATGTTCTCTTGATTTCTTCCCATGCATCGTTGAACTGGATTGGCATCCACTTGTCAACATGCGGCCATTTCTGTGCTTTAGTATTCCCTCTCCTCTTGCTTGCGAACTTCTTGAAACCACTCCTTCTCTTCTGCTCTTCTTCCATCTTCTTTCTGATCACGGGAACTCCATAAACAGAAGCAACAGTTTTCTTGGCTTGCTCAACTTGGAGTGATCTCAGAGCACTTCTTGTATTGAAGACTTTCTTTTGAGGCTCAACCTCAGACTCTTCAATATCCAGAATCAACTTCCTTTGAGTTGGCTTAGAAGCCTTAGCTCTCTTACCTTCAGGCTCAACAAAAGCCACAACCTTCCTTTTAATGGGCAATTCAGCTCCAGCTTGGCTTGTCCCAACTCTTCTTCTATCACTCAGTTTCTCTGCAGCTACTTCTTGCATTGTTTCTTCAGAAACCTGAGTGTAGACTGGCTTCTCCACCTCCTTGAATTTCAGCTTCTCAGTGGCTTCGACTTCTTGCATGGCTTCAGCAATCTTTTTCTTCTCTGCTTCTTTGACTTCCTTTCTTTCCAAAGTATGTTCCAATAACTTTCTCAGATCAGCTCCGGGTCTTTCCCCCTTCTTGGAACCATACTTGTTCAGAAGTCTGGATAGTGTTGTGTCCATATGATACTGCTCCTTGCTGACACTACGCACTTCCCCCGCCAACTGATCTTGCTCTTCTTCAAGCCTTCTTAGGTGGTTCTTTGCTACGGAGAACTCTTCAGACATTTGAGCAAATTGGCTGGAGAGAGCTTCTTTGAACATGTCTGTCATCTTGGCCATGAGCATTGAGCTCATCTCCTCAACAACATTCTTGACTAGCATCTCATTCTTCTCCACCAATTTGGCTTCAAGATATTCAGTCCTTTCCTGATGCTTCTGCTTCAGCTCTGCACTTATTTCAGCTTTGACCCCATCCATCTTCTCTTCCATCTTTCCTTCCATGGAGGTCAGCTTCTCAGTCAGAGTGTTCTGAAGTTGCAATAGGTCTGAAGAAGAACTCATACTTTCCATCTTCTGATCTTGGTTGGCCAATACCTCCTCAATCTGAGCAACTTTGTTCAAGATTGGCTCAACCTTCTCCAGCTTCTCCAAAATTGGGGTGAGATCAATCTCAGGAGCATATGTGATCTGCTGTTTATCTAGAGCCGGTTGTTCAGCCTGAGACTCAGTCTGAATCTGAGTCTCTGTCTTAGTCTGAGTCTGGGTTTCCACCTGAGCTTGGGTGTCCACCTGAGCCTCAGTATGCATATCAGACATTACAGAGTTAAAGATAGATACTTCAGTAGCCCTGGCATAATTGTTAATAGTGTCAAAAGTTACCTGAAGGCTAACTTCAGTCTGAGGATGTTTGACAACAGGCTCTTCAGCATCAGTACTATCTTTCTCCTTATGAGATTGACTCTCATCATCCCCTTGTTGGTCCCCATCTTGAGATTTGTCTTTGGAGCTCGGGGCACCAACTTCAGCA
Source organism: Stenogyne calaminthoides (assembly GCA_037126765.1). NCBI lineage: Eukaryota > Viridiplantae > Streptophyta > Magnoliopsida > Lamiales > Lamiaceae > Stenogyne > Stenogyne calaminthoides. The sequence goes on from JBBCBC010000021.1 coordinate 21,697,003, forward strand.
TCCTTCTTCTCAGCAACTTTCTTCTTAACAAGCTCATCAAAGTCAGAAGTTTTCATCCTGAGCTTGGTTTTCCTGAATCCTGAGAATTCAGTAAGCAGAGTTGTTTCCTCGTTCCACCAGTCTTCACCTCTGAATGAAGTGATGTTGAGCATTTCAGGAAGAGTCTGGTTGAGGATATAGACTGTTGACCTCAATCTGAAGAAGATGTCTTGGAGGTCAGGGAATGAGCTAAGCTCAGGGTAGCGGTCTAGAATGAACCGTTCCCCCTTGCTTCGCCACTCAGTCTCTTCAGCTTCACCCTTCTTGAGCTTTGGGCTCTCAGGTTCAGTAGGAAAATCTGCTGAAGAATCTAGGAATGGATCACTCAGGAGCTCATCAAGGTTCAGCATCTCCTGAGGTTCAGCAAAATCTGAGGATTGGACAGGCAACTCCTCAGTCTGAATCTGAATTGGCTCTGAGGATTGAGCTGGCACTTCCTCAGCAGGAATCTGAGCAGCCTCTGAGGTCTGAGCAGGTGCTTCCTCAGCAGGAATCTGGGCTGTCTCTGAGGTCTGAGGTCCTTGGAAGATTTCTTGAAAGAACTTGTCAGAGCTTAGTGACGTCTCAAGAACCTCAGAGAAGACTTGCTCCTCAGTTTGCTCCTGTGCCGTGGATATAACCTGAGCCAACACTTGCAAAGGCGATTTTTGAGCTTTTTGGCCCTCAGGTTGTATCTCCTCAGGCTCACTCTCCTCCTCATCAGTGATAATCACCATTCTTTTGCGCTTTGGAGCAAGGGTCTTCTTCTTCAATGTTTCACCCTTCTCCCTCTTGATCTCCAACAAAGCCTTCCCCCTGGCTTTTTGGGCTTCTTCAGTAGCAGCTGGTGATTCCACTTTCTTCTCTTTCTTCCCTTTTATAGTCTTCTTGGTGGCAACAGGCTTGAACATCACCTTAGACTTAGGGAATGGAGTGGAATCGGCAAAGATATCCTCCTCTTCTCGACACATTTCCAAAATAAAAGATATTTTGGTTGCATGGAGTATCTTGCCTTTTATTGAGATAGATCCATCCTCCTTCTTTATGAGCTTGGCCTGGTCACTCACCACTTTAATCAGATATTTCAGCCAGTTGAAATCCTTGGTGGGTGAATCTTCGATTGCCGCCATCAATCGAAGCTTGGGAGTACTAATCTGCTCAAAGCTCCCCGATCTACTCATAATACACTTGCTAACAATGTCCATCAAAACTCTGTACTTTGGCTTCAAATGCCGTTTATGTAATGTAGCCTCGAACTTAATAGGATGCTCTGTTATCCTATCAAGATAATCCTGCTCCCGTCCCAACATATAAGTTGTGGGATCCTCTCCTCTATCACATAACTCAAAAACATCATTTAGATTTCTGGGGACTATATACAACTCCCGCACAAAATCTACATACTTCGAGGTATGCTCTAGATGGGAAACAGAAATTTTGGACTCAATACGATCTTCCTCATCGATTTACAGATTCGAAATAAACTCTATTACCTCTTTAGAGTATTCGGCCTCCGGTTGGCTTGCGACGAGATTTGTCAGTTTTGCTAATCGGATTATGTGTAGCGCCTCTTCTTCATGGGTCGCGTTGGATGTACTTTCCAGTGAAACCACATATTCATACCATGGCTTGTTGGATTCAGCCAGTTTGTCGAATATTGTGTAAGTCATTTTGAAGATTTTGAAGGTTTATGGTTTGAAAATGACAAGGGTTTCTGGGCAAAAGGGATTTTTATTTGCAGAGTGTTTTGGGAACGAGGGTTTGTGAAAATAGGGCTTGAATGGCTTTCAGAAGAATATATAGATCGATTCGTGGGAAATCATATCGATTGATGGAAATCAACGGTTGAGATTAATCACAGATTAATCGGGTATGCGAAAGGACGATCTCACGAAAAGTACGCCGCCATTTTAACCTTATTGGTGATTAATTGAACAGAGCAATTAATGACTATTGACCTTCTTCGGCATTTCAAAGATCCCGCCAAAACATTCTCTTCAGGTGTTATGTATTTATTGCAAATGATTTCTGAGTTTCACTTAAGCAATAAATGAGTTGCATGAGTCATTACTTCTTCAGACTAATTTTCCTCTATCAGTCTTACTGAGTATTGACCTTGATAAAATATCGATAATATCGAAGTAATCTTGAGCGAGTTCAAGATGATGATCGAGTAATCTTGAGCGGATCAAGATAATATCGAAAACCGACCTTCAAAGATATCCGAAGTTTCTCAAGACTCGATTTCAAAGATTTAATTTTATCTCGAGTTTCTCAAGAGAATCGAGAAAACTTCATGCATCCGAAAACCTTCAATTTTTCTGATTTACTCTATACACCTGGATCCAACATCCCTAATTCAACTGATAGTTCCTAAAATCTTGATTCAGCCAATGGTTTAGTCAAGATATCAGCTCTCTGCTTATCAGTATGAATCTTCTCCATCGATGTCCTTTTTTTCTCGACATGATCTCGATGAAGTGATGTTCGATATCCACATGCTTGCATCCGGTGTGTAATAACCGGATTTTTGTGAAATAGCTATGGCACTATTATTATCACAAAATATTGGTACTTCATTGGCTACAACCTTATAATCCCTTAATTGTTGTGCGAGCTAAAGAATCAGGCACAAATGACTTCCTGCAGACCATGTATTTGACTTCATTAATCTTGGTTGCTATCGAGAGGTGCATTTTTTGAGAACCAGGATATCACTTACTTCCAAGAAATTGACAAGTTCCCGTAGTGGACTTCCTGTCAATTCTACATCCTCCATAATCAGCATCTGAATAACCAGTTAATTCAAGGTTATCATCATTTGGATACCATAATCCTCTATTCATCGTGCCCTTAAGATACTTCAAGATCTTTTTTGGCGACCTCCATGTGACTAAATTTAGGATTAGCTTGGTATCTTGCACATATCCCAACAACAAATGTTATATCGAGCCTACTTGTACGTGAGATAGAGCAATGATCTAATGATCCTCTATAATCAAGTGTGACTTCTCGATTTGCCTTGAGGATCGAGGATCTATCTTGTAGTTAGTATTCATGGGAATTCTAAGCGCATTGCAATTTCAGACACCATATTTTGCAATCGGATCTCTGGTGTACTTTGCTTGGTTGATGAAGATTCCTTCCTTTGTTTGTTTCACTTGAAGTCCTAGAAAGAAATTCATCTCCCCCATCTTAGACATCTCAAACTTACCTTTCATCAGTGTAGAAAACTTGTCACACAGCTGATGATTTGGAGATCCAAAAATGATGTCATCAACATATATCTGAACTAGTAAGATATCTTCCCCATCTTTTATCCTGAACAAAGTTCTATCAACAGTTCCTTTGATAAAACTGTGGTCAGTAAGAAACTGAGAAAGGGTATCATACCATGCTCTGGGTGCTTGCTTAAGACCATACAAGGCTTTTTTCGAGCTCAGTAAACTTGGCCATTACATGCGAAACCGGAGGTTGTTCCACATAAACCTCTTCTTTAAGCACACCGTTCAGAAATGCACTTTTCACATCCATTTGATAGACTGTGAACTTCATGTGGGCAACATATGCAAGAAACAATCTGATGGCTTCTAGTCTTGCAACAGGTGCAAAGGTTTCATCATAATCCAAGCCTTCTTCTTGGGAATAACCTTGTGCAACTAACCTTGCCTTGTTTCTTACAATGTTGTTATTCTCATCTCTTTTATTCTTGAATACCCACTTGGTTCCAATCACATTGTGCCTTTCAGGCCTATCCACTAGCTCTCATACTTCATTCCTTGAGAATTGATTAAGCTGTTCTTGCATAGCAGTAATCCAATAAGAATCTTGTAGAGCTTCTTCAATCTCAGTGGGCTCTTTCTCTGATAGGAAGCAGCAGAATAGTGCACTCTCACCATGGAACCTTCTTGTTTTAACACCATCAGTTAGATCACCCACAATCTGACTTGTAGGATGACTATCTAACCAGCTTCTTCTAGATGTTCCCCCTTCAATAGTATCCTCAACATTTGAAATGTTAGGTTCAAGCAGTTCATTATATTCAGGGAACAACAGAAAAGGAGAAAGGGAATCATCTTCCTCAGGGGAAATTCCATTCAGAACATTGTCAAAGACATTTGTTCCCCTTTGGTTGATAGATTCAGAAGTTGCCTCATTTGTGACCACATCTTCATTGGCATCACATACAGTGCGAGGCGGTGTATGCAGCCAGATTGGTCACCTTTGGTGTGTTAGCTTTCTGAGTCTCACCATCACGAGTTCCATCACGAACCCGAGTCGAGTCTTGATGTCTTACGAGTCTTGGAGATATCTTGTTGATTATCTTGAGTTTTCATCTTGAGTCTTGAGTTTCTCCAGTTTCTGCTTGAGTCTTCGGTTTCTCGATTTCTCTTTGAGTCTTGATTTTCGATTTCTCATTGAGTCTTGATTCTCGGTTTCTCTTGAGTCTTGATTCTCGGTTTCTGCTTGAGTCTTGATTCTCGATTTCATCTTTGAAACTTGAAACTTTAGTTTCATACTGAAACTTCAGTTTCTTGAAACTTCTTGAGTCTTGAATCTTGAATCTAACACGATATATATCTGCTTGACTATACATTGTGCAGATAACATCCTGAACACTCTAAAACTGAATCCTGACTCAACTATCAAGATTATCCTGAACATGTCATACTCAGGGGTTTTGGGATCTAATCAAAATCTTCTTTTATTAAATTCATCTCCCAACATTTACCTTGGGATTTTGAAGGATTGTGTCAATAGGTACGACGTGAAGGTCATGAACATCACTAACAGTGCCACTCAAAGATGATCATGAAAAAGTACCAGAGAGATTTTTGTTGTTTGAAGCAGCTTCAAGACTGTAATAAGATAAAATGTATTTTAATATAAATTTTATTAATTAATAAAAAAATATGAAAATATGATTTATCTTAATATAAAAAATATACCTCTTTTTGAATTCGTGTATCTCTTCTACGTCATCTCCATATACAATTTTTGATGTATTAAAAGAGTTTGAAATTGAATAGTATCCTGTATAATTTAAAAAATATATATATATATAAATATTGTATGTATAATGTTAAAATGTTAGCATATTGCTATTACAATGTACTAAAAATAATAAACAAATATTTATTATAAGATAAAATAAATTAAAAAAAAATACATGGGACTATAAAAATATAAAACTTACGATTATAAAGCTTTGCGCGAAACATTTGCAGAATGATTACTGGTGGATCATTCGAACCCGACATTCGAACCTTTTTAAGTTCGTTGATAGATTCACCCCATAGTGACACTTTCAATCGAGAACCCCTACAAAAAAGTATAAATTATGATAAAATCATATTATATATTTAGAATTTTTTTTATTGAATATTAACTTATATATATAATAATAGATTAATGAATTAATTAACGATGAATATACTTACTCCAAATTTTCTAGAAAAAATTCCAATAACACAAACTATTCACCTCTCTATCTTGAATGTCACCAATCTCACAAACTATTCCAATAACATCTGCAATATTATAATTTAAAAATAAAGTATATGTTTGATGAAAAAATAAAAACAATCGTAATTGTAATAACTTTAGTAATGAGTTAAATTAAGTATTACCAATCAATCGTCCTTCATTAACTGGTTTTCCGAATGTTAAATCTGAGAATGAAGTAAAGACATACATACTTCTAGGAAAACTCAAATCGTTGAATTTCGACACTCGAGTGGACGAAATAAATTGAATTTTAAAATCATTAGAAGTTGTTTTAAATGGAGCCTTGTCGCTAGTAACCAAAACATTTCGGATGACATATAAATCTCCCTCAAAAAATGTGTTGTGGTATTTCTCAATGCTATGCGATTTGATGGTAGCGTGTACCCGATTACACTATAAGAAAAAAAGACTGATTAAATTTGTATATATTAATATTATTATCATAAATATTATTGATTAACATAAAATTAGAGTGCTACCTCGCTATCATGAAACACACATTATATATTTCTTAAAGGGTTACTCAACTCGTATGCAGGAGCATCGTAGGTGCGTAAACACCGCAATGTCATTGTCCATGAGGTACTCTTTGAATTAATATTTTTAATCAGAGATGAAAAGGACGACATTGTATAGTATATTTTCAAACCTGAAGAAATAACAAAAAAGGTAGATAAATAATTGTAGAATTAAAAAAGGGTAATTTGTAATAATAATAATAATATAATAATAATTCAAAAAGTACTCATAAAAAATATAAAATAAAATATACTTATCGATATGGATCAATATGAACTTTTATAAGAAGATATAGAGAAAGTGTTTTGTGAAGTTATAAGTGATGAGTGTACCTATTTATACACAAATACATGTTTCAATATTTAGAAAGTAAATATAATTTTTTTTAAATTTATTAACATAATTTAATGTTATGCTTAATCATTGCTTGAAATTATGCTTAATCATTGCTTGCTATTTGCATATAAATTATTAAAATATATTAATGAAAATTTTATACATAAAAATAATAATAATGTTTAATTGGAATTAAAATTAAACTAAAGCAAATATTACTCACATGATAAAATTAATAAACATATTAAAGTATATATAAATTTGAAAAAAATAATGTATATGAAAATTTTGTATATTGCCTTTCCTATAATCTTTTGTGTTGATATATAATTAAAAATATAAATATATGATATGGACTATATAGTGTTCTAAAAGTTATTTATATATAAAATTAGTTATTTATATTTGATATAAAATAATATTATTATATGTTTTAAATCATGCAAATAAATTAAAGAACTATTGAAATTTATTTTAATATACATACTCTAATAAAAATAATGACCCCTAAATACATGCCATGAAAGTTGAGCTGTTTTGGTTTCCTGCTATATTTAAGTTGTTTTTTTCGCAAAATCAGTGATGAATTCCTGTATAATTAAATAATTTATATTATTTCAATCATATTATTTTTAAAAATCCACAATACTCTTTTCAAGCCATGGATATTAATTTAAAATTATTTATATAAAAATTTAATGCTGAAAAAATATAAATAAAATATTAAATCATCCTTTAAAAATGTAAATAAATGTATAAAAAGTTAAACTACAATTATTAATTTATAGCCATAAAATCGTACACATTTTAAAAATGTATATGACAATTTTAAATGATACACATAATTAAAATAATATGTGAGGTAATCTCAAAATTAAAGGGAAGTCACGAATTTAATATTTAACTGGAAACTTCTAATTAAGTGTATAAATCAATTCACAATTATAAAAGATATAAAAAAAATATTAATATTCTCTACTTAAAAAAATGATCCGTAAAATTAATTATTCCAAATAAACACAATAGTGAAAGACACAATAAATGATCAATTATATGTGTCATTATTTATACAAAATTGACTTAACATGTGTATAAATAAATGGATTTCAATTGACTATATTTATGTAACTGATTATGCACATATTTTTAGGAATTTTAAAAAACTAATTATGGACGAATTTTAAGGAATTAATATTTATTGATGGTTTAATTAGAATGAAATTTTATGCTCCTAATCACATTAATTAAATAGAAATAACGATAATTATGCATTAATATTTATTATTGATTTAATTGGAATTAAAGTTTTTGCTCCACATGTAATTTTAATTGGAGTTTGACCAGTTCCATTTATTGTTTCAATAAATCATTAGTATAAGACGGAATGCGGGGAGAATCCAAAAAGTAAAAATATTTCCACATAATTACTCACCGGCGCATTTTGTATCTCTTTTCTAATTAGATGTTTGATAAACTCACATCCATCTAGTAATATAATGGCTTATTATTTTAAACAGAACAAAGTTTTCTTCCTTGGAGACGGATGTGGAGTTTAGCACCAGAGGGGTGAATTTTTTTCATATTATTATAATTCAAAGAGATGAACTCATAGAAATAAAGATTATTTTACGTATAAAATAAAAATACTGAAACCCCAAATTGATGTGTAAAGTCTTTAATTTTATCTGGGCTAAGTTTTATATGAATAATTTAATTTAAATTCGTCTAACGACCACATTAACGTCTTTGTATGCATATATATTAAAAATGATGACATAACTCATAAGTGGTGTGTACAACTCCAACAATAACAACGACCATTCATCGTCAAACCGTGTTTGTTTGAAATATTGTTTTTGTTCTATGTAATTTTAGGGTTTATATTCTGGATGGAATCAAAATTATAATATTTGAAATTATTATAATTGTGTACAAAAGTAATTATAATATAAACTTCTTTCATATATAATTTTTTTTTTTTACAAGTTTTCATATATGATAATTTATAGATGGTGAAATGGCGGGTATCAGAAATATTTGAGTTGGATCAAAAATTAAAAAGGCCTCCTTATCAAATATTTCTTATTAAATGTGAAATTAATGAAAACATATATATTTTTAAAAGTCTTGGGTTCTTGTCCACTAAATTTTAAAAAGGTCTACTTAAACAAAATAATACTATATTACATCAAACTATAATGTACATTAGATAATGTACATCAAAATATTTATAGTCAAAATCTATAATTATATATATCACAATATCAAATGATCATTAAATTACAATAATTATTTTTGAGATCTCTATAATGCACAATTTATTATCAATTGTATCCATTTTAGGATTTTGCTTCTCACGTGATAATTATTGGTCCATATTACATAAATAGGCAAAAGTATAATTAACAGGATTATATTTATTGCAGATGCAATAAAAATTTATGAAAATTTGGTAGTTAAAAGAAAAAATTGAAGATAACACAAAGTGTTAATGTGAATTTAAATAAATTATGTAAATATGTATTATTCATAAAAATAATAGTATAAACTGATCATAAAATTTCACATATTTAATTATTACTGAAATAAGGATACATTAAAGTGCAACTCATCGACCTCGAGATCAAGCTCAAGAACTTTGAATACAAAAAGACAACCAATTTTGACGGAATTATCTACCAAAAATCTTTTGAATCCAGACTGAAAAATTAATCCTTTCTTTTCCTTCTTCACACAAACAAAATTGAAAACTTGAAAGACACGATGTCAGACTTCTTGTAGATGGAACCAAAACAGCCAATCAGATAAACAGATAGCATGAAAAGTAAAGAACATAAACAGAAATCAGAAGACAATGAGATGTTGTCTTAAGATCAGAAAAGTAAATCATTTCATTGATAAGATTTGTCAGATTACAGGTACATGAAATGATAATCAAAATTTACCTAACATCTGATCCTAGGACTCATCTTCTGATCTCTTTACAACTCAATTGTCCTCAGACCTTCAGGAACCTGAAAGATGTCGTACATCCTTCTCAGCACATCCTTCTGTCTGTCCTCCTCGATGATGTTTCCTCTTTCCAGTGCTTCATAGTAGGCTTCCTTGAGTGCCACTGGATCGAAGGTCCCATTCTTCCTGAGGGGTGGAGTCAGGTATTCGTACTTGGGTGCAGTGGGTCTCATTTTCATCTTCTTTCCTTCTCTCATCACTTCCTTGTAGAATACCTGGTACTTACCCTCCAACCAGGCAAGAAAAAGTTCAGCAAATACATCTTCGTCTTCTTCTTCTTTAGAAACTCTCTGGATCATGAACACGTCACAGATCCAATTAGTCTTGAAAAATCTCCAGGGCTCATGCAGGTCTTCTCTGCAGACTAGAATGTCATCGATCGAAGTAGGGAGAGCATTCTCGACCCAATTTTCATCATCTTCTGCAGATGCCTTCTTCTTTAGCTTTCTCTTGAATGCTTTGTCCAGACCGGCTGCTTCTCTCAGCTTCTTCCTCTTGATGGCCTCATCAATAACCTTCCTTCTCTTCACCTGGTCCTCCTGTTCTCTGATTTGTTCCTTAGAACGCAATTATTCAGACCTGATCAAAATAGTTTTCTGAGCAACAGGTCGCTTGATCTGCTTTCCCTTCAGTTGCCTCATTTTCTCAGCTTCTGCCTCTGCTGATTCTTCTTCCTCAAGCTTCCTGGCAAATTCTAGACTCCTTGCCTGATCTTCTGTCTGCATTCTTTTCTGAACAGTTGAAGAGAAGTCCTCAATTTTGTCAACTCTGGCAGTCAAGTCTATCATCGCAGACTTTTGTTCAGACAGGGCCTTGTCTTGAATATCCAGCTGTTTGGTGTGTTCCTTAATGGTTGTGAACAGCTCGGCCAGTTCAGTATCTGGAACACCTTCAGCAGATGTGACAGTGGCTTGTCCGGGTGCAGCAGTTGCAGTTACCAGGGTCAGCTGCTCTGGTTGGGCAGCTTGTTTTTCTGATTCATCTCCTTCCCCCTTTTTGGTTGCATAAAAAAGGTGTGAGAGTTTCTTCTCCAGGTTCCCAAACAAATTAAGCATTTCCTACTTGAGGTCTTCTACCTCCAAAGGTGTGATTTAGACAGATGGGGTAGAAGGAGCAGGTCCAAGCATCTTTGAGACAACATCCTCCAAGGCTTTCTTTGCAACAGTCATGGAGGCTTCAAAGCGTCTCCAGGCAGCATCAAAACTCGTATCTGCCTGCTTCAGAGATTTGTAAACTTCCTCAAGAAGTATCCTAACATCAGACAACGTGGATACTTCTAAGCCAAGTTTTCAAGAAGCAGCTCTACTCGGTTCATTTCCTTCTCACCTACGTCAGAATGCATTTCCACCAGTTTTGTTGAAGTCTGATTCCTCTCAGATTCAACCAGCTGCTTGGTTTTTTCCTCTATCTGAGTCATCAGATTTGCTGCAAGGATGTTGAACTGAGATTCCACAGATGCCTTCACCCCATCTTGAATAGTAATTGAAAATTGATCTAGGGTCTCAGGCGGAATCACAACTACTGGTGCAGATGTTTGTGCCTCACCAGTTAGGGTCTCATCTGTTCCACCCTCAACTGGTTCATAGGCAGCTTGCTCAGTTTTAGCATATTCATGAGCAATATCCCAGACCATCTGATCGGTCTCCTCAACATCAGGATATCCTAACTTCTTGTTCACCAACAAGGCAACATCAGCATCTATTGCTAGCTCCGCAGCACTTGACACTCCTGTCAGCCTCTTCATCGTTAACTCCATATCTACATACTCAGCATGCCCCATTGCTTCCAGTGAGAGCAAAAAATCCTCAATATCTTGTAGCCTGATATTCCTCCAGGATAGAATATCAGCTACCTGCTCTCGGACTCCTAGATGATCGACCAGATGAGGATAATGCTTGTTCAGGTAGTTGTCAACTCTCCCTCGCAAGAATTTGATCACTAGCTTCACCTGCTCAGGTGAGTCTGGTTCTAAGATGGTTCGTGTGTTGAATGGGTTGTGTGTTGGGGAATAAGTTGCACAGATCTATTCGGGATAAATATTTAAATACAAATTTAATTCTGATAATTATTACTAGCATGAATTAATCCTATATTAATTCAAATAATAATTCAACAACAAATCATGCATATAATTAGTTCACGTAAATCCTACGCATGCGGAATTACTACGAGTTTACGTAAATATACCTCTTGGAATGGTAATGGTCTCATTGATTAAACACACCGAAAAACCTTCCCAAGTATTCCCTTAATCCTTGCTCGACAATCCGGTGGTAGGATGCTCGCGAACAATTAACAAAAGGAAAATAAACTTTGTTGCACCACCTTTGTGGATTTACTAATTTTCCAGCACATGGAATTGTACTTGGGAATGAAAGAATCATCCCCTATTTATAGATGAGTGGTGGTCGAATTTTTAGGGGAAAAAACAATGTGGGAAAATCTTTTCTTGATCTCCAAGAAATCTTGAATATATCTTCTATATTCTTTTTCCCATAATTATAATATTCCACAAAAATCCCACCTCATCAAGTTATGGAGTATTTTCGAAAAATAGGGCAAGAATCCAAGATTTGGATCTTCTTGAATTTATGAGATATTCTTGTATTTCAAGAAATACATATCTTTCATAATATCTTTTCAAGAAAATCAAGAAAATCTTTCTTTCCCCTTTTTTCTCAAAATTTTTGAAATATACTAGATGGATAACTAAGTGGGAGATTTCTTGAATTTAATGAGATAATCTTGTATTCCAAGAATACATATCTTCATTCCATAACAAAATTCAAAGAAAATCTTTCTCCCCTTTTAATCCATAATTTTCGAATTTATGAGGAAAAATAAGGCAACAATATTTATTTTATTTTAAACACCTTTTTCAGTTATTGGACTTTATGTTGGGCTACTTAGGGGGCCTTTAGGAGAATTAAGATTGGACCTTCCAATGGATCTTGAATTATCAATATTGAGCCACAATATTATTCAATCCCATAAATATTAATTAATCCCACTACATAATTAATATTGCACTATCCATCTTAACCCATATTACAGTCAATATGGCTCCCGGTTTTTATTTCCCGTGTTTAAGATTATCTATCCCATTAATTAATTCAAGCCACTGAAATAGTTTTCCATTAATTAATATCTTTTGTCCTTGGTTAAGGAACGATTCAACATTATTATCCATACAGGAAACTAGTTCCACTTGCAAGATTTGGTATGATAAATCTTATGAACCTCCCAAGGGGGCAAATCGAACAAGCGTACTTGCACACGATTCTCCGTATTAAATCTTAGCAATCACATGTGACCAATAATATTGTCCAAGATAAAAAGTATTGAATCTCGTTGATTCTCTACCCGTGATAAATCAAAGCAATACTTGCTAACCACACATGATCCTATTTAAGGGACGAAGATTAAGAAATAACGAACCACTGAGGTCTAATTCTTCCTTGTTTAGTTCTGAAGAATTTGTCCTCCTGTAGGTCATATTCAGTGCATCAGTCATGCACTAGTGTAATCTCTTGGTCAAGACAAGCCAATCTGAGCCTTACACTTCAACCTTTCACGATGGATTGTTCATTTCCATCTAGGTCTTGAATGGTGTACTTTTGATTACAAGGGACTGTTAATTTAATCTTCTGTGATCTGGTATCACTAAATTAACTACAATATAACACGTACTATTTATTGAACAGTTATGCAATAAATATATGTAACATTCAATGATATTTAAAGCATCAGTGATAAACAATTTATTTCAGTAAATAAGTCCGAATTTTAGTTTTGATTATACAAAGTAAAAGCATACTTTCCAGTATAATCCCAACAATCTCCCACTTATACCCAAAGTCTGCTTTTAAGTATACTATAGCATGTCTCGTGTAGTTCCTAATACGTGAAATCTAATGTCACCTACACGAACCTAATAATTTCTCAAAGCAGATTGGCAACGGTCTTGACACCCATTCCTTCCACATGTCTCTCGAATGTATTCAGAGGCAGACCCTTTGTGAATGGATCTGCTAGGTTGTCTTCTGACGCTATCTTTGCCACCTCTATATCTCCTCTCTTAACGATATCTCGTATAAGATGGTATTTCCTTTCAATGTGTTTGTTGGCCTTGTGGGCTCTTGGTTCCCTTGAATTTGCAACTGCTCCGGCATTGCACAATAAAACAAATGATTCTCTTTGGGAAAATTCGAACTACATTCAAGTCCACTAGGAAGTTCTTGAGCTAAACCACTTCTTTCATTTGCCTCAAGTTGACTACATATTCGGCTTCCATGGTAGAATCATGACGATTTCGCTTGACGCTTCTCCATGTCATGGCTCCTCCCCCATGCAAAAAACACACTCTGGGAGGTAGATTTTCCGAATCTATGTCCGATTGGAAATTCGAGTTCGTGTAGCCGATGGGGATTAGACTATATGATCGATAAATTAACATTCTATCCCGAGTTCTTTTCGGATACTTTGAATGTTTTTAATCGTCAATCAATGTTCTTTTCCCGGGTTACTTTGATATCTTGCCACCATGCCAACGGCAAAGCAGATATCCGGGTCTCGACACAAAGATTGCATACATAAGGCTTCCGACGGTAGAAGCATATGGAATGCCTTTCATGTCATCTATCTCTTTTTTGTGTCTTAGGGCACATTTTCTTGGATAGATGGATTCCATGTCCGAAAAGGTACGAAGCCTTTCTTGGAATTCGTGATCTTTGAATCATTTCAAGACAAAAGTGTCTATGTATGAAGCTTTTTGCGATAAGCCTATCATCATTTTCTTGTGATCTCGAGTGATCTTGATCCCAAGGATGTGTGTGGCTTCCCTAAGTCCTTCATATCAAACCTGTTTTTGAAAGTCATGCCCCTTACGCCCCGATAACACCTTTTCATCATTCCCGATGATCAGAATGTCATCTACGTATAGTACTAAGAATACCAATGCAGTTCCGACACGCTTTTTGTACACACAACTTTCGAACTCGTTTTGATCAAACCCATAAGACTTTATAACATGATCAAAACATTGGTTCCAAGCTCTGGATGCCTGTTTGAGTCCGTAAATGGACTTCATGAGCTTACAAACTAGGTGTTCTTGGCCTTTTTCAATGAAGTCTTGGGGTTGTTGTATATAGATCTCTTCATCAAGACTTCTGTTAAGGAAAGCTGTCTTGACATTCATTTGCCAGATTTCAAAGTCGAGATGCGCAGCAATCGATAAGAGAATTCGGATGGACTTGAGCATGGCTACGGGAGAAAAAGTTTCCTCATAATCGATCCCTTCTTTCTGAATATAACCTTTCGCCATAAGTCTTGCCTTGAAGGTTTCCACCTTCCCATCCGGTCCTCTTTTTCTCTTGTATACCCACTTGTAACCAATGGGTTTGACCCCATTAAGTGGTTCGACTAGCTCCCACACTCTGTTATGATCCATAGAACTCATTTCGGCTTTCATTGCTGTTTGCCAAGAAACCGCGATCCTTGTCTTGGATTGCCTCATCATATGTCCATGGGTCCGATTTCGTCTTGGAGGGAATCAAGTCCGAGGACTCTCCTATTCCCATGAATCTCTCGAGTTTGTTTTACAACCCTCCCACTACTGACGAGGTTCCGGTTGTGTAAGTGTGTCGCGTTTGGTATGTCATCTTATATGATTGGCACCGAGGTTAGCCCTCTTAGCTCATTTAAGGTAATCTCACTTCTGGGTCTTCTTTCGTTCATATAGTCTTCTTCCAAAAATCTAAAGTGGGTGCTTATTACCACCTTTTAATCTCCGGGACCATAGAACATACACCCTTTTGTTCCCTCGGGGTATCCCACAAACAACCTTAATTCTGATCGAGGATTCAATTTACCGGCTTCCTTGTCCAACACGTAGGTCGGACACCCCCAAATCTTCATGTGTCTCAAACTGGGCTTGCGCCCGGTCCACAATTCTTTGGGAGTTTTGGGAACCGATTTGAATGGCACCAAGTTCAGAATGTAGGCTGTTGTTTCCAAGGCATGACCCCAGAACGACTTGGGAAGATCCGCATAACTCATCATAGATCTAACCATTTCCAAAAAAGTTATGTTTCTTCGCTCTGCAACCCTGTTTTGTTAAGGGGTTCCGGGTGCAATTAGCTGGGATGCAATCCCTTCATCAGACAAGTAGTTCAAAAACTCATCCCTGAGGTATTCACCTCAACGATCGGATCGTAGAGACTTGATACGTTTTTCCCTATGATTCTCTGCTTGAGCCTTAATTTCTTTGAATTTCTCAAAGGTCTCAGATTTATGCTTCATAAGGAAAATATAACCGTACCTTGAGTAGTCATCAATAAAAGTGACGAAATACTCATAACCTCCTCTTGCTTTGGTTGACATTGGACCACATACATCTGTGTGAACGATTTCTAACACTTCTTTGGCTCTATTCCCCTTGGCTCCGAATGCCCTCTTGGTAATTTTACCCTCCAAACATGATTCGTATGTTGGAATTGGTTCAACTTGGAGAAACTCCAGTGAACGTCTTTCACCAACCTTTGGATCCTCTTTGGATTTATATGTCCCAATCTTAGATGCCATAGAAGTGTCTCGTTCACATCTGATGAATGTTTTCTTTTCTCGGAAATAGTTGATGTGTTATAGGATGCATTTCGTGAGTGGTGTGCACAGTTAATTGTATAGAGATTATTCGACAACGTTCCATGACAGATAAATTTATCAAAAAGAGAAATGGTAACAACTTTATTAAAAGTAACCGAATATCCATCAAGAAAAAGTTTAGAAACTGAAATTAAATTCTTTCTAAAATTCGGAACGTAAAGGACATCTCTTAAAATTAAAACTCTGTCTTCAAAAGACAGGTGCACTTCTCCCATTACTTCAGCTGCCACTCTCGTAGCATTGCCTAGTGTGATGAGGATCTCACTCTCACTAAGTTGTCGGGTCCGCTTGAACCCCTGTAAAGTGAAACAAACATGATCAGTGGACCCCGTATCCACTACCCATAAATGGGAGGCATACACCGCTAAGCAAGTTTCAACAACTAGTGCGTGAGAATTACCTTTCTTTCCATTCCTTTTGGGTTTGGAACAGGCTGACCTCCAATGTCCTTTTTCACCGCAGTTAAAATATTTTCCTTTTGGTGCTTTCTTGACACCCAAATAGCCAACTGTCTTTTTCTCACTTTTCTTAGTGATGAGATTGCTTTGGTTCTGACCACTTTCCTTTTCTTGAGATTTGCCTTCCATTGGCCTAGATCTTGAGAAAAGACTTTTGGTCACCAATGCTTCGTCTTTATTTCCTAAATGCTTCTCTATTTTCTCCAAGGCTTCTTGTAGGATGTCCATAGTAAACATGTGATCACTCATCACAAAACTACAGTAAAACCCATCGAAGCACCTTGGAAGAGTTAACAAAAGAAATTCAATTTGGGCCTCATCACAATACTTAGTACCGAGACAAGCCAGTTTTTCAAAATGGTGTTTAATTCTGAGAACATGCTCCCTCACGGGTGTTCCCTCACCATTTTGCTTTGGCCACATAAATGCTTTTTAAACTGATTGATCATGCGGTCTTTTGTTAAAAACATTTCTTCAAGACTTTGCATAATTTCTGCAGCAGACTCAACACCTTCATGAATGTGTCTCAAATCATCAGACAGTGAAGTCAAGATTACACGTTTCATGGGTTCATTGGCCTGCTCCCAAATATTATACAAGTGTCTTTCCGCATTAGGTGATTCATCAGTAGGCTTACGTGGCTTGGGTACATCAAGAACCCAATGATGTTCTTGTGCAGGTAGGACAAAACTCATATTTCGTTTCCAAACATTATAGTTGTCACCAGTTAATTGGTGTTCTTTGAGTGTATATAACAGTGGATTAAAAGATTGCGACATGATGAACTGAAATAAACAATAATATGCATAAGCACATATATATCACAAGGTTCGATCACATGTTTCATATTAAAATCTCAAAAAAAAAATGAACATGCATCAGCCAACATCTCAAAACAGTTTAAATAAGCCACGTGGGGTGGGTCATTATTTAAACACATTCAACGAGTTACAAACAAGAACGATTTAAACCTTTAATATCCAGATTAATAGTTGGCACCCCATTTTGACCAATATAAAATTGACGGGGACTTGAGGAAGTATATGCATATCAATTTTATACCTAAGTAATAACCATGATTAAATACAGGATTATTATTTCGTATTGAACGAGCCTCGTGGGGAGGGTCATCGTCGCCACTAATAATAACCCACAATCATCCATTTGGAATTCATTCATGTGAAAGCTATCTTTTGACCGTCCCGTGGGGGGGATTTCTCCAAAAGAATTCACAAATAAATAAATCATGGAGGTCAAAATTAATTCAATTTTATTATCCAAAATAAAATTGTCAATTAATTATTTAAACATACTTAGTAATTTTTAATGGTGAGATTTTTCATTGGGCAACTCTCATGCAAACACATTTAAACAAATTAAATAAAGCACAAGAAAACACAATAATAAATCAAGCAAAGCGGAAAAATAAACATATTGGGCACAAATTATCCAATTGTCATGGTTTGATTTTTCTTGGCTTGATTTTGAAGAAACGACGTCTTGAATTTCTCTAACTCGATTGTCTCGAAAAGAACTCCGTCTCAAAACGCCACGCCAAGTAGCTCGCAGCTGGGATGCACGCCAAGATCCGTCCGGCCACGTGCCTCGGCCTCGGCGATATTCGCCTTCTCAAAGAGCTACATATCATCTATAAGCATTTCAAGAAAATCTTCAGCGCTGCTTCCGGATCAAAGCGGCGCGGTAAATTGCGTCCGGATAACTCGGATCCGCCCTTTGAATTTAATGAGATATTCGTGCATTCAAAGAATACCCATCCTCGTGCAGCGCCAAAATGGCGCAAAGTAACCGTCTTTTCACGCGCCATCCAGCGTCGAACCGATCGAGGAATGCTGGCATCGCGCCCGTCTGCGCGTGGCGATTTCCGTGTATTGGTAGCGTGCCTCCTTAGCACATTTCGTTCGTGCTGCATACGTCCCGTCTGCAGTTACGGATTTATCCTTTAATTATCGTCTCGCGCCCGTTTCCGATCCGGTTACAATTTATTTACAAAAAAAATAAATTAACCTAATCTGAAGACTATCCTATTCGTTGATCAAATCAAACAAATCTAATCTACTCGTTTAAGATTTTCTCGCGAGCAAAATTAATTTGAGCGAATCGAATTAAAAACCACAATTTATATGCATGCATAAATAAACACATTAAATTCCATGACAATTGGATACCGCAAAAGCAGATCTAGCAATTCTACTATCCAATTTCAAATTTAATGAAAACGAATTAAATTATAATTTAAAATTCAGAGACCGAAACCGAGGCTCTGATACCAGTTGTTGGGGAATAAGTTGCACGGATCTATTCGGGATAAATATTTAAATACAAATTTAATTCTGATAATTATTACTAGCATGAATTAATCCTATATTAATTCAAATAATAATTCAACAACAAATCATGCATATAATTAGTTCACGTAAAAATCCCTACGATGCGGAATTACTACGAAGTTTACGTAAACATACCTCTTGGAATGGTAATGGCCTCGTTGATTAAACACACGAAAAAACCTTCCCAAGTATTTCCTTAATCCTTGCTCGACAATCCGATGGTAGGATGCTCATGAACAATTAACAAAAAGGAAAATAAACTTTGTTGCACCACCTTTGTGGATTTACTAATTTTTCCAGCACATGGAATTGTACTTGGGAATGAAAGAATCATCCCCTATTTATAGATGAGTGGTGGTCAAATTTTTAGGGGAAAAAACAATGTGGGAAAATCTTTTCTTGATCTCCAAGAAATCTTGAATATATCTCCTATATTCTTTTTCCCATAATTATAATATTCCACAAAAATCCCACCTCATCAAGTTATGGAGTATTTTCGAAAAATAGGGCAAGAATCCAAGATTTGGATCTTCTTGAATTTATGAGATATTCTTGTATTTCAAGAAATACATATCTTTCATAATATATTTTCAAGAAAATCAAGAAAATCTTTCTTTCTCCTTTTTTCTCAAAATTTTCGAAATATACTATATGGATAACTAAGTGGGAGATTTCTTGAATTTAATGAGATAATCTTGAATTCCAAGAATACATATCTTCATTCCATAACAAAATTCAAAGAAAATCTTTCTCCCCTTTTAATCCATAATTTTCGAATTTATGAGGAAAAATAAGGCAACAATATTTATTTTATTTTAAACATCTTTTTCAGTTATTGGACTTTATGTTGGGCTACTTAGAGGGCCTTTAGGAGAATTAAGATTGGACCTTCCAATGGATCTTGAATTATCAATATTGAGCTACAATATTATTCAAGCCCATAAATATTAATTAATCTCACTACATAATTAATATTGCACTATTCATCTTAACACATATTACAGTCAATATGGCTCCCAATTATTATTTCCCATTTTTAAGATTATCTAGCCCATTAATTAATTCAAGCCACTGAAATAGCTTTCCATTAATTAATATCTTTTGTCCTTGGTTAAGGAACGGTTCAACATTATTATCCATACCGGAAACTAGTTCCACTTGCAAGATTTGATATGATAAATACTTGCACACGATTCTCCGTATTAAATCTTAGCAATCACATGTGACCAATAATATTGCCCAAGATAAAAAGTATTGAATCTCGTTGATTCTCTACCCTTGATAAGTCAAAGCAATAGTTACCAACCACACGTGATCCTATTTAAGGAACGAAGATTAAGAAATAACGAACCACTGAGGTCTAATTCTTCCTTCTTCAGTTCTGAAGAATTTGTCCTCCTGTAGGTCCTATTCAGTGCATCAGTCATGCACTAGTGTAATCTCTTGGTCAAGACAAGTCAATCTGAGCCTTACACTTCAACCTTTCACGATGGATTGTTCATTTCCATCTAGGTCGTGAATGGTGTATTTTTGGTTACAAGGGACTGTTAATTTAATCTTTTGTGATCTGGTATCACTAAATTAACTACAATGTAACACGTACTATTTATTGAACATTCATGCAATAAATATATGTAACATTCAATGATATTTAAAGCATCACTGATAAATGATTTATTTCAGTAAATAAGTCCGAAATTCAGTTTTGATTATACAAAGTAAAAGCATACTTTCCAGTATAATCCCAACATTGTGAACAACAAACACAAACATGGCTTTCTGTCTGTCTGATAAAATCTCTGGAGTAGGTTCTCTGATTAGCTCAGGTTGATCTGATTCTGGCTCAGGTTGTGTTATCTGTGGTTGAGGCTTAGGTTGGGGTTCTGTACATGGAATTTCTGCAGGTCGGGTTGGCTCAGATATTGGCTGTTTAGGTTGAGCAATGGTGAGAACGGGAGTGGTTTGTCTTATGGGTGAGGGTGAGGATTGTTCTGGTGGAGTAGGGGATCTTGGTAGGTGGGTAGGTTCATGTCCCTTGAACAGCGAGCTTAGGTGAGCAGATCATATGGTTCTGACTCATCCTGGTCTTCTTCCAACCATCCTTCCTATTCTTCTCATGTGCCTTCACCTTCTCCTTCACCGACAGTAATAATCTCCAACTGACTAGTTCCCTCTTCTGTGGCCAATTCTTTCTCTGTGCTGACTGTGTGCTCAGAACTCGCACCAGCCTCACCACCGATCTCCCCAGCAATTTGTTCCTCAGGTTGCTCTTCTTCTGACTCTAAGATCTCCACATCACTATCTTCATCTCAAATTCCCCCAGAAGGCATCCCTTTCTTCTTTGGAAGCATAGCTATGAGCTTTCTCTGCCTTTTCTCACTCGCATCTTCAGCTTTACGGGCAGGCTTGGTTGCCATCTGCTTCCTCTTCATGATCCTTTTGCGAGGTTGACCCTGGGCCTCAGATTGCACAGATGAGGCTTGTGCTTTATCCTTCTTCGTCTTGGGCACATAAGGTACAAGATCATCAACCCATTGACCTGGAATCTCACCATCTTTCCAGAGAAGGGCTTTGAATTTTGCCGGGTAAGGTCTCCTCCCTTGTTCTGACCACCTACAGTTCGGAAGCTTGTCGGCCAAGATGAGAGAAACCTTGTGAATGTTGCAGATCTTCTTAGATAGCACAACTTGATTCTCTTCGTTAATCATGAATTTGTCTATCTCTTGCAACAACCTGTGCTTGAACAGACCTAGTCAATTCATATCTTGAGCCTTCTCAATAATGGCTGTCATTATCATTTGCTTCTGTTGAGTTAAAGCATCAGGACTGAAAGTAATTCCCAGAGTTACTTTTGAGACAATCTCAAACAGTAATCTGTACTTCCTCCTCAATAGGGTTGCTTCACATTAGTCATATGATCGTTGTTTGCAGGCTTTAGAAGAACCTTTTAGAGGTACTCCTTATCACTCATTCCAGCCGTGAACTCATCAAGTGCGTTTCGTCCCGCTGGTAAACCGAAGATCCTTTGCAAATTATCATTGGACACTTCGATCTGTGTCCTTCAACACTTAATACAAGCTCCTTGTTGGCAGTTTCCTTCAAGTTTCGCAGGAATTCCAGGGATTCAATGATATAGACACTATCCAAATGTCTATAGCAGAATTGCTCTATCCCACAAGCAAAGATGCAATCCAAAATCTCTCGGGATTCTGGATCCGTTGTGAAGGTGAAAATCATGTATTTCTCGTCTATGATTTCTTTCACCATCTAAGCATAGTCGCACACTTCAGGGGTTGCTTTTGAAGTTTCCATTTCTGTAAAACATATAAAATACCTTAAATTAGGTTTTCAAAAACCATGCAGTTTCAAGCAAGGCTAAGCACAATACAACAATATTGTGAAGCATTTACACACATAATATCCCCAAATATGCATATTGGTCATAGTTGTAGTACATTTAAACATATTCAAATTAAAATAGTTAAACCACAGACATATGAACAGTATAACATACATATTCCCTATAACCCTAAAGCATAATTTTCATGAACAATAAAATCACAGAAGATAAATTACGAGTAAACCGATTTGTATAAATCGAAAAAGAAGTAGAATCGCTAGATGAGTAGTTTGAAAGTTTTCTGGCAAAGTTTCAAGTATGATTTTTAGAGAAAATAATGCGAAGAGTTTTCAGACTAAAGGTTTTAGGGTTTAAATAGATGGGAGGGAAACATTTTGCACGAATTTTTGTAAATACTTGAGTATCCGTGTTTTAAATCGAACGATCAAGATTAAGCAGTTGAAAAGTAAATAAATCGTGCGGTTGAGGTTAAAAAGTGGCAGACTTTTGGACTTAAAACTAGCAATTAATGTATTTAATACAAAAATCTCACGTCCGCATTTAATGCTTGCAGACATGACGTCATAAAGTAATGCGCATAGTAAGAATGGATAAGTTCAGACAAATAGATAAAACAGATAACAAATCTCAGGTAAGTGAGATCAGATAAATGAAATCAGAAAACGTATCTGACTGATTGATATTGTAATCAATCAGTTACCATTTTATAGAGTTTGACTTGTCTGATTCCTGTTGATCTTACTGATTGTAGCCTATACCTCAGAATTTTCCCAACAATGTCCCACTTCTTGATCAGTATTCTTCTGATTCTATCCTATAAGTTGAATTTTCCCTTCAACTGTTATTCCTTTTCTGATCAGTTCCTGACTGATCCTACCTGATCAATTGATGTTCCTTCACTCAACTGATCTTTCTTTCCTCGGCAGTTTCTTAACAACTAGTCTTGGAGACCAATCCACCAAAGAAATATGGTGCATCTTCTTCTAAGTCCAGAAACCCTAACTCAACTGATAATTCTCTGAACCTGACTTCAGCTAGTGCCTTGGTTAAGATATCAGCTATTTGCTTATCAGTATGGATCTTTTCCATTCTGATGTTCTTCTTTTCAACGTGATCTCTGATGAAGTGATGTCTGATGTCCACGTGATTGCATCTGGTATGTAGAACTGGGTCCTGAGTGATTGCAATAGCACTATTACTGTCACAGAATATAGGCAAATTCGTAGCTATAATGTTATAATCCCTCAGCTGCTGCCTAAGCCAGAGCAGTTGGAAGCAACAACTTCCTACGGCCATGTATTCTGCTTCAGTAGTAGATGTGGCAACAGATGTCTGTTTCTTTGAAAACCAAGAGACCAGTTTATTTCCCAAGAACTGACATGTACCTGAGGTTGATTTTCTGTCTATTCTGCAACATCCATAATCAGAATCAGAGTACCCACTAAGCTCTAGATTATCATCTGATGGGTAGTATAACCCCAGGTTAACTGTCCCCTTCAGATACTTAAGAATCCGCTTAGCTACTTCCAAGTGGCTTTGCATTGGATTTGCCTGAAATCTGGCACATACACCTACTGCAAATGTTATATCTGGTCTGCTGGCAGTCAGGTATAACAGTGATCCGATGAGAGCCCTATACTCTTTCTGATTAGTTTTCTGACCATTCTCGTCTGGATCCATCTTGAAGGAAGTCATCATTGGAATTCTGGCAGTCTTGCAGTTTTGAATCCATACTTAGCTAATAGATTTCTGGTATACTTGGCCTGACAGATGAATATCCCTTCAGTACTTTGTTTTACTTGAAGACCTAGAAAGTAGTTCATCTGACCATCACTTCTGTCTTCAATTCTGAACAAGGTTCTATCTATCAGTCCCTTAGTGAACCCACTGTCTAACAAGATCTGAGATAGTGTATCACACCAAGCTCTGGGAGCCTATTTCAGTCCATAAAGAGCTTTTCTTAAACGGTACACCTGATTGCTTATTTCAAAGCCAGGAGGTTGTTCGACATAAGCTTCCTCAGCTAGTACCCCATTTAAGAATGCACTCTTTACATCCATCTGATACATAATAAACCCTCTATGAGCAGCATAAGCCAGAAACAGACGAATGGCTTCTAGGTGAGCGACTGGTGCAAAGGTTTCATCATAATTAATCCCTTCTGATTGTGAATATCCCTTAGCAACAAATCTTACCTTATTTATGGTTATCACATTGTGCTCATCCCTCTTGTTCTTGAAGACCCACTTAGTGCCAATCACATCTTGGTGAGTTGGTCTGTCTACAAGTTCCCAAACTTGATTCCTTTCAAATTGCTCTAGTTCTTCCTGTATGGCTAGAATCCAGTTCGCATCGTCTAGAGCTTCTTCAATGGTGAGGGGTTCCTTCAAAGACAGATAACAGCAGTACATTGTATTTTCACCAATCTGATGTCTAGTTTGAACTCTACTAGATGGGTCTCCAATGATCAGGCCAGTTGGATGACTTTTATCCAGGTCCTTCTTTCCTGAGTTACATCAGTTTGGAGATCATCATCCTCTTCTGATAGTGAGTCACTAGAGAATGGGAGAGGTACCATAGTAGGATCCACTTGCATGGACATATCTCAGCTGATGTTGGACTCATCATGTGCTGAAGTCTGTCCGCCGGAACATCAGGTGTTCCCCCTGAACCAGATGGTTCAAATGTTACTGTCTCAACTATACCAGCTTCTTCATCGACAGTTGTACGTACCTTAGGGTCTGACTGACCTGGTGAATCATCAAGATCAAAGTTAGGAATATACACGGTGACGTGATCTGATTCCCTTTCTTTAATACTCAACTAATCCATTTGCTGAGCATCAGGTACTGGTTGATCTGGTACGGCCTCTTCTGTGGCAGATTTCTCATGTTCAGATGATGTCTCATCAAAGACCACATGAGGTGTCTCCTTCA
The DNA here is from genome assembly GCA_037126765.1 of Stenogyne calaminthoides. Lineage (NCBI taxonomy): Eukaryota > Viridiplantae > Streptophyta > Magnoliopsida > Lamiales > Lamiaceae > Stenogyne > Stenogyne calaminthoides. The sequence goes on from JBBCBC010000021.1 coordinate 21,722,162, forward strand.
CAACTATGGTTCGCCTGTTGAACACCCTGAAGGCTTTGCTAGTTGAGGAATATCCTATGAATATACCCTCATCTGACTTAGCTTCAAAGGTTCTCAACTGACTCTTCCCATTGTTGTGAATAAAACACCTGCACCCAAAAACATGGAAGTAAGAAACACGAGGTTTTCTGCCCTTCCACAGTTCATAGGGTGTTTTGAAATGAATCTTAGTCAGAGAACATTTGTTCTGAGTGTGACATACATTGTTGATTGCTTCTGCCCAGAAACGGTTTGGAGTTGCATGTTCAGCCAACATTGTGCGAGCAGCTTCTTTGAGTGTTATGTTCCTCCTTTCTGCTACACCATTCTGTTCTGGCGTTCTGGCGGTTGATGTTTCATGTTGTATCCCAAACTCCTTGAAAAAAATCAGATATGAAGGAATTCTATAATTCTATTCCATTATCTGATCTGATTTTCACAACACTGACACCTTTCTCATTCTATAGTTTCTTGAGTAGCTCAGGTATCTTTGTTGTAGTTTCATTCTTCTTATACATGAATACAACCCAAGTGAACTTGGAGTAGTCATCTACAATCAACAGAGTGTATTTGCGTCCACTGAAACTAAGTGGCGTAACTGGTCCGAATAAATCCATGTGGAGCAGTTGCAATACTCTGCTGGATGGAGGTGAAGGAATCCCTTTGAATGAAGCCTTGACTTGCTTTCCTTACTGACATGCGGCACATGTCTGATCCTTAGAGGAAACTTCATTCGGAAGTCCCTCAACCAAGGACATCCTTGCTATCTTGTTAAGAGTCTTAAAGTTCAGATGGCTCGTCCTCTTGTGCCAGAGCCAACTGCTACTTTTGGAACTCTTAACAATCAGGCATGCATTTCCTGGACAATTGTCCCAATCTACAGTGTAGATCGTTCCTTTCCTGGAACCAGTTAGCAAAATCTGTTGAGTAGCTCGATTTCTGATAGTGCACCAATCTGTTGAGAACTCAACACTGAATCCGTTGTCGCAGAATTGTGAAACCGATAACAGGTTATGCTTTAAACCATCGACATACGAAACTCCAGAAACTAATACATCATCATTGATTAAGGTTCTTAATCCTCTGGTAAAACTAAAGTTATCGTCACCAAAGAGTACACGTGGGCCGTCTTATTTTATGTATGAACTGAGGAGATGTTTGTTGTTAGTCATATGCCTTGAGCATCCTCTATCTATGTATCAGATAGTTGCTTGTACACCTCCCCTATTGGCCAAACCCACGCGAACCTGCAATCAAATCAGGCTTTAGGTACCCCTGTAGGATTGGGTCCTGAAGGGGTTAGTGTTACCTTTCAGGATCCAAACAAACAGGGCACTTCTATGGTAATCATCAAGATCAGAAGGCCTAATTTGTCTCCCATAAGCATCTACATAATCATACATCTCTTCATGTGCTTTCTGGTCAGTATGATTACGAGTGTGAACCTTGAATAAATCAGAAGACTTGGGATTTTTCTGATTGGTCTGTGCAGATGTCCTGGACTTCTGGTTAAAGGGATAGGTACGACTGCTACCATCAAAAGATTCATATCTCTTTTGCACAATGGTCTCAACGGTTTACCCTTAGCATGTTAGTTAGGCATCTTGACCTGATTAGGTCTCAGGTGAGACTTTCCCTTGCGAGATTGTCCTTCCTGATTCCTAATTTGCTTATTAGGCTGAGGTCTCTTCAGAAGAACAAAGTTCTTCTATTGATTCCTCAACTGATGCTTGATCAGGTGAGGTCCATTTATGTTCCCTTTCTGAACAGGCACTCGTCTTTCCTATTCAGCAGGTCTTTTTCCCTTGTTTGATACATATTTGGAATATCGTGTATCTTGTCCAGAAATCTTCCTAAATTCACTTTTGGAGTGTGAACCAGGTTGGACATATGAGGATCCAGAAGGGCTATCAAACCCAATACCCTTCTTATCAGTTGGCTTCCGAAAGTAGCTTGTTATTTCATCAACATTTTTAGAAGCTTTTCCAAAAATCTTTACTTTCTTTCGCAAACTGTCCTCACTTTGTTTTAGACTCTCATGCAGTCGGAAGAGTTCATCAAACTTAGCTTGGAGGACTTTGAGATCTTCAGCTTGCTATTTTTTGATAGCTTGTTGTCCCTTAACCAGTTTACCCTGATCAGAAGAATTGACTTTCAGAAACTCCAGTTCTGTTATCATCTTTTGAACAGTATCAACTGATTTCAGTTCAGCTGCTCTTCTTAAGGCATTCTCCTCAGCAAGACCAATGTTCTCAACCCTTAGCTTATCGTTCTCTACTTCCACTATTGTATAAATGTCTACTGCATTAGAGAGATCATCAAGCAATAGTTCATTGATGAACTGCAGGTCAATCTCTCCCGCAGGTGTGCTCAGCACAACAGGTGTGGAAACAGAAACAGGTTTAGAGATTACCTCAGATTGAGTAACTTCTTTGGCCATGAGACATATGTCGTTATCAGATGAGAACATCAGATCGTCGAGGTCATCGACATCATCAGTAGTGGTCATCAGGCAGAAGTTTTCTACAGATGAGTAAACAGAATCATCCGAAGGCAGATAGGAGTCATCGATACCTGATGTATCAGCAACCATGGCTTTTCTATCGCGGTATCATTGCTCTCTTCTATTTCGTTTTTCTTCTCCCTCCTTAGGAGTCAGTTCATGGCAATCAACAATGAAGTGTCCTGGTTTCTGACAGTTGAAGCACGCTCCAAGTTCTACAGAATTTTGTCTTCCAGGTGAGTCATTTCTTCAGTATGATCTGTCAGGAGACTTTCCAGTTTACCTGTAATCAGAACTCCTTCGATCTGATCTATTGTCTCTTCTATCATCAGAACGATCATCTCTCTTTTCTTCTCTGCGGTCATCTCTATGATCATCTCTCCTATCATCAGAACAATTTCTTTCTTGTGATCAGTCAGTAGATCTCATATCTCTTCCTCTGCTATTCTGATAGTCTCTATAAAACTTCCGATACTTTCCCATTTGGACATTTGATCTTTCTAGTTTTCTGGTCAGCAAAGCAATTTCTCCAGCCTAACTCACAATCCTTCATACTAGTTCAGGCATTCTTGCACTGCTACTGGTTGCCTGAAATGCAACAGCTTTTGATGGATTTGAAGTAGCTTCAGCAGAAATTTCATCTGCTCCAGGATTTCTCTCCATCAGATCATACTCATGAGCTTTCAGACTGAGGAACAGGTTGCTTGGCTTCATAGTAGCAATATCATGATAATCCTTGATCACATTTATCTTCATGTCCCATTTCTTCGGCAGGGACCTCAGAATCTTATAATTAATGTCCTTATCTGACATTTCTCGGCCCAGATCACGAAGTCTGTTGACTCCCATGGTGATCCTTCTATGTAACTGATTGATGGTCTCATTTGGCAACATCTTGAGTTTCTCGAAATTAACCATCTCAGCTTGCAGTCTGCTTTCTTTGATCAGATCATTTCCTTGACATATTTCAGCCAAAGTATCCCACACTTCCTTAGCAGTCTTCAGGTACTTGAATTTCTCCTTTGTTGTTTTGTCCATCGTCTTCATGATTGGATGTTTGGCTACTGTATCCAGATTGGATAGCTTTCTTTCTTCTGCATCCATCAGCGAAGGACTCTTTCTTACACGTGCACCAACAGGGTGATCAGGATCCCTATTTTCATCAGATGGGTTGGTATGCTAGATTATGATTGGTCCTTGTCCAAGAACTTCCATCATTCTGTTACTGATCGAACCCAGATGGTTCCCCATAAAGATCTTCCAATCGGCATACTCATCGACACAGAACTTAGGCAAGTCATGATACATACCCGAAGTGTTATCCATGCTAAATGTGAGTTTTGAAAATAGATGAGTTTTAAAAATAGGTTTTTTAAAGATCTGTTCAAGTGACCACAATGGTTCTTCCTCAAGAACCAATGATACTCAAAGTCAGTGGTCCGTAGAACCACTGCTCTGATACCACTTGTAGGTTCTGAATGGGTTTCAGTCAGGTGGAAGTCTAAAGGGGAGGGGTGAATAGACTTCCAAAACTTTTTCCGTGTGATCAGTTGTGATGGCAAGTTAACTGATATCGAGTGCGTGAATGGATCAGTACATACTGATATCCAACCTACTGATCATTGAGAGCAGATCAGTTTGGTGTCTATCAGTTTAACTGATTGTGCGGAAGCTAAGTTTTACCCGTGTAGAAAAACCAGTTTTCTTAAATCATATTCTAAGGTTTTCTGATCAGATGACAAAGTGCCAGACTGATCAGATCAGTTGCTTGGTGCAAATCTGATCTTAACTTAGAATATGCATGTTTTCTTTCAACAGGTGTGTGATAAGTGTAAAGCAGGTAAATGCACACAAGATTTATAGTGGTTCGGACAACTTGTCCTACGTCCACTCTTCCCTATCAGCAGGGGCACCAACTTAACCAACCGGACTTAGATTAATGTGTTAGTCCAACACAGTACAACAGATGTTTCAAGAGTTCTCACTCAACCAATCCCATAAATCAGAACTAGAAACCCTAGTCTGAAATCTTGCTAAACAAAACTTAACCTAACACTTGGTTTGGGTATAAGGTTTAAGTTGTTCCAACTGGAAATCTATCCTAGTATTTGGGTAGCTTAAAGCTAAAGGATGAGATTTTTGTGCTAAGAACTATGGGATGAACACTTAGAAAATATTCTTGATTTTGGTGTTGTTGCGGAAATCGTGTATAGCTTGAGCTTGATGATAATTTTCGTAACCTTACTATGAAGGTTTGATCCCATATATATAGGTACGAAATCGAATTAGACATTGGAGAGCAATTTAAATTTCGGTCTATTTGAGGTAGGTGCGCAGGTCTGATTTGATGTGCTCAGAGACGGCATGGCCAAATGTGTGCTTGTTGTCCTTTATAACCGTTTGACTGTGATGCGCCGAATCCTGCACTGTCAGCTCCGTACATACGTATCTTGCTCTCATTGGTTATCAAGTACACTTATTCAATGTTTGATTTACCAACTTAGGTTGACATTCTTCTTGTCTGATGAACTCGTATGACTTAGACAAACCTTGGGTTGTCACATGATTGAGTTGACCTGATCAGTCCAAGCTGATCAATCTACCTGACTGAGTCTTCTGATGTAGATTGTCTTAGCACAACTTACAGACTCTTCTTCGTTCTTCTGATATAAGTCTTCTAATGTAGGTCTTCTGAGGTCTTCTTGGTCTTGTTATCTGGTAGTCATCTGATCTTCAGGTCTTCTGAGTCTTCAGTTCTTCACCTAATCTTCTGATCTTTACCTGATTATCTGACTAGCTGATCTTCTGATATTCCTATCTTCTGATCTTCTTCAAGACTTAACCTGTACATATTGAGTCCCCCTCAATATGTGACATATCTATTATATCAGGTGTCTATACAATTCAGCTGGTCATCCTATCCTGATATCTATTTCATTAGTCAGCTAACAGGTCTGACTGATCTTATTACAACCTGTTTTGGAACTTCAATCAAAACTACAAATTTCCCAAATGTTTCCGTACTTACGAGATTATGCAGCAAATAAATTGGTACCTCGAAGTCGTCCTTGTATTTTTTCTGGGATATAATAGCATGCACAAGGGTTTTCATTGTTATGATCCTGAGTCTACTCGAGTTTTTACATCTCATCATGCCCAATTTGACGAGACATGTTTTCCTTTCTCGGATCCTAAACAGTGTACTGAGTTGCCAAACAGTGATCTCACTACATTTCTTGAGGATGCACCTTTGCCTCAGATTTCTCCTTTGCTGTCATCTTTGCATGGCCACCCTCGACCATCCATGCATGCGTGACGATCATATTGATTGATGATGGTTCTACCTCTTTGCCAAGTGAGCCTCCCGCCATTGATCATCACATTCAGCCGGAGCCTCCGACTCCACCTGCTCCCATTCTCCCACCGATTATTCCTCCTGTGGCGTCCAACCCCTCTCATCATTTGATTACTCGAGCTCGTGTCGGGGTGTTCAAACCCCATTATCTTATTGATTTGGCATCCACTGCCTTATTATCTTCTCTCGTTGCTTCATTTGAGCCTCGTGGTTTTAAGTCTGCTGCCAAGTCACCCGAATGGTTAGCTGCTATGTAGGAAGAGATAGATGCCCTTCGTACAAATAACACTTGGGATTTGGTCCCTCATCCCCCTGATACGAATATAGTTGGCTCGAAATGGGTCTTTCGTACGAAATTTCATGTAGATGGCACCATCAAGCGTCGCAAAGTCCGAATTTTGGCGCAAGGCTTCACTCAAATCCCAGGTATGGACTTTCATCATACTTTTAGTCCAGTTGTCAAGGCCTCTATAGTTCGAGTTATTCTTGTTATTTATGTGCATCGTAATTGACCCCTTCATCAATTGGATGTTAAAAATGCTTTTCTCAATGGCATTCTTGAGAAACCCAATTTTATGGCATAGCCTTCAGGCTTCATGGACCCCAAGTTTCCCGATCACGTTAGTCGTTTGAAGAAAGCTCTTTATGGCTTGAAGCAAGCCGCACTTGCATGGTATCAGCCATACCGATCCAGAAAACCCTAATCTAAACTTCTGTCGTTTTCTTTCTTCTTTCATATTATTTGCCTCCATTAATGTCTAATTCGAAAGAAATTATTTCAATATCATCAGATTTTGAATTCGATGTACCCAAACGGAGAGTGGTTAGTTTTTTTATTTTTATTAAATTTTGATTTGTTGAATAAATTTTTATCATTTTTTTTAGATTCCTAATATTCAAGAGATGCGTCAAATTGTTGACCGTCTTTCTCTATATAAAAAATTCTTATGTTATTTTTTCCCATTTTTATTATTTGAATTCTGTATATATTTCAAATTATTTATGATTTTAGAGTTCTAGATTATACATCTTTTATACTAACCTTTTTGCTTATTGTTAATATTTTTTTAGGGTACTTCCCAGGGAATTAAGATCTGTATTCGTGCACGGGTCAAACAGGTTGAATTCACAAATCGATTGGTAAACACATAATCTTATTCTTTGTACATGTTCGTCTTGTTTTTCTTTTCCTCTTATCTACATTTAAACTAATCTAATTTTATGTTTATATTTTGTAGTTATTTGTAGTTATATTTTGTAGTATTCAGTGATGGCGCAAGGTTGGATTCTGTTTTGGAAAGACCATCAGTAAAGGAAAGTATGTTTCTGGCATGGTTTACCTTGAACCGTCATTCTACATTAGCTGAAGGGTTGACTTATACTGAATTACCTCAATTCTTTATTTGGAAGCCAACAACTAGAGGATGGGTTAAAAGGCAGAGGGGATTTTCAATCGATCGAATTTGTTACGTTCCTCCTGGTTTGGGTGAGGCACATTACTTGAGTATTTTATTGAACATAGCTCATGGACCTAAATGTTTTGATTATTTAAAACGCTTCAATGGAGTACTTTATTCAACATTTAGAGAAGCTTGCTATGCTAGGGGTTTGTTGGATGATGATAAAGAGTATATTGATGGTATAAAGGATGCTAGTCGGTGGGCATCTGCATCTTCAATGAGGTCTTTATTCATTGCGCTACTCACTTCTAATTTAATTAGTCATCTTTACTATGTTTGGGAGAGGTTTTGGAGATTTCTATCCAGTGATATCCTTTAATAGGAGAAAAATTACTCGATATCCAGGTATATTATATTAATTAAATTTATTTACTGATTTATGAATTCTACAATGAAATTGTTAGATTGATCACAATTAATTTTATTTTCTATCATATATATCTGTTTAGGATAATATACTTTTTAGTGTACCTGGTGAATGCCAACGTCATCTCGTTCGACATTATATTGAAGTTGGCCGCGCACGGTCAGGCCGCCGGCGACAGAAGGAGTGAAGGGGGTGGACGGGTTTCACCAATTAAGGTTTGATCGCACCTAGCAGTGTGTGAAATCGCACCTCGAATTAATTGTGGTTAGTTTAGTATAATATGTACGATTTATGGCCTTGACTTTATCCCAAAATTCTATTTAAATGTTGTTGATTGAATTCATTTTCAGCTTTTCCTTCATTTAATTGCTTAATTGAAGGAGGCTTAAATACACCAATTTTTGAGTACTAATTGTTTATATAAATAAATAATTTTAAATTACTATATTATTTATATTACATGTTATCATTAGAATTATCATCAAGAAGAAAAAGAAATGATTAATCTTCCAGTCTGAATTTAAAAGATTTTTGTGTGATAATTATATTAAAGTGGGTTGTTTATGTGTATTTAATGTTCTCGAGGTCGAAGAGTTACACTTTAATGTATCTTTATTTCACTAATGATTACTTATGTGAAATTTTATAATTAGGATGAAATATTACTTCAATATATAATACATATTTAAATAATTTATTTAGACATGGGTTGTATATGTCTCAAATCTACTAATATCTATAAATATAATAATATTATGATTGATATAGTTGGATATGTAATTGAAATTATTAAGAAAATATTATTTAATGGATAATTTGTATTATTATATGGTCTGCATTTTTTTTTAGTATATAGTAATAGAAATATATGTTACTTAAGATTTTTTATAATGCTTAAAGACTGTATATATAATATATTAATGTTTTAAAGAAATTGTTCAGGTGAGTACTCAATTTCAAACTCTTATAATACGTCAAAAATTGTGTATGAAGATGATGTACAAGAGATACTCAAATTCAAAGCGAGGTATAATTTTTCTATTAAGATACATCAAATTTTTTATATTTTATGTTTATTTTTTAAAATTTATATTAATATACTTTTTTTTTTCAGTTTTGATGATGTCTGTAACCTTCAAGTCACATCTATTGACAGAATCCTTCAAAATCCCAAGGTAAATGTTGCATATGATTTATAATTAAGTAATTATTATTCAAGAAATTATTATTTTAGAAATAAAAAAATATTAAAATTTTATTTTTGTAAATGTAATATAAAATTTTTAGGTTGATCAGTTTTGGATTTGCACAAAGATTGTTGATTTAGAGTCATTTGACAACTGATACTATCATACTTGTGTAAAATGCTTTCGCAAAGTGTTTAAGGACAACGGAAATTTTTATTGTTCTAATTGTGCAAAGGATAATGTTTCTATGATCATAAAGTAAATGATATATTATTCCTTATAAAGATTATATTTATATTACGCAAATTCAATCTTTTTTCTTTTATTTAAAAACTTATAGTTATATAAATAATTGTTATTTAAAGGTACATATTCAAAATAATCGCTTTTAGTGGTTAGAACCATGCTACTTTGAACCTATGGGACAACATCTGCTATGATTTGATTCATAAAAGAGCATTTAAATTACTTCAGAATCAAAAAGAGGTATGTTAAAATTAATTATATTTACAAATATAATACTTTTGTTACAGTTATTCACTTAGATATGCAGACTATTATTTTCTCAATTCAGATGGTTGTTTTTAAAATATTTCTTTCCCAAAATTTTAATAATATTTTATCATTAAATTCAAATTGTTTCTTAATATTTTTTAAAAAAATGTTTCAATTAAAATGATTAGCATTCCTATTACAGTAAACAAAATATATTTAATTAGAAAATTATTAAGCATGTGTGTTAATTATTTTCTTGATATTTTTTGTTTGACATATACAATGATTAAATATTATGTAAATTAATTTTTCTAACAAGTATATAATTCAGAATGATATTATTTACAAAAAATAATAAGTTTTCTATACAATATTTTTTATATGATTTTAACAAATATGTGTTTGGGATATATAGATAAAGTGATAACTATCATATTTATCATATTTATCATATTGTAGGATGAAATTGGGTTTGCTCCTATCGAAATACAAGATTTGCTTGAACGAGTCATGCTTTTTAGAATTCAGATCAAGCATGATGATGTTACACGTCATAAGGGTACTTTCAACGCCTATGATTGAGAAATATTCAAGTTTTCTTAACGAAGATGTAAGTCATCTATTGTAACATGGATAAACCCGACCCCCGACTTATCTATGTGAACGGCGATTCACCTTCCCAATACCACTCAAAGCGACCTGGGGACAACTGGCCGAATAGTCGATTTGTCCTAAACTAAATGCACCTTACTCAGGCCACATAAGCAGCAGGTCGCAAGACGACTTCAAAGACTCGCATAGGTCACGTGGCGACTTATGCTCTAAATCCTCAGGTCGGAAGCGACTTACGTCCGAATAAGTCGTATATCACAATAGTCAAAGGAGGCATCCGTGACCTAAGTCCGCTCCACGATTGGTATGCCAAGAATAAAGATGACAACCTCGATTTGGGTAAAGGGTAAGGCTCGGGATCGAAGCGGGCTAATGCACCTTTTTCTTATGAAAATCCAAGGAGGGAACCCAAGATAAATAGGCCTTTAGGGCCACACTTGTAAAAGGTTGGAAAATCTTAGCTTCTTAGGCAAAAAATATAATAAAATTCTCATAGTGTTGGGAAATTTATAGTTTTGATGAAAGTTCCAAAACACGACAGGATAAATAGGCCTTTATGGGCCACACTTGCTTGAAATGATTGTTGAAAACCGATGTAATAGATAGGTTTGGGGGAACTCAATATGTAAAGGGCAAAAAATATAATAAAACGCTAAACCTCTAAAGATCGACGAATCGATCTTGTCGATAACCCAAATGAAGTCATGAAGCTCAAGTCTTATTTAAAAGATGAACTTCGTAAGATAAGGTCATCAAACTTGAGTATTACTTTTTACAGATCGACGCATAAGATGAAAATCCGATGTTTCATTTATTGTGTCATTTATACAAATTGTTTGTTGGCAAAAAAGGCTTTTCATCCAATAAGGAAGAAACACAATAACAGAGTCGATATCGCGGATTCGATGTTGTTCTCTGTGGGAATAAATTTCGTTGAATTGTTCTTAAATTCTTAAAAGACCCGAGATTCAAATTGTTTCTCTCATTCATTTTGTCTATAAATATGGGATCACACTTGTGAGTGAAAAACGGAAATGCTTGGACAAACAACATAATCAAGAAGCTCAAACTATAGTCGATTTCACGAAGAACACAACAACAAGCTTATTTTATATTGTGTTCATCCCATAAGTTCTTAGCAAGAAATCTTTTCATCTAGCGGACTAAAGAAAAGATTTCATAGTTGGAACCTCAACAATCTTACCCAAACCCCAAGTTAGGATAAGTTGTTTAGCAAGATTTCGTCCAGGTTTCTAAGATCGATTTCGGGATCGGTTGAGTGAGAACTCTTAAAACATCTGTTGGTGTCCGTGGTTGGACTAACACACTAATCTAAGTGTCGGTTAAGTCGGTTAAGTTGGTGCCCCATCTGAAAGGGATAAATGGGCGTAGGACCGGTTTGTCCGAACCACTATAAATCTTGTGTGCCTTTTTTCTTTGATTAATCGCTCTCTCACATCGCACAATCTTAAAGCGCATACATATTCTAAGTTAAGATCGATCGCACAAGCATCCGATCTAATCGACCAAATTTCTATCATCGATTAAAAAGATAAAACTTGAATCGGGGATAAAAACCGGTTTTTCACAATAAAACTTTTAATCGATAGTTACCAAGATCATTTTACGGGGTTCAAGAAGTTGGTTATGGTCAATGGAGGACTGATCAAAGGCTCGCACACTGATTCAAGACGAAAAGTTTTTTTAAGTCTATTCACCCTCCCTAGTGGAGCGTGACTTAACTTGTTCGGGACCTACACATACTTTGAACATACATCATAGTCTTATTTAAAAGATGAATCGGGTCATCAAACTTGAGTATTACTTTATTTTTCCTCATCGGGGACCTTTTTATTGATGTCATTTATTATTGTTTGTTGGCGAAAATTGTAAACCGAGCAACAATAATTTCTACCGATTGAGTGGGAATATTTACATTGAATTGTTCGGCGGGGATTAGAAGAACATCACCATTCGCAATGGCTCCAAGGTAACACTACCGGAAACGAAACGGATGCCCATGATGGTGTCAAAGCCGAGAGAAAGATAACGCACTCCGCCCACGGTCCCGTAGATCACTCCCGATCGATGGAACTGGCACGGACACCGGAAGACGCCAAGGCCATAATGGTGTTCTCAGCAAGAAACGTTCGGCGAGGAGGAGAAAGGTCAACAAGAAGACTACTCACGATGCCGAAACATCTAAGGATAAATGTGCCCTTGTCGAAAAGGGGTGGTCAATGGGTCAACTAGCATACGACCCGGCGAAGCATGCTATCATCCGGAATTGCCAATTCCTGGAGAAATTGGCGGGATCGGACAATGTGTTTAACCGTCTTGGAGACCTGGGGGCTCAAAAGGCTCCAATGGTGGATGAGGCTCGCTCGGTACTTTGACCACGCTGACGGTGGAGGAGCGTGACTCCTAGCTGGCTTTGAACATACATCATGATGAATTGCCGAGAGGCTCGGCTATCCACCATGGCGACCATAAGTGGATTTTCCTAGTGGGGACCATCGTGATGTTCATATTAATAGTCTAGCGATTTTCGAATGAGTGGAAAATCGTAACGGGCACCCGGATAGACAATAACATCACCATTAGAGATTCTCCACTCGGGACCACGGTTACTTCGGGCGCCTACAAGAAAGATTAATGAAGTTAGATTTTGGACATTTGAAGGGTCCATGGATCTACAAACTCATACTCGGCGGAGACCCCATTGGGGATTATTCTCTTTGACTTTGAGCCACCAAGCTCACTAGTGGTTTACCTCGGTACCACCATTCTCCTGTTCTTGACCCATTTCACGAAACTCGGGAACCTTAAAGCTATGGTGGTGCGATGGTCTTTACATTGAATATCAAACTAGTTAGGAGACTTAGGGCCGAGGCGAACCGCTGGGGGGTCGATCTCCGCCCTCGAAAGGGAACCAAGCTATGGTGGTGCATGACTTGATCCATCGTCAAAAATGCTGCTAGAATCTTGACTCTCTGATAATAAGGAAGTCGCGGACTCAAGGAAGGGTTCTAAGAAAACTGGGGGTCACTACAAGGCACCCAGTAGTTTCAAGCCATTCGAAGAAAATATTTCGGTGAAACTGATGGAAGCGTTATATATGACACCTGGACATGTTTACACTCAAATCAGAGGAAGTGAACTGCTTATCCTGCCTCACCCTATAAAAAACAAGGGCAAGCTAAACCCCAATAAGTTATGTCATTTCCATGAACAGGCAGGCCACTACACGAGCGAATGCAAAGACCTACTTCCCCAACTTTGGAGGTTGTACGAAGATGGACTGCAGGATGAATTTGTCAAATGACCTCAAAGGAATCATGATCATAAACAGAGAGGTCGCCAACAAGGAAATCATCCCAGGCAGGCGGAACACGCCCAAGGGAATGCCGACCCGAGAGCGGGGCAGGGGGAGCGGCCAATACCACCCATGCCCGAGGATGCGGTAGGTTGTGTCATACACACTCTTTCTCCACTCGGTGTTTGTCCAAAAGATTTGTTCCCCATGCCTCACATTGACCACTTGGATAGATAACAAGGCTGGTCATGAGATGATGTCATTCATGGAAGTTCAACATGAGGATCAACCCCAAAAAATGTAATTTTGGATTTGAGTCCGGGAAATTCCTGGGGCATTTGGTCAGCAAGCGTGGAATAGAGGCAAATCCAACAAAGGTCAAGGCCATCCTGGATATGGGAGCACCTCAAAGTGTGAAAGAAGTACAAAAACTTACAGGTTGTCTGGCCGCATTGAATAGATTCATCTCTCGAATGGGGGACAAATGCAACCCAATGTTCGACACGATTCGAAAGAAATCAAAGTTTGAATGGACACCCAAAAGTTAGGAAGCTCTTGATAGAATTAAAGCCTGGCAGACGTGAGCATTCTATCTAAACCAGTCCCAGGGGAGAAACTTTTTCTATATCTTGCGGCTTCAAAAACAGTCTTAAGTACAGTGCTCGTCCGAGTAGAAGGTAAGAATGACTTTCCTATTTACTTTGTTAGTTAAAAACAGAACGAGACCATGAAGCGTTACCCATTACTGGAAAAATTGGCGTATGCACTAGTCATGAGTATGAGGAAGTTGAGACCATATTTTTTCGATCATCAAGTCGAAGTCCTTACTTCCTTGCCCCTAAGGAACGTGCTTCACCGACCTAATACAATAGGCTGGTGCCTAAAGTGGGCCATTGAGGTCGGATAGTACGGGGTAACATATGCGCCTCGCCCCGCCATTAAAGCTCAGGCGCTAGCCGATTTCATTGTCGAACTTACCTTCTCCTCATAGGCCAGCTGTTCAAATAGCTCACCTTGGGAGTTGTTTGTGGATGGATCGGCGACTTCCCACAAGTCAGGAGCCGGGTGGTCCTGATAAGTCCAGAGGGCATTTCATTTCAGAACGCCATCACTTTCGACTTTCCTGCGACAAACAACGAGGCTGAATATGAGACACTCATCAGTGGCCTAGATATGTCAACAACTATGGGCATCAAAAGGTTACAGGTACACACAGATTCTCAGCTTGTGGCTTGCCAAGTTTTGGGGGAATACGAGGCACGGGACGATAGAATGGCGGCCTACCAAGAGATTGTCAAGATATTATGTCCAAAGTTCAAACAAATCCACGTCAAACTAGTTTCGTGAGATCAGAATTCATGAGTCGATGCCTTAGCACGGTTAGCGACTTCGGAGGGGCCAACAGAAATGAGGGATGTCACCATCACAACGCTCTCCCACCCCATCCCTGCTCGCACAATGATCGCGACCCTAGAAACCCCGACAGTGAGCTGGATGACACCCATCTTTGAATACTTGACAAGTGGTCTCTTACCGCAAGATCGAATTCAAGCCCGGTAGTTACAATTACGAGTCGTGCGATATATACAATGATCAATAATGAATTGTATAAATGGGGTTTCAACACACCACTACTTCGATGTATCACACCAGAGCAGGGGCAAATTGTCCTGAGGGAAATACATGAAGGTGTATGCGGAAACCACGCTGGGGGACAATCGTTGGCCCACAAAACCACAAGGCAAGGATATTTTTGGCCAACATTACAGTCCGACGCCATCATTTTTGCCCGCAAGTGCCATAAATGTCAAATTTATGCACCATCTATCAAGGTCGCCCCAGAGGAACTCACAAGCATCCTCAGTCCTTGGCCCTTTGCAAAGTGGGGGATAGACATTATTGGGCCGCTTCCAACAGCTCCAGGCTCGGTCAAATATGCCCTGGTAGCGGTGGATTACTTCACAAAATGGGCCGAGGCTGAGGCACTGGCAACTATAGATCAAGATCACGTCATCAAATTCATATGGCAGAATATCATCTGCAGGTTCGGATTACCACAGGCGATAATATCGGATAATAGAAAACAGCTTGATGGCCTTAAAATCGACACTTTCTTCAAAAAATGGAAGATCACAAAGCTCTTCTCGACTCCATACCATCCTCAGTCAAACGGCCAAGTCGAGGCTGTGAACAAAATCATCAAACACACACTGAAAGCCAAGATTGAGGGAGGAAAAGGAAAATGGGATAGCGAGCTGCCTCATGTGTTGTGGTCGTATAGGACGACCTGCCGAAATTCAACAGGGGAGACTCCTTACTCATTGGCTTTTGGAACTGAGGCGGTCGTACCCGTAGAGGTCAATTTCCTTATTCTTTGCACAAGTCAAGCCGCGTTCGACCACAACGATGAGGCCTTAACCAGGAATCTGGACCTGCTCGAAGAGAAGCATTTGGAAGCCAACACGAGAAACACGAGATATAAACAACAGTTGGAGAGATATTACAATTCTAAAGTGCGACTTCGACAATTCAAAGAAGGAGACTTGGTGTTAAAGAAAGTACTTGGTGAGTCAAAAGGGGTTTTCGGTCCAAACTGGGAAGGTCCGTTCAAAGTATCGAAAGTCTTGACTAATGAAGCCTATGAGCTCGAAAGGCCGGAAGACACTAAGGCTCAGTACCCGTGGAATGCAACTCACCTAAAGAAATATTATCAGTAGGTTTGAAATTGCATCCTTGTAAACAATCCTACCAGTCAATAATAATGTCTTTTCTCCTTTTCAAAATTCATGTGTTAAAACCGAGGGGGTCATGTATAAAAAACATCTACCACTCGAGGTACGACTTTCGACATATTGGAGGTGAGATCACCACCCAATGAGGTGTGATTCTCCCCCGACTTTGTAAGACGACTAAGCAATGTTCAGTATAAAGTCGCATTAACAATAAGATGACGAGAACTAAGCAATTTTAAAGTCGCATAAGGAAATCAAGTCGGCACAACAAAGGAAGGAAAAAGTTGAAATTTTCATTAATAATGATGGCACGGAGGCCGTACAGAAGGAAACTACAACGATTACACCAAGCAATCTAAAACCGGTAAACAAAATACATCTTCATCAGAGCCCGGGGATGATTGTTAGGATTATACAATCATTCCCCAACAATGATGACATCCCCAGCAAGATTGGCACCCGATCTCTCTGCGGCCTCCCCCCCTACGACCTCCGGAGGAGGTCGAGTCTCTTCAAAAGGGGTCTCATGGATCAATTCGGTGAAACCCGGCTGTGTCTCATCAGGGTCAGGAGTGGGACTCACAATCCGGCTCGGGTTGGAAAAGAAGGAAAGGTCGATGCCCATGTCTTCCAAATCCGTGATCTCTAGTAGGACGCTAGGGGCAGGAGGGTTGTCACGAATGTAATCGGACAGCTCGGTGACACCGCTGAGGTCACCAGTAGGGTTCGCGTTGTGATAGATCTGGATGGCCCCGACGAACGCCATCACGTAAGTGAAGTTGGCGTTCAGCTCCTGAGTCTTCTTAAAGTGCACCTCCTCGGCGACCAACTCCTTCCTGGCCTCGACCAATTCACACTCGACCCAAACCATGCTCACTTTCTCTCGCAGTAAGCTCGCCCTCAACATCCACCAAGCGACTCTCAAGATTTGAGATTCGTTGAGTCAGCTAGGAGTTGGACCTCTCCAGTTTCTTCTAACTCTCGGCCGCAGAGAGTATCGACTTGGTCTAATCGGCGACCCTCGCCTGCGCCTTTCGCAGGTTCTCGAGCTCAGTCTCCAACTGAGCACTGGACTTCTCTAGAAAGATAGCCGCTTTCTGGGAGTGGACAAGAGCCGAGTATAGGTTGCCCGTCACTTTCTGACGACGGGCATTGGCATGGTCCGCTTACGTCCAACCTCGAGACAGATTCTATTTGGCTCTTGAGAGATAAGCGGGCCAATCCTCAGGGACCCCTTCCGGGACACTTTGGCGCGACCTCAGGAAACTCAGCACCTCCAGGGAGAACTTGTTCGGTGTGAGCTCCGAGCTGCAGAAAGATTCAAATCATTAGTAGAGAACAACGGTACAATACCAAGAAAAACACATATGATCGGACTTAACCCAGTCTGCATCCCAACCAAGCCAGGAGTCATCTTCCGGGTGACGACCTCCTTCTGGAGCAGAGGTGGGCTGTGAGGCCGGGCGAAGCGATGACCTTCCAAGTCCCCGGTTAATCTCCGACCGATACGTGCTGATCTCCTCCCTCATCCTCTTTCGAGCGGGCTTGGAATCTGACGGAGTCAGCCCATTGGACTTCCTCTTTCCCTTCTCGACGAAAAAGGGACCAAAAGGGGTCGAGCTTGGAGGAGGGACATCGGTGGCCGCCACAGGCTTCATTTGACCGAGCACAAATTTCTTACGAGTAGCCATCACATAAGCGGGTGGTTGACGTTGGTAAATTGGGATATTAGGAACTATCCACACAAAAGGAAATCCAGTCATATAAATCTCGCATAAGCTTTTAAGTTTTGAGAATTAAACTTACAAGGGATTTTGAGATGACGGGGATATGTGTACAGGCCGGCCTTGAGTCGATCGAGCTTAGAGTTCAGAGCATTGATGTCTCGACAACTCGGGGAAGTATCACGAACTATGTTGAAAGCCTCCAAGAAATCCCAGTACAGGTCTGCAGGGTGGGGCGTAAACACTGGAAGATAAAAAGAGAATTAGATCAGTACAACCTCAGAGTTAAAGACATAAGTTTTACCATGTTCAACTCGAGTTGTGTAATCTGTCAGAACGCGTATGGATAATGTGCTTGAAAGATCCGTGGACTCCCACGCCCCCACGACGAACCACCACTTTCTATTCCAACCATCGACTTTGTTGGGAATCCCACTCACAAGCTCCCTACCCTTACAGAGATGCACGACATTGTAGCCACCGGCTTGAGCGATGGGCATCATCACATAAGATATGGTATTTGGCAACCGATATAATCTGGCTTGCCCCAACACTGTCATGGTAGTGTTGGGAAAAACGGGGTGCCCGGATCTATTCGAGGTGATTATTTAAATACATATTTAAATTAAACAGTTAATTACTAACATGAATTAATCATAAATTAATTCAATATAATAATAAATAACATGCGTACACATAATTCACGTAAATCCTAAACATGCGGAACTAGGAGTTACGGAATTACTAACCTCTTGAAGAACCAGATGGATGAATCAACCCAAGAGCCTTCCCAAATATATCCCCAAAGTCCACGAACGCTATCTGGTGGGAAGATTTCAACGAACGATTTTAATGGGAGAGAAATTAAATATTTTGCTACCACCTTCGTGGATTTTGCACTTGGGAATGAATAGCTCATCCCCTATAAATAGGGAGGAGGGGGTCGAAAATTTAGGTCAAGAAAATAAGGAAGAAAATCTTTTATTGGTCCCCAAGAGATCTTGAATATATCTTCTATATTATTTTCTCCTTAATTAAATTTTCCATAAAAATCTCTTCCCCTCTTCTACCCAATATTTTCGAAAATTACAAGGCAAAAGGAGTCAAGATTTGACTTCTTGAATTTATGAGATAATTATGTATTCCTACAATAGTTATCTCTTTCCATAAAATATCTACAAGAAAATCAAGACAATCTTTTCTTCATTTTTATCTACAAATTTTCGAAAAAATAGACACGGAAATATAGGAAAATATTTTCTTCTCTCTCTCATTAATTGGACTTTATTTTGGGCTATTTTGGGGGCCTTTAGGAGAATTAAGATTGGACCTTCAATGGACTATGAAGCTTTAATATTTTGGGCCAAATATTATTCAAGTCCATTAATATTAATTTACTCCACTATAAAATTAATATTGAACTATCCATCTTAACCCATATTACGATTTCACATATGGCATGGCTCCCGGTCATTATTCCCCGCATTTAAGATTATCTTAGTCCATTAATTAATTAAGCCACTGAACAAGCTTTATATTAATTAATATATTTGTCCTTGGAGTAAAGACAGTTCAACATTATTATCCATGCCGGAAATAAATTTTCACTTGCAAGATTTGGTATGATAAAGGATATGAGCCCACCAAGGGGACAAATCAAGCAAGACGTACTTGCACGTGATTCTCCGTATTAAATGTCAGCAATCGTCATGTAATTAATAATATTTCCCAAGATATAAGGTATCGAATCGCATTGACTCTCTTCCCATCATAAGTCAAAGCAATAGTTATTAATTTCACACGATCCTATTTAAGGGACGGAGATTAAGAAACAACGCACCACTGAGGTCTAATTCTTGTATATTCAGTACCGAAGAATTTGTCCTCCTGTAGGTCCTCATTCAGCGCACCTAAATCCGCTAATGTGATCCCTTGGTCAAGACAGGCCAATCTGGGTCTCACACTTCAACCGTTCATGATGGTTCGTTCATTTCCATCTGGGTTGTGAATTTGTACTTAATTACGAGGGCTGTTAATTTGATCTTCAGTGATCGGGTATCACCAAATTAACTACAACGTAATACGTACTGTCTTATTGAATGGGTTTGCAATAAACATATATAACATTCATTCATATTTAATGCAACAGCGATTAAATAATTTATTTCAGTAAATAAATAAGAAACTTCAGTTTGATTATACAAAGTAAAAGCATACTTTTCAGTATAACCCCAACAATCTCCCACTTATACTTAAAGTCTGCTTTTAAGTATAATACAACATGTCTCGTGTTCTATGTGACATCTAATGTCACCCTAAACGAACCTAATAATATTTCTCTCACTTATACTCAAAGCAGATTGGCAACGTCCTTGACACCCATTCCTTCCACATGTCTCTCGAATGTACTCTGAGGCAGACCCTTTGTGAATGGATCTGCTAGGTTGTCTTCCGATGCAATCTTAGCCACCTCAATGTCTCCTCTCTTAACGATTTCTCGTATGAGATGGTATTTTCTTTCAATATGTTTGTTGGCTTTGTGGGCTCTCGGTTCCCTTGAATTTGCAACTGCTCCGGCGTTATCACAGTAGACCGTGATTTTGCCGGGCAAATTCGGGACCACATCCAAGTCCACCAGGAAGTTCTTGAGCAAAACCGCTTCCTTCGCTGCTTCACAAGCAGCGACGTACTCGGCTTCCATGGTAGAATTAGCGATGCATTTCTACTTTACGCTTCTCCATGTCATGGCTCCTCCCCCCATGCAGAACACACTACCCGAGGTAGACTTTCTGGAGTCAATGTCTAATTGGAAATCCGAGTCCGTGTAACCGATGGGGATCAGACTGTCTGACTTGTAAACTAATATTCTATCCCGTGTTCTTTTTTCAGGTACTTCAGAATGTTCTTTACTGCAGTCCAATGCTCTTTCCCATGGTTACTTTAATATCTTTCCACCATGCCTACGGCAAAGCAGATATCTGGTCTCGTACACAACATTGCATACATGAGGCTTCCCACAGCCGAAGCATAAGGGATACCCTTCATGTCATCTATCTCTTTCTGTGTCTTGGGACATATCTCTTTGGATAGATGGATTCCGTGTCTGTAGGGCACAAAGCCTTTCTTGGAATCCTGCATGCTGAAGTGCTTCAAAATAGTATATATGTATGAGGCTTGCGAAAGCCCGATCATTCTTTTCCTGTGATCTCGAGTGATCTTGATCCGTAGGATGTGACCGGCTTCCCCTAAGTCCTTCATATCGAACTGTTTTGACAGCCATGCCCTTACGTTTGATAACACCTTTACATCATTTCCGCTGAGCAGAATGTCGTCCACGTATAGTACCAAAAATACCAATGCAGTTAT
Source organism: Stenogyne calaminthoides (assembly GCA_037126765.1). NCBI lineage: Eukaryota > Viridiplantae > Streptophyta > Magnoliopsida > Lamiales > Lamiaceae > Stenogyne > Stenogyne calaminthoides. The sequence goes on from JBBCBC010000021.1 coordinate 21,743,297, forward strand.
GTCACGCTTTTTATAGACACAACTTTCAAATTCATTTTGATCGAATCTGTAGGATTTTATAACTTGATCAAAACACTGATTCCAAGCTCGGGATGCTTGCTTCAGTCCATAAATGGACTTCCTGAGCTTGCAAACCAGATGTTCTTGGCCTTTTTCAATGAAGCCTTCGGGTTGTTGCATATAGATTACTTCGTCAAGATTTCCATTAAGGAAAGCTGTCTTGACGTCCATTTGCCAGATCTCAAAATCTAGATGCACAGCAATCGACAAGAGAATGCGGATGGACTTGAGCATGGCTACGGGCGAAACGGTTTCCTCATAATCGATCCCTTCTTTCTGATTGTACCCTTTCACCACAAGTCTTGCTTTGAAGGTTTCAACCCTTCCGTCCGGTTCACTTTTTCTCTTGTATACCCACTTGCATCCGATGGGTTTTATCCCATCAAGTGGTTCGACTAGCTCCCACACCTTGTTGTGATCCATTGAACCCATCTCGGCTTCCATTGTTGTTTGCCAAGATTGAGCATCTTTGTCTTGGATCGCCTCGTTGTAGGACCATGGATCTGATTTTTCTGCGGAGATCAAGTCCGAAGACTATCCAATCCCCAAGAATCTCTCGGGCTATCTGATAACCCTCCCACTACGACGAGGTTTTGGTTGTGTAGGCGTGACATTTTTTATGTCATTTTGGACAGTTGGCAATGGAGTTGGCCCCCTAAGTTCTTTTAAGGTAATTTCACTTCTAGGCTTTCGACTGTTCATATAGTCTTCTTTCAAAAATCTAAAGTGAGTATTGATTACCACCTTTTGATCTTCGGGACCATAGAACATTCATCCTTTAGTTCCTTCGGGGTACCCTATGAACATCCTTAATTCTGAACGTGCATCCAATTTACCGGCTTCCTTGTCTAGCACGTATGCCGGACACCCCCAGATCCTGATGTATCCGAAACTGGGCTTGCTCCCCGTCCACAGTTCTCTCGAGGTTTTAGGTACCGATTTGGATGGCACTAGGTTCATAATATAAGTCGTTGTTTCTAATGCGTAACCCCATAACGATTTTGGTAAATCTGCATAACTCATCATTGACCTTACAATTTCTAAAAGCGTTCTATTCCTTCGTTCTGCAACCCCATTTTGTTGAGGGGTACCGGGTGCAGTCAACTGGGATGCAATCCTCACTTCCGATAGGTAGTTCAGAAATTTATCACTGAGGTATTCACCTCCACGATCAGATCGTAGAAACTTGATACTTTTTCCCTTATGATTCTCTGCTTGAGCCTTAAATTCTTTGAATTTATCAAAGGTCTCAGACATGTTTCATTAGGAAAATGTATCCGTAGCGTGAGTAATCATCGATAAAAGTAACGAAATACTCTTAACCACATCTAGCTTTGATTTGCATTGGACCACACACATCGGTGTGAACAATTTCTAACACTTCTTTAGCTCTAAGCCCCTTGGCTCCAAATGTCCTCTTGGTCATTTTACCTTCCAAGCACACGATTCGCATGTCGGAAATGGCTCAATTTGGAGATACCCCAAAGAACCATCTTTCACCAACCTTTGAATCCTTTTTGGGTTAATATGACCTAATCTTAGGTGCCAAAGAAGTGTCTCGTTCACGTCAGCCGAGTGCTTTCGTTTACAAGAAATAGTAGATGTGTTATAGGATGCATTTTGTGAGTGATGTGCACAGTTAACAATATAGAGATTGTTCCTCAAAGTTCCACGACAGATAATCACATCATTACGAAAAACAGTAACATCTTTATTAAAACGAACAGAATATCCATCGATAAACAGCTTAGAAATAGAAATAAGGTTTTTTCGAAAAACAGGAACATAAAGAACATCTCTTAAAATTAACGTCTTGTCTCCAAAAGACAAGTGCACTTCTCCCACTGCTTCAGTTGCCACTCTCGTAGCATCGCCTAGCGTGATGAGGATCTCACTCTCACTTAGTCGCCAGGTCTGCTTGAAACCCTGCAATGTGAAACATACATGATCAGTGGATCCCGTATCCAATACTCACGAATGGGTAGCATACTCCGTCAAACAAGTTTCAACAACTAGTGAGTGTGAATTACCTTTCTTTCCATTCCTTTTGGGTTTGGAACAGGCCGACCTCCAATGTCCCTTTTCACCGCATTTGAAGCACTTCCCCTTAGCCTGATTCTTTGCCCCACCATCCCTCTTAACCTTTCCTTTGTCTTTGGCAACACTTGAGTTAGCTTGGCTTCCGCTTTTGGGCTTCCTCTTCCTCTTGCCTCCCTTTGGCCTAGAAGAAGAGGACGACCCAACTGTCGCTAAGACTTGACTGCTCTCTCCTAAAATTCCTTCAGTCAAGACAAGATCTTGCAACAGATCAGGCAAAGTGAAATTTTGATTATTCATTTGATAATTCAGCCTGAACTGTTCAAAGCTCTTGGGCAGGGAATGGAGTATGAAATCGATCTGGGTCTCGATGTCATATTCAGCTCCAAGCACCTCGAGTTTGTTGAGGTGAGCCATCATCTGGAGAACATGTTCCCTTATAGGTGTTCCCTCCACCATTTTCATAGAGAGCATGTCCCTCATGGTGATCTGCCGAGCCACACGGTTCTGATGTTGAAACATCGCTTTAAGATTGACCATGATTTCCGCAGCGGTCTCAACGTTTTGGTGTTGGTGTTGCAACACATCTGACATTGAAGCCAAGATGGTACACTTTGCCATTTCGTTAGAACGCTCCCAGTTATCATATTCTTTCTTAACCGCTTTGGTTGACTCATCAGATGGCTTTTCTGGTTTGGGTGTAGTAAGAACCCAGTTATGGCTTTGTGCAGTGAGGACAATAGTGAGTTTTCGATACCAATCAACAAAGTTTTCTCCAGTGAGGAGGTTATCTTTCAGTATATTGAACAGTGGATTAAAAGGTTGCGACATGATGAACTGAAATAAACATATATTTTGTATCAATATCCAGATTAAAACAAAATTAAATTACATAATTCGATCACATGATTCATATTAAAATCTCAAAAAAAATATGAACATGCATCAGCCAATATCTCAAAATAGATTTAAATGAGCCTCATGGGAGGGTCATCATTTAAATCACATTCAAGCAGGTTACAAACAAGAACAGTTACAAACCTTTAATTAAAAAATTAATAGTCGGCTCCCACTTGACCAATATAAAATTGACAGGGACTTCGGAGAAGTATATAAATATCAATTTTATACCTAAGTAATAACCATGATTAAATACAGAATTATTACTTCGCTTTGATCGAGCCTCGTTGGAGGGTCATCGTCGCCACTAATAATAATTCACAATCATCCTTTTGAGAATTTATTCATGTGAAAGCTATCTTTTGACCGTCCCGTAGGGGAATTTCTCCAAAAGATTTCACAAATAAATAAATCATGGAGGTCAAAATTAATTTGTGTCAAAACAAATTAATAATCATAACATACTTAGTAATTTTTGAATTTGAGATTTTTCATTGGGCAATTCTCATGCAAACACATTTAAACAAATTAAATAAAGCATAAGAAAATACAACAGTAATAAATCAAGCAAAGCAGAAAATAAACACATTGGGCACAAATTATCCAACTGTCATGGTTTGATTTTCTTTGGCTTGATCTTGAAGTAACGTCGTCTTGAATTTCTCCCACTCGTTCGTCTCGAAAAAAACTCCGTCTTGAAACGCCACGCCAAGCGACTTCCTTGAATGGGATACCGCCCACATCCGCCGGTTGCTTGGCCGAACGCGCCCATGCGCTTATGCGCAGCCGCATCGCGCAGAAGCTCAAGCAATCTCGGAAGGCGGTGGCGGGTTGTGCCCCTATCTTGCCAGTCGCGCCCGTCTCGCGCCAAGGCGTCGCCCACATACGCCGCCTCGCGCCGCTTTCGCGCCGTCCGCAGGCTGCGGCGGTGCAAGACCGCGCGTAATTAAGGCTAGGGCAATAATCTCCCGGCACCTAAGCGCTAGTTCGTAAAGGCGTGATGTCGTCCTCGCCCGCTTTGCTTTCCTTTTGGCGTTTACAAGACGACCCACGTCACGCGGTTCCAGATCCGTTTTTAACTTCGTCTCCGTCTTTCGCTCTCCGGTCAAAGTTACAATTTATTTAACGAAAAATAAATACCTTAAATCTAGACTAGTTTATTACATTGAACAAATCAAATAGCCTAATCTACTCGTGGATTTTCTCACGAGAAAAATAAATTCGAACGAGTCGAATTAAAAACCATTCATTCATACACATGAAAATAAACACATTAAATACCATGACAATTGGATACCTGCAAAACAGATCTAGCAATTCTACTATCCAATTTCAATTTAATGTCCAACAATTTAAATAACAATTTAAAAAATCGAGCTCGAAACCGAGCTCGATGCGATTGTTGGGAAAATCGGGGGTGCGGATCTATTCGAGGTGATTATTTAAATACATATTTAAATTAAGCGATTTAATTACTAACATGAATTAATCCTAAATCAATTCAACATAATAATAAACAACATGCGTACACATAATTCACGTAAATCCTAAACATGCGGAACTAGGAGTTCTGAAATTACTACTAACATTGAAAAATCAAACGGATGAATCAACCCAAGAGTCTTCCCAAATATATCCCCAAAGTCCACTTAACGCTATCCAAATTGGGAAGATTTCAAACGAACGATTTTAATGGGAGAGAAATTAAATATTTTGCTACCACCTTTGTGGATTTCTAATATTTCCAACACATGGAATTGCACTTGGGAATGAAGAGCTCATCCCCTATAAATAGGGAGGAGGGGGTCGAAAATTTTAGGTCAAGAAAGTAAGGAAGGAAATCTTTTCTTGGTCCCCAAGAAATCTTGAATATATCTTCTATATTCTTTTCTCCTTAATTAAATTTTCCATAACAATCTCTTTCTCCTCTTCTACCCATTATTTTTTAAAATTACACTATTATAGGAGTCAAGATTTGACTTCTAGAATTTATGGGATAATTATGTATTCCTACAATAATTAACTCTTTCCATAAAATATCTACAAGAAAATCAAGACAATCTTTTCTTCCTTTAATAGACAAAGTTTTCGAAAAATACATCATGGAAATATAGCAAGAATATTTTCTTCTCTCTCTCATTAATTGGAATTTATTTTGGGCTATTTGGGGGTCCTTTAGGAGAATTAAGATTGGACCTTCAATGGACTATGAAGCTATAATATTTTGGGTCAAATATTATTCAAGTCCATTAATATTAATTTACTCCACTATAAAATTAATATTGAACTATCCACCTTAACCCATATTACGATTTCACATATAACATGGCTCCCGGTCATTATTTCCTGCGTTTAAGATTATCTTAGTCCATTAATTAATTAAGCCACTGAACAAGCTTTATATTAATTAATATCTTTGTCCTTGGAGTAAAGACAACTCAACATTATTATCTATGCCGGAAATAAATTTCCACTTGCAAGATTTGGCATGATAAAGGATATGAGCCCACCAAGGGGACAAATCAAGCAAGACGTACTTGCACGCCATTCTCCGTATTAAATGTCAGCAATCGTCATGTAATTAATAATATTGTCAAAGATATAAGGTATCGAATCACATTGACTCTCTTCCCATCATAAGTCAAAGCAATAGTTATTAATTTCACACGATCCTATTTAAGGGACAGAGATTAAGAAACAACGCACCACTGAGGTCTAATTCTTGTATATTCAGTACCGAAGAATTTGTCCTCATGTAGGTCCTCATTCAGCGCACCTAAATGTGCTTGTGTGATCCCTCGGTCAAGACAGGCCAATCTGGGTCTCACACTTCAACCGTTCATGATGGCTCGTTCATTTTTATCTGGGTTGTGAATTTGTACTTAATTACGAGGGCTATTAATTTGATCTTCAGTGATCGGGTATCACCAAATTAACTACAACGTAATACGTATTGTCTTATTGAACGGGTTTGCAATAAACATATATAACATTCATTAATATTTAATGCAACAGTGATTTAAATATTTATTTCAGCAAATAAATAAAAAACTTCAGTTTGGTTATACAAAGTAAAAGCATACTTTTTAGTATAACCCCAACAGGTCGCTCCATAAAAGTGTACGTCTTGGGGCACCTTATATAAACGACGAAGAGAGCGCACATACCGGTCAGACAGAACTGACCGATGTTTTTTCGTCGGATGCCACGAAAGCCGACTTAACCGACTTCCGATAACAACGTTCAAGTCGCTTATACGGAGCTCGAGCCGCGTAAGAGTGATAATCAAAAACCCGCTCAAAGGCTCCATAATCTTAGGCCGGGGTAGAGGGACCCGCTGCCATCATCCCCTCCGATACGGCGGAATGGAGAGGACTAACATCCAGAATAGGAAGATGGGTGATCTCGGCCAATTCGCCAAAAATTGCTCATCATCGCCCTCGTCGTTACCCCCATCGTCCCGGTTATCATTTGGGGCACCAGCGACCGAGGGTCTCTCCGCATTGACAGCGGCGGAGCTGGAGCCGTGGTGGTGGCGAAGCTGAGCTATAACGACGTCCTCCTCATCCGAGGACGACAATACCATGGGTTGAGAGGGGGAGGGAGTCGTCAAGGAACTAGAAGCCATAATGAAGATTGAGAAGAAATGTTTTACCTGAATCAATACTCTTTGAATCCTCGAAAATCCGTCAGAAAATCGTGAAATCTCAAGAGTTCTTTGAAGACGAAGAAGGGTTTAAGAGCTTAAACCCTCGTCTATTTATAAAAGAGGAGGGGGGCCGGGGTGTAATTTAACTAAAATACAGACCCGTCTCAAAAGAGAGATTGCGAAGCTCGCGCGTGGTCAACATCGTGATTGCCAATTGGGTTGACTCGCGGCGCATAACGTCACTCACCTGTCACGCCATCATGATAAATCTGTAAATCTGTCATGTCGATTCACAAGATCAAGGCGACGATCCGCCTACCCAAGAATAACGACTCACCTCAGGGACACTTCCCCAGGTCGACTTGCCACAGGTCGAAAGAACAACGAGTCAAGTCTAGGCCCCGAGGCAAGCACGTGACCTCGACTTGAGGGGCAATTGTTGTAACATGGATAAACCCGACCCCCGACTTATCCATGTGAACGGCGATTCACCTTCCCAATACCACTCAAAGCGACCTGGGGACAACTGGACGAATAGTCGATTTTTCCTAAACTAAATGCACCTTACCCAGACCACATAAGCAGTAGGTCGCAAGACGACTTCAAAGACTCGCATAGGTCACGGGGCGACTTATGCTCTAAATCCTCAGGTCGGAAGCGACTTACGTCCGAATAAGTCGCATATCACGATAGTCAAAGTAGGCGCCCGGCAAGCCACGAAGTCTGCTCCATGATTGGCGCACAATAAAGACGAGCTCCGGGATTGAAGTCCCTGTTAATGCACCTTTCCTTATGAAAATTCCCGCCCAAGAGGCGGGAACCACAATATATATAGGCCTTTTGGGCCACACTTGTAAAAGGTTGGAAAATCTTAGCTTCTTAGGCAAAAAATATAATAAAATAATCCTAGCTTGGACGCCCTCAGACATAGCCTTATTTAAAAGACGAACTGGGTCATCAAACTTGAGTATTACTTTACTACGTTGATCGTCTATTTCTTTATTCTGTCATTTATTATTATTATTGTTTGTTGGACGAAAATTATAAACCGGGCACAACATCATCATTCCAATTTTTTTTTATAATATATGAGTGGTTGATAAATTATATTAATTATCAATTTTTAAATATTATTGTTTAACACATTTTAATAATACTTACAGGACATTCAAGTCACTTCAAAACATGATGATATTGAAGATTCCAAGAGCTCAAAGGTATAAAAAATATTCATATCATTTCTATACTTATTCTATTTCATGTTTATTATATGTATTTATTTTTATAATGCTTATATTATAGGACGACTCTTCATATGATAAGGTAACTTCTCCTGGCAAGCTAATACCTTCTAAAGTTGACCAATAACTAAAAGCCTAAAATAAAAAAAAAAACCTACAGCCATAAGTACACATGTCGTACCAGAGGCCAGAGCCCTACTAAAAACCATACTAGGGTAAAACCCCCTTGGGGTAAAAATCTCTAGTCAAGGGAAAAATGGAAACTCCTCTAAATCAAGGGATTCACCGCAGCACAAAAGTAATCCTTATTCATATCCGTATAAAGTTTTATCATAAATGAAGTCAGGATAACCTTCCGACCTATACGTGATGTAATTGAAGCTTAGCAAGTAAATCATCTATCATATTACCCTCTCTATGAATATGTGTAACCCGCAATTGAAGAGTCGGACGAATAGCAGCGAACTTGGCCCAACAAGCCCGCACACGCCATGGGATGTTAGAACCATCGCTACAAAGGACTCTTATAGCAAGCTCGGAATCTGATTCAACCCAAATATTTCTCCATCCAAGTGAATGGGCAAAAAGAACACCATGGAGACCAGCAAGAATTTCAGAATCAAAGACCACACCCCTCCCCAAGGGTTGTGAGAATGCTGCCACAAAGACCATTTCTCGATCATGGTTCTACTAGCGATTCGAATAAGAAGACAAAAATTAGTGTTTGAATGAGTGGGTTCGACTATTTTATGCCTTAGTTTTTTATGGTACTTTGCAAAACACAATTCTAGTTATGTTTTTGTTTTATTTATTTTTAATAGTAATTGTGATGTTTGGATATTTTGAAATGATTTTGATGTTTAATTTGTTTACAATTATCATATTATTACTTCTATCATTAATATTATTTATTGTTGATAATTCATAATAGTATATTAGTTAAAATTTTATTGTTCTTTATGTTTTAATATTTGTTTATTTTCGGTAATATTTTATAGGAAATGTATTACTTTTTTAAAATATCGTTTACATTATCCGTAATGTATATTTTGAAATGTAAAACGTATCAAATTGCAATAATTTTGAAAATTTGATATGTATAGGAGATGCTAGCCTGTGAGCATCTACAACTTCAATGAGATCTATATTTAAATGAAGCATTTTATGAATATATAATTAAGTAAAAATAAATATTCATATCAATTTTCATCATATCTATAGTTTTTTTATTTTTTGTTGAAGCCCTTTTCATGAAATATACAATTATGAATTATCAACAATAAATTATTATTGTTTATGTAACACTACATATGACGATATAAATTTTTAAAGATTATGCTTAACATGAATATATTAGATGACTTATATACATAAATATATATATTTTTGTCACTATTTAAAAAAATGTATTTACAAATTATGTGTTTTAAATTTCATAAAGTTCGATACAAAAGATTACGGCAAATTACACATTTAAATAAAAACTTATATTTAATAATTAAACAAAATTCAGTTATTGCACAAATATATGTATTTTGATAGATACATAATAATATTATAATATTTAAACTCATACAAAATATTATAATGTCTAAAATTAAAGATCTAAAGTGCAAATAATTTTCTTTTAACAAATCAATATTGTTATTAATAATTTTTAAAAAATATTAACTTGGTTTAAAAGTTATATTATTATGAATAATATAATTAGATAATATAAAAATTATAATGTTTAATTAATATTTTATGTTTAATATAAAATATTATTTTAATATTTAAACAGGTGACAAAAATGACCGTGTGATAGCACGAGTGCAATACTAGTGTGAATAAGGAAGGAAAAAAAAAAACAACAAGAGAAGAGAATGAAAATCTTGAGACGGTCTTCAGGTTTCTCTGAGCCTTCAGGTTTCTCTGAGCCTTCAGGTTTCTCAGTCTCATACTGAGTCTTCAGATTCTCAGTTTCATAATGAGTCTTCAGAATCTAACCTGTTCTATATCTGTTAATTATACACGGTGCAAATATTATCCTGATCACTTTAAAACTGAATCCTGACTCATCTATCAAGATTATCCTGAACATGTCATACTCAGGGGTTTTGAGATCTAATCAAAATCCTCTTTATTAAATTCATTTCCCAACAATTTTCCCCTTTTTGATGATGCCAAAACCATCTTGTTACAACACACTTAACCTATACTCAGGTTTCAGTTTTTCCTATTACAAGAAAGGTATATCTCTTAATAATCAATTCAGCAATGAATTTCTCAACAAATTCATCACCAAACAACAATAATCAGGCATATCAAATATAAAGACATGTAAAAAGATAATGAGGTATTATCTTTGAGCATAAAGATAAAGTTTTCATTGATGTATGATAGACTATTACAAGTTACAATGAATCTTATCAAAAGATAAAGACAAAAACATAAATAATTACAAGTCTTCAGTCTTGATCTTCAGTCTTCTTGATCTTCAGCTCGGCTCCTCATTCCTCTTCTTCTACGGACCTTGTCTGATCAGGCATACTGACACTCATGCTGACTGAGTTCAGTTTCTTCTGACTTCAGACATCCTGACCCTCAGGTCTCTTTTACTTACTGACCCTCATGTCTTTTGACCTATACTAAGTCTCAGTTCACCTTACTTTATCGAGCCTCGGATCACTTTTTTTACTCATTTTATCCGATTTCTTTCTTTGTCGATCCGATCAAATTTCGATCGATTAGATCAACACATCTTTAGATCAATATATCGAATAGCATCGTCATCATATTAGGTTAACATATCGGGGTTTATCATATCGATCTCGATCATCGCGTCGATCTTGATCGATCTCTTCCGATCATCTTTCGATTTGCAACCTTCTTTTTTCGATTTCTTTGGCTTTAGCTTTTCTTCTCTTCCGAATTTTGCACAAATTTCATCATTGACTCGGGAACTCATCTAACTCATTCGATCTCGATCGGGTAAATCTATGACCTCGTCGATCTCAATCATCTACTTTTGATTATGTGAGTTCCCCCTCAATTTGTTCTTTCGTCCCCCCTCAACTTGTTCTTTGTAAATTTTCTTGAATAACACAAGTTGATGATGTTTTGGCATAGAACTAAAATATCCCAACAATTTCTCAATTGATAAAGATGCCAAGACATCGAATATATGCATTTTTTTTAAACGCGAGTTTTTTTCTTTAAAAAGATCAGTTCAGGTGGTCACTCTGAATTTAGTGAACCTTTTGAACTCCTGCTCTGATACCACTTGTTGGTATCAGATCAGAGACAGGTTTAAAAATAGATCAGTTCAGGTGGTCACTCTGAATTTAGTGAACCTTTTGAACTCCTGCTCTGATACCACTTGTTGGTATCGGATCGAGACGAGTTTAAAATAGATCTGTTCGGTGGTCACTCCGAAATTAGTGAACCTTTTGAACTCCCTCTCGATACCACTTGTTGGTATCGGATCAGAGACAGGTTTAAAAATAGATCTATTCAGGTGGTCACTCTGAAATTAGTGAACCTTTTGAACTCCTGCTCTGATACCACTTATTGGTATCAGATCAGAGACAGGTTTAAAAATAGATCTGTTCAAGTGGTCACTCTGAAATTAGTGAACCTTTTGAACTCCTGCTCTGATACCACTTGTTGGTCCCGGTGTAAACGAGTCTTACACGTGTATGGGGGGGGAATACACGTGTTCAGTGATTTTAAAACTTTTTTTTCATCGAAGTTCGGCTTGCCCCCAATGGGGTGGATAATCCTCAAGATTAGGTTCGAGAAGCACAAATCTTTCGAGTCAAAGTTCATCGAGACGGTGATCCCGAGCGTTTCTTTCAGATACCTCCGATAATCCCAATCGAATCTCGAGTGTAAGAGATCCTAAGTTGCTTGGATCAGATAACTAGCTTACTGAATCCTCAGAAGAGAGTTCAGTTTGATAACTATCTGTTCTAGCTACCCAGTCGTGCGAAATGGTTGGCCCTTAGATTATACTCGTTTTAAGTTTTGTTGAAAAACCTTCCCTTTATGAAATAGTGATTAGGCCGTGATTCACTTATGCAACTCAAAGTGGATTGATTCCAACCGAATATCGATTGAAAAGTATGCTTTCAAAATCAAGTCAATGCAGCAGATTACAGAGATAAGGAAAGCAATAAAGAACACAACAATGTATAGTGGTTGGAGACTCAAGCTCCTACATCCACTCTCCTGTTCTAGGGAAATTCCTTCAAACACTTCCCGAGCTTTCGACTACCTCTCGAGTTTACTTACTCAACTCGCCCTCGAAGTTTTCGACTACTCCAGCGAGTTTATTTTACTCAACCCGACCTTGAGCTTTTCGACTACCTCGTAGTTTACTAACTCAAACCGGACTTATCACCCTCTAGGCTCGCCTCTTAGATGTTTAATGAGTTCACACTCGCCGGGACTTATCACCCTCACTCGGGATCGCTTTAACAACTACCTCACTTCACCACTACTTATCTCTTGTGAGAATGGGTTTGGTGTTGTTCTCCAACTATGGTGAGATTTTCCCTTACAATGGTTTAGCCTCAATGCTAAGGTTGGGAAAATCTCTCTAAGCTTAAGATACATCGTGGGTTGCTTAGATTGGGTTCTAGAACACTCTTTAAATATATATGTATATCTACTGGACTTGTGTTCTAGGGTGGGAATGCTTTGACTATAACGCTCTTGGCTCTCAGAAAGCATTTTTGTGCATAATCTCCACGCATCCACACTTAATTTGATGGAAGAACTTGTATTTATAGTGTGGATTTGAATGTTCGTTGATTGGAGAATTACATTCAAATCCATACTACTCTCTGTAAGTTATGCTGACTTTTTAAGATTTTTTCTTTGGTTGTCTTCCTCTCTTTGGTCCACGTCAATTTGGATTCCAATTAAAAATTATATTCCTCGGACCCGGTCTAAAACATTGCCTCGAAATATTCGAGGATATCTTGAGCATTTCAAGTATATTCTCAAAGTCTGACGAATTCTTGTGCCCTCGGGATTCTCAATTGGTCCCCATTTTTGTGAACCGAGCTCTCGGTGTCTTGAATGGAGAGTCTTGAATTTCTCTACCAAACAAAGTCTTGAGTCTTGAGTCTTGGGTTTCTCTGAGTCTTGGGGTTTCTCTACATCGAGCCTTCAAAAGGTTTCTCTGAGCCTTCGTGGTTTCTCACGAGCCTTGAGTTTTTCGGTCTCATCTCGAGTCTTGATTCTCAGTTTCATACTGAGTCTTCAGAATCTAACCTGTTCTATATCTGTTAACTATACATGGTGCAGATATTATCCTGAACACTCTAAAACTGAATCCTGACTCATCTATCAAGATTATCCTGAACATGTCATACTCAGGGGTTTTGGGATCTAATCAAAATCCTCTTTATTAAATTCATTTCCCAACAATTTCCCCCTTTTTGATGATGTCAAAACCATCTTGTTACAACACACTTAAACTATACTCAGGTTTCAATTTTTCCTATTACAAGAATGGTATATCTCTTAATAATCAATTCAGCAATGAATTTCTCAACAAATTCATCACCAAACAACAATAATCAGGCATATCAAATATAAAGACATGTAAAAAGATAATGAGGTATTATCTTTGAGCATAAAGATAAAGTTTTCATTGATGTATGATAGACTATTACAAGTTACAATGAATCTTATCAAAAGATAAAGACAAAAACATAAAGAATTACAAGTCTTCAGTCTTGATCTTCAGTCTTCTTGATCTTCAAATTTCGGCTCCTCATTTCCTCTTTCATTCACGGACCTTGTCCGATCGGTATCTCGACACTCATCCGACCGAGTTGATTTCTTGACTTGAGAAACATCCTGACCCTTAGGTCTTTTTTACTTATTGACCCTCATGTCTTTTGACCTATACTAAGTCTCAGTTCACCTTACTTAATCGAGCCTCGAGATCAGAGCTTTTTTACTCAGCTATCCGATTTTTTTTTTTGTCCGATCCGATCTCCGACTTAACCGATTAGATCAACACATCTTTAGATCAATATATCAGAATAGCATCAGGTCATCATATTAGGTTAACATATCAGGTTTATCATATCTGATCTCGATCACGTCTGATCTTGATGAAAAAGTCTCTTCAAAATCTTCATCATCTTCGACGGCAAACCTTCTTTTCAAATTTTTGGGGTTTTAGCTTTTCTTCTCTTCCGAATTTTGCCTGGCTCATCGACCGTTGACTCGAACTCATCTAACTTCATTCGATCTCGATCGGTCTCGTCTCTGACCTCGAACATCTCATCCAATCCCGATCTTGATCATCAATCTACTTTTGATTCTGTGAGTTCCCCCTCAATTTGTTCTTTCGTTCCCCCTAAACTTGTTATCTGTAAATTATCTTGAATAACACAAGTTGATAATATTTTGGCATAGAATTAAAATATCCCAACAATTTCTCAATTGATAAAGATGCCAAAACATCAGTATATATGCATTTTTAAAAAACCGGTTTTTCTTTAAAAAAGATCGATTCAGTGGTCACTCACGAATTTAGTGAACCTTTTGAACTCCCGCCCGATACCACTTGTTGGTATCAGATCAGAGACATGTTTAAAAATAGATCTGTTCAGGTGGTCACTCTGAAATTAGTGAACCTTTTGAACTCCTGCTCTTATACCACTTGTTGGTATCAGATCAGAGACATGTTTAAAAAAATAGATTGCTGAAGGGTGGTCACTTTCTGAAATTAGTGAACCTTTTTGAAACTCCCCGCTCCCGATACCACTTGTTGGTATCGGTTCATAAACGAGTTTAAAAATAGATCAAAAGAATCACAATAATTTATAGATTCGGTGGTCACTCGACTTTAGTGAACCTTTTGAACTCCCGCTCGATACCACTTGATGGTGATTTGGAAAAACCCATTTTCTATGCGTCAGAGAAGAAAGACCAAAAACATTTCTTTCTTGTGCATATAAAAACGGGGTGAGGGCAGAGAGTGATTCCAATTTTTCACCTTTTAAGCTCATGTGTTGTGTCTTGCTTATAATCGAAAGTAGCCAGAAAATTGTCCATGACAAGATAAGAACGTGAAAGCGAAAAAGAAAGAACACAACAATGTATAGTGGTTGGAGGGGAGACTCAAGCTCCTACATCGACTCTCCCTGTTCTAGGAAATTCCTTCAAACATTTCTGTCTTTTCGACTACCTCTAAAGTAAAGTTTACTTACTCAACTTTCGCATTTGAGAGATTCGAGTTTAAATATCTTGGACGACTACGTCAAACGGAAGTTTACTTACTCAACATTGTCAAACCTTGAGCTAAGATCTCAAGATGTCTAGGATCACCGCTTTAAATTCAACTACCTACCTGTAGTTTACTAACTCAAAATGGACTTATCACCCTCTCGGGCTCGCCTCTTAGATGTTTAATGAGTTCACACTCCTTAGGGACTTATCACCCTCACTCGGGATCGCCTAACAACTACCTCACTTCACCACTACTTATCTCTTGTGAGAATGGGTTTGGGTTTGGTGTTGTCTCCAACTATGGTGAGATTTTCCTTACAATGGTTTAGCCCCAATGCTGGGTTTGGAAAATCTCTAAGCTTAAGATACATCGTGGGTTCTTGGGTTGGGTTCTAGAACACTTTTTAAATATATATGTATATCTCAGGACTTGTGTTCTAGGGTGGGGAATTTTTGACTATAACGCTCTTGGCTCTGTAGCATTTTGTGCATAATCTCCACGCATCCACACTTAATTTGATGGAAGAACTTGTATTTATAGTGTGGATTTGAATGTTCTTTATTGGAGAGAATTACATTCAAATCCATACTACTCTCTGTAAGTTCTACGCTTTTTCATTTGGTTGTCTTCCTCTCTTTGGTCCAAATTTGGATTCAACGGCTATATTCCTCGGCTTGATTGCCTCGGAATATTCGGGGATATCTTGAGCATTCAAGATATATTCGAAGTCTCTGAAAAAATTCTTGTGCCCTCGAGGATTCTCTCGAGCTCTCGGTGTCTTGAGAGATATCTTGAGTCTTCGTGTTTCTCTGAGCTTGAGGGTTTCTCGAGGTTGAGGTTTCTCTGAGCCTTCAGGTTTCTCTGAGCCTTCAGGTTTCTCGATCTCATCTCGAAGTCTTGATTCTCGATTTCATCTTCGAAGTCTTCAGAATCTAACCTGTTCTATATCTGCTAACTATACACGGTGCAGATATTATCCTGAACACTCTAAAACTAAATCCTGACTCATCTATCAAGATTATCCTGAACATGTCATACTCAGGGGTTTTGAGATCTAATCAAAATCCTCTTTATTAAATTCATTTCCCAACAGTGTCGCTGTGAAAACTAATTGAGATTTGATCGCGTCTGTTGCGACACAAGAAAAAAGAAACTTGTAGGGCATCATCCGGTTAAGCGGACCTGACTGGGGGGAAAAAAAAATTGAGCTAAATTGCTCATTTTTATTAAGGAAGTTTTTCATGAGTCGGGCTGGTACATAAAGCGAATCTTCACTTTAATATTTAAATAATATATTACCTTAAAAAAATTTGCCCACGAATTCATGGATATTATAATATAAGTAAATAATATTCGTTTTGAGACTATATGTTTTTATCATTTTATTATTGGCGATGTTTTTTATTTTCTATATATAGGAAATATTATATTGTACTTTTTTTTAAAATATTATATTGTACATAAATATTTAGGAAATATTATATTGTACAAAATTGTATATAAATATTTAGGGAAACAATTTAATATTATTAATTAATTGAAAATAATTAATAATATTTAAAAAAAATTAATACTCCTTATTTAAAAATGCACATCCCTCTATATACTAATAGAGAGTTTTTTTTTTATGATGTGTCATCTTGTGGTTAATTTGGATGATATGTCATCTTGAGATTAATTTGGATGAGAGATTACATTTTATTGTATTGATTTTTTTTTTTAATAATATGTGGCATCCATATGGCATTTTAATAAGTAGTTTAATAAAAAAAATTGCAATAACTAAAGTTTGAAACATGCACATCTTAAATTATATTTTACTTAGAAACTAAATTAATCTATACATTTTTAAATATATTGAATATTTATTTTATTGAGCATTAGCTTCTTTGTATTAACCTTTATTTTATATCTAATATTTTATTATACATCGATTTTGAAAACATCCCTCAACCAACTAATATGAAATTTCTACTGCTTGTGTGTCGCATTATTGTCAATTTCGATGATGTGTCTTCTAATTAAGAAATGAGAATTATGTAAAAAGTAAATAATGAATTTGATTTATAGATAATGATGACATGTCACAATATAATTATTTTCTAATTATTTAGGTATTTAAAGTATGTGTGAATATTATAAAATGTTTAATTAATATTTATTATTTTATATTTTATTTATTTAATTTTATTATATACTTCATTATTTTTATTTAGTTAATTTGTATTTTGACTTAATTTAATATAAATAAAATATTCAATTTAAATGTATTTTATGTTAATGTGAACTATATTTAATTATTAATTCTTTAATGATTAATTTTATTTTATTATTGCTCTTATGTATATCTTAATTTATTTTATGTAACAAAATATTTTATATTATAACTCATTCACTTTTATTTTTTTTATTAATACATATTAATTAATATATTAATTTTTTAAAAATGTTTTTTCATTTTTTTTAATCGATTTATTTTGTTTTAATTTGCGGGTTTCAACTTCAACTTCATATTAAAAGGGATGATAAATATTTGATATAATAGTTTTATTTCAAGGTTTAACCAAGATTATTAATATATACTTTAAATAATTATTACTTTATATTTAATTTATTCATGTATATATTTATATTTTTAATTATAAAAATGATAATATTATATTTTTTAATTAAAGAACCGCATAACACGCGGGCGTTAAACTAGTATAAGCTTACGTGAGTTAAAAGAAGAATATGATCACTAGCAAATATTTTAAACAATTTAAATTTTGAAAAAAAAAATCTAAATATGAAATACGAATAAGATATGGACCCAAAAATTGAGTATCATATATTCATATGATATGAATGATGAATCCCCCAAAAAAATAAAGGGAAAATTATCACATAAACCCCTAATCTGCTTTATTTGACCCTTTTCTTTGGATAATCGAATTTAAAACCCTAGAAAGAAACCCCTCGAGCTCCGTTTCACAATAATGTCTTCCGGTGGAATCCTGTCTCGCGTCTCGGAATCTCCGATCGTGTATCAAGGCAAGAAAGCGGCGTCCGATACCGCCTTCGTTGCCAAGAAACTCCTCAAGAGCACCGGAAAAGCCGCCTGGATCGTCGGCACCACCTTCCTCGTGCTCGTCGTGCCCCTCATTATAGAGATGGACCGTGAGCAGCAGTTTAACGAGCTCGAACTGCAACAGGCTAGCTTGCTTGGCTCTCCCCCTAAGTAATTCAATTCAATTTTACGCTGTTTGTTATTCAATTTCAGATTTAATGGTTTTGAAACTATTGCCCCTTTTTCCTTCTCATGATTTAAATTTTCTGAATTTTTAATAATTACAGAGCTTTCGGTAGCGTGATTTTTAAAATTCAATGTCAATTGGTTGTGGATTTTCATTTTTAACTCTTATACGTTATTATTCGCCAGAATTGTGTTTATTTATTGCTGTGAAGTGTGTTATTTGGATTTGTTGAACTAGTTCGTATTAAAGAGATGATTAATTATCCCTGGTCTGCTCAGTGATCTCAGACATAGTTGTAGGGGGTGCTAAATCTAACCTTTTTCCACTGTTAGCCCAGTTGAAATTATAAGCTAAAAGAATCAAACCCTGTGATGCATTTTCGGCCTCTTCTTAGGAGCATACCTTATAGAAGTGATGTCCCTCGATTATCTATGGTTAAAACTTAAAAGCAGGATAACGGGTAGGGTGAATGAGGTGTTTAACTTAGGGTAACAGCCACTGCAACTTTCATCATTCTTGATAAACCGAAACAGACAGTATTACATTT
Organism: Stenogyne calaminthoides; assembly: GCA_037126765.1. Classification (NCBI taxonomy): domain Eukaryota; kingdom Viridiplantae; phylum Streptophyta; class Magnoliopsida; order Lamiales; family Lamiaceae; genus Stenogyne; species Stenogyne calaminthoides. Next base: position 21,762,204 of record JBBCBC010000021.1, read on the forward strand.
TCTTAGGGTATCTAGTAGACTGGATCCTTACTTGGTAGCAGCTCAGATTCTTTCATGCTGACATATCACCTATACATAAAATTACTTTGTGTATGACTTAGTTTCATTTTATTGTAATTGTATTCGAGTTCATCTACATACGGTTTCCACTTTCTGCATGTCGTTCTTTATTGACCACGTCATGAAATCTCACTTCAGGACTAGACAATTCACTATTTTTTATACAGGATGTTATTAGGCATTTTCTGATACTTCTTTCAATAGCTGATTCACGAACTTCTTCAAGATTTCAGTCTGTTGCATATATGCTTTCCAACTAATGACATGTCCAATTATTTACTAGTAACTTTTGATGATCTTTATAGGTATGCAATCTATGTGCAATTATTTTCTAGTAACTTTTGGTGATCTTTATAGATATGTTCGATTGCTGGTCAATAGATATTAGGTATTGTTTGTGGATTGAGATCTTGAGCTTCTCAAAAAAATACTAAAAACATTGTATATAACATCTAAGTCGCCAAATTTTAAAGTGCAGATCAGTGCTTAAAAGCATTTTGATTTATATTATAATACATGACACAGATTACAATATTGAAATCTAGTGTTAATTATGCTTGTTTTCTAGTTGTTTCATTTGTAACTGAGAGACTCTACAAATTTAATTATGGAAGTGATAAGTCCATAGTTTTAAAAGGCGCGCCCCAGGTGCGCCCCGGGCGACAGGCGGTCGAGGCTATAGGGCCTTCGCCTTTTTTATATTTTTTGAGGCGATGTTGGCCAGGCGAGCGCCTGAAGTCACATTTTTCACTTTTTTGAGGCGATCAAGGCGCGCCTCTCCTACAAACGTGTTTTGGTCCCTCTTTTATAATATTACTAACACTTTTAGGTCATTTTTTGGAACTAAGTAACACTTTTTGAGTTTTAAAAAATAAAACATATAAAAATTAGAATAATACATATTACATAACTAGGGTTTTGAAATTCAAAACACTTCCAAGTCTCTGCCTCCTCTCTTCAAACCGCTCCTTCTCCTCTTCCTACTGTGCCGGACCGCCGCCAGCGCTCCGCCGTCAGACTGCCGTACGACACTGCCCTGGTAAGGTAAGGCCCGTAAGGGAAAACAAGTGAGGAAGAATGTGAAAGGCTCAGAAAGAAGACTTAGAGATGAAGATGAAGTTGAGGAAGATGAAGTTGATGAAGATGGAGAGGAAGAGGAGGAAGAGTACATTGATGATGATGGTCAATTTGATGATGAGGAGGAGGAGGGCATTGATTTTGATGAGGATTGAGTCACTTGACTGATCACTAATGAACATCTTAATTGCTGTTTTTTTTTTAATATTTGATGGTTTGTGTGTGTGAAAGTCTATCATCGCTAATTTACACATTTAATATCAATTTCATGTTTACATTATGTTTATATGTGGCTTTATGTGTTTTATTATATGAGAATATGTGTGAAATAAGTATATAAGATCATAAAATGTTGTTTGGGAGAATATGTAGGAGAGGCGCGCCCCAGGCGGGCGCCTCTCGCCTCGGGCAACGGAAACCCTTACGCCTTTTTGCGCCTTTTAAAACTATGGATAAGTCACTCCAGAAAAATTAGCTTGACATTAATGGATAATCGATCAACTCTGTTGTTGCTCTATTGAATCATCGTGTGAATTGCTTTATAACGCGGGTCCTGTGGTGATGCTCTAGCCATCTCAAATAAATGTTATAATAAGAAACCGTATTCTTGAATATCTTTTAGGCTCGCATGGTTCAAATTCTTCATCTGGAATGATAATAAGAAATAAGTACCGAATAGTGAATTATAATGCGAATATGTCTTGCTCTAATTTAGGAATAAGTGGGGACAAAAAATGATTGTTGGTTGAGGAATAATGGGATGATTAAGGAAGTGATCATAAGAGATGAGGTAGTTAATTAATAATGGGATAATTTAGAATCTTATTAACCCCTTATTTACGGTGAAAGTGAATTGATCATCTTTTATTCTTATTAACCACTATAATTACTCAAGTTCATTCCGATATCCATTTTCATTGAAGAATTTTAAACCATGTGTCCCCTTAATTTTCTGCACATTTGAGCCTGCACAGCTGCAGTTTGGTACAACTTGAACAACTCTTGTTAGTCTTCAACGTGACATCTTTGAATGAAGGAAAAGACTGTTAATTGTAAATGATCAGGTTACTCATTTCAATCTGCAGAAAGTATCATGTAGCTGTGTGCTGTGATGGCTGTAGTGCTGTGATGGCTGTAGTGCTTTGCACGTAGGTAGTAATTTGTTACTAACTAAAATTGAAGAGTGGAAAACTATTCGAACTATTTGAAGCCTAGTTTTTGGATGCTATTAGAAATTGTTCTTATTTTGTGTTTGTACTTTGGATTTAGGGATATTTAAATACAAGGAATTTCCTAGTCCGCACAAACTAAAGTGGATTCTGAAAAGTGCTATTGAGACCTAAATATGTTATTAAATCCTTCAATTCAACCACAATAGCATGTTTTACACCAGGCTAATTGTTTTTACAGAAGATGACTATAATGTACCGAGGTTTTTCTCTCTTTTTTTGGGCTGAAACTACTAGGAAATATTTTTGTAACTTTGTTTCTAAAAATATAGCACACTTCTAATCACAGGGTTGTGCAAACCCTAAACTAGTTTTAAATTGGCTAAGTCTTATATGTATGCAATGTGCACTCATAGTGCATTTTAGAACCGTGCAACTTGTTATATTGAAATATGCAACTTATTTATACTGAAACATGTAATTATTTTTTCATATTAATAGTTGTACGGTTCTGTGCAAACAAGTTGCATAGTTTTAAAATGCATTATGAGTGCACGATGCACCTGGATGCACATGAGACCAACTCTCTAAATTTTAACCTCAGCAACATAATTCTTTTTCTTTTTTTTAGTATCCTTGTGGAATCCTAGTGGGTTTTCAACAGGCAATTAGAGGTGAGCGTAAGAGATACAAATTGAAATTTTAGTTAGTCTCCAAACCCGCCTGGCGTTGCACTATTTCCATGTATGAGCTCTTTGAAATTTTATTGACTTACAGTCGGAATTATCATATAAGAATCCAGCAAATAAAAAACATGTTTATGCTATATGGTCACATCATATACTATGATTCATATCCATGTTACTGATGTCGAATTCAATTATATGCCTCAGACTTACCAATATTCAATTAAATGTAGATGTATGTCGTGCACTCGTGCTCAGCAGGTGGCCTAAGTTTTTCCTTGCTTTTCTTATGTACGTTAACGTTATTATTTATTTATATTTTTTTGGCTATTTTAAGATGGTTATATAATGGAGTATTTCATCCATCAATATGTAAATGCGTATTCATAAACCCTGGCTTCAAAATAAGAGATTAAATTGTCTATAAGGGTTCGCTTGGTTGGGGGTAATGTAGGGGGTAATGTGTAGAGATTCTCATAGTTTTGGAATCGGCGGTTTCGGTTCGGTTTCTGAACCACTTGTTCTGTCGATTCTTCATATATATAGATGATAAATTTGATTATTGTAATATTATTAATATGAGAATTTAAATTGAAGATTACGTTAATAATTGAATTATTATAAATTAGTAATTAAACTATTACAAATTAGTAATTCTAACTTAAAATAAATATCTAGTATCTAGTAATTTACTATTACAAATTAATTGAACTATTCCAAATTTACAAATTACACTATTCCAAATTAGTAATTACAACTTAATATTTTAAATTTTACAAAATAAATTGTGTAAGAAATTGGACTTGAGCTTAAATTTAGAAAATAAACTTAGAAATTTTAAGTTTGAAACTTAAAATTAAGTTATCCAAATAGGAATCAAAGCCCACGTAGTTCTCTTACCTCAAACTTACCTTGTTGATTTGGATTGCTTCGATTCTTCAATCTTTAACTTCATGCATCACTCCTGGTGGTAGTTTCTTCGGAGCTATCTTGATCATCATTATCAATTAATTCTTGAGCTCTCTTTTCGGCTCTTACCTAATCATCAAGCAAGCATTGGTTTTTCACGTCTTCAATGGTCATATATGATCTCGCTGCATCCAAAGTGTAGCCTCTCAAACTAAAAGCTTGTTCAATGGTAACGGTTGAGGCGGGAGATGCAAAAATTTCCCTTGCTAGCATTGACAAAATATCGGATAGGAATTTTTCTTCCTCGACCACCACTTTAGTATACCAAAACTATTGTCGTCTTTATCATCATCAAACTCAAATCTAGAGGTTAGATAATGATCAAGATTGTGATAAGGGTTAGAAGTAGCCCTTGGACGTTTTTGCATACGCTCATTATAAAAACCCGATAATATAACGGCAATTTCATATTCACTTACCATAGAGGATGAAGAGTAACCACCAACATTAGATTCAAAATTGAGACCATTATATTCTCTAAATAAATTTATTAAAGTGATTTTAATCTTATTAACAATCTCCTCTGACTTAGGATATGCATCATCACCATCCATGACCATATGTCTATTAGGAAATAAATAATTATAATACAAATCTAACAATACTATTAATCATTCCAATCTTACTCTAGGATCAAGTGCTTCAGCAACCAAGAATGTATCGGGAATATGCGTAAAATATTTTTTTCATTTTTGCATCATAGAGAATGTAGCACCACTTAATAAAGGATTTGTAATATTTTCATTTAACACGTGTGCAACTATAATACAATAATCAAGCAGTATATTACTAATATGATAATAAACACCGGATAACACTTTTGTGGAATCATTAAAAATTCTCAAAATTTTACACAAAGAAGTGCATGAATTCCAATATTTAGGATATAAACGAAAATCACAATTTTCTTGAGAAAAAAATGTATATAAAGCTTATTTATACTCCATAGACTCCTTTAACAATTTATAAGTGGAATTCCAACGAGTGGACACATCAAGATAAAAAAATTTGGGACGCAAATTGAATATTCTACAAAAAAAATGGGGAAAAAGCTAAGGTACAAAGTGGGAGAGCAAAAAGCTCTAAGGTACAAATGCAACTTTTTTGTGACTCTCAGGTACAAAGTGCAATTTTTTTTTCAAACAAAGTACAATTTTTTTTGTACCTTAGAGTCACTAAAAATTACATTTGTACCTTAGAGTCACTGCTTCCTATTTTTTGTACCTGAGAGTCATTAATTCAAAAAAAATTCCATTTTTTCATCAAGTTTGAACTTCTTGACAAATAATAAATAGTTGATCTAATAGGACCAACTTGTTCTTTCAAAGATTCTAAACCATCTTGAACACATAAATTTAAAATATGACACATACATCTAACATGAAAAAAAATTCCACCAAGATGTGGTTGACAAATATTTGTAAGATCTTTAATAGTATCCATATTTGCACTAGTATTATCAAAACCAGTAGAATTTTTTTTTTTTTTCTAGTAAGAGCATACTCATTTCAAATATCATGCAATTTATCTCTAATATTAACGACATTGTTTTATGTACCAAAATCTCTATAAGGAATCAATATTTTGTTAAGAATTCATGAATCATCAATCCAACTGCATGTAACTCTTATATAACTATGCTTTTGAAAATTATCACTCCATATATTCACACATATACAAACTTTAACATTTAAATCGGTAAATAGATTAACCAAAGCATATTTATACTCATAAACAACTTTAGCAACATCACGAGTAGTAGTATGACGTGAATTTTTTTTTATCGCGGGTTGAAGACCAAGTTGGACAAAATTATTGTTGTGTGCACACAAATTTAGCTAACAATTTTCTATATTTCATTTGATCAAATGTAAATAGAGAAGTGGGGTTACTTACCTAACCTTGAACTCCACCACCGGTTGACATAAATCCACGAAGTTGTGCTTGGTTTGCATCAATTCCAACTTTATCTGGGTGAATTTTTTTTCAAATGCTTCTCGAATGTCCCATATCCCTCTCCTTTGGTAAAAGAATATATTTTTTCACAATAGTTGCAATGAACTTTAATCGTACCATTTGCTTCGTTGATCACTTTTTTAAAATGACGTGCAAAAATATCCGATTTAAGTTGAGCTTGACTTGGGGTTGGAGTTGGCTCGGCCTTAGAGTCGATTGGGTGGTTTTGACTTTCTTGAGTAGGACGTCGTGGTGGTTCCTCATCTTCAAGAGGATTCTCATAAACCGGGACCAAGTGTGTGCTCAATATTATCTAAACTCCACTCGATCGGTGCCGGTGGTGTTGGATGACGAACAGAAGAGGTGGAAGACGCTTTACCCTTACCCTTGCTTTGACGGCTTGCCATAATAATAATAATAGAAATATAAATATGTAAGTGTATTAATATATGTAAATAATATGTAGTGTACTATAGTCTATATACTAATATTAAGTATTAACTAGAGAGACTAGAGTTATTAGTAATATAAACTTTGAGAATTGAGTGACAGTTGAGAGAGATGAGGAGAAAGTAATGCTTTGAATAACTTTGGGGTGAATTTTGGAGTGGAATGAGATGGTATTTATAGGTGAAAGTAATGAAATAAAAAAAAATCACGAAAAATCGGCAGTTTTAACCGGAACCGACGGTTCCACGGTTAAAACTGTTGGTTCCATAACGGCTATTTCATCTTAGTCCTTGGATCTCAACGACTCTTTAATCTGGGTTGTTTGATGATCCAACGATTCTTTTTTAAAAAATGGGCAGGCGGCTCCGGTTCGAACCGTGGAACCGAAGGTTTACAGTTTTGGATTTGCTAGAACCTGTTCGAACCTGCAGTTTCTTTTAGCATCTCTAGTAATGTGAATCACTCATGTTGGAAAATTTATAGTTTTGATAGATGTTCCAAAACAGTTGTAATAGGACCAGTCGAAACCTGTTAGTCGACTGATGATTGGTTAGGAAACCAGTTGAGCATGTTAGATAGCTGATGGAATATACTAGGTCACATAATGAGGGAGAACTCAATATGTATAGGATAAGTCTGAAAACCAGTAGACAAGATCAACAGAGCTAAGGATCCGATTGTTTGAAGATCAGTAGGTTCAAGATCAGTTGTACTGGAGACAAGAAGATATCAAGATTATGAAGACCAGAAGATCTGTCCTATCCAGATATCAGCAGAGTCAATAAGTTGGCTAAGACAACTTATATCAGAAGACTCAAAGGTAGCCTGACCAGTAGGTTACTGATCAGATCAAGACAAGTCAGAAGAATGATAAGCATACTCACATATCTAAGGCATACAAATGAGATCAGACAAGAGGAATGTCAACACAGCTGGCTTTACAAGGCGCCGAATAACTGTACTTGTTAGCCATTGAGAATTCGACATGTATGTACGGATCTGAAGATGCAGGATATGGTGTATCAGGGCAAACGGCTAGAAAGGACAAATTGCACGAAAATGGCATGGCCTTCCTGAACACATCACATCACACCTGCAAGCTACCTAATATAGCAAAGATTCAAATTTATCTCTAACGAATCTTTGATTTCAAGGTCTATAAATATGGGATAAATCTTCAGAGTAAGGTTACGGAAATTCTACAAGCCATTTCCGCGCGAAGAACACCAAGAACTCAAGAAATATTCTAAGTGTTCATCCCATAGTTTCTTAGCAAGAATTCACATCCTTTAGCTTTAGACTACTCAAATACTAGGATAGAATTCCAGTTGGAAACAAAACAAATCTTACCCCCAAACCGAGTGTTAGGTTAAGTTTGTTAGCAAGATCTCAAGTTAGGGTTTCTAGTCTTGATTTCTGGGATCAGTTGAGTGAGAGCTCCATAAATATCTGTTTGTATTGTGTTAGACTAACACATTAAACTAAGTCAAGTTGGTAGTTGGTGCCCCTGCTGATAGGGAAGAGTGGATGTAGGACAAGTTGGTCCGAACCACTATAAATCTTGTGTGCTTACCTGCTTTACAATATCTACACACTACTAATTTGATCAAGTATCATGCATATCCTAAGTAGTGATCAGTCTAGCACCAAGCTGCTGATCTGATCAGTTGGACATTTTGTCAACCGATATGATCAGAAAACCTTAGGACTGTTTTCTGTAAAACTGGTTTTTCTCACAGGTTAATTTAAAGCTTCTGCCCAATCAGTTAAACTGATAGACACCAAATTGATTTGCTTATAAGCTATCAGTAGGCTGGATATTAGTCTGTACTGATCACTAAGCACTCTATATCAGTAAACTTGCAAATCACGTTGATCACACGAAAAAGTTTCAGAAGTCTATTCACCCCTCCCCTCTAGACTTCTGCCTCACTAAAACCCGTTGGGGTGAATTTTGGAGTGGAATGAGGTAGTATTTATAGGTAAAAGTAATGAAATAAAAAAAAAATCACGAAAAACTGGTAGTTTTAACCGAAATCGACGGTTCCACGGTTAAAACCGCCGGTTCCATAACGACTCTTTCATCTCAGTCGTTGGATCTCAACGACTCTTTAATCTCGGTTGTTTGATGATCCAACGACTCTTTTTTAAAAAAATGGGCAGACGGCTCCGGTTCGAACCGTGGAACCGATGGTTTACAGTTTTGAATTTGCTAGAACCTGTTCGAACCGGCGGTTTCTTTTAACATCCCTAGTGATGTGAATCACTCCTATTAAAAATGCTTGACAGGTTAAAATTTTACTATATGTGCGAAATTAGCATTGCCTTATTGGGTTACTTATTAATAATTTATCTTGTTATATAAACATTAGCAAACAATAAAGAAAAATAAAAAATTTCATGTTACAAATGAAACATCTCAATTTTATGTAAAAATAAAATATGTTGGCATTAATAATTAATAACAAATAACTATTTTAGTTACTTCATACAAAAAGTAAAAGGACTTATTGTGTTACATATTAATAATTTAGAGAGACTTACTTATAGGTACATTAAATTAAAAATTAAAACTTACTAATAGGTACAAAATAGTTGCATATTTGTAGGTACATATGCACTTTCGAGTTCAACTTTAACTATATATGCAATCACGTTTATACCCATTAGTAACTTGCATAAAAAAATTGTACTTATTAGTAATTTTTTCAAAATAAATAACATTAACTAACCTATGAACTTTACTTTCATCATTTTAGAGTGAATAACTTGTAGGTCCAAAATAGAACCATTAATACTAATAAGTCCAATAAATTTTACATAATACTCATAGGTGCAAAGCATCATCCAAAAACCCCATAATACCCTCCTAACCTCACGTATTTCAGAATCTTCCCTCATATCTCACCTTCTCTCACCACATCTCCATTTCTCTCACCTCTCCACTTCTCTCTTCACCTTTTCTCTCACTGCCCAACCACCACTGCCGTTAATCGGCGCCGGTACTGTAGATTTAATACCCAATCGCCGTCGTCACCATCACCACTTGCACGCCTACGGTGAGGATGAAGCTGGCACGGCGAGGGACAATATCGGGCCATCGTCGCACCAGTCTAGGCCGGGCCGCCGCCGCCGTCGCACCACGAGATCGGGCGGCGCTGGAGAGATCCGATCTGTTTCGATCTATGCTTTTCCGCGTTTTTGAGGGTTTTGAAGTTTACACTAGCACAGGTTGAAGTTTTCTGGAACCAAAGATATTCAAGTGGTGATTTAGTGTCTATGGATTCAGCTATCTTGATTTATTTTCGTATATGCCCATCTTAAATTTATTTTCGCTTTGTAGAACTAATCTTCTTTCTTCTGAGTTCTCTTTGGTGTGCTTCTGAACAAGAATAATTAATGGTGGTGTTCTTGGATAAGCAAGAAATGTTGGTTTATTTTTGGTTGGGTTTGTAAATAAAAATGGAAATTAGTTGTTTCTTTTTTATTAGTTGTTTCTTTTTTATTAACTGGTTCTTAATGTGTGCCCATACTTGAGTATTTTTTGTGTTTTTAGTTGTCTGGATTTGGTGGTATTTTTATTTACAAATCTGTAGTATTTTTTGATTTACATATCTGTGGTATTTGTGTTTTATAGTTATGCATATGTTCATAAATTCAAAAATTTGCATAATTTTTTGCATATGTTTATATATTTACATGCACTTGTGCATGTTAAAAAGATAAGAAGACAAAGTTTTGGATTTTTTTTTAGAAGAAGACGAAATTAATGTAAACATTTTAGATTTAGATATGACATTATTGTAATTTTTTTATTTAGATGTGTAAACAGTTTCAGCAGGGTGTAAACATAATTCAATAAATTCTGATGGTCATTCACATAGTTCAATACAGAAGAGAAAAATATAGTTTCAGCAGATTGATCTCAAATCTCAATAAAATGCAATTAATATGATCATATTTATTCAATAAATCATAATATATGTAATGGTTATTCACATAATTCAATCTTTTTATTCAATAAATCATAATATATGTAATGGTTATTCACATAATTCAATCTTACATTCACATATTTTATTTGAATTATTCATATATTTTATTTGAATTACAGTTTACAATTTCAAAATATACATATCCTCGTTTTCATTTCGGCATGAACATATTCATCAACATATGCACAAAAACATGCATGTGTTCATCAATTGATGAATCTATACATCTTCAAATGATCCATATACCCATCTTCGTTCTCTTCCATCCACCAAAATCAGATCTATAAAATCTTTAAAAAAAATAATCACAGATCTATGGTCATCTTCTTCTTATTCCATCCACCAAATTTCAAATCTATAACATCTAAAAAATAAATATCACATATTTGTAAATTAAAAAAATACAAATCTGTATAAATCTTCAAAAATCATGCCCAAATCGGTTCTAGAATTTTTTGAATTTGTAGAAATCTTCAAAAAATACAAATTCAGGCCAAATCTATAAAATCTAAAAGACAACTTCAAAATCTCAAACTGGCAAAGTGAGAATCGAGAATAAACAAAACCAAAACCAAAAATCTGTTAAAAAATTTTAAAAAAAAATTCAAAATGCCCCTGCTCGACAGCGACTAACCCTAGACCGGTGCGATGGCGGCGGCGGACCGCCCTAGATTGGTGAGATGGCGGCCCGGTCTCGTGCCTCGCCATCAGATCTGCTTCGCCGAAAAACTTGTTTATGGTGGGGGCGGGTTTCTCCCTGGTTTAGAGAGAGAAGAGAGAGAGAGAGAAATGAAAACTGACGGTGGAATGACATGAGAGAGAGAAAGTCTGCCACTTATTTGGGGTGTTTTCAATTTATTATTTATTTACAATATTTAATATTAAAGTAAGGGGTTTTTAGGTATTTTAGGTCACATTTTGCACTTAATGTTTTAAAATACTTGGACCTATAAGTAATAGTGGTTGGGATCTTGGACCTGTTAGCTATTAATTCTATATAGAATGAACAATTAACTTGCGGTGGGGTAGTGGTGGGGCGGGGATGGGGAAGGCCCCCCAGGCTACAACGTGTCTCCACCCATATTCATTACTATTATCATTCTCTAGTCATACCAAACGGACACTAATTTCACTCATTGCCCGCATGTACTTATTGCGAAAAGAAAGTATTTGCATATGCTTCGAGAGTTTGACCTGATTATGTTGGAATTATGGAAGTCAAACAATGAGACCATGAGAGTAGAAAGTGGTACCAACTTTTCAAGGAATAACATTTCATTCTTTTAGAAGAAAATATGCAAAGCTCTAGTATGCACCAAACCTATGCACACATTTGCATTTTTTAACGATGCCAGTTATTTTTATTGAATAGTATTAATTGCTTTCACTGAACAATATTGATTGATCATTATTAGTTTTTATTTTCTAATTACTCAGTATCCAATTCAATGACCGATTAATTCGGGGAGGTCAAAATTTCACTGTCCCTTAGCAGGGGCCCCCACTTCAAGCCAGAGTTAAGTTTTGTATGAGCTGGCTCATCTCAAGAAGTATTAATTATTTTTACCGAACAATATTAGTTGTCCACCAAGTGTACCATGCACTTGGAGCACATGTGAGTTGTGGCTTACTCAAAAACATGGTTGACATGTATTCCAACATACAAAAAGATTGAGATCATGATAGAGACCGTTAGGCTAGGATTTAAGGGGGCAAATCAAGGGGAAGTGAGAAATATTTAATTTGATCTTTTTTTGTTTTAAGATTTTTTAGGGTAGGTTGGGCTTTTCTACTGTCAGGAAGGATGTTCGCCCTTCCTAACGTTAGAAAATCAATAAAATGCTAGCACATCATCTAGCTTTGCCTCCTACATGCCGATCTGCCACTTATCGACTCCTGCGCTACCGCTTCCGTATGACACACCACCTCCAGAAGCCACGAATGCCGGCAGCCAAAGCAATCCGCGACCATCGACCATCGCTGAGGGGGATCATCCACCACCACCAAAATTGCTAAAAAATCGGATCCTTTCTTATCCGTCTGCACGTAGTGTTTGAGTGGGAGAGTTCGAGAGAGTGAGATTAAACTAACCGTCGATTATAGAGTGGGGAGGAAGATGAGAAATGGTGGGGGTGGGGGTGGGGGTTGTGTTGCTGCCGACATCTGAAAAGTGAGAGAGATAGGGAGGGAGAGATAACACAAAAACTTTTGGTATAATGCACTTGTTTAATCTGAAAAATACAGAAAATGCCATATCGGTTCCATATCGTACCATAAATCTTTGGTACGCATGGGTATATACATTAATTCATATGATATGAATCATTAATCTCATTTGCAAATAAAATGATGCAATTAATTAAAAAAATTGCATTATCTTTAAAATTATTAAAATACTTAAAAAAAAAATGAGTCAAATATAATAAAAAATATTTTTTTGTTTAATATATTTATATTAATTTAAAATGACATACATTTTGAACGGTACAAAATCTAATATAGGGAATGTTTGCAAAAAAAATATGCTACGAGGAAGTGATTTAATTTAGTAATTGTGAGAAAAAAATTGCTTAATCGCGAAAATCATGAGTGTTTGCAAAATTTGTATGAAGCAAATGTTTAGTGTTTAGTAGCAAATTTGAATAGAATAATGTGTTGGTGAGAAAATATAATCACCTAGAAGCATGTCCTCCCCAACCTTTAGATTATAAATTCTAGATGATTAACTTAAGTAGAATAATTGAATTTGAAAATACTCAAAATTACTTCTACGCGCAATTCAAAATAGTTATAATTACTTGTAATTTTTAAAAAAACACCCCATACTCCCTCTGTTCCACAATAAGTTTCTCATGATGGAAATTTCATGTTGTTTAAGGAGTATTAATATAAAATTTAATGTAATAAAAGTGATGTAAGGAGTTATATAATTGATGTAATTGAACAGAGAAAATAAAATGAAGTATAGAGATAAATAAGAATACAAGGGATGAAAAATTGATGTAAATAAAATGAAGTGTTTCGATAATTATTTGACAGTATTAATATAAAATTTAATGTAATAAAAGTGATGTAAGGTGTTATATAATTGATGTAATTGAACAGAGAAAATAAAATGAAGTATAGAGATAAATAAGAATACAAGGGATGAAAAATTGAAGTAAATAAAATGAAGTGTTTCGATAATTATTTGACAGAATATGAACAATTTTTCCCAAAATTATGTAAGAAACTTATAAATGCGACATCCAAAATAAAAAAGTGTGAAATTTATTGTAGAACATAATATGATAATGCATTCTGCACAAACTTATAATCCTTCCTCTAAGTACATAATATGAGAATGCATTCTTTTATAAAATAAATAAGATTGAATGTCCTTCGTAAGTTACAAGAACATTTTATAGGAGTTACAAACAATAATGTAAGATTCTTCATTGCCTCTTCATTTTCCTAGTCATTGTCATTTATGTGTATTCATGCATGAGTCCCATATAAATAGGTGTCATGACATCTTCATTTGTACACACAACCAAGAAATAGTGAAATATCCTGGCTTGGTCGCCCCCAAACGTAGTAATTTTTGACGAACTGGGTAAACAAATTGCGTTCTTCATTTATTTTATAACACGTTATCAGCACGATTATTCTACTCATTTGGTTTCAAAATTTCGTTGTCTCTAGTATCGGTAAGTATCTCTCCTCAATTTTATATGCCATCAAAATTCATAATTATTCAACATGTAGTAGGTGGAATATTCATAAGTTATTGATGAAATTTTCCTTGACATAATTTAATGTTATTGTGTTCTATTTCTACACATGTATAATATGTGATTACAGTTATTAACCAATGTTTGTAATTGTGAATCAAGGATGATATTCTGAAATAATTTGTTTTCTTTATAAGCAAACATTGTGAAGATTTGAGAAATTCTTGATTCTTGAGCATATATTTTGGCATAAATTATTTTGCAAATTTTATGGCGAAAACTTTTTCAAGTTATTGAATGTTGTTGTTACTCTTAAATGTGCTAAATTATTGTATTTCTATTGTTTAATATATTCATAGAAGATGATTTACTTTTGAATCTTGAAGAGTACTTGAATTTTTTTTTCGTTCATAGATCAACTCTTGTGACATGCTTGATCTTTAGTATATTGATGTCATTCTATAATTTTCTTCTAGAATATTATTCAAAACTTATCTTGATCTAATCTTACTTGTTGAATATTTATGCTTTATCTCATCTCTTGTATAAAATTTAATTAATTATTTGAGTTGCTTCTACACTTGAGAAAAAAAAAATTATTGGTTTATTATCCAAAAGAATACAAATTTAGTTTTGATGATGCCATTTATAGTGAATTTGGTTATTCGCAACAATTGTTGGCATGATTTTTCTTTGAGTATATTTTAAGTTATTCAACTGTGAAAATTTATATAACGTTTTATTTTTATTAATTATATTAAATATATGAATGATATTATTAAAATGATATTCACTGAGGTTTTCCTTAACTTTTAACCTGTGCTTTCGATAATGAGATTCATCTTGAGGCAATGAATCATGGAGATACTATTGTTAATAATAATAATAATAATAATAATAATAATAATAATAATAATAATAATAATAATAATAATCATAATAATGATAATGATGATGATGATGATGATGATGATGATGATGATGATGATGATGATAATAATAATAATAATACTAATAATAATAATAATAATAATAATAATAATAATAATAATAATAATAATAATAATAATAAAGTGTCAAATCAAGACAATGCAAAGTCAATGATTTTCATTCCTCATCATTTGGATGAAAGATTAAAAATTAAATATTTGACAATAAAAAATCCATTAAGAGTTATGGATGGATTTAGAAGAAAAATACGATTACCTGAAGATGGTCATCCTTCCAAAAGCCCGGTATAATTAACCTCACGTATGTCTACAAGATTACACAATTGTTAATGGAATATAATACGGTTATGTTCAAAATTATTTCTCAATTAAAGTTATATGGTTAAAACCTAAATGATGATATGTTTGAGAAGACATTTTTTACTCGAGTATGCTCCTGCAACAGCAATATCGAGAAAAAGAATCTAAGAAATATTATGAACTAATTATTTCCCTTATTTTTGATTGAGCAAAATGTTGAATTGAACAACATGAGTCCCTGTCCACTAGTTCTAGTCTATTTCCTGAAGCGAATACGACTAATCCCAAAATTATGGATGTAGGTGGATGTGGTTGTGATATACATACTCCATATTCACAATTGTAATAAGAAATAAGTTGTCTCCCAGAAGAGGGACACTGGAGAAAATAAAAAGCATGGGGATAAATGTTATCAGTGTGACATTGAAGATCATTGATCCATTATCTATCAAATAACAAAATCATCTTGTGAAATAGTGTCAAACATCCTTAAAAATGAAGGATAAAAATGTTGAAACATATTGACGAGAAAAATGCTTATAATGTTGATAATAAAGATCCGCTCTTCCTTAAGAAGCAATGGACGTCAAATATTATGATTAAATAATGATGGCTATTTTTGATAGTGCTAAATACTATACTTAATAACAAAATATTCTTTTCTCATTTGGAAGAGGGGGAGACAAATGTTAATATTATAAACGGTAGTGCAACCTTGATTGATGGCTCCAGAAGAGCTACTATATTTCTTTCTGGAAGAACTAAATTTGTTATATAAAATGCACTATTGTCTCTCAAGTCTCAAATATATTGATTGAGTTTTAAAAATATCCATAGAAATAGGTATCGTTGAAACTCTATATGACAAAAGACTTTATGTGATCCTTGAACTAAAGAATGTGAACTAGAAGTTTACGGAATTATACAATTACAATAAGTTGCAAATCAATTAACGGACATGTTTAGTGACTCTAAAAGATTACTAAATCACGTATTCCTGCAGAATGTCTTTTGGTTAAGATTAATGTCCCAGAAAGACAAATAGTGAATCTTAATAAATTTAAAACATGCTTGAAGTATGTAAATATCTCTTAGTTCCAAGGATTAAAATCATCGCAAGAAAAGAGTATTAAAATAAACAAAAATTGCACAGGTTACCTCTTACGATGCTCTTGAAGAGCTAGTTCATAAAGAAAAATGAATTTGTGAAATAATAAGGCACAAGGTAGCCCAAGTTTTTCAACAAAGTCATAAATTTGATTATGATGAAACGTATTCCCCCGATTGCACAGGTTACCTCTTACGATGCTCTTGAAGAGCTAGTCCATAAAGAAAAATGAATTTGTGAAATAATAAGGCACAAGGTAGCCCAAGTTTTTCAACAAAGTCATAAATTTGATTATGATGAAACGTATTCCCCCGAAGTGAATACGGTCATGACTACCCCCATTTTTATAACTAGTGTGTGGGAAATAATCAAACATTTCCCATCTGCGAAGATTCAGTTGTGCAGTATATATTTCTATATCACCACCACGATGAACCTAGCAGCCTAATTAACTAAATGCACACTTAATGAAGTTTATTTCCCGGCATTAGGGGAGATAAGAAATGCAAAATTAAATGAATGCCGAGAAATTTAGTAAAAGAAAACAAATTTTCAGTATCTAAACCCATGCACCTGTCAAACTGAACAAGAAGTTTAAAATATAATTTAACTTGCAATATTTAGCAAGTAGTCTGCCTGATGCATTTTCTAATCATAAAGGAGTTACTAGATCACATATACTTATCGTATATACATAATAGAGTATAGAGGTTATAATGAAATCAAAATATATATATATATATTGATGCTCCTATATATATATATATGTATATATATATATATTGATGCTCCTACATGTCAGAAGCATAAATGAACACTTACACGCTAGAAGCGTAAAGAACCTCTTAACGCGAAAGGTATAAATCCGTGATAAATCAAAGCTAACTAAATATTAAGTCACTCCAATCTCCTGAAGAGATACATCTTGAAAAAATCTTAGTAATGAAGCACGTGCACAAAATAATCAAAATACTAAGATTGTGGAACGACCAGATCAAAATATATGGGAAATGATGATGATCTGGTTTATAGAAATTTTATAAATACAGGAGACACTTACAATACAATATTATCGTCGTCGACAAAATATTCATGCCCACTGTTGCTTTTACTATCACAAACAAAAATCTGGATCCAGTACCTAAGTTGGGTGACGGAAGCACCTTGACTAGGTGAAATAATAAGAAGCAAATTGTGGCAGAGCTAAACTCGCTAAACAAAATAAAGTGTTGATTCTATTATACGTACAACTGAAGTGTGTATTTGTACGAAAATAAAATGAGAATAACAAGGTGGTGAGGTACAAAGCGAGATTCATAACTCAAGGATTTTCGCAGAAACCTGATATTAATCAAACATATTCTCTTGTTATGTATAATGTAATGTTCCGCTATTTAATATCTCTGGCAGTAAATATGAAAATTTGGGAATGCGTCAAATGATGCAATCACTGCATATTTATACGGTTATCTTGAAAATGAATCTAAATGAAAATTCCTGAAGGATTTAATATGTCTGAAGCATGTCAATCAACCCAAAGGAAGATTATTCTATTAAATTGCAACATTTCTTGTATGGGCTCAAATAATTTGGACGTAAGTGGCAGCCTAGTTTAAGAAGGCTATATCATTTACCCAAATAAGTCCATATATTTTCATAAAGAAAAATGAGTCAAATTTTATGGTCGTTGCAAAATAAGTTGATGACCTCAATTTTAATTGGAATCTCTGAAGAGATCCAAATATACTTAAAGAAAGAATTTAAGATCAAAGATTTTGTAATTATTAACTTCTGCCTTGATTTACAAATTGAACATGTAGAATGTGGAATTTTTTCCTTATACCCTGAACGTACTAAACAATTTTACGTGTAAAATGCACATACAATGAGCACCCAATGGTCATTTGATTGTTTGATTCTAATAAGTATCCTTTTAGACCTCGAAAGAAATGTGAAGAGATACTTGGTCCTGAAGTATCATATCTCAGTATAATTGACGGATTAATATATCTTGCTAATTGTACAAAATGAAATATATTTCACCGATATTCGTCACCTCATTTCATGAGTTACAAAAAACGATGAAATTGATGTGCAATAAATCCAATCAAGTGAGATTTAACAAATTTACTTATCAAGGCATAACTGATGACAACATTTGAGAATTTCAATTTATAAAGCATACTGGAATGCGTCGATTAAAAGATCTCAAATGATGTTTAAATCAGGTGGAGAATTAATACACTAAGTAATATGTACTCTTCTCCCTTCACTAGATTTTTGTCCACTAAATAATCCCCAATAAAAAAAATTACGATGGATAATGACGGACATTCAAAGGGGGAGTGTTATGAAATAAATAAGATTGAATGTCCTTTGTAAGTTACAAGAACATTTTATAGGAGTTACAAACAATAATGTAGGATTCTTCATTTCCTCTTCATTTTCCTAGTAATTGTCATTTATGTGTATTTATGCATGAGTCTCATATAAATAGGTGTTATGACATTTTCATTTGTGCACACAACCAAGAAATAGTGAAATATCCTGGCTTAGTCTTCCCCAGACATAATCATTTTTGACGAATTGAGTAAATAAATTGCGTTCTTCATTTATTTTATAACACATTCAACTTTTTTTCTCTTTCTTCTTTTTTCATCGAGTTATCAATATTTTGCCACATACATTTCATATTAGGCAAAGTTTTGTGTATGTCAATTTTACCGTAACTAATTTACATTTTGTATGTACTTTAAACCATATTAGTTATTTTATTAAAAAATATTAATTTAATAGGATCACTTATTCATTAAAAAATATTATTAATTATTTTATTCCTGTAAAAAAAGTATTAATTATTTTATTATGAATATTAATTGCAAAAATAGGTGCACAGTAAAATTAATTTATGGAAAATAACTCTTCATATTATTAGTCAATCTAGTCTAGTTCCGATAGGGAGCGAGCCTTATTTTGAGACGGTGCACACATCATCACCTTATTCTCAGAATAATTCTCTAGTAAAGTTTATTTATAATATGAAATTTATATTATTACATATATTCACAGACTAATACCTCTATACTTATCAACTGATATCATTATAATTACATACTAAAAGTATAATACGAAATGTTATTACTATTAATTTCATACAATGAATAAGTTTTACAGAAGACTTTGTGCTTCACATTCCTAATTTACAGCCTCCTTAAAATGTGGGTATACAGAAAAAAGCAATGTTTTCAAAACCGGGTTGAACCGGCCGGTTCAACCGGTTGAACCGGGAACCGGCCGGTAACCCGGTTAAAAAGTACCTATATAACCGGATTTTAGGTTGAACCGGGTTGAACCGGTCAAAACCCGGTTCAACCGGAAAAAACCCGGTTCAACCGGAAAAAATCGGTTTTTTTTTTTTTAAATTAAATTATTAATTTATATTAAATATTTAAAATTTTAAATCTATATCCATCTCACATTTTTCTCTAACACTTTCGATGTGGGATAAATGTATTAGGTGAGACAAAATTTATAAAATATGATATGAAAAGTTATAAAATATATATTTAAATTTTTGTAGGTGTATACTTATTTTGTTTTTTTAACTAAACATAGAAAACGGTTGAACCGGTCCGACCGGTTGAACCGCTGACCGGTGGTCTGTCAGGTTCGATCACCGGTTCGGTTATGAAAACACTGGAAAAAAGAAATTGATGGCAAAAAGAGACAAATATTATTTGCTTTAGAGAGTGCAAAGTGATCTCGGCTACTTTAATAAAAGCTACATCACGATTTTGCGTTCATATACACACTTGCATTATTAAAGGGGCCATTTTACACTAATGCTAACTGCCTTTTTTCTTCTGAAATAAAGATAAGTAGAATAACAAAACTTGAAGAGAAAGAAAAGCTTTACACTCTAAACAAAAGTAAAGCAAAACTCCCCTCTTTACAACTTCCAATGCAATACCTTTAAATCCTACACCACCTCTACTTTTATCCTTAAAACATACCCCAAAAACAATTACAGAAGTAAATCAGAGTTTACTTCACTTTACAACATAATCAATATATATATATATATATATGAAGGCAAATAAAATTGTTGCAATAAGTGACTATCCTAATTCATCCACCATACTTGTAACCATGGGACTTTTTCTTTAATGTTGATTTAGTGAACAACAAACAAGCCATTACCAATCCTACACCAACTAATCCTCCCAGCACAATTGCAACTGTCTTCTGTGGAGTCCTTCCTGTCCCTACACCCAATTTAAACACAATTTATAACCTTCACGATAACACTCTTATTCTTATGTAAACCAATTTTACCGTGCAACTGATTGGCTTTGTACATATTTTCTTAACATTATTATTGTTTCGTTAAGAGATATTAGGTTGATTTATTATAAAGTATTGTCTGCAAATCAAATGCACAGTATAACTGGTTTACACAAGAACAAAACTAAATCAACAAAGTCTTCTGTAAATTAGTTTTACCATGAAATTGATTAGCATTTAGTGTGCACTTTTAAACAATATTAGTTGTTTTATTAAAAGATATTAATTCTTTTACTACTATAAATATTCGCCGCAAATCAGGTGCACATTAAAACTGGTTTGCCAACTCATAATCTTCACAATAACAAATCATACTAGTAGTTAAAGATCTCCCTAATTAAATTAGAGTTAAATTTTATATGCATTCAGATACACCGTATTCTTATAGTGCATTACAGAATCGTGCGACTTGTTATACTGAAGAGTGCAACTTATTTATGCTGAATCGTGCAATTATTAATATGAAAAAATAGTCACACGATTCAGTGTAAATAAATTGCACTTTTCAATATTTTCAATTGCCCAATTCTAAAATGCGTTAGGGGTACACGGTGCACCAGGTATACACGAGTCCCACTCTAATTTTAAAATAGAGAATCTCATGTTTAAAATTAAATGGGAAACATAGATGGAGACATTCAACCATACCATGATGTCGCATTAAATTAATCACCACCACCAATATTAAACTCTTATAAATCACATGAATACAAAAACTTAAAATACTTCCAAATATCAATTATCATGATTTGATTACCTGATGGAGACGAAAAGAAATGCTGATGATCAGTGGGAACGCCATTGGGGTAATACGTGTAAGTGATGTAGCATTCCTGCAAATAAATCTGCGCTGAAAGAGACGCCCCACACTCACCCTTGGCCCTCTCAATTGCACTTTTCACACACTTCGCGCAGTCACCGCCGCTTAAATCACCTTCACACTGACCCAAAACATACACCGACTGATAAGCCCCGGCGTAGAATCCCGAATTCCCACCCCCCACCCCCTTTTCGATTTCCCCCAACGCCGAGTCCAATCGGTCCCCAAACCCGGCCCCACTCGCCCGAGTCGACCCGCAGATCTTGTACAGCAACTCGGTCCCACTCACCTGTTTAAATCCGGAAATCTCGTACCTGAGATAACACCCGTTCAGCTGAACCCTAGCCGCAATTGCATCGCTGCAGAGCTTTTGCGCCAGATTTGGAGTTTTTTTCACGCAATCGTTGCAGTCGCCGTTGGAGAGATCGCCTCTGCACTGAAACAGGCCGCGAAATCCGGCCGGAGATCCGTCGCCGGAGGCTGTTTTGTAGAATTTTGAGGAGGAGGATTGGGAGATTAGAGTGTTAACGAGAGTTTTGAGCGTTTGCTTGTAAATTCCGTTGGAATCCTGCAGGTTTTGGTCGGCGCAGCCTTTGAAGACCAGGGTGGAGGTGGAGGTGTCGGAGGCGAGAGTGGTGGTGGAGGGAGAGAGAGAATGAGAAATGGTATGAGTAGGGATTGAGATTGAGATGGACCCATTTTCGGATTTTGAATATTTTGGTGAGATTTTATCAGTGGCCGTTGAAGATTGAATTTGTGGGGATAATATCATATTCATATGTTGAACAAGAACTATTTATTACGTTTTTGGACTTTCGTTTTCATTTAGGTTCTGCCTAAAAGCTCCTCCACGGCTCCACCGACACACTTGGTTAGGGTTTGTTTTGAAAATTTAATACAGCTTTTAGAAGCATTTATTTTTAAAGTATTCTCTTACAGATTTTTGAAAATAAGTGTTTCTAAAAGTTATTTAAAGTGTTTTAAAATATACCCTTAGACTTATACTTACCTTGAGTTTTGTAAATCATGATTTTTAAATAAAAAAAAAAATTACTTCGTGATTTTATAAATTGATTTTAAAAAATGATTGTTAATCTATAAATTTTAATTATAATTCAATTATTTAATTGTTATAAATTCTCTTAATAATATACTCCCTCTGTCCACCAATCTTAGCACATTTACCTTATTTATTCGTCCACTAATCTTATGCACACTTCATTTATGGAAAAAATCACTTTATCTTTATCCTCCAACAATCATTTAATTACTTCAAATGTCATTGTATTTTCACTCACAACCAACCACTTTATTAATAAATAAATCTCACAATACTCCATAATATCCTTACTTTATCTACTTTATCTATTTTTTTAAAACGTGCGAAAAACATCAGATATAAGATTGGTGAACGGAGGGAGTAATAAATATAACATCAATCACACATATGCATTGATTTGACATAAAACTTATTCAATAATTACATGGGTGGTGTTTGCGAAAAAATACAAATAATTATAGTTACCTTAAATTGTGTGCAAAAGTCATTTGTAGTGTTTTATTTATATTTTATTAAATTAAGTAAGCTATTAAAAGTTATAATATAAGCTGAAAGTTACTCTCTTCCGTCCCGGAACACTTTGCACCAACCTGTGATGCACATATTCTTCTAAAAAACTTATCGCGCCGTATCAGATACTTTTAGGGTGCGGGTGTGGGTGTGATTCGCGTGGGTTTCGCACCGAATACGCCACGTGGTGAATCCGTGAATAATTTTATTTTATTTTAAAAATTAGGATATACGTATCCAATACGCTGGATACGCGTATCCGATGCAGGAAGGGTGCGTGAGTGGTTATTTTTTTTAAAAAATCATTTTTATTTTTATTTTTTTATTTATTTTTGCAATTTTTCAAGACTAAAACTCTATATGGTCACGTTATTAAGTACTAAATGTGTCATTTCAATTGAACATTATTATGTAATATAATTTAAAATGAAAATATATCACTTTTTTTAATTGAATTCCTTAGTATAACTTATGTATTGAGCTGATGTTATTTGAATTGATATTTTGTTACTTAATTACATTTAAGTTTTATGTAAATTACATACATTTGATATATTCATTTTAAAATTTTCATATATTTTATAGATGTTATATATAATAAAATATAAATAAACAGACGTATACTTGCCGTATCGCACCCTATTTTTTTTTTAAATTTGTATCCCAGTACCCGTATCTTATCGCCCCCGCACCCCGCACCTAGCAACATATGCACCAATTTTTGAGCACGTAGTTTAATAATAATGAGTGGTGTGTTGGAGGATAATTTTGTAAACTTTATGTATAAAGTAAATAAAGTAGATGATTGAGTGTATGGGTGGGTCCCAAAGCAACGGCCAATAACTAATCTATAAAAAGAAAAAGAAAAAAACTAGAGTCATTAAATCACAAGTCGATCCAGAGGCCGGGAACCCAAAAATCTTGCTAGGGTAAAACCCTTCTTAGGGCAAAACCCCTAGTCAAGGGAAAAAGGTGAACCCTCTACAGAGCATTACCCCACAAAAACGAAGGTAATCCCTAGAACAGAAAGACATTAAGAACGAGAGTATTCCATATTCATATCAGAATAAAGTATATCATTAAGAAAATATAGACAAACACCTATCCAATCATGTGTAGACCTGAGCTTGGAAAGGCGATCAGCATCCGAGTTCCCTTCCCTAAAGATATGGATGACCCGAATGTTGAGGACATGACGATAGTTCTCCACATGACTCCAAAGTGCCTATAATTTTCATGGAATAGAAGTGGGCCCCTCACGAAGTGAATGTACAACAAGCTTCGAGTCGGTCTAAATCCAAAGATTATACCAACCTTGTTCCACCGCAAATCTAATAGCATGGAAAATCGCCGCAAGTTCCGCCTCAAAAAGGATAGCCAACGCCAACTGGACAGGAGAAGGCGACCATAAAGAAACCCCTGGAGTTCCGAAAAAGACCACCAATGTGTAGCTGGCCTGGTGATCTAGTAGCACTACCGTTCATATTAGCCTTAACCCAACCCAGAGAAGGAGGCAACCATCTGAAAACCACAACCAAACTGGGGGAACGACAAGCACCGTGTAGACGAAGCCGATGAAGAACATCCAATTCCCAGGCTTCGTTCCGCATGTAACCCACATTAAAAGACTCAATCTCTCAAACCAATTGCAGCAATAGGATCATACAACTGTGGTAGGAGGGTTTTAGATCCCGAAAGATGGGCTTGTTTCTCGTCGTCCAAATCACCCATATCAGAGAAACAAAGGTTAAACGCCAAACATTAAGTACCTACTTTCCAAATTGTATCCGAGTAGCCTGGAGAAAAATATCCAAAAAACCAAAGTCATAGAATAATGAAATATCAAAAATACGAGATACCTCTTCATAGAGACGGCGAGTAAAAGCACAATGAGCAAAGATGTGCTCAAAATCATCCGGGCCCGCTAAGTAGAGAGGGAAGGACCAGAGATACCAATACGTAGAAGATCCAAACTAGTGGGAAGCTTCCCCCAAATCGCCCTCCAAATGGTCATGGAGCGACATGGTGGGATAAACGGGGCCCAAATCCAAGAAGCCAAACTAACTGAATGTTGGGGAATAAGTTGCCCGACTCTATTCGAGATGATATTTAAATACAAATTTAATTCTTACAATTATTACTAGCATGAATTAATCCTATATTAATTCAAATAATAATTCCAACAACAATCATGCACATAATATAATCATGTAAATCCTACGCATGCAAAATTTCTAGGAATTTACGCGGGCGTACCGTTTTGACGAATCAACGCAAAGAAAATGAGTACCCATTCAACGAACAAACCCAAAGTCCATATCAAGTATTCCCACGTCCTTGTCCGATAATCCAATGGGAGGATGCTCCCGAACAATTAACAAAAGGGAAAAAGAAAAATATGTTGCACCACCTTTGTGGATTTCTAATTTTTCCAACTCATGGAATTGTGTTGGGGTTGAAAAATTCATCCCCTATTTATAATACTAGGGTGACCGATTTTTTGGTCAAAATTGGGATATTGGAAGATCTTTAATTTTTGTGCAAGAAGTAATCTTGAATATAACCAATATATTCTCTTTCTCATAAATAAATTTTCCACAAAAATCTCCTCCCTTATAAATAGCAATTTTCGAAAATTTAAGGAAGAAGGAATCAAGATTTGATTATCTTGAATTTATGGGATAATCTTGTATTCCAAGAATACTTATCTTTTTCCATAAAATTTTTTCAAGAAAAATCAGGAAAATCTTTCCTTTTCTTTTCTTCCTATTTTTCGAAAATAATGGAAAAATAAGCAACAATATTTTCTTTTATTTTAATTACCTTTTTTAGTTATTGGACTTTATATTTCAGCTCAACATTATTATCTATACTGGAAACTAATTCCACTTTCAAGATTTGGTATGATAAAACTTCTGAGCCTACCAAGGGGACAAATCACGCAAGATGTACTTGCACACGATTCTCTTTATTAAATCTTAGCAATCGTCATGTAACTAATAATATTGCCCAAAACACAAAGTATTGAATCGCATTGATTCTCTACCCGACATGAATCAAATCAATAGTTATTAATTACACACGATCCTATTTAAGAGGCAGAGATTAAGAAATAACGAACCACCGAGGTCTAATTCTTCTACATTCAGTACTGAAGAATTTATCCTCACTGTAGGTCTTATTCAACACATCATAAGTGTAATCTCTCGGTCAAGACAAGCCAATCTAAGCCTTACACTTCAACCTTTCACGATGGATTGTTCATTTCCATCTAGGTTGTGAATTTGTACTTATTTACAAGGGACTGATAATGTGATCTTCTGTGATCTGGTATCACCACATTAACTACAATGTAACTCATACTATTATTTGAAAAGTTATGCAGTAAATATATTGATGATGTGTCAAACACTGTGTGTGTGGGTGACGAGCACAACAATATGTAAGATGACAACAAGGATTTGGTGACCTAGTTCGTCAAAGTTTACTATGTCTAGGGGCGTACCAAGCCAGGATTATATTATTTATGGTTTGGGAGTGTGTTGAGCACAATGTGTTTGTGACAAGCACAACTGATGTGTGAAATGGTGAGCAGGTACAAGAGCTATCTTAGGAAAATTTCTGGATCTTTATTTCTGACCTTTGAGGGTCTATTTATAGAGTTTTGGCAAACATGAGCTGCCTTGGTAAGCTTGTCTTTGGCAAGTAAAGCATCTTATTTGCCATAAAAAGCTTGTCTTTGGCCGTTTTGTGGCATGCAAGTGTGCTGGGTGTTGCCACATTTTCTTCGGCTTCCCCCGGGTCAACATCTGTTTTTGCCTGTGTGCTAAGTCTCCGACTTGTCGCCCAGGTGGTGTTGCTTAGCAGGTGGCTTGGTATTGTGTTCGGCATTGCAGATTTATCTTTATTGAAATTTGACACTTTTGCTTTCGCCGGAAAGGCGACCACAATTTGGTCGTGCGGGGTCTTGCCTTATGCTCTCCTGGATGGTGGGTGGTGTGGTCATCCCTACTGTGGTCGTCTCTGCTGTGGTCGTCCCTAGTGTGGTCATGTTCGTCAAAAACTAGGATGACCCGTGTTCGTCCACCTGTGTACTTGGTGGACACGTGGCAGGTGGTCTTTGGCTGGTAGTTAATCGGTTACAACAATACCCCCCAAGGTCGGGCTTTGGCTTTGCTCAGAGTTAAACCTTGTTTCATGTTTTGATAATATTTCATCCTTCACTGCATCTGCGGTCATAATGTTTGCCCACGAGCTTGCTCGGATGTCCTATAAGGTCTTGATAGTTCAGAATGAGCCCCCGTGTTGAGGATCTTTCCTACGCTCGTTGTCATTTTTATGTGCTCGTACTCCGAGATTGCGAGCCCCCTTGTACGAGTCTTTTCTGTGCTCATCGACGACCACTTCTGGCGAGCGCGTGGCAACGCCAATGACGGTGGGCAATCTTATCATCGAGAAGGCAGAGAATTCTTCGCTAAATTGGCAAAATAAACATCGTCGAGGCAGCGGGGTGCCAACGCCAAAGAGGCGGGCTGGTCGAGGATAATGAAGGCGGACAAAGTCATTGCCGAAAAGGCGGAAAGCCGATGCCGAAGAGACGGGCTGGTTAGCACCAATGAAGGTGGACAACGTTATCGCCGAGAAGGCAGAAAGCCAATGCTGAAGAGGAGGGCTGGTCGACACCAATGAAGGCGGACAAAGTTATCGCCGAAAAGGCGGAAAGCCGATGCCGAAGAGGCGAGCTGGTCGACGCCAATGAAGGCGGACAAAGTTATCGCCAAAAAGATGGAAAGCCGATGCTGAAGCGGCGGGCTGGTCGACGCCAATGAAGGCAGACATAATCATCGCCGAGAAGGCAAAAAGTAGACGCCGAAGAGGTGGGCTGGTCGGCGCCAATGAATAACATCGTGGGGGCGATCATTCTACCAACCCCCCGCTCTGCCGGCCTCAGAGGAACAACCCCCTTGAGTCGTCTAGAAAAATGACTATAAAGCAAGTAGTGTTGAGAGCTTACTTGATGATGGTCGTGTTCGCCCGAACTAGGGAGGTCTATGCTCGTCCGAACTGGGGTGGCCCGTGCTCTTCCGAACTAGTGAGGTCTGTGTTGGGGAATGAGTTGCACAGATCTATTCGGGGTGAATATTTAAATACAAATTTAATTCATTAATTATTACTAGCATGAATTAATCCTATATTAATTCAAATAATAATTGCAACAACATATCATGCATATAAAAAGCCACGTAAAACCTACGCATGCGGAATCTACGGGTTTACGTGAACGTACCTCTCGGGATGGCAGTGGCTTTGGTCGGACGGACTAACCAAAAGGACTTCCCAAGTATTCCCTTAGCCCTTGCTCGACAATCCGGTGGAAGGATACTAGCGAACAATTAACAAAAGGAAAAAATAAACTTTGTTGCACCACTTATGTGGATTTGCTAATATTTCCAGCACATGGAATTGTACTTGAGAATGAACTAATCATCCCCTATTTATAGGAGGGAGGGTGGTCGAATTTTATGTGATATTTCAATGTGGGAAAAGACTTTTCTTGGTCACCAAGAAATCTTGAATATATCACTTATATTCTTTTTCCCATAATTAAAATATTCCACAAAAATCCCACCTCCTCTATTATGGTGATTTTTGAAAATTTAGTGCTACAAGAATCCAAGATTTGGATCTTCTTGAATTTATGAGATATTCTTGTATTTCAAGAAATACATATCTTCCATAATATCTTTTCAAGAAAATCAAGAAAATCTTTCTTGCCCACTATATTTTAAAAAATTAAAATTTACTATATAGATAACCAAGTGGGAGATTTCTTGAATTTAATGAGATAATCTTGTATTCCAAGAATACATATCTTCATTCCATAACAAAATTCAAAGAAAATCTTTCTCCCTCTTTTATCCATAATTTTTGAAAATTTACAAGAAATATAAGCAACAATATTTATTTTATTTTAATCACCTTTTCAGTTATTGGACTATATGTTGGGCTACTCAGGGGGCCTTTAGGAGAATTAAGATTGGACCTTCTAATGGACCTTGAATATCTAATATTGAGCCACAATATAATTCAAGCCCATAAATATTAATTAATCCCACTACATAATTAATATTGCACCATCCATCTTAACCCATATTACGGTCAATATGGCTCCCTTGGTCATTATTTTCCGTGTTTAAGATTATCTAGCCCATTAATTAATTCAAGCCACCGAAATAGCTTTTCGTTAATTAATATCTTTTGTCCTTGGTCGAGGAACGGTTCAACATTATTATCCATAAGGAAACTAATTCCACTTGCAAGATTTGGTATGATAAAACTTATGAACCTCCCAAGGGCAAATCAAGCAAGCGACTTGCACACGATTCTTCAGATTAAATCTTAGCAATCACATGTGACTAATAATATTGCCTCAAGATAAAAATATTGAATCTCTTTTTGATTCGCTACCCATGATAAGTCAAAGCAATAGTTACCAATCCCACGTGATCCTATTTAAGGGACAAAGGTTAAGAAACAATGAACCACCGAGGTCTAATTCTTCCTTGTTCGATTTCAAGAATTTATCCTCCCAGAGGTCCTATTCAGAGCATCGGTCATGCACTAGTGTAATCTCTTGGTCAAGACAAACCAATCTCGAGCCTTACACCTCAACCTTTAACGATGGTTGTTCATTTCCATCTAGGTCGTGAATGGCGACTTTTTTAGTTACAAGAGATCATTAATTTAATCTTCGTGATCCGTATCACTAAATTAACTACAATGTAACATGTACTAATTATTGAACAGTTATGCAAAGAAATATATGTAACATTCAATCATATTTAAAGCATCGTTGATAAACAATTTATTTCAAAGAAATAAGTCTAGAAAATTCGGGTTTCGATTATACAAAGTAAAAAACATACTTTTCAAAGATAATCCCAACAATCTCCCACTTATACTCAAAGTCTACTTTTAAGTATACTACAACACGTCTCGAGTAGTCCGTGACATCTAATGTCACCTACACGAACCTAATAATTTCTCCCACTTATACTCAAAGCAGATTGGCGGCGGTCTTGACACCCATTCCATTCAAA
Source organism: Stenogyne calaminthoides (assembly GCA_037126765.1). Classification (NCBI taxonomy): domain Eukaryota; kingdom Viridiplantae; phylum Streptophyta; class Magnoliopsida; order Lamiales; family Lamiaceae; genus Stenogyne; species Stenogyne calaminthoides. The sequence continues at coordinate 21,792,471 of JBBCBC010000021.1, forward strand.
TGTCTCTCGAATGTATTCAGAGGCAGACGCTTATGAATGGATCTCGCCAGTCGCCCTCGGACTCTATCTTTGCCACATATATATCTCCTCTCTTAACGATTTCTCGTATAAGATGTCTTTCCTTTAATGTGTTTGTTTGACTCATGGACTCTTGGTTCTCTTGAATTTACAACTGCCCCTAGCAGATATTGCTAGACAAAATTGTAACACCATCCAAGTCCACTAAGAAGATCTAGAGCCCAATCGGTTCTTTTTTCATCGCTTCACAAGCGCCTACTTACCCGACTTCCATGGTTGAGCCAGCGATGCATTTCTGCTTCACACTCGTCCATTTGATGGCCACACTTCCCAAATGGAAACACACTAATTGAGGCAGATAATTTCTGGAATCTATATCTGATTGGAAATCCGAGTCTGTGTAGCCGATGGGGATTGAGTACTGATCGATAAATCAACATTCTATCCCGAGTTCTTTTCGGACACTTCGAATGTTTTTAATCGTCGCCCAATGCGCTTTCCCTGGGTTACTTTGATATCTTGCTACCATGCCTACGACAAAGCAGATATCCGGTCTCATACACAGCATTGCATACATAAGGTTTCCGACAGCCGAAGCACAAGGAATACCTTCCATGTCATCTATCTTCTTTTGCGTCTTAGGGGACATTTTCTTGGATAGATAGATTCCAAGTCCGAAAAGGTACGAATCCTTTCTTGGAATCTTGGCATTTCAAGATAATGTCTATGTATGAAGCGATTTCGATCATCCTTATCTTGATCTCTGATCTTGATGAAGGATGTGTCCGACTTTCCCTAAGTCTTTCATATCAAACTGTTTTGAAAGCCATGCCCTTACGTCTGATAACACCTTCACATCGTTCCCGATGATCACAATGTTATCTACGTATAGTACTAAGAATACCCATGCAGTTCCGATACGTTTCTTATACACACAACTTTAAAACTCGTTTTGATCAAACCCATAAGACTTTATTACATGATCAAAAAACTTGGTTCCAAGCTCTGGATGCTTGTTTGAGTCCGTAAATGGACCTCTTGAGCTTACAAACTAGGTGTTCTTGGCCTGTTTCAATGAAACCTTGGGGTTGTTGCATATAGATCTCTTTATCAAGACTTCCGTTAAGGAAAGCTGTCTTGACATCCATTTGCCTGATTTCAAAGTCGAAATGCGCAGCAATCGATAAGAGAATACAGATGGACTTAAGCATGGCTACGGGCAAAAAAGTTTCCTCATAATCGATCCCTTCTTTCTGAGTATAACCTTTCGCCACTAGTCTTGCTTTAAAAGTTTTCAACCTTCCCATCCGGTCCTCTTTTCCTCTTATATATCCACTTGCATCTAATGGGTTTAACCCCATTAAGTGGTTTGACTAGCTCCCACACTCTATTGTGAAACATAGAACCCACTTTGGCTTTCATTGTTGTTTGCCGAGAAACTGCATCCTTATCTTGGAGTGCCTCGTCATTTGTCCATGGGTCTGATTCCGGGAAATCAAGTCCGAGGACTCTCCTATTCCCATGAATCTCTCGGGCTGTCTAACAACCCTCCCACTATGACGAGGCTCCGGTTGTGAAAACGTATCATTTGGTATATCATCTAGTACAGTTGGCACTGAGGTTTGCCCTCTAAGCTCATTTAAGGTAATCTCACTTCTGGGTTTTCTTTGGTTCATATAGTATTCTTTCCAAAAATCTAAAGTGGGTGCGGATGACCACCTTTTGATCTTCGGGACTATAGAACATACACCCTTTTGTTCCCTCGGGGTATCCTACAAACAGCCTTAATTCTGATCGAGGATCCAATTCACCGATTTCCTTGTCCAACATGTAGGCCGGGCACCCCCAAATTCTCATGTGTCTCATACTAGGCTTGCGCCCGGTCCACAATTCTTTGGGAGTTTTGGGAACCGATTTGGTTAGCACCAAGTTCAGAATGTAAGTCGCTGTTACCAAGGTATGACCCCAGAACGACTCGGGAAGATCCGCATAACTCATCATTGATCTAACCATTTCCAAAAGAATTATGTTTCTTTGCTCTGCAACCCCGTTTTGTGAGGGGTTCCGGGTGAAGTGAGCTGGGATACAATCCCTTCATCAGATAAGCAGTTCAAAAACTCATCGCTGAGGTATTCGCCTCCACGATCAGATCGTAGAGACTTGATACGTTTTTCCCTATGATTCTCTGTTTGAGCCTTAAATTCTTTAGAATTTTCAAAGGTCTCATATTCATGCTTCATAAGAAAAATGTACCTTGAGTAATCATCAATAAAATTACTCATAACCTCCTCTTGCTTTGGTTGACATTTGACTACATACATCTATGTGAACGATCTCTAACACTTCTTTAGCCCCATTCCCCTTGGCTCCAAATGCCATCTTGGTCATATTACTCTCCAAACATGATTCGCAGGTTGGAATCGGTTCAACTTGGCGAAGCCCTAGTGAACCGTCTCTCATCAACCTTTAGATCCTCTTTGGATTTATATGACCTAATCTTAGATGCCTAAAGAAGTGTCTCGTTCACGTCTGATGAACATTTTTCTTTTCTCGGAAACAGTTGATGTGTTATAGGATACATTTCGTGAGTGGTGTGCACAGTTAATTGTATAGAGATCATTCAACAACGTTCCATGACTGATAAATTTATCAAAAGAAAAATGGTAACAACTTTATTAAAAGGTAACCAAATATCCATCATAAAAGTTTAGAAACTGAAAACGAATTCTTTCTAAAAAACCGGAACGTAAAGAATATCTCAAAAATTAAAACACTGTCTTCAAAAGACAGGTGCACTTCTCCCATCGCTTCACCGCCACTCAGAAGCATTGCCCAAAGTGTGATGAGGACCTCACTCCTACTAAGTTTGCGGGTCCGCTTGAACCCCCCAGAATGTGAAACAAACATGATTAGTGGATCCCGTGATCCACCACCCACATAATGGGAGGCATACGCCGCTAAACAAGTTTCAACAACTAAGACGCGAGAATTACCTTTCTTTCCATCCCTCTTAGGTCTGGAACAGGCTGACCTCCAATGTCCTTTCTCACCGCAGTTGAAGCACTTCCCCTTAGCTGGCTTGTTCACTCCACCACCCTTCTTCACCTTATCTTTGCCATTGGCAACACTTGATTCACTTGCTTGTGGCCTTTGTTCCTTTTCTTGTTCTTACCACCCCTTGGTCTAGAAGAAGAAGAAGGTCCGTTGCCACCAAGGCTTGGCTTTTTTCGCCCCTAATATCGCCTTTTGCCGAGACTAAAGCTTGCAACAGATCGCATCGAGAACTTCGATTATTCATCCGTAGTTCAACCCGAATTGTTCAAAGCTTTTCGGGCAGAGAATGGAGCACGAAGTCGATTTGGGTCTCGATATCGATTCAAAGCACCAAGTACCTCAAGTTTATTAAGGTGAGCCATCATCTGGAGAACGTGCTCCCTTACGGGCGTTCCCTCCACCATTCTCATAGAGAGCAAGTCCCTCATGGTGATCTGACGAAGAGACACACGGTTCTGATGTTGGAACATCGCTTTAAGATTAGTCATGATTTCCGCAGCGGTCTGAACGCTCTGGTGTTGGTGTTGCAACACATCTGACATAGAAGCCAAGATGGTACACTTTGCCATTTCGTTAGACCGCTCTCCTCAACAAGATACTCTTTTCTTAACCATTTTAGTGGACTCATCCGATGGTTTATCCGGTTTAGGTGTGATCGAGAACCCGTTATGGCTTTGTGCAAAGGAGGACAATAGTGAGTTTTCGATTCCAATCAACAAAATTTTCTCCAGTGAGCAAATTATCTTTCAGTATATTGAATAGTGGATTAAAAGGTTGCGACATGATGAACTGAAATAAATAATAACATGCATAAGCACAAGTATATCACAAGGTTTGATCACATGCATCATATTAAAATCTCAAAAAAAAAAAAATGAACATGCATCAGCCAACATCTCAAAACAGTTTAAATAAGCCACGTTGGGTGGGTCATTATTTAAACACATTCAAGCAAAAGTTACAAACAAGAACGATTATAAACCTTTAATATCCAGATTAATAGTTGGCTTCCACTTGACCAATATAAAATTGACAGGGACTCCGGAGAAGTATATGCATATCAATTTTATACCTAAGTAATAACCATGATTAAATACAGGATTATTATTTCGCTTTGATCGAGCCTCGTTGGGAGGGTCATCGTCGCCACTAGTAATAACCCACAATCATCCGTTTGGAATTCATTCATGTGAAACCTATCTTTTGATCGTCTCCGTGGGGGAATTTCTCCAAAAGAATTCACAAATAAATAAATCATGGAGGTCAAAATTAATTCAATTTTATTATCCGGAATAAAATTGTGAATTAATTATTTAAACATACTTAGTAATTTTGAAGTTGAGATTTTTTCATTTTGGCAACCCTCATGCAAACACATTTAAACAATTTAAATAAAGCATAAGATAAAGACAAAAAAATCAAGCATAATGTAAAAAATAAACATATTGGGCACAAATTATCCAATTGTCATGGTTTGATTTTTTTTGGCTTGATCTTGAAGAAACATGTCTCAAATTTCTCCCACTCATTCGTCTCGAAAAATACCTCGAACCGCCACGCCATAAACAGCACCGGATGCACACTCCAGATCCGGCCGCCACTTGGCTCGACAGTTTCATACTGGCACCGGGCCGGCAGTAATGTTACCAAAGTACTGCACGCCGCGGTGCATTTGTGGGTCGGTAGTCTCGGCAGGCGACACACAGATCTCACAAGACTTCCGCCTGCCTCCGCTTTTCTCCTTTCAAGGACTTTCGGGTAGCCACAGATTCAAGGCTGCCTCTCGCCTCATTCACGGTTTTCGAGCGCGCACTGGGTAGGCGCTGCTGCTCATCTCAGCATGCCAAGGCCGTCACTGCCATGTTTACAGTATACATACCAAGGCCACTTACCTCGGTTCTCCTTGATTTCATTCTTTAATTCTTCATCTCTTCGTTCCCGATCCGGTTACAATTTATTTACAAAAAAAAATAAACCTAGATCTAGACTAGTCTATTACATTGATCAAACCAAACAAATCCTAGTCTACTCGTGGATTTTCTCACGAGTCAAAACAACCGAACTAATAATTAAAAATGCAGTTTATAAAATGCAAAATAAAATATTAAAATCCATGACAATTTGATACCGCAAAAACAGATCTAATAGTTCTACTATCCAATTTCAAATTTAATGTCCATTTAATTAAATTACAATTTAAAAAATTCAGAGTCAAACAAAGTGGCTCGATACCAATTGTTGGGGAATGAGTTGCATGATCTATTCGGGGTGAATATTTAAATACAAATTTAATTCATTAATTATTACTAGCATGAATTAATCCTATATTAATTCAAATAATAATTGCAACAACATATCATGCATATAAAAAGCCACATAAAACCTACGACGCAGCAGAATCTACGGGTTTACGTGAACGCATTCTCCTGGACGGGAAAGTGGCTTTGGTCGGACGGACTAACCAAAAGGACTTCCCAAGTATTCCCTTAGCCCTTGCTCGACAATCCTGGTGGAAGGATACTCGCGAACAATTAACAAAAGGAAAAAAAACTTTGTTGCACCACTTATGTGGATTTGCTAATATTTCCAAAGACATGGAATTGTACTTGGGAATGAACTAATCATCCCCTATTTATAGGAGGGAGGGTGGTCGAATTTTATGTGATATTTCAATGTGGGAAAAGACTTTTCTTGGTCACCAAGAAATCTTGAATATATCCCTTATATTCTTTTTTCTCATAATTAAAATATTCCACAAAAATCCCCCACCTCCCTCTATTATGGTGATTTTAAAAATTTAGTGCTACAAGAATCCAAAATTTGGATCTTCTTGAATTTATGAGATATTCTTGTATTTCAAGAAATACATATCTTCCATAATATCTTTTCAAGAAAATCAAGAAAATCTTTCTTGCCCAATTATATTTTTAAAAAATTCAAAATTTACTATATAGATAACCAAGTGGGAGATTTCTTGAATTTAATGAGATAATCTTGTATTCCAAGAATACATATCTTCATTCCATAACAAAATTCAAAGAAAATCTTTTCTCCCTTTTTATCCATAATTTTTAAAAATTTAGAAGAAATATAAGCAACAATATTTATTTTATTTTAATCACCTTTTTCGGTTATTGGACTATATGTTGGGCTACTCGGGGGCCTTTAGGAGAATTAAGATGGACCTTCTAATGGACCTTGAATATCTAATATTGAGCCACAATATAATTCAAGCCCATAAATATTAATTAATCCCACTACATAATTAATATTGCACCATCCATCTTAACCCATATTACAAATAATATGGCTCTTGGTCATTATTTCCCGTGTTTAAGATTATCTAGCCCATTAATTAATTCAAGCCACCAAATAGCTTTCGTTAATTAATATTTTTTGTCCTTGGTCGAGAACGGTTCAACATTATTATCCATACCGGAAACTAATTCCACTTGCAAGATTTGGTATGATAAAACTTATGAACCTCCCAAGGGGCAAATTAAGCAAGCGATTTGCACACAATTCTTCAGATTAAATCTTAGCAATCACATGTGACTAATAATATTGCCCAAGATAAAAAGTATTGAATCTCTCTTTGATTCGCTACCCATGATAAGTCAAAGCAATAGTTACCAATCCCACGTGATCCTATTCTACGGACGAAGGTTAAGAAACAATGAACCACTGAGGTCTAATTCTTCCTTGTTCATTCTCAAGAATTTATCCTCCTCAGAGGTCCTATTCAACAAGATCACCATGCACTAGTGTAATCTCTTGGTCAAGACAAACCAATCGAGCCTTACACCTCAACCTTTCGCGATGGTTGTTCATTTCCATCTAGGTCGTGAATGGCATACTTTTAGTTACAAGGGACTGTTAATTTAATTTTTCGTGATCCGTATCACTAAATTAACTACAATGTAACATGTATTTAATTATTGAACAGTTTTATGCAAGAAATATATGTAACATTCAATCATATTTAAAGCATCAGTGATAAACAATTTATTTCAGTAAATAAGTCTTAAAATCCAGTTTCGATTATACAAAGTAAAAACATACTTTTCAGTATAATCCCAACAGTCTGTGCACGTCTAAACTTGGGTGGCCCGTGCTCGTCCAAATGGGGAGGGCCATGCTCATTTGAACCGGCGTGGCCCCTAGTCGCCATCTCCCGTCTGTCGATCTCCAGAGGGAGTTGAGGTGGTCAACCCCCCATCCGATGATGAGAGCACGACCATGGGCGAGCACGAGGGTGATACGGGGCTGGAGGCGAGCACAATGGCGCTCGGGTGCTCAACAGACTACTCCCCCGACCCCTAATAGTTACCTAGATTTCCAGTCTTGATTTAGATTGGTGATTTTATGTTCGGCTTGACGAAACTTCTTGATGCTAAGCTCTTTGACACTTGGCTTTGATTTCTTCTTCGTAACCTGGTCGAACTTAATTTTTCAAGTGTTCATGTTTTGCTTGCACTTTTTGTGATCGTCTTATTGTGTTGCGACCTTGCAGGTTGTCTTATTTAGTTGCAACCTTTGCTCGTCGTGATCGTATTATTTTGTTGCGATCACTATTCATATTTGGTCATCTTATTTCGGTGCGACCATGTTGCACTACTTGTCCGTCATATCTTTTTGCGGACTTGGTGAGCATCTAATCTTTTGTCAAGCAAAACACAAACTCGGCTTGTTCGACCACGTATTCAGTCATCTTATTTCGGTGCGACCACTCTTAAACATACACTACCATAAGTAAAAAATATCACACATGATGTTCTAACTATTACATTTGTTTACAACTGAAAAACAATAAAAAACCTAACTATTACAATTTTTAACTTTTACAAGGGGAAAACTGAAAGACGACGAACATAAAACCCTCCGAGGTCGAACACGATTTACACAGTTTATGGTGAGCAACAACGACCTAGTCCATCTGCAGGTGTGTGCTTGCCGCTCAATCCCCCAAGGTGGAGATGATTGATTATCCATCATAGGTGGATTCTTTTTTGATCGCCCTTTTGTTCGTCCGGAGTTATTCATTTCGCCGGGGGCTCAATGAATTCTCTCAATCTGTTCTCCTCGTATAATTCCCATAACTGGCTGAGCAAATCGCGGCACTCATTGGTGTTGTGCCCGATGTATTTGTGGTACGAATAGAACTTTGAGGCATTGAGTTGGTCACGATCCTTGGTTATTCATTGAGGCTTCAGCAACATGCCCCGATCTTTGATTTGACTGTACACCATCTTCCTGGTCGACCACCTTCATTGGTTAGTTTTTTGTTGGCGACCACCTTCCTGGTCGCCCCTTCCTGCCCAGCCCGAGATTGGGCGAGCACCTCCTGCATTTTGATTATTTTTGCAGCCCGCTCGCGGAACTCGGCATACGTGTTCGGTCAATCTTGGTGCATGGCCTTCCATATGTTTGTATTAAGGGTGAGGCCCCCAACCACCATGAGGATCTTGGCATCCTCTTCCACGGGGGCCCCGTCGTACATACATTTATCGAACCTCTCCACGTATGCTCGATCCAACTCATCCTCCATCTGCGAAAAGTGTGCTAGCCGCTGCTTTGGGGCCTGGCGAGCACACATTGATGAGAAGTGAGATAAGAATTTTTGCCCCAGCTGTGTGAAGGACACGATTGATGCGGCAGGCAGGGTCGAGAACCACCTGTGTGCCTGGTCGTCCAACGTCTTGGGGAAAGACCGGCACTGAGATCGGTGGCACCCATGGCGATCATAAAATTCAAATATTTGCTCAGATGGACACGTGGGTCGGATTCTGCGTCGAACATAGGGATGGGTGGACGCTTTTTCATCACATTTTCCTGTATTTCGGTGGACATGATCGCCAGGGATAATGGCGAGCATGATATAGTGCTTTCTCGCGGCAACCCTTTAATAGCGGCCAGGTCGGCCTACAAACTCTCAATCGCCTTCTGCATCTCTGTAAACTTCGTGGAGTCGACGGATCCAGAATGGGGCGGGGTCCCACCATGAGGACTCTGGTGGTCATGCTCATGATGGGGCAGTCCCCCGTTCTGCGTTCGCCCCTGTCTCCCAGGCGATGGAGGATGGATATTTTCGTCCACACTGACTTTTCCAGCTCTTGCCATTTTTCTTGTTGCAAGCGAACATAAGGAGCCGAATGGGCTTGCGTGTTCGCCCGCTGTTCCCTCTCGGGGTTCTAGCGCCTCTGATCCCCGAGACGATCCTTCACAGAGAGTTTTAGGCATCCAAATACCGATTGTCTGGACCGCTTATGGTTGTTCTCTATTCGACAAATCCTCTGCCACTTTGTTGGCTCGTTTGCCGGCCGCGGTTCTTCTTTTGACCTGCTCACTACCAAGTGTATGTGAGCGTCGATCATCATCTTCTGGGCCTTTTTGTTGGGCCAACTCCTTTTCAGCCTGTTCTTTTTGAGCTCGCAGCAGAGAGGTGAGGGCCCTTGTTGTGGCCACGGAGTCGCCTGATAAATCCTCCAGATTTATGTTCTCCAGGGGTTGATTTTCATGAGGTTGGTGTTGAGGGTTTGCCGTCGCAGATTTGTCTTCGTGGGGCCGACCTGCTCGCCCTGTTTGGGCGACCAAAATTTGGTCGTGCGGGGTCTTGCCTTGTGCTCGCCTGGATGGTGGGTGGTGTGATCGTCCCTACTGTGGTCGTCCCTAGTGTGGTCATGTTCATCCGAACTAGCGTGGCCCTTGTTCGTCCACCTGTGTACTTGGTGGACACGTGGCAGGAGATCTTTGGCCGGTAGCTAATCGGTTACAATATATATATATAACATTCATTCATATTTAAAGCAAAAATGATAAATATTTTATTTTAGTAAATAAGACGAAATTCAGTTTGGTTATACAAAGTAAAAACATACTTTCCAGTATAACCCGAACAATCTCCAACTTATACTCAAAGTCTGCTTTTAAGTATACTACATCATGTCTCATGTTCTACGTGACATATAATGTCACCTACATGAACCTAATAACTTTCTCCCACTTATACTCAAAGCAGATTGGCAATGCTCTTGACACCCATTCCTTCCACACATCTCTCGAATGTGTTCTGAGGCAGACCCTTTGTGAATGGATCTCCTACGTTGTCCTCCAACGTGATCTTTGCCACCTCTATATCTCCTCTCTTAACGATTTCTCGTATAAGATGGTATTTCCTTTCAATGTGTTTGCTGGCCTTGTGGGCTCTTGGTTCCCTTGAATTTGCAATTGCTCCGGCATTATCACAGTAAACTGTGATGGTGCTGGCAAATTCGGAACTACGTCCAAGTCCACTAAGAAGTTCTTGAGCCAAACCGCTTCTTTTGCCACTTCACAAGCAGCCACATATTCGGCTTCCATGGTAGAATCTGTAATGCATTTATGCTTAACGCTTCTCCATGTCATGGCTCTTCCTCCCATGAAAAACACACTACCCGAGGTAGATTTTCTAGAATCTAAGTCTGATTGAAAATTCGTGTCCGTGTAACCAATGAGAATTAGATTATCTGATTGATAAACCAACATTCTATCTCAAGTTCTTTTCAGATACTTCAGAATGTTTTTAACTACAGTCCAATGTTCTTTCCTTGGGTTACTCTGATATTTTGCTACCATGCCAACAACAAAGCAAATATCCGGTCTCGTGCACAACATTGCATACATAAGACTTCCAACAGCCGAAGCATAAGGAATGTCTTTTATGTCATCTATCTCCTTTTGTGTCTTAGGGCACATATCCTTGGATAGATGGATTCCATGTGTGAAAGGTACAAAACCTTTCTTGGAATCTTGCATGCTGAATCGCTTCAAGACAATATCTATGTATGAAGCTTGTGATAAGCCTATCATCATTTTCTTGCGATCTCGATCCCAAGGATTCGACCGGCTTCCCCTAAGTCCTTCATATCAAACTGTTTTGATAGCCAAGCCCTTACGTTTGACAACACCTTTACATTATTCCCGATGAGCTGAATGTCATCCATGTATAGTACTTAGAATACCAAAGCAGTTCCAACACACTTTCCGTACACACAACTCTCGAACTCATTTTGATCAAAACCGTAAGACTTTATAACCTGATCAAAACATTGGTTCCAAGCATGGGATGCTTGCTTCAGTCCATAGATGGGCTTCTTGAGCTTGCAAAGGAAATGTTCTTGGCCTTTCTGAACAAAGCCTTCGGGTTGTTGCATATAGATTTCTTCTTCAAGACTTCCGTTAAGGAAAGCTGTCTTGACATCCATTTGCCAGATCTCAAAATCAAGGTGTGCAACTATCGACAAGAGAATACAGATGGACTTAAGCATTGCTATAGGCGAAAAAAGGTTTCCTCATAATCGATCCCTTCTTTCTGAGTGTATCCTTTTGCCACAAGCCTAGCCTTAAAGGTCTCTACCTTCCCCTCCGGTCCTCTTTTTCTCTTGTAAATTCACTTGCATCCAATAGATTTTACACCATTAAGGTTCCACTAGCTCCCACACTTGATTATGATCCATAGAACCCATCTCATCTTCCATTGTTGTTTGCCAAGAATCTGCATCCTAGTCTTGGATAACATCGTTGTATGACCAGGGGTCTGATTCATTATCACTGGGGACCAAGTCCGAGGAATCTCCCATCCCCATGAATCACTCAGGCTGTCTAACAACCCTCCCACTACGACGAGGTTCCGGTTGTGTAAGTGTGTTTCGTAGTATGTCAACTTGTACAGTTCGCATTGGAGTTGGCCCTCTTAGCTCGTCTAAGGTAATCTCACTTCTTGGCTTTCTATCATTCATATAGTCTTCTTCCAAAAATCTAAAGTGCGTACTAATTACGACTCTTTGATCTTCGGGACCATAGAACATGCATCCTTTCATTCCCTGATATCCTATAAACAACCTTAATTCAGAATGTGGATCTAATTTACCGTCTTCCTTGTCCAACACGTATGTTGGACACCTCCAGAATCTCATGTGTCTCAAACTGGGCTTGCGCTCGGTCCACAACTCTTTAGGGGTTTTGGGAACCGATTTGAATGACACCAAGTTTAGAATATAAGCCGCTATTTCCAAGGCGTGACCCCAAAACTACTTGGGTAGATCCGCATAACTCATCATTAATCTGACCATTTCTAAAACAGTTATGTTTCTTCGTTCTGCAATCCCGTTTTGTTGAGGGGTTCTGGGTGCAGTCAACTGGAATACAATCCCTTCTGTCACGACCACCCTTATTTAATCCAACATTAAATAAATATAAAATAATTCAATAATCCTACTATAATTTTTTTTCTTATTCGAACATTATAACATCAACGTCATTTCACGCCAAGATAACCTGTTCACATTCATATATATCCAAACAATAGTAATTCACCGTCAAACCCCAAACCAACACACTAGTACGTACTAGACTTATAACATAACATAATACATATCTGAATACAACAAAATATATAATAATGCAAGCAAAAATGTAACGAGTCAAGGTATGTCCAATGTGTCGTCATCTATGTACACGGTCACAACAACTTGTCCAAAGAAGTCCACCATGTCACATCACCTCAGAGGGATATGTGAGGAACTTAGTAAATAGAAAGTATGCATGATAGTATAATTCTTTTTGAATCACCAATTTATTTTATAGAATATGTTTCCGACTCATTATTTCTTACACGGTATGGGGGAATACACGTTGTTCGATGTTTTTAAAACTTTTTTCATCAAAACTAATCCTCAAGATTAGGTAGATCCGTCATAACTCATCATAATATCTTGAGTGTCAGAGATCAATTTCTAAAACTAGCATATCCTCGGAAGAGAGTTCGCTTTTAACTCGCAATCCCTACTTTGTTGAGGGGTTGGCCCTTAGATTAACTCGAGCTTTACAAAGACCTTCCTTTATGAAATAAGTGATTTATGATTCACTTATGCAAATCCAACATTGGATTGATATAAATAATCGAAAAGTATAAAAAAATCAATCAATCCTACTATAATTTTTATTGGTTCGTAGACTCAAGCTTATTCGTGAGAAACATTATAACATCAACGCTATTTCACGCGAGTTTAAGATAACCTGAGTTTCACATTCATTTATATCCAAACAATAGTAATTCAGAGCTTACTAACTTCTCCTCTAAACCCCTTTTAAACCAACTCTACTCACCAACAAACACACTCCAACTAAGTGGTTTGGGGCTAGTTTCCAACTTGAGATAACAATGCAAAACTTTGGATAAATCTTACTAGGCTTATAAAGTGATCTTCAATATAGAACAAAAATTCAAGGTATTTATATAATGCAAGAAGAATAAGTTTGAGCTCTTGAGTCAAGGTATCCCCAGAACCTTACAAAGTAGAGGGTCACCAAGTATTTATACAAAATACACCAAGGTCATCTTTGAAAACTATAAATTGAGTTCCTCTTACGGTGTGTGAGAAACGGCTATATTTAGGGTTTGAAACTCCCCAAACATGTTTTTAGGCAATAAACCGGGGTCTTCAAAGAACTTTCCACCATGTCACATCACGTCTTCCACTTTTTGAGTTACACCTTACAACACAAACAGTTTGATATAACATGTGAGATGTAACTTTTAGTAAATAGATAAAGTATGCATGAGATAGTTCATTTATTCTTGATCTTCGGTTTCTCGGTCTTATAATTTCAAAGAATCACCAAGTATGGTCTTCGAGTCTTTATCGTGGTCTTACAACACATATATCGAATCTGAAGTCTTCGGTTGAGATTTCAAGTCTTCAAGATCTCGCTTTTCATATCGAGTCTTGATTTAGTTTCATATCGAAGTTCAGAGGTTTCCATATTGAAACTTCGGTTTCTTCGTAAACATATCGAGTTGATAACCCATAACTATATCTGCCGAATAACATCCTGAATACTCTAAAACCGAATCTCGACTCAATTATCAAGATCATTTCAACAATATGGGGTTTTGGGATCTTAATCAAAATCATATAATCTTTTATTAAATTCATCTCCCAACAATTGTGCACCACAAAAGCACTCAGCTCGATATAGGAACACTAAGCTCACTAATATAGGAGCACTAAGCTAAAGAGCACTAAGCTCAATAAGATAGGAGCACTAAGCTCAATACAGGAGCACTAAGCTCAACAAGATAGGAGCACTAAGTTCAATAATATAAGAGCACTAAGCTCAATACAGGAGCACTAAGCTCAATAAGATAGGAGCACTAAGCTCAATACAGGAGCCCTAAGCTCAATACAGGAGCACTAAGATCAATAAGATAGGAGCACTAAGCTTAATACAGGAGCCCAAAGCTCAATACAGGAGCACTAAGTTCAACAAGATAAGAGCACTAAGCTCAATACAGGAGGACTAAGCTCAATAATATAGGAGCACTAAGCTCAATACAGGAGCACTAAGCTCAATAAGATTGGAGCACTAAGCTCAATACAGGAGCACTAAGCTTAATAAGATAGGAGCACTAAGCTCAATAATATAGTATACTTGATATTTCACAAGATTCATATAACATCGGATTCACCAGTTCCGTTTACAATAATCACATAAATCACAATTTTATCTATATCCCTCTCTGGGCTCACAGGCTCTTTTCATATTATTCACTGAATTTACAAGTATATTCCATATCTGTCCTCAAATACCAAACATTCTCTTAATTCATGTAATATCAACAGTAACCATTTTAATATAAATAAATCACATAAATAATATGTTTATGCATTGTAGTTGCAAATGAATTTCTACTTACCTCAAATATGAAATAAGTTATTTGTTTGAACCGTTGAATAACCCTATCGCCTTACCCACGACCTTTATTAAATTAATATGAGGATCAACTTTAGTTCCTATGGGTAATGAAAACAGCCAGTACTGAAGATTTAAATTAATCTTCATAGAGTATATAAATAATTTATATAATTACTTTTCAACACATAGTGTCCCATCATATCCCCAACCTCTAGTTGTTAACTTGTTATATACATATATACACACACGTATACCATAAGTGAATAGTGTACAGTGACTAAACACTTCCTCCTCCATAATTGAATTACATATACTTAGAATCATTAGTATTAAATAATCGTATACAAATCTCTAAACTACTTCATTGAAACTGAGTTAACATATATATATATAGCTGCTTCCGAAAATCAAAATAATTACCCAACTATGGATCAGAGATACAAATAATGAAATAATTTTAACACCGAAATGGGTTACCCGAGTACGACTTCACGGTCAAATTTCCTTTCTCCTCCGAAAATGAAAATCTCCCCAAATAAGAGTTATTTTTGTTTTCTTTCTCCTTTCCCTCCTCCCCCAAATAGGATATATCATTGAGTAAATATATGTATGATCACCGTCTTATCAGTGGCTTCCCTAGGAAGTCTCATTATTTTTATTTTCTTTTTATTAAAATATTAGTACCTCTTAATGTGTGTTTATATATTTTATATATCTATATCTAAGCATGCTTCAGTAGTATACATTAGGGAGCATGTATACATTAGGGAGCATGTATACATTAGGGAGCATGACATCAAATTTCCATTCCTTCATACTAATTTATATTACTATAATATTATATTACTTAATAGATAAACACACATATATATACGTAAATATGTATGTAACCGTGCATGTGTTTCACTCTTCATGCATTTATTAGTTATTAGCTTTATCATCATTAAGTATTAAGTTATGTATGAAAATTATTTAAATTGTGATAAAGCCCAATATATTTTAATAAAAATTTCTCATGACTCTTTAAGTAAAATCATAATAATAATTTAATATTTAAAGCAATTTGAACCCATAATTAATATTGTAAGATCACAAGTGGCTAGTAAATAATATATTGTCCAATGAGTAGTGTGAGAAGCTCGGGTATCACACCTTCGTCTGAAAAGTAGTTCAAAAATTCATCGCTGAGGTATTCGCCTCCACGATCAGATCGTAGAAACTTGATACTCTTTTCCCTATGATTCTCTTTTTGAGCCTTAAATTCTTTGAATTTATCAGAGGTCTCAGATTTATGCTCCATAAGGAAAATGTACCCAAATCTTGAGTAATCATTGATAAAAGTAACGAAATACTCATAACCTCCTCTTGTTTTGATTGACATTGGACCACAAACGTCAGTGTGAATGATTTCTAACACTTCTTTGGCTTTATTCCCCTTGGCTCCATATGTCCTTTTGGTCATTTTACCCTCCAAACATGATTCGTAGGTTGAAAATGGTTCAACCCTAAGAGACTCCAACGAACCATCATGAACCAACCTTTGGATCTCCTTTGGATTAATATGACCTAGTCTTAGATCCCATAGAAGTGTTTCGTTCACATCTACTGAGCATTTCCTTTTATTTCTTGAAATAGTCGATGTGTTATAGGATGCATTTCGTGAGTCGTGTGTGTTGTGCTCGGTTTATAACTCACGGCCAACAAATATCGATTAACAAGCAAGATCAATAAACGACGATAAATCTAACAAGCAACACCAGAATTTGGTTATCCAATTCATCTTTTGAATAAGACTACGTCTGGGGGCGCCCAAGCCAGGATTCATTTATTACTTTTTCTGCCTAATACGCTAAGTTGTTCTCCCTTTACAATGAATGATACATGAAGTATATATAGACAAAGAATTAGGTTAGGAGTCTCCATGGGCTTCTTTCGCGGGCTTGCTAGGGCTTCAACCGCTAAGGCTAGGGTTTCCTTAGCTGATCCGCGAATCTGCTCCTAGATAAACTTGCCTTGCTTACGCTCCGCAATATCCGCACCATTAACTACCCATATCTTTTCCAAATTTATCTCTTCGCCGACTTCGGGCTGAAGTCGCCTCCGACCTGCATACTTCTCTAAGTCGTCTCCGACCTGCTTATCCTTCCAAGTCTCCTCGCGACCTGCATGCTCTTTTAAGTTGCCTCGCGACCTAGATGGCCCGGGCGAGGTCGCCTTAAGCGATAGAAAGGGTGGAAAACCGTCTACACAACCGGGTCGGGGACCGGATTAATACATATTATAATAATTTCCCCTCAAGTCGAGATCGCGTTCTTGCCGCGAGGCCTTGACTTGATTCGTTGTTCTATCGACCTGTGGTAAGTCGACCTTGGGAAGTGTTCCTGAACCGAATCATCATTCTTGGGGAGGCGAATCGTCGCCTCGATTCCTTGATTCGACATGAAAGATTTGACGAATTTGTCATGATGGCACGACAGGTAAGTGACATCATGCGCCGTGAATTCGTCCAATTGGTAATCGCGGTGTTGACCACGCGCGACCTCTGCGACTTTATTTCCTTCGAGGGGTCCGAAATTCATTCATATTGCACTTCGACCCCCCCTCTTTTCTTATAAAAGGGGCAAGGGTTTTAGGTTTAGCTCTTTTCACCTTCAATCTTTGTGTAATCAGGCGATTTTCAATTCGAATTCCAAGTTTCCAACGAAGACTGATTCAAGTAACAACTCTCTTTCTTCTTCAATTCCTCCATGGCTACCGATTCTCCGTCTACTCTCACGGCTCGGACGACGATAATGTGGCTATAGCTCACCTCTGGCGCCGCCATGGTTCCAGCTCCGCTGCCACCAATGTGGGGGGGGGGGATCTCCGGCCACTAATGCCCCGATCGACAATCGGGTAGGCGGGGGAAATGGTGAAGGCGATGATGAGCAATTTCTGGCCGAACTGGGGGAGATCACTCACCTTCCTACATTGGACATTAGTCCTATCCGTTCTGTCGTATTGGAGAGGAGGACACCCGCAGGCCCTTACAACTCGGCCCGTGATTACGGGGCCTTTGAGCGGGCCTTCGACTACCATACTACGAGACCCGAGCTCCATATAAGCGACCTGAGCGGGGCTTTCGAAAGTCGATCGAGTCTGATTTTATGGCATCCAACGAGAAGTACAAGTCGATTTTGTCTGACTGGTAAGTGCGCTCCCTTCGCCGCCTGTATAAAGTACCCTGGGATGTACATTTCTACTGAGCAACCTCTGACAAGCGTGCCGACCAGCCACCGCTTGGTATGATAGCTGTCAACGAGCACACTATGGAGGCGGGAATTCCCTTTCCGTTACATCCAACCATCTCCCACCTACTTGCGGCCTGGAATCAAAGCCTTACGCAGATCACTCAGAACAGTTGGAGCTACATTATCTCCACCATGACTTTTCTGGGGCAAGCCGGGTTAAATCGGTTGCCGACCCCTGGTGAAATATCTTACGTGATGACCCCGATCGCCCAAGCTGGCGGCTATAATGTCGTACGACTTCGTAAGGGCCGGGAGCTCATGAGTGGGATTCCCAATAAGGTCGCCGATTGGCATCGAAAATGGTGGTTCATCGGGGGGCGTGGGAGTCCGTGGAGCCTTCGAGCACATTGCCCATTCGTATCTCGACCGACTATGCACACCGAGTTGAATACGGTAAGCCTTACATCTTCTGGCTTTGAGGTCGTACTGATCTAATTCCCTTTTATCTTGCAGTGTTCATGCCCGCTTCCGCCGACCTGTATTGGAATTTCTTGGAGGCTTTCAACATAGTCCGCGACACTCCTCCGAGCTGCCGAGACGTTAATGCCCGGAACATCGAGCTCGACCAACTCAAAGCCGGCTCGTACACTTATCCGCGTCACCTTAAAATTCCTTGTAAGTTTCCTTGTCGATAATTTAATTCTTATCTAAAATTTACGTGACCGGGTTTCTTCTTTATGTGTAGTTCCTAACATCCCAGTCTATCGACATCAACCGCCCACCTCTGTGATGGCTACTCGCAAAAAGTCAGTGATCGGACAAATGAGGCACATGCCGACCTCCGTCGCTCCTCCTCCAAGTTCGACCCCTTCTGGCCCTTCTGCCGCTGAGAAGGGAAAAAGGAAGTCCAAGGGGCCAACTCCGTCGGAATCTGAGCCTACTCGAAAGAAGATGAGGGAGGAGATAAGCACATACCGGTTGGAGATCAACCGGGGACTCGGGAGGTCGCCTCTTCGCCCGACCTCACAGCCCACCTCCACTCCCGAAGGAGGTCGCCATCTGGAGGATGACTCCTGGCTAGGCTGGGACGCAGATCGGGTGAACAAGTCCCATGCTTTCTTGTTTTCTTTCATTTTTATTACTCCACTGATGGCTTGCATCTTTTCGTAGCCCAGAGCTTACGCCGAACAAATTTTCCCCGGAGGTGCTGAGCTTTTTGAGGTCGCCCCAGCTCGTTCCGGCCGGGGTCCCTGAAGGCTGGCATGCTTATCTCTCAAGGGGCCTGCAAAATCTGCCCCGGGGGTGGACGCAAACAGACCAAGCCAATGCCCATCGTTAGAAAGTGACGGGCAATCTGTATTCGGCTCTCGTCCACTCCCAGAAGGCGGCCTTCTTTTTGGAGAAAACCAGAGCTCAGTAGGAGTCAGAGCTCGAGGAATTGAGGAAGAAGCAGGTGAGGGTTGCCGACCAGGTCAAGTCGATCCTTTCTGCAGTCGAGACTCAGAAGAGATTGGAAAAGTCTAACTCCGAGCTGACTCAGAGAATTTCTGACGTGGAGGGCCGGTTGGCGGGTGTCGAGGGCGAGCTCACGGTGGAGAAGGCGAGGGCGACTCGGGTCGAGGATGAATTGGCTGAGGCCAAGAAGGAGTTGGTCGCCAAGGAGGAACATTTCAAGCGGACTGAGGAACTGAACGCCAACTTTGCCTTCATGATGGCGTTTGTTGGGGCCATCAGGATCTATCACAACGCGAACTCCACTGGCGACCTCAGCGGGTTTGTCACCGAGCTGTCCGACTATGTTCGCGACAACCCTCCTGCCCCCAGTGTTTTGCTGGAGATTAAGGATCTGGAAGACATGGGCATCAACCTCTCCTTCTTTGCCAACCCGAGCCGGATTGTGCGCCCTATTCCAGATCTCGATGAGGCTCAGTCGGGTTCTACTGAATCGATTCCCAAGACCCCATTTGGAATGATCCGATCTTCGCCGGAGGTCGCAGGAGGGGAGGCCACTGATGGACCAAGCTCTAGCCCGGCTGGGCTCTGATGAAGTTATTTCCTTTTGTTTGTAAAAACTTGATGTAACTTTTCTTTTCCTTAACTCTCTTTGTACCGGCCTTCAGGCCTTTTATCATGCAATGAAAGTTCTGTCCTTTTTCTTCCTTCATTGTGTCGACTTGATATCCTTATGTGACCTTTAATTTGCTTAATCCTCGTCTTCTTACTATTTATGCGACTTGTTGTTTGGATATTGCTTTTAGTCTTCTTACAAAGTCGGGGGAAATCACACCTCACTGGGTTGTGACTTCGCCTCCAGTATGTCGAAAGTTGCCCCTTGGGCGATTCATGTTTTTTTACATGTAATCCCCTCGATTTTAACACAAGAATTTTGAAAAGAAGGAAAAGACATTGTTATTGATTGGTACAATTTGTTTACAAAGATGCGAACCTACTGATAATATTTCTTCTGGTGGGTCGTATTCCATGGGTATTGAGCCTTGGTACCGTCTGGTCTTTCGAGCTCATATGCTCTATTTGGCAGGACCTCCGAGACTTTGAACGGCCCCTCCCAGTTTGGACCGAGGGCGCCCTTTGATTCTCCAAATACTTTCTTTAGCACCAAGTCTCCTTCCTTGAACCGTCGAAGTCGCACTTTAGAATTGTAGTATCTCTCCGATCGTTGTTTATATCTCGCATTTTTCATGTTAGCCTCTAAACGCTTCTCTTTGAGCAGGTCAAGATTTCTGGCTAAGGCCTCATCGTTGTGGTCGAAGGTGACCTAACTTGTGCAGTGACTGGGAAAGTCGACTTCTGCGGGTACGACCACCTCAGTTTCGAAAGCTAACGAGTAAGGAGTCTTTCCTGTCGAATTTGGCAGGTCGTCCTATACGACCACAATACAGCAGGAAGCTCGCTAGCCCATTTCCCCTTACCTCCCTTGATCTTGGTTTTGAGTGTGTGTTTAATGATCTTGTTCACAACTTCGACCTGTCCATTTGATTAGGGGTGATATGGGGTTGAGAAGAGCTTTGTCATCTTCCATTTCTTGAAAAGACGTCTATCTTGAGGCCATCGAACTGTTTCCCATTGTCGGATATGATCGCCTGCGGTAATCCGAACCTGCAGATGATGTTCCGCCATATGAATTTGATGACGTGATCTTGATCTATAGTCACCAATGCCTCAGCCTCGACCCATTTTGTGAAGTAATCATTTTGTGAAGTAATCTACCGCTACCAGGGCGTATTTGACCGAGCCTGGAGCTGTTGGGAGTGGCCCAATGATGTCTATCCCCCACTTTGCGAATGGCCAAGGACTGAGGATGCTTGTAAGTTCCTCCTGGGCGGCCTTGATGGAAGGTGCATAGATTTGACATCTATGGCACTTGCGGGCGAAAATGATGGCATCTACCTTTAAAGTTGGCCAAAAGTATCCTTGCTTCAGGGTCTTGTGGGCCGATTTCCCCACGTGATTTCGCGATACCCCTTCAGGTATTTCTCGCAGACAATTTGCCCTT
The DNA here is from genome assembly GCA_037126765.1 of Stenogyne calaminthoides. Taxonomy (NCBI): domain Eukaryota; kingdom Viridiplantae; phylum Streptophyta; class Magnoliopsida; order Lamiales; family Lamiaceae; genus Stenogyne; species Stenogyne calaminthoides. Next base: position 21,814,023 of record JBBCBC010000021.1, read on the forward strand.
GCTCGTGTGATACATCGAAGTAGGGGTGTGCTGAAACCTCGTTTATACAACTCGTTATTGATCATTGTGTACCGCGCGGCTCGCAATTGTAATTGTTGGGCTTGAACTCGATCCTGGCAAGAGACCATTTGTCAAGTATTCGATGATGGGTGTCATCCAAATTTCAATGCTCGGGTTTCTAAGGTCGCGATTCCCCTGTGGTGTGCAAAGTGGATGGGTGGGGAGAACATTGTGATGGTGACATCCTTCATTTCTAATAGCCCTTCAAGTCGCTTAGCCGCATAGGGCGCCGGCGCAAATTTCGATCTCTTGGGATTAGCTTGACATGGATCCTGCTCAACTTTTGACATAAGATCTTTACAATCTTTGATAGGCCGCCATCCTCCGCCCCGCGCCTCGTGATTCTCCCCGAGACTTGGCGGGCTACTAGCAGAGAATGCGGTATCAGAATCTCTTCGACTTACTTGATCGCTGACATCTCTAGGTCACCGATGAGTGCTTCGTATTCGGCCTCGTTATTTGTCGTAGGGAAGTCGAAAGTAATGGCGTTCTGGAAAGAGATGTCCTCCGGACTTATCAGAACCAAACCGGCCCCCAACTTGTGGGAGGTTGCTGATTCGTCCACAAATAACTCCCACGCGGGTCATTGAACACCGACCGGCGAGAAGGTAAGTTCGATAATGAAATTGGTTTTACCGAGCTTTGATGGCAGGTCGAGGTGCACGATGTCACCCCGCATTGTCCGACTCGATGGCCCTATTTGAGACATCGACTGTTGATCAGTCGTGGAAGCACATTCCTTAGGGGTGTGGAAGTAAGGACTTTGACTTGATGATAAAAAATTACGGCCTCAATTTTCTCACACTCATGATTAGTGCGTACGCCAATTTCTCCAGTACTGGGTAATGCTACTTGGTTTCGTTCAGAGTTTGGCTAACAAAGTAAATCGGGAATTCATTCCTATCTTCTACTCGGGCGAGTACTGCACTCAAAGTGGTTTCTGAAGTCGCGAGGTATAGAAAGAGTTTCTCCCCTAGAACTGGTTTCAATAGGATGCTTATGTCCAGATAAGCTTTAATTTTATCAAGGGCCTCCTGACTCTTGGGTGTCCATTCGAATTTTTATTTCTTTCGAATCGTGTCAAACAGCGGCTTGCATCTATTCAAAGCGGCCAGACAACCTGTGAGTTTTTGTACCTCTTTCACATTTTGAGGTGCTCCCATGTCTAAGATGACTTTGACCTTTGCTGGATTCACCTCCATTCCTCGTTTGCTGATCAAATGCCCCAGGAATTTTCCAGATTCAACCCCAAAATTACATTTCTTGGGGTTGAGCCGCATGTTGAATTTCCTTAGGATGTCAAATTTTTGCGTCAGGTGCATAAGGTGGTCTTCCGCTTTCAAGCTTTTGACGACTATATCATCCACGTAGACTTCCACCGACTTGCCGATGAGGTCGGCAAACATATGGTTGACCAACCTTTGATATGTTGCCCCTGCGTTTTTAAGCCGAAGGGCATCCTTTTCCAACAATAGATATTCTTTTCGGTTAGGAACGAGGTGTGTTGTCGATCCGACTCATGCATGGCTATTTGATGATAGCCTGTGAATGCGTCCATGAACGACATCATTTTGTGTGTTGAAGGAATAATTCCGACCTCCAACCTGGATATGGAGATAATAGATAGACCTGCAGAGTGCATGAAGCAACCTTAATAAGAAGAATATGGGATCAACACTCCATTTTTGGGGGACTTAAGGCTCTTAGGTCGCAGAAGCAGCAAGTCACCCAGCGACTAGAAACCAGAAGCTCTGGAGGTCGCAACACTCAAGTCGGGCACGACTTACATGAGCTCTGAACACGCAGATCAAACGATCATAGATAGCGCCCGACATGCCTCGAAGTCCGATCCACGATTGGCGCGCATTAAAGATTGGTGATTTACGCTCTATCAAGGCAGAATTAGCGATTTTCGGGATTGTAGCCCGCTCATAAGTAGTTTTTCCTCATGTAAATCCTTGCCTAAAGGACAAGATTCATAGTATAAATAGTCCTCAACGGCCACATTTGTAAAAGGTTGAACATCTTAGAATTCTCGGCAAACATATTATACACAAAGACCTGGCTTGGATGCCCCCAGACGTAGTCTGATTCAAAAGACGAACCGGGTCACCAATTGCTTGTTTTCCCTTATCGTTTTGATTGTCTTTAGCTCTCGTTCATCTTAAATTCATTGTTAAACTGGGCAAATTATAGCCAGTCACAACAATTGTCGTCGTCTGTGGGAACATTTTCTTGAAGAATTTATCCAATTCTTGAGAAGACTCACTTTCCTACAAAAACTCAAGTCAAGCAATGGCGATCAACCAGGAAAACCTTGATGCGGTCAACAAAATTGATGCACGCGATGGCGTAGAAGCATCCCAGAGTTCCCACCGCACTCAACGGGTAGCCCTGGGGGGTTCGCCCAATTGGTGGAATCTCGTTCAAATGCCGGAGGATGCGAAGGCGGTGATGGCTGTCCTCAATAAGAAGCGCCTCACCTACGGCGCTGAAGAGGTACAACCCCCAGCCAAGAAGACCGCCCACGATGCCGGAACCTCCAAAGGTAAGGCTATCATGGTGGAAAAAGGACGATCCACGCCGCCTTATTACCCATGCGCAATACACGCAATCATCCGAACTCATCGGACCGGATAGACCAAAAGGCCGAATAACGATTCACTCCGAAGCCAGGCGTCGGAAAGCACTCGCGAAGAGGAGAAGACGAGGCCAACTCCCACCCGCGTCGGACGAAACAGGTGGAACAGGATCTTGTCATGGCTTTGAACCTACATCATGAAGGCTTACCAGGAAATTCCGTGGTCCAGCAGGGCCACGGATAAGGGATCCACACGACCAACAATCCCCGTGACGCCCAAGTCCTCAAGACTAGCAAGGACCGTCCAACAACTATTGGAAAAGGGGGAACCACAACGATTCAGAGGAATCAAGAATAACCTCGTTATCCCCATTCCTCGTTGGGAACAATGGTTATTCGCACCTACCAGAGAAAAAATAACATACCCATTTATATCGCTACACCGGGAATACAGATCCCAAGGTCCATGTGGCTAAGTACAACTCGTGACATGGCTTCAATGGGGGCATCGGACGCCCTTTAAGTGTAGACTTTTTTCCCCGATTAATCGAGTTTACTCAGCTCACATGTGGGTACACATCTCTACCAAATTTTCTCGTGAGACACTTTTGAATAATTAACTCGATTATTCCTTGGCCACTACACCAAGATTGGTGCCTCGACCATGTAACCGCACATCGTCTCATGAACACCTGACAGGAGGAGAACAAGTCAGATCGATCTTATGTCGAGAGGATCGATCGACTCATCATCGAGGGCGACCCCATAGGGGATGCTGTTGGGGGCCGTGTCTGGCCTCAGGAAGGGGACCAAATTATGGCGATGGATGACCAGCCAACTTTCAGAAGTGCACTAGCGACCTTATCCACACCATGGAACTATTGGAGTCCCGGCTCTCCAAAACAAAGGAGGCCGTCGAGCCGAAGAAGAATCCCAAGAAAACCGAGGGTCACTACAAGGCACCCGGTAGCTTCAATCCATTTGAAGAATCTATTCATGTTAAGCTGATGGAAGCATTAGGCATGACACCTGGCCATGTCTATGCCTAGATCCAGGGACGAGACATGCTGCACGCACCTCGCCCCATTAAGGATAAAAGCAAGTAGAACCTCAACAAGTTTTGCCACTATCACGCCCAAAAGGGACATCACACTAGTTAGTGTAGAGATCTTTTCAAGCAGTTATGGAAGCTCTACGAAGAGGGTCGACTAGTCGAGTTTGTCAAGAATCCAAGGGCAAACGACCAAGGTGGTCTAGGTCAGCAACAAGGTCGGCAAGGCGAGCAGGCACAAAGGGAGCACGTCCCGGGGGCCGCGCAAGGCGATCCGCCCGTACCACCCATGCCAGAAGGCACGGGAGATCGCATCATCCATACCATTTCACCAGTCGCCACGATAGGGGGTCTTTCTTCGGCCTCCTCATCAAAACGACGCCTAAAGGCAGAAGTTAGGGCAATGGAAAATGCCCAAAAAATGGTTCTGCCAATCCTAGCGCTGACAGAGGAGACTCGCAAAATCGAGTTCGGAGAGCCGGACAAGGCAGGGATAGTTTACCCGAATATCTATCCTCTTGTCATTAAGGCTAATATCATGGGGACGACCGTGTGCAGACTGCTGGTCAACGGAGGGGCTTTTTGCAACATACTCTTCACAAAGACCCTCTACCAGCTCGGAGATTACGACGCGTACATCACCTCGTGCGACCATACGGTGAAGGGTTTTGGGAAAGCAAAGGTCAAACCTTTGGGCATGATCCGCTTATATGTGGAGTTCGTATCTACCCTAGATGAGAAGGTTAGGAACACTAGGCTCCTAGATTTCCTTGTAATCGACCTCCCGAGCACTTATAATGGTTTCCTATGGAGGCCTTTTGAACATGAATTTGAGGCTGCGTCCTCCACTTATTATTTTTGTGTAAAGTTCCCAACCAAGAGTGGGCTAGTCGGCACCGTTAAGGGTGACCAAGTGGATGCAAGAGGGTGTTTGCTTTATTCTTCATCTCATTTCAATTCGATGCAATCACCTAGTCATAACATAATGACATTGGATCATGAAACACATAATAACGAACTGAACAGTGCAAAGACAAATAGGAAGAGGAAGTATCACGACCTCGATCCAAGAATGGGCCCAGAACCCGAGGATTTTATACTCGAGGCTGAGATAGACGACCCACGACTCGATGGGCCCAGGGCAGTGCCCGTGGAGGAGCTCGAAAGGATCAAGGTGGATCTAACTCGACCAGATCTGGAAGTTATCATAGGGTCCCAGATGCCCGGCGAACTGAAGGCCAAAGTCGTTGATTTCCTCAAAGCAAACTTGGACGTTTTTGCTTGGTCACACAAAGACATGATCGACTACATATTGATCCAACACGAAAACCGATATCTCAGAAAAGGAGGAAATTCGGACTGGAAAAATATGCGGCCCTCGCCGAGGAGGTGAAGAAGTTACTGGACAATGACTTGATCATGCAACCCGACCAACCGCAGTGGGTCGCAAATGCAGTGCTCGTAAAAAAATCCAATGAAACTTGGCGACTTTGCATTGACTTCACAAACCTTAACGAGGCGTGCCCCAAAGATTTCTTCTCCATGCCACATATCAACCACTTTATCGACAACACGGCAGGAAACAAGATGATGTCATTTATGGATGCATTCGTCGGATATCATCTGTTGGGATATTTTAGTTTTGATAAATTATGTCAAAACATTATCAACTTGTATTTTTGAAGCTAATCTACAGATAACAAGTTGAGGGGGAACGAGAGAACAAATTGAGGGGGAACTCACGAATCCATTTAAGATGATCGAGATCGACGAGGTCAGCAGCATTTAGGTCGATCTAGATCGACGATAAGTGTAAGGTCGATGCAGCTTTTGGTCGATGTTTGTCGACTGTGCACAACCGACCGATGTGGACTGATGTCACCGATCAGATGCAATGACTGACTGTTTAATTGTGTGTACCGACTGGATAAGTTGTCGATCAGTAAATTGGACCGATAAGTTGACCGACAGCATCCGACCGATGAATGACCGACGTCATTGACCAGATGCAAATGACCCTCGATGTCACGATCAGATGCTGACCGATGTCACGACCGATGTTGTGGCCGATATGTCAGAGACCGAATCAAGTTATCAGATTTATCATATAGACCGTAAATCACTGTATTTCTACGCACTGCAAATCACAGTATTTATTGCACTTGGCATTTCAGACTGTAAATCAAAGATACCCATCAAATCCACCGTAATCAAGAAATCGAACAAGAATAAGATGAGTAAATCAGATCCGGTTAGACACACAAAAGCAAACTGGCCAAAAGAAGACAACACACATATTGATGTGACATAAAGTCAGAAGGAAAAGTGCAAAAAGGACAAAGAAAAGTCGAAAGTTATTAAGATGGATTTGAATATTACTTTCCAACCAGAATATTTAAATCCACACTATAAATACATTGCACTATCTTCAAAAAAGAAGATAATGGAGGATCCGCAAAGTGAAATTAAAGCCAAATATTCAAGCAACTCCATTCAAGAACACAGAGCATTAAATATCCAAATTTACCCAAGAGTGTTCTTCATCAGATCTAAAGATAAATGTCATATCCTAAGCTTAGAGAGATTTTCCCATCCCCAAGATTGAGGCTAAACAAATGTAAGGGAAAATCTCAACCTAGTTGAAAACCAAACAAACCTTACCCAAATCACCGGGTTAAGTTTGTAGGTGAGTGTGAACCCCAGAACATCTAGTAATCCCGAAAGTGAGGGTAGTAATCCCGTGAGGGTGATAAGTCCCGCTTGAGTGTGAACTCGATAAACATCTGTTGGGTGTTGGACTAACACGCTAAACTAAGTCCGGGCTTGGTTAAGTAGGTGCCCTCGCTGATAGGAAGAGTGGATGTAGGAGTTGACTCAACCACTATAAAATCGTAGTGTTGTTTATCGCTTTTATGTTCTTACTTGCCATATGCATTTGATTGTAAAAAAACACACACATCGCTCATAAAAGCAAAAAAACTGAATCACTCGCCTCACCCTCGCTTTTATATGCATTACACAATTTTTCCAAGATTTTCATGGGTTTTTTAATGGACTCACAAAGGGTATCAGATGGAGTTCAAAAGATCACAGCTTTTTTAATGTGACCATCCGAATTGATCTTTGAAAACAATAACCCGATCTCCAGAAAAATGCATATATTTTAATGTTTTGGTGTCATTATCAAAAATGGGGAAATTGTCGATATTTTAGTTTTGATAAATTATGCCAAAACATTATCAACTTGTATTTTTGAAGCTAATCTACGATAACAAGTTGAGGGGAACGAGAACAAATTGAGGGGGAACTCATTAAATCGATTTAAGATGATGATCGAAGATCGACGAGGTCATAGACGAGGTCATCTAGATCAGATGATCGATCAAAGGTCGATAAAGGTCGATGCAAAGCTTTGTCGATGCAAAAGGTGCAATGACCGACAGTTGTCGGATCAGATGCAAACCGACCGACGTTCGATTGGCCAAAAAATCGGACCGATGTTGTCGACAACTGCGTACCGACCGATATACGATCAGATGTCACCGACTGGGGATGCAACACCAGATGTCAGATGACCGATAAGTTGCCGATATGATCCCATTGCGGTCGACGATCAGAGACCGTAAAACTGTTGCAGCATTTTCTTTGATAAAAATTTAAATCACAAGTATCGATTTTGAATGCATCAGATTGGCAACCGTAAAATCAAAGATACCGATCAAACGACTAACCTAGAAGAGTCGAATAAAGAATAAGACGAAATAAATCGATCCGTTAGACACACAAAAGCAAACCGTCCAATAAGAAGACAACACACATATTGACGTGACATAAAGTCCGAAGGAAAGTGCAAAAGGACAAAGAAAAGTCGAAGTTATTAAGATGGATTTGAATATTACTTTCCAATCCAGAATATTTAAATCCACACTATAAATACATTGCACTATCTTCAAAAGAAGATAATGGAGGATCCGCAAAGTGAAATTAAAGCCAAATATTCAAGAACTCCATTCAAGAACACAGAGCATTAAATATCCAAATTTACCCAAGAGTGTTCTTCATCAGATCTAAGCATAAATGTCATATCCTAGCTTAGAGAGATTTTCCCATCCTTAACATCGAGGCTAAACAAATGTAAGGGAAAATCTCAACCTAGTTGAAACCAAACAAACCTTACCCAAATCACCGGTTAAGTTTGTAGGTGAGTGTGAACCCCAGAACATCTAGCAATCCCAAAAAGGAGGGTAGCAATCCCATGAGGGTGATAAGTCCCGCTTGAGAGTGAAACCGTAAACATCTGTTGGTGTGGACTAACACGTTAAACTAAGTCCAGCTTGGTTAAGTAGGTGCCCTCGCTGATAGGGAAGAGTGGATGTAGGAGTTGGACTCAACCACTATAAAATCGTGTTGTTTATCGCTTTTATGTTCTTACTTGCCATATGCATTTGATTATAAGAAAACACACACATCGCTCTTAAAAGCAAAAAATCTAGAATCACTCGCCTCACCCCCTTTTTTTTATATGCATTACACCCATTTTTTCCAAGATTTTCACGGGTTTTTTACCGGGACCTCACATCATCAGATAGCCATGCACGAACCGGACAGGCAGCATACTTCGTTCTTGACCAAGAAGAACATGTATTACTGGAAAAGAATGCCATTCGGTCTAAGGAACGCTGGAGTCACGTATCAAAGATTGATTAACCACATGTTTGCTGAACACATAGGCAAATCAGTGGAAGTATATGTAGATGATATCGTCGTCAAGAGCCTGAAGAAGGAGGACCATCTAAGTCACCTTGCACAAGTCTTCGATATCCTTAGAAATTAATACGAGGCTCAACCCAAAAAATGTAACTTCGGGTCGAGTCTGAAAATTCCTCGACATCCGGGTCAAGAGTTGGGATTGAAGTAAACCCTGCCAAAGTCCAAGCCATTCTGGATATGGGAGCCCCCACAACCAAAAAGGAAGTTCAAAAGTTGACAGGGTGCCTAGTAGCTCTAAACAAATTTATTTAGCGAATGGGGGATAAATATAAGACCATGTTCGATACCGTCCGAAAGAAAGCAAAGTTCAAATAGACGACCGAAAGCCAGGAGGCCTTCGACAAAATCAAAGCATACCTGGCTGACGTCAGTATTTTATCAAAACCAGTCCTTGGCGAGAAATTGTTTTTATATCTAGCAACTTCGGAGACCACTTTAAGCGCCAAAGATCAGACGATGAGCAGAGGGTCGTTCATCTTCCCCAGATACTTCGCGGAGTCGACGTAAGTCGAGACCGAAAGCAATGATATCCTCCCTTGGAAAAGTTAGCTTATGCTCTCGTCATGAGCGTAAGGAAGTTGAGGCCATACTTTTTCGATCACCAGGTTGAAGTCCTTACCTCCTTACCTCTCCGCAACATACTCCATCGACCTGATACGTCAGGCCGATGCCTTAAATGGGCCATCGAGGTCGGACAGTACGGCGTGACGTACGCACCACGACCTGAAATAAAAGCCCAAGCTCTGGCCGATTTTCTCGTCAAGTTAACTCTCCCCATTGGGGCCAATAGTTCAACCGACCCACCGTGGGAATTATATGTAGACGGGTCGGCAACCGCTACTAAGTCGGCTACAGGGGTAGTGTTGATCAGTCCAGATGGCACTACTTTCCAAAACTTCATTATCTTCGACTTCCCCAACCACAAATAATCTGTTTAATACGAGGCACATCATCGCCCGAGATGTCCACACCACGGGGCATAAAAAGACCTGTGTACATACAGATTTCAGTTTTGTCTCCGACAAGTGTCGGGAAGTATGGTTGTGGATGAGAGAATGCTGGCCTATCAAGAGATCGAAAGACACTTTGCCTAAAATTTGAACAGATCCACATCAAGTTAAGGACGCGGACGCGACCACGAGCCGATGCATGGCACGCTAAGAAACTCTTGAGGGGCTTGTAGAGAGATGAAAGATGTCACCATCACAAAGCTCTCCCACCATTCCACTGCGAATACAACTGTCACTACCCTAGAAACCCCGAGCTTAAGATGGATGACACCCATCATCGACTACTTGATTACCGGGACATTGCCAACAGATAGGGTCCAGGAAAAACAGTTACAACTCTTGTTAATGACGAGTTGTATAAACGAGGTTTCAGCATACCACTACACCGATGTGTCACACAAGAGCAGGGGCAAGTTATCCTGTGCAATATTCACGAAGGAGTATGCGGAAACCACATTGGGGGCAATCACTCGCTCACAAAACGACGAGTCAAGGGTATTTTTTAGGCCAACTTTGAGAGCTGATGCCATGACTTTTGCCAGGAGATGCCATAAATGCCAAGTTCATGAACCATCAATTAAGGTCGCCCCCGAAGAACTCACCAAATTTCGCCCCAAGTTTTGCAAAGGGGGGGAATTGATATCATTGGGCCACTACCAAATTTCTCGACCACCAAGTATGCCCTAGTTGTGGTGGATTACTTCACAAAATGGGCCGAGGTTGAGGCTTTAGCAACCATAGATCAAGATCATGTCATCAAATCTATACGGCGTAAAAAATCATCTCGCAGATTCGCCCGGCCGCAAGCTATAATATATGGATAACGGGAAGCAATTTGACTATTTAAAATCGAATTTCTTAAAAAATGGAAAATCACAAAGCTCTTCTCTACCCCATACCATCCTCAATCGAATGGTCAAGTTGAGGCCATGAATAAAATCATCAAGCATACCTTAAAAGCAAAGATTGAGGGGGGGGGAAGGGAAAATGGGCTAACGATCTATCAGACGTCTTATGGTCGTATAGAATGACTTGCCGCAACTCAATGGGAGAGACCCCTGCATCGATACATTCGAATAGAGGCGATCATCCTTCGAGGTCAATTTTAACCAGACATCCCGAATAATGACGATCGTAATGATGAAGTTCGTGGGCTAGAATCTCGACTTACCTGAAGAAAAGCGACTAGAGGCTAACATGAGGAATGCTAGATACAAGCAGCAATCGGAGAAGTACTAAAATTCGAAAGTACGACTCCAACAGTTCAAAGAAGGGGATCTAGTCCTGAAAAAATCACTTGGAGTAATTAAAGGAACTTTTGGCCCAAAGTGGGAGGGTCCGTTCAAGGTCGTCAAAGTCCTACCAAACGAGGCATACGAGCTTGAAGATCCTAATGGCATAAAAGCCCAATATCCTTGGAATGCATCGGACCTGAAGAAATACTTCCAATAGATTCGAGGTCATGTTTTTATTGTAAACATATCATACAAGTCAATAATAATGAATTTTTGATTTTGATCAATATTGTGTTAAACCTAAGGAGGTCACGTACGTAAAACACCGACCTCCTTAGGAACGACTTTCGACATACTTGTGGTGAGGTCGCCATCCTTTGAGGTGCGGCCCTCCCCAAACTTTGTAAGATTTACTACAAAAAAAAAAAAAAAGATACATATAAATCAAGAACGCATAATAAGATTTATAAGACGATGCACATCTAAAAGTCGATAGGAAAATCAAGTCAAGATAGTGATTGGATAAAAGGTTTCATTAATGACAAAGGTCAAGGTCGGACATAAGAGAGTCCAAGGTAAATTACATCCGCGCCAAAAGCCAACAGAAAAGTAAAAGTACATCTTGATACTAGAATAACGAGCAATTTACCAAGACCCAATTCTTAGATGACTCATAGAAAACAATCGACTCTGGGGGATGCTGATCAAAAGTACAGTTGGAGATGGGGTTCAACAACTTCTCAATCTCCTTTTTTTTATCGATTCTTGATGTTATCATTCTTAAGAACATCCCGAATCCCATCAAAGACCAGTGACTATGTTCAAAGGTCGCCCACCTAATTGTGGTCAATAACACCGTGGATGTGGGCAACTCGCCTTCAATCTGGCCGGGTAGACACCTCCCTAGTGGCCTCTAGGGCTCGATCATCGGGACCTCACCCGATGCCCCAAAGAAATTTCCAGGCCTCCAACCTCACCTCATCTCGAGTCTCGAGGACCACCTTTAATCTGGCCAAGGTTCCCATCCGGGTCGGGAGGGTGCACGATCCGCCCGATTGGGGAAGAAGGATATATCAATACCCATTTCTTCTAGATCTTTAATCTCAAAGACGACATCAAGATCGGGGGAGTCATGACATACGCGGTGAGCTCAAATCCATTTATGTCGTGAGGTTTACATCGATTCTTCTAACAAACAACACGGATGGCACCGCGACCGCCACGACATAGGCAAATCGAGATTCTCCGCTTTTCAATCCGCTTGAAGTGTTCGCTCGCGCCGCCTTTTTTCCAACCTCAACATCCTTGCGGCCAATTCCCTTTCACCCGCAACAACATCTTTTTTCCACCTCGAGCTTCCCTCGCCTCCATCAACTCGCCTCAAGTTCAAACCTCATGGTCAAGTCGGCCTTGGCCACCTCCATCTTCTTCTGCACCTCATGGGCAAAGAATCGCTGATTTAATTGCTCGAAGATTGTCTTCGAAGCTCGATTGAAAGCTCGGTCTCAGACTGGGTGCAGGCTTTCTCCATATAGAGGGCGGCTTTCAGAGTGTGGACGACCGCCGAATACGTGTTGCCCGTGACTTTCTGGCCTTGGGCAGTGGAATGATCTTCCTTCATCCACACACGCGACACATTTCTGATCTTCCGCGCCAGATAGCTGGGCCAGTCGCCGGGTACACCCTCTAGCTCGGGAAGCCTAGACCTCAGGAAACTCAACACCGCCGACGAGAACCTCTTGGGTGTCAGATCCGGGCTGTGATAAAAAGAAAGAAAAGGAGAAAGCACACGTCAGATCTCGAACTCAGATGTGGTCACATAGTCAAAACAACAACGACCTACCTCTTCATCGTCTCTTCATCCCACCCGATCCAGGAATCATCATCCCGATGGCAACCTCCTGCTTGGACAGGGGTCAGAACGGGGACCGAACTGAGAGCCCGACTCCCACTATCCCTTGAGGACTGGCTATGGAGCCACCCTCCGACAAGGCTTTTCAGGAGGTCGCCACCTAACAGAGTAGACGACTCTGGCCACCTTTTTTTGCCCCGGCTTTTACCGCAGTGGTGGAGTTTGGGGTCGAGCATCAACCGGCAAAGAGGGGGGTGAAGATGCAAAGATGGAGCCGCTAATCGACTTTGGTCGGGAAGCCATTTCGGATGCCGAGGGTTGACGACGGTAGATCGGAATCTCAGGATCTACCAAGAAAAAGGGAATCATTAATAGAAAATTGCGAAATGCGATTGAAAGAGAAAAACAAAGACTTACAAGGAATTTGGAGATGACGGGGATAAGTGTATAACCCATTAGCAATCAATCGAGCTCTGAGTTCAAAGAATCGACATCCCGCCAAATTTCTGTGGAGTGTCGCTAACCTCTTTAAATGCCTCAACAAAGTCCCAAAGATAGCTGGAGGACCGGGCACAAACACCGCAAAATAAGAAAAGAATTAGATCAAGACTCAACCGAGCTCAAAAGAAATCACAAAAGTACCATTTTCAACACGGATCGTGATATTCAGAGGAACCCGACTGATAAAGTACCGGAGGGGCCACCGATTTCCATGCCCCTCCAACAAACCACCATTTATGGTGCAACCCATCGACCTTGTTTGGAATCCCACTCACGATCTTTTTGCCTTTTTTTCGTCAAGACGACGTGATAGCCTTCGGCCTGGGCGACATCACGTGGGATATCTCCCCGGGAGTGGGCAATCTCTTCAACCCAACCTGCCCCAATACGACCATGGTGGAGATGATATAACTCCACCCATTTAGGGTAATCTGCGTGAGGCTTAGATTCCAGGCCACGAGCAGATGGGAGATGGCGGGGTGCAAAGGAAATCAAATTCCCACTGACATAGAGGGCTCGTTTACGGATATCATTCCCGAAGGAGGCTGATCGGCGCTTTTGTTGGGGGTCAGCCCATAAAAATGCACATCCTGAGGCACTTTATACATATGGCGGTTGATCGCGACGCACGATCGTAAAAGATCGACCTATACCTCCCGGTCCGGAGGCAAAACTATGACGGACCGATGCATTTATTCGACGGTCAAAGTTTCTTGTAGGAGCCCGACTATGATAAAATTCATAGTAAAAAACCCACTCATACGCCCCATAATTAGGAACGGCAAGGTATGGACCCACCACTTAATCGTTTCTTGCGTGTCGATTTAAGAAAGCCCACATCCAACGGAGGAAGATGGGTTATCTCAGCCAACTCTTTTAGGAATTGTTTATTCACCGGCCATTATCAGATCATCTTCCCGGGCGGTCAAACGTAACTCCTCGGGCCTAATAATTTTCACCCACGGCCCCGCAAGGCGAATTCAAAAACCCCCAAGGACGACAAGACAACCAGAGGAATGTCATCCTCGGAGGAAGAAGAAGCCTCCATGGTCTGAGAGGAAGACGGAACAAAGAGAGTCCTTGAATCCATGTAATCAAGAGAGAAAAGAAACCTTTACCTGTATCCAATTCCGCGAGGAAGACGAGAGAATTTGTTTTTGGCGGATTATGAGCCAAAATCAAAATTTTCCTGGAGAATTTCTACTTATAATTTGCTGCAGGGGTAAGGTTTTTTAAACCTAATTCCCCACCTATTTATAAAAGAAGGAGGACAGTCCCCCGCCCACAATAATTCGCGGGGGCAGAGCGTGAGATGCACCGCATCTCCCCATTGGACCAACTTGTGGCACCCCACATCATTATCCTAACAAGCCGTCATTTCAAACCCCTGTGATCGAGGAAAATCTGATGCGACGATTCGGTTTCTCGAGGTACCTTTTTGCCTGCCCTAGGGAATGCAATTCGCTCAAAAGAGGATTTTTAGGTCGGATGGTCACAAGCCGATTCAGTTCAGATATCAAGTTAAGATCCCGATGTGGAACACGCGACCTCAACTTGAGGGGCAAATTTTGTAGCAGGAATAATTCCACCTCCAACCTGGATATGGAGATAATAGATAGACCTGCATAGTGCATGAATCAACCTCAATAAGAAGAATACGGGATCAACACGCCATTTCCGGGGGACTTAAGGATCTTAGGTCGCAGAAGCAGCAAGTCACCCAGCGACTAGAAACCAGAAGCTCTGGAGGTCACAACACTCAAGTCGGGCACGACTTACATGAGCTCTGAACACGAAGATCGAATGATCATGGATGTACCGACATGCCTCAAGTCCGCTTCCACTTATCAAGCACATTAAAGATTAGTGATTTACGCTCTATCAAGGCGGAGTTAGCTATTTCCGGGATTGTAGCCCGCTCATATGCAGTTTTTCCTCATGTAAATCCTTGCCTAAAGGACAAGATTCATAGTATAAATAGGCCTCAACGGCCACACTTGTAAAAGGTTGAACATCTTAGCATTCTAGGAAAACATATTATACACAAAGACCTGGCTTGGATGCCCCCGGACGTAGTCTGATTCAAAAGACGAACCGGGTCACTAATTGCTTGTTTTCCCTTATCATTTTGATTGTCTTTAGCTCTCGTTCATCTTAAATTCATTGTTAAACTGGGCAAATTATACCAAATACAACATCGTAGCCATCCGCAGGTTATCTATCAAGTGGTCGGCGAGGTTGGGGGAAGAAGTCTTTTGGACAAGCATCATTGAGGTCGGTGAAGTCGATGTAGAGTCGCCAGTTCCGCTTTGACTTTTTTTTCACCAAATCGCGTTAGCCACCCATTGTGGTTGATCACCGCGGTGATAAGGTCGTTTGTTCAACAATTTTTTTTTTACTTCTTCGGGTTAGTGCAAAGATACTTTTTTGGGACTTTTTCATTTCTTTTGGGCTATTCGGCCCGAGTCGATCGATGTGTAGTCTATGGCATGCGACTTTTTGGGTCGATTCCTACCATATCTTTGTGTGACCATGCTAAGATGTCCAATTTTTTTTGAGGAAGTCGATTTACTTCCCCCTTCAGTGTTTTCTCGCATCTTGGAGCCTATGATGACTTTCTAGATCCCTACGAGCCGGGTCTATTTTAACTTTTCGAGATCTTCCCCCGATGATGGCCCTTGGAGGCATCTTGCTCTGGGGTCGCCGATCTCTACTTCGGAGTAGAAACTCTTCCGGGTTTGGGTCCCATTCTTGGGTCAAGGTCGCCGTGGATTTCTTCTTCTTGCTTGTTTTTTTATTACTCAATTCCTCACATTGTTTTTCACTATCTATTACAAGTATTTGTTTTCTAGATATCAATGCAGAATTGAAAAGAGACAAAGAATAAATCAAACAACCTCTTGCATCCACTTGGTCATCTTTAACGGTGCCGACCAGCCCACTATTGGTGGGGAGCTTTACACAGAAATAAAAAGTTGAGGACGCAGCCTCAAATTCATGCTCAAAAGGCCTCCCAAGAAAACCGTTATAGGAACTTGGGAGGTTGACAACTATAAAATCTAAAAGCCTAGTGGCCCTAACCTCATTATTTAAAGTGGAGACCAATTCGACAGCCAGACAGATCATGCCAGACGGCTTCACCATTGCATCCCCGAAGCCTTTCACGACGTGGTCGCATGGGGTGATGTAGGCATCATAGTCCCCGAGCTGATCTAGAGTCTTCTTGAAGAGGATGTTGCGTAAAAGCACCCTGCCTACCAAAGAATGATGTTTGCCTTAATCACCAGGGGATCGACATTCGGGTAGACTATTCCAGCTTTGTCCTTCTCGCCAAACTCGATCGTGCTGGTTTCTTCCCCCATCAGAAAACCGGCAAAGACCATTTTCCCGCATTCTTTATTTATTTTATTTCGCCTTTCATTTTTTTAGATGAGGAGGTCACGAGAGTCCCCTAACCGCCCCAAGTGGGGAGATGGTATGTGTGACGCGACCTCCCGCAGATCCTCGTGCATGGGTGGAATAGGTCGCTCCCGCCTCTACTCTCCTGACGGGCGCTTTTGAGCGGCTCCTCCTCCGCCGGGATGATCTACCCGGTCATGCCACCTCTCCGAGCACGATCATGGTCCCTTTGAGGTCGCTGACAAACTCATCCAAAAACCATCTTAGTACGTGCCTCCAGAGTTGGGGGGAGCAGATTCAGACTCGCCAGGTAAAGGGCCCAATTGCTCGCGGGAAGTGGTAGAACTTATTGGGGTTTAATTTTCCTTTGTTCTTGATGGGGCGAGGTGGGAGAAGTAATTCCAGCTCTCTGATCTGAGTGTAAACATGTCAAAGTGTCATGCCCAATGCCTCCATTAGCTTTTTATCGATGTTCTATTCAATCGCTGAAGTCGCCAGCGCCTTTGTAGTTGCCCCGATTTTTTGAGCTTTTCTCGAGTCTACGACTTCTTTTGTCGCTTGATAGTGTGACCCGGTTCGATGTGGATCAAGTCGCCGCCGGCCTTCGTGTTCGGAGTAGCTAACCGTATTCGCCGGGGTCACGCCGACGACAACTAGAAAATCTAAAAGCCTATGGGGTCACCTTCGAGTATGAGTTTGTCGATCCTTTCAATGTAGGACCGATCTAATTCTGTTTCCCCTTGTTGAGTGTTCATCAATCGTTGCCTGGTCGCAGGTCGGGGTGCCAAGGCCGTGAAATGAGTCAAGAATAATCTAGCTAGCTGCTTGAACGTGTACACCGAGAAAGGTGGTAGCGAGGTAAACCATTGGTGAACTTGGCCGCTCAGAGTTAGAGACAAGAGTCGACACTTAGTAGCATCGGATGCGCCCATAGAGGCCATGTAGGAATTGTATTTCACTACATGGACCCTTGGGTCGGAGCTTCTGTTGTAGCGATCTAGAACCACTGTGCTGATTTTCCTCTAGGTAGGTGCCAAAGTGACCATGGTCCCGAGTGGGGAGTCTGGGATGGTGAGATTTGTTGCTTATTCCCGCTGACCCATTCTGATTCTCAGCTCGTTCGAGAAGTTGCTGGACCATTTGGGCTAGTGTTGCAATTTGTACGTCACGATGGTCTTTGGCCGGAAAGGTTGTTCGTGGGTCGCCATGGTGGATTGTCGAGCCTCTTGGCAATTCGTCATGATGCACGTTCAAAGCCATTGCGAGGTCTCGTTCCACCTGGTCAGCATGTCGAGGGTGGGATTGTGCCTCATCTGGGCCCCTTGGTTTCCAAGACAATTGAACACATTATCCGACCGCACCGGCTTTTCTTGAAGTCGGCGATTCGAATGATGGCATGTTTTGCCAGGTCATATGCTAGTTAGCTCGTCGACCGCCCTTTTTCGAAAAGGGCGGCCTTGCCTTTTGAGGTCCCGACCTCGCGTGCGGCCTTCTTGATCGGAGGTCACTTTTTTTGTCGTCATAAGTGAGACGTTTTTGTTGAGGGTGGTATTATTACGGCTTTTGCGCCCTCCTAAGATTTCGACTAGGTTCCACCAACAGAGTGTTTGCCAAGATCGCTTAGTGCGTAAATCGGGAGGCTTTGCACCATCACTGCATCGCCAGGTCCGGGTGGTGTTTTTGGTTGATCGCCATTTAGAGGAGATGGATCTTCTAAGGATTTAGGGGTAAATCGATAGAAAGTTCCCACAGACGGCGCCAATTGTTGTGCCCTGTTTATAAATCACGACCAACAAATATCGATTAACAAGCAAGATCAATAAACTACGATAAATCTAACAAGAAACACCGGAATTTGATTACCCAGTTCGTCTTTTGAATAAGACTACGTCTGGGGGTGCCCAAGCCAGGATTCTTTTATTACTTTTTCTGCCTAATACGCTAAGTTGTTCTCCCTTTACAATGAATGATCCATGAAGTATATATGGACAAAGAATTAGGTTAAGAGTCTCCATGGGCTTCTTTCGCGGACTTGATGGGGCTTCAGCCGCCAAGGCTAGGGTTTCCTTAGCTAATCCGCAAATCCTGCTCCTGGATAAACTTGCCTTGCTTACGCTCCGCGATATCCGCACCATTAACTACCCATATCTTTCCCATATTTATCTCTTCACCGACTTCGGGCTGAAGTCACCTCCGACTACAAGACTTCTAAGTCGCTCCAACCTTCGATCCTTCAAGTCGTCATGACCAAGATGTTTTTTAAGTCACCTCGCGACCTAGATGGTTCAAGTAGGTCTTTTAAGTTTATAGAAAGGGTGGAAAATTGTCTACACAACCGGGTCGGGGACCGGATTAATTCATGTTACAACAGTGTGCACAGTTAATTATATAGACATCATTCGACAACGTTCCATGACAGATTAACTCATTATTTAGAGCAATAGTAACAACTTTATTAAAAGTAACCGAATATCCATCATAAAAGAGTTAGAAACTGAAATTAAATTCTTTCTAAAACTAGGAACGTAAAGAACATCTCTTAAAATTAAAAATCTATCTTCAAAAGATAGTTGCACTTCTCCCATCGCTTCACCGCCACTCAGAAGAATGCCCAACAGGATGATGAGGATCTCACTCACACTAAGTTGTCGGGTCCGCTTGAACCCCTGTAATGTGAAACAAACATGATCAGTGGCTCCCGTATCCACTACCCACGAATGGGAAGCATACGCCGCTAAACAAGTTCCAACAACTAGTGCATGGGAATTACATTTCTTTCCATCCCTCTTAGGTTTGGAACAAGCTGTCCTCCAATGTCCTTTCTCACCGCACTTGAAACACTTCCCCTTAGCAGTCTTCTTGACACCGTCCCCTTAGTTCACCGTTGCTTTGCCCTTGGCAATGCTTGAGTTGACTTGGTTTTGGCCTTTTGCCTTCTTCTCCTTCTTACCACCATTTGGCCTAGAAGAAGTAGAAGGGCCGATTGCCACCAAGGTTTGGTGCTGGTGTCACATCATCTTCTCAGCCGAATCTAGAGCTTGCATTAGATCATGCAGATTATACTCCTGATCGCTCATCAGGTAGTCCAGATAGAATTTATCAAAGCTCTTCGGTAGAGAATGGAGGATGAACTCGATTTTAGTTTCGAGATCACATTCAGCGTCAAGAACCTTAAGCTTGTTTAGGTGAGCCATCATCCGGAGAACGTGATCCTTAATGGATGCTCTCCACCATTTTTGGCGAAAAACATATGTCGCGATGGTGATATGCTTAACAGACGGGTTCGATGTTGAAACATCGCTTAAGATTTTTGATAATTTCCACATCATTTCCAAAGTTCTCGTATTGGTGTCAGAACACATCCGATATCGAGGCCATGATGGTGCACTTAGCCATTTCATCGAACTCTCCTAGTCATTATACTTTTTTTATCCGTCTTACCAGAGTCATTAGTAGGCTTTTCGGATTTTGGTACATCAAGAACCCACTTATGATGTTGTGTAGTAAGGACAATAGTAAGTTTTTGATTCCAATCAACAAAGTTTTCACCAGTAAGAAAATTGTCTTTAAGTATATTGAACAGTGGATTAAAATGTCATGTACATGTTGAGACTGAAAATAAACATACATCTTGTGTCAATATCCAGATTAACACAAAAATTACATAATTCGATCACATGAATCATATTAAAATCTCAAAAAAAAATATGAACATGCATCAGCCAACATCTCAAAACTGTTTAAATAAGCCACGTGGGGTGGGTCATTATTTAAACACATTTAAGCATGTTACAAACAAAGACAGTTACAAACCTTTAATTTCCAAATTAATAAATGGTTCATTATTGACCAATATAAAATCGACAAGGACTTCAGGGAAGTATATGCATATCAATTTTATACCTAAGTAATAATTAGGATTAAATACATAATTATTATTTTGTTTTGAACGAGCCTCTTGGGGAGGTTCATCGTCGCCACTAATAATAATCCACAATCATTCTTTAGGAATTCAATCATGTGAAAGCTATCTTTTGGTCGTTCTGTGGGGGAAATTCTCCAAAAGAATTCACAAATAAATAAATCATGGAGGTCAAAATTAATTCAATTTTATTATCCGAAATAAAATTATCAATTAATTATCTTAAAATACTTAGTAATTTTCGAAAGTGAGATTTTTCCAAACAATTTCTCATGCATCACATATTCAAACAAATTAAATAAGCATGAAAATAAAGCAATCATCAAAAAAAAAATTAAACATATTGGGCACATATATTCAATTGTCAAGGTTAATTTTTGTCATGTCTAGATCTTGATAAATCGTCTTTGTAGCCTTCATCGCTCATTCCTTTAATAGCTCCCACTCGATCAAGAACAAATTCTTTTTTTTTAAAATGTCCTCCGCCAAGGTTTGAGATGACGCCCGCGCCACGGTAGCCTGGCGGCCCAGATCGCGGTCCGCCAAGGCACCTAAGGCGCACGCCTGTTCGAACCGGTCATCCTGCTGCTCGGCAAAGACTTCTAAGATGCGCGGCGATCAGATGGTGGATCCACGCGCGCCCTCCCGATGTCGTGCCCACTCTCGCCTGAGTGCCCTAGGCAGTCCACACCCACGTTCGGTTTCGCTTATTATGCCGCGCCCGCGCGCCGCTTAACAACCCGCCTCGCCTAACACCAAACTTCAGATGGCGACGACCACACCTTCCAAATTTATGCTAACGAAAGGCCAGACGATTCAAAGATGCCCTTCGTCTGCGGACCACCTAACACGCCGTTTGGTCGCTAGGGTTTTCGGCTTAGCTCAAGACGCTGCTTTGACTCGCAGGTACGACGGGCACTTGGTCGCCCATCTTTAATTCTTTCGCTTTTTTCGATCCGCTTTACAATTTATTTATAAAAAAAATAAATAAATTTAGATTCAGACTAGTCTATTACATTGATTAAATCAAACTAATCCTAATCTACTCGTGGATTTTTTCATTTAGAGAAAAAACAAATTCGAAAAGAATCAATTAAAAACCACAATTATATGCATGCATAATTAAACATTCATCAAATACCATGACGCTTGATTACCAAAAAAAAAGATCTAAAGAATTTACTATCCAATTTCAAATTCAATGAAATAAACAAATTAAATTACAATTAAAAAATTAGAGCCCTAAACCGAGACTCGATACCGCTTGTTGGGGAATAAGTTGTCTTAATCTATTCGGGGATGATATTTAAATATAAATTTAATTTTACAATTATTACAAGCATGAATTAATCCTATATTAATTAAAATAATAATTCCAACAACAATCATGCACATAATATAATCACGTAAATCCCACGACACTTAATTTCTAGAATTTACGCAGCTTACCGCTTTGACTAATCAACGCGAGAAGACGAGTACCGCTCAACTAACAAACCTAAAGTCCTTCTCAAGTATTCCCACATCCTCGTCCGATAATTCATGGGGAGGATGCTCACTAACAATTAACAAAATGGAAAAAGAAAATATTTTGCACCACCTTTGTGGTTTTTAATTTTTCCAACTCATGGATCAGGTTGGGGATGAAAAATTCATCCCTATTTATAATACTAAGGTGACCAATTTTCCGTCAAAATTGGGATATGAGAAGATCTTTAATTTTGTGCAAGAAGTAATCTTGAATATATCCAATATATTCTCTTTCCCATAAATAAATTTTCCACAAAAATCTCCTCCCTTATAAATAGCAATTTTAAAAAATTTAAGAAAGAAAGAATCAAGATTTGATTTTCTTGAATTTATGGGATAATCTTATATTCCAAGAATACTTATCTTTTTTTCATAAAATCTTTTCAAGAAAAATCAAGAAAATCTTTCATTTTCTTTTTCTTCCTATTTTTTGAAAATAATGGAAAAATAAGAAATTATATTTTCTTTTATTTTAATTACCTTTTTCAGTTATTGGACTTTATATTTGGGCTACTTGAGGGGCCTTTAGGAGAATTAAGATTGAACCTTCCAATGGGCTCTAAATGATCAATATTGAGCCACAATATTATTCAGCCCATTAATATTAATTAATTACACTATAAAACTAATATTGCACTATCATTCTTAACTCATATTACTGTAATATGGCTCCTTGTTAGTATTTCCCGTGTTTAAGATTATTCAGTCCATTAATTAATTCAAGCCACTGAAGAAGCTTTATATTAATTAATATATTTTTCCTTGCAGCAAGGTCAGTTCAACATTATTATCCATACTGGAAACTAATTCCACTTGCAAGATTTGGTATGATAAAACTTCTGAGCCTACCAAGGGGACAAATCACGCAAGTTGTACTTGCACATGATTCTCTTTATTAAATCTTAGCAATCGTCATGTAACTATTAATATTGCCCAAACACAAAGTATTGAATCGCATTGATTCTCTACCCGACATGAATCAAAGCAATAATTATTAATTACACACGATCCTATTTAAGAGGCAGATATTAAGAAATAACGAACCACTGAGGTCTAATTCTTCTACATTCAGTACTGAAGAATTTATCCACACTGTAGGTCCTATTCAGCGCATCATAATGCACTAGTGTAATCTCTTGGTCAAGGCAAGCCAATCCGAGCCTTACACTTCAACCTTTCACGATGGATTGTTCATTTCCATCTAGGTTGTGAATTTGTACTTATTTACAAGGGACTAATAATGTGATCTTCTGTGATCTGGTATCACCATAGTTACTACAATGTAACTCGTACTATTATTTGAACAGTTTTGCAGTAACTATATATAACATTCATTCATATTTAAAATAACAGTGATAAATAATTTATTTCAGTAAATAAGACAGAAATTCAGTTGTCACAGAAGATAGGCACATTCGTAGCTATAATGTTATAATCCCTCAGCTGCTGACAAATTCAGAGCAGTTGGGAGCAATAGCTTCCTGCGGTCATATATTCTGCTTCAATAGTAGATGTGGCAACAGATGTCTGTTTATTTGAAAACCAAGAGACATGTACCTGAGGTTGATTTTTTGTTTATTCTGCAACCTCCATAATCAGAATCAGAGTACCCACTAAGCTCTAGATTATCATCTGAAGAGTAGTATAACCTAAGGTTAACTGTCCCCTTCAGATACTTAAGAATCCGCTTAGCTGCTTCCAAGTGGCTTTGCATTGGATTTGCCTAAAATCTGGCACATACACCTACTGCAAATGTTATATCTGGTCTGCTGGCAATCAGGTACAATAGTGATCTAATGAGAGCCCTATACTCTTTCTGATTAGTTCTCCGTCTTCAATTCTGAACAAAGTTTTGTCTATCAATCCCTTAGTGAATCCGTTGTATAGCAAGAACTGAGATACTGTATCATACCAAGCTCTGGGAGCCTGTTTCAGTCCATAAAGAGCTTTTCTTAAACGGTACACCTGGTTGCTCATTTCAAATCCAGGAGGTTGTTCAACATAAACTTCCTCAGCTAGTACCCCGTTTAAGAATGCACTCTTTACATCCATCTGATACACAATAAATCCTCTGTGAGAAGCATAAGCCAGAAACAGCCGAATGGCTTCAAGACGAGTGACTGGTGCAAAGGTTTCATCATAATCAATCCCTTCTGATTGTGAATATCCCTTAGCAACAAGTCTTGCCTTATTCTTGATTATCACATTGTGCTCATCCTTCTTGTTATTGAAGACCCACTTAGTGCCAATCACATCTTGGTGAGTTGGTCTGTCTACAAGTTCCCAAATTTGATTCCTTTCAAAATGCTCTAGTTCTTCTTGCATGGCTAGAATCCAGATTACATCAGCTAGAGCTTCTTCAACTGTGAAGGGTTCCTTCAAAGAAAGATAGCAATAATACATTGCACTTTCACCAATCTGATGTCTAGTTTGGACTCTATCAGACGGGTCTCCGATAATCAGGTCAGTTGGATGACTGGTTATTCAGGTCCTTCTTCCCTGATTTACATCAGTTTGGAGATCAACACCCTCTTCTGATAGTGATTCGTCACTAGAGACTAGGAGAGGTACTTCAGTAGGATCCACTTGGCATGGACATATCTCAGCTGATGTTGGACTCATCATGTGCTGAAGTCTGTCAGACGGAACAACAGGTGTTTCCTCTGAACCAGATGGTTCAGTTGTTACTGTCTCAGCTGTACCAGCTTCTTCATTAACAGTTGTACGTACCTTAGGATCTGACTGACCTGGTGAATCATCAAGATCAAAGTTAGGAACATACACAGTGATGTGATCTGATTCCTTTTCCTTGAAACTCAATTGATCCATGATTTCTCTCTTTCAGATCATATTCGTGAGCTTTCAGACTGGGGAACAACTTGCTTGGCTTCAGAGTAGTAAGACCATGGATATATTTGATCACAGTTACCTTCATGTCCCATTTCTTCAGCAGGGACCTCAAAATCTTATAATTAATGTCCTTATCTGACATAACTCGGCCCAGACCACGAAGTCTGTTGACTCCCATCGTGATCCTTCCATCGAACTGATTGATGGTCTCATTTTGTAGCATTCTGAGTTTCTCTAAGTTAACCATCTCCGCTTGCAACATGCTTTCCTTGATAAGATCATTCCCTTGACATATTTCAGCCAACGTATCCCATACTTCCTTAGCAGTCTGCAGGTACTTGACTTTTTCCTTTATTGTCGCGTCCATCGTCTTCATGATGAGATATTTTGCTACTGTATCCAGATTGGATAATTTTCTTTCTTCAGCATCCATTAGCGAAGGACTCTTTCTGACACGTGCACCAAGAGCATGATCTGGATCTCTGTTATCATCATTTGGATTCGTATGATAAATGATAATTGGTCCTCGTTCAAGAACTTCCATCATTCTGTTACTGATTAAACCCAGATGGTTCCCCGTGAAGATCTTCCAGTCGGTATAATCATCGACATTGAACTTGGGCAGGTCATGATACATACCCGAAGTGTTATCCATGCTGAATGTGAGTTTTGAAAACAGATGAGCTTAAAAACAGGTTTTTCAAGATCTGTTCAAGTGACCACAATGGTTCTTCCTCAAGAACCAATGATACTCAAAGCCAGTGGTCCGTAGAACCACTGCTCTGATACCGCTTGTAGGTCCCGAACGGGTTTTCGTGAGGGCAGAAGTCTAGAGGGGAGGGGTGAATAGACTTCTGAAATTTTTTTCGTGAGATCAGGTGTGATAAGCAAGTTGCCTGATCAGAGTGCGAATGAATAAGTTTGGACTGATATCCAACTTACTGATCATTTGAGGGCAGATCAGTTCGGTGTCTATCAGTTTAACTGGTGTGCGGAAGCTAAGTTTTACCCATGTGAAAAACCAGTTTGTTAAATCAGATTTCTAAGTTATTTGTTTCAAATCAGATGACAAAGTGCCAAACTGATCAGATCAGTTGCTTGGTGCAAATCTGATTCAGACTTAGAATATGCATGCATTATACAAACAAGTAGTGTGCAGATAGTGTAAAGCAGGTAAATCAGATAATGCATACCAGATTTATATAGTGGTTCGGACAACTTGTCCTACGTCCACTCTTCCCTATCAGCAGGGGCACCAACTAACCAACTGAACTTAGTTTTATGTGTTAGTCCAACACAGTACAACAGATGTTTCAAGAGTTCTCACTCAACTAATCCCAGAGATCAGAACTAGAAACCCTAGTCTGAAATCTTGCTAAGCAAACATAACCTAACTTTTAGTTTGCGTATAAGATTTGTTATGTTCCAACTGGAAATCTATCCTAGAATTTGAGTAACCTAAGGCTGAAGGATAAGATTTCTATGCTAAGAACTATGGGATGAACACTTAGAAATATTCTTCAATTTGTGTTCTTCTTGCGGAAATTTGGCTTGCTTTGAGCTTGTAGATTATTTCTGTAACCTCACTATGAAGGTTTGATCCCATATATATAGGCACGAAATCGAACTAGCTGTTGGATAGCAATTCAAATTTTAGTCTATTTTAGGTAGGATTGCAGACTTGATTTGATGTGATCAGTGACGGCATAGCTGAAAGCGTATAAACTTGTCCTTTCTAGCCGTTGATCTCTGAAGCACCTCATCCTGCAATGTCAGCTCCAGACATACATTTCTTGCTCTCATTTGCTATCAAGTACACTTATTCAGTGTTTGATTTACCAACTTAGGTTGACATTCTTCGTGTCTGATGAACTCGTATGACTTGGTGAACTTCTGGTTGTCACCTGATTTGAGCTGACCTGATCAGTCTACCTGATTGAGTCTTCTGATGCAGGTTGTCTTAGCACAACTTGAAGACTCTTCTTCACTTCTTATGATGTAGGACTTCTGATCTTCTAAGTCTTGTTACCTGGTGGTCATCTGATCTTCAGGTCTTCTGATTCTCCAGCATGTTACCTGATCTTCCGATCTTCACCTGGTTATCTGACTAGCTGATCTTCTAGTCTTCTTCTTCTTCTCAGATGAATTCTGATCTTCTGATCTTCAAGACTTAGACTACTCACATTGAGTTCCCCCTCAATGTATGACCTATCTACCTTTACATCAGTTGCTATATACAACAATTATCAACTGGTCATCTTAGTCCTATTACTAGATCATCAGTCAGCTAACAGGTCTGACTAGTCCTACTACAACTGTTTTGGAATTTTCATCAAAACCATAAATTTTTCAACAATGTTCTACTCGTGTTAGATAGTAAGTGGAAAATATTGTCTTCCACATTGATCATTTGAGCACTTAATAGTTGAATATGGTGAGCTGTGGATTGTAGTAGTGTGTGATCATATTAATTGGCTTATGCGCAATATGAGGACTGGAATGGTTGTTGATTATTCCTATCTGCAGTTTTCTTTGATCCAATATCCTTGGTTCGTCCAGTGTTGATACTACCCTATATAACAAAAGTATGTTAAGTTTAATGTTTATTAAAAAAAAGATCTTATAAATTGCCTCATAATTAGGTTGCATAGACACATATACTTATAATTTATATTTGCACAGAGACACAAGTTTTTTTTAAAAAAAATTGGGTATGATACAGCAGGGATACGACTTTAATTTTTAAATTATTTTATATTATCCCTGTAAATATAAATATTTTTACAATTTTTTTTAAATACATATCTTCGTACATGTATGCAAATAATTTTAACACCTAAATAAATATAAAATCAAAACAAGGACATCCCAATAAAAATATGTAAATGATCACCAACATCACAAAATCGTAGTCAATATACAAAAAGTATGCGTAAAATAGTTAAATCGCAAATATGCAAAATACTAGATACAATTTAAAATCACAACTTAATTATAAAGTAATCTAATTATCAAAGTTAATGGAGCATCACACTCAAACATAAAACAAGAAGAAGTTTATGTGTTGAACTTCAATGAACAAAGGGTGTGTTGACCGTGATAAATTTTTTTATTGCTTCTAGATGTAGGTTAGGGTTAATGTAATATAAGATAAATTTAAAGTAAAAAATATTAATTTTCCAAATTTAATCGTACGCGCGTATCATATCCGTGACCGACACGTTGATCAGCCGTGTCCGACATTGTACCCAAAATTATAATTATTATTTTTAATTAGGATATGCCACATGGCGATCCAAAAGCAAGATCCCACCAGACGGGCGCATCCAAGTACTCGTGATGTATCCGACACTCCATTATTAAAAAATTCTGAGAATCCCTGCATCCTAACCTCATATCCTCCACGCTTCCTAAACTCTAAAGAAAATAAATTTACACCTACTAGGTTGGAGCTATAAATTTTGGAAACTTTGGGAGCATGGGAAATAATTTGTTAAGAATATAACTCAGATATGAGAAAATGTTATAATTACGTGGTATTATTAACAATCAAGGTGTTATATATGAATATTAACAAACTAGTACCTGAAGCAAAAAATGCATCCTGTAACCGTCACATTTCCTCCCACTTGTATTTTTTCACACCATCCATGAGCCCATCCAACACAAGTTCTGCCCAATTGTATGTCTTTATATTATCTAAATCTACTAGATAGTCTAATATCTCGATATCTAGTGAATTTCTATACTTAGGGAGAAACACTATAGCACATAATAACATCATATTGAAAATCTTAAATATATGGCCAAATTTTGAACTCAGCAATTTTTTCTTCTAGTTGACCCAAATTTATATTGGTCATTAGAACCACCACGCCTAAACAAAATGTCGTAATTCGTCTGCCTAATTTTTGAGCTATTATGAGTTGAATTTTTTTTGTCAGAACTAGGTATACCAAGCGTAGCCTTTATCATGTCCACATCAATGTTGATTTTTGTATCGTTTATGTTTAATATACGGATAGATGGATCAAAATTATTTAACAATCATACCATTACAACCAAATCAATATCACTAACTTTGAGATTCAACATAGACTTAAAAACTCCATTGATTGTACCGCTCTCTTTGCTCCTTGCTTAATTTATCATTTACACTGCTTAGACTGCGAAGAGATGTTATGTGATGTAGTTTTACCCTTTTGTCAGTGGGTTTATTCATTCTTTCTTTTGGAGAACCCATACTAAACATTGTTGGTCCACTTGGTTGACTAGATGGTCGAATGTTCTCAAAGTGCCTCTTGTTTCCCTTTGCCACGTTCGGCGTGAACATTTTTATCAAACTATTTCAAATAAAACCGAAAAAATATTAAAATAAGATGCATCAATAATCATTAACCAGTTGCCAACACCATATTTACATAGCTTAGCACATTGTAGTGGAGAAGATCAACGTAGAATGAACAGAGTTCAGTTTGATCCCAAGACTGATAGAGACAAAGGTTATTTGCATAATAAATGGATTATGTTTCATGAATGTCAATATCGGAAAATGTATTCTCAATGTTAGGAATTGCTCTGGTTTGTTAAAAGTCAGAAAGCTAGGAGTTCTTGTATACCAGTGGTGATTTGCAGATACGTAACAATGATTATTGAAAAGATTTGTAAATTAGTATTTAATTTATCTTAAAATTTAGAAATTTACTAAATATTTGGTGATGTGTAATGCATAATTATGAACTTGGCTATCAGTAAACCCATTTATTTAGTCATATATCAAAATGGCGCACACATATAATTAATTGAGTTTTAGTTTAATTAATTATGTCAATTTCTCAACCAAGCGTGTAATAAGATGTTCATTCCTAGTCGTATAATAAAGAATACCAGTGAATCCTATTCAAGTGCTTATACAGATTAGAAAAGAATTTGCTTGCATATACAACATTTGTACATTTGAACCCTACAACCATAACTGCAATGCATTAAATAAAACAATAGATTGAGAGTTTTAAGAAAAATAAAATGCAGTAATTATTTTTATAGAGGATAAGAATATTGAGCTTTCATGATGGTCAATAAAAAGTAGCAAATCTGTTTTTGTAAAGTGATTAAATATCCAACACTAACCTGATATCAATGGCCATAACATCAGCTTTAATTCTTGGTGGTGGACTGCTATAATTCGGTGAGAAAGCCTGTCGATAGGGACAGATTCATATTGAGTTTATGATGCAATATTTAATTTGTGTTATAAAAATAAGTACAGGGACTTCTCTTTCTTTGTTATGGGCTGGAGTAATGGGACGGTTTGGAGGAAGATGGACATAAACTGCTTTCACGTTGAGAATATTTCTCAGATGTATTTTGGACGATATTTATTTTTCTTTTGTTCTCACGCTGATTTTTTTATCAGAATTCTCCGTGCAATGTTGGGATTTATTTTATGAAATTTGAATCAGTCCAAAATATTTGAATATATGGTTTCACACTAATCATTTTTCCTTTCTTCTCGCTAATTTATGGAATATATCCTATGGAATTTGAATCAGTCTAAAATATAGGAATATATGGTTTCAACTTTCACGTTAATTTTTTCTTTTTTCTTTTCTTCTCACTCTGATTTTTTTTTTGAATATATCCTCTATGGAATTTGAATCAGTCTAAAATGTAGGAATATATGGTTTCAACTGTCATGTTAATTTTTCTTTCCTTTCTTTTCTCACTCTAATTTTTTTTTGAATATATCTTATGGAATTTGAACAATTTAAAATGAGTGAGTGACTTTCCACCCAAAAAATAGGAGTAGAAGTACTAATAGGTGCAAGAATCTTTTTTAGTACTATGAGGTCCAAAATTATATCTAAAAACACAAAAATACCTCTTTTTTTCTCCTATTTATAAAAAAAAAAAATTGTCTTCCCCTTAAGGTAATGGATAAAATAAGAACATGCATATGTACATTTCAATTATAGTTAATACATCCACATAATTAATTTAATTTTAAAAAAAATATTAGAATCTTGAAATTTTCATATTAAAATTGAAAATTACATAAATTTGCATATCTAAAAATAAAAAATTTACATATATTTGTTCAAAATCTAAAAAAATACATATTTTCGTCTCCATTTCAACATGCACATTTGCACGAGAACGTGCATATGTTCATTAAATTGATGAATATATGCATTTTCAATTTCCAGATATTCCCTCATTTTTAATCAATTTAGCCACCAAAGTTGACCATCATTAATCATCACTATCATCATTAGGTTCAGAAGATGTGTTACCTGAACTACTTGAGTCTGATTCATCAGGATCATCAAAGTCATCCGGGTTCTCCGATGGTGTTGCAAAGACCTTGCTCAACATCTTCATCAACATCAGAGTCAGCAACAGGTTCATGCCTCCTCTTTGTTCTCAACTCAGTTGTAGCCTTTGTAGTAGCTTCAGGATCATTTCTGAATCAACAATAGGAATGACCTCATCAAAACTTTCTGAATCAGCATGGACATCAACAGCCCCATCATCATCATTATCAGCATCAACCGCAGGCTCAGATGCTTCACTTGGTTCTGTCTCCTCAGTAACCGATTTCTCACTCTCCTCATCGACACTCTTCTCAACAGAGTGCTCAACTTCCTCAGCAGACTTCTCATTCTCCTCAACCTTTTCCAAACTCTTTTCTGATTCAGATGAATCAGACACAGCAATTGGCATTGAGGCTTTACCCAAATTAGAAGTCTTACCCCTCTTTGTCTCAGAGTAGTCCACTCTGGGCTTGTAGCGGTTCGACCTTCTCCTTGGTTTCACAGTATAGTCTTCTTCTTCCGCTTTCGAGGAAGTACCAAAGAAGAAGAATGTCACTTTTTAGGCTTTCAACTGCCCCCATGGAAATATCTTCCATCTCAACATTAACTTGAGCATCGGTTTTGGATTTTTGGCCCCAACAATGAAGTCATCTGGGAAAACACCACGAGGAGGGTTCGATGATGAAACATTCGAGAATGGTAGAATGTTCACTGGAAACTGTCCAAACATGATCGTCGCAGGAGTGTCATCGTTGAAGCGAAATGATCGCCTCGCTCACATTCAGTGAATGTTCGGTTTCAGAGAAAGCAACCGAAATTAGTTCTGGGTTCAATGGATTCTGGAGTGTTGGGTTGGATGAATCAGCAGTAGGTGTGGCATTTGGTGAATCGATCGAAGTCGCCATTGATGCAAGAAGGTGAAGCGGGTTCGCGATTTCAGGGTTTTCAGAGGAAGGGTTTGAAGGCGTGTTTGGTGAGATGTTTTGATTCCAGCCATTGTGCTCTATATATATCAAAAAGAGTTGTTGACAAATAGAATTAAAAATTAAATTCTAACTAATACTTTATGAAAAAACCAGTAATACATCTACTTCTTCAAACTTTTGTACGCATAACTCAAATCAAGTTTTCAGTATACAAACCAATATTCATTTGATCCTTAAATAGAAACCGAAATCAGCATGTTACAAGCCATGATCCCACAAAGTGAATGTTCTAGAAATGGAGATCATGGGGTGCAATGTGATGAAACCATCACTCCCACTACTTCCAATATCCAAAACCACACACGATTTCTGCCAAAATTTTCAAAATAAAAAGCCCAAAAAATAAAAACAGTGTAAAATACTAAAATTAAATAAAGTGTGTCCAATTTTTGTATTAAATAATTAATTTAATCAAAAAGTCACAATTTAAATAATCATCCAAGTCAAATCCAGTCAAATCAAGTCAATGTTGCAAACAAGAACGGCACACACACACTTCAACATTCATTCTGCCTGTTTTACACAGCTAATGTTGCACTTTTCATCTTTTTTTTTTTTTTTAATACACTTAACTCATATTGATCCACCTTTTGAAAAGAGAACATTGTAGTAGCGAACTTCGTGCCCCATAGTTACTCAGTGGATTATGAGCAAATTGATGTTATATCAATCACCTTTTTGAAAAGAAGACATCGTAGTAAATAACTCCGCGTCCATAGTTACTCAAAGGAGAGATAACATCCAATGTGTGTATCTTTTTCTTTTTTTTTTGTGCATTTAAGAAATGTGTGTCCAGAAAATCACAATGACTTGACTCAATTAGAATTTAACTCAAAATCATATCCAAACCATGAGAATCGATCAAATCAACCAAGTGCTACAAAAATCAAACCAGATGTTGCTTCAAATGTTGTAACATTTGTTGCAACATCCACCCCACGTAACTCGATAGTACACAAACCAAGAGATTTCCTAAAGGAAAAACCTCTCATGATCAAGGGCTTTAGTAAAAAATCGCCAAAAGTTGATTATCGCTGGGAACATACTCTAACTTCACAATTTCCTTTTCTACAAGGTCTCTTATGAAATGATGTCTTATACTTATGTGCTTGGTAAGAGAATGTTGTACCGGGTTTTAGAAATGTTAATAAAGACTAGTATTATCACAAAAACACAATCGTAATATCATTCTCAAGTCCATAGTCATCAAACATCTTTTTTCAAACCACAAAAGTTGTACAACAACTACCAAAGAAGAATGTACTCAGATCATAAAGAGATTGTGAAACACAATTTTGTTTTTACTATGCCAGAAATCAAGTTGTTACCTATGTAAAACAACCACCACTTGTGTTTTTCCTATCATCAATGTCTCCAAATTTCAATCAAGATTACTATACTCAACAAGACATTGCTTTGTGTCCTTTCAGATACTTATATACCAAGATATGTTGTTCCAAAGAACATATCCGATAATCCTCTTCACAAAGATTCATGTGAGATTCCTTTCGATTTGCTTTGGTACCAAGACAAACACAAACATTATACATAATGTCGTCTACTAGAGGTAAGATAGAGAAGACTACCTATCACGGATCCAGATAAAGGTGTGATCAAGATTCGACAAAGATCGCCTTTTGTTTAACTTCCGAGTTGATCCCATATGTTGTTTTTTCATATGCTTCAAATTTTCAAGACCAAATCTCTTAACTGTGTTCTTGCATATTTGCTTTGGCAAATGAAGATTCCATTATCTTTTGCTTGATCCGCAGATCTAAAAAGAAATTCAAGTCTCCAACCATGTTCATCTCAAATGTAGATGACATCGCTTTCAACAAATTCATTCAGCATCTTGTCTGATGTTGCTCAAAATACTATGTCATCAACATATATTTGTGCAATCACCAACCCTTCATTTACCTGTTTAATAAACAAAGTTTTGTCTGCTTCTCCTCTAACAAAACCAAACTACAAAAGAAAGTCAAGACCGCCATACCAAGCTCTAGGAGCTTGTTTCAAGTCATACAATGCTTTCTTAAGCTTATAAACATGATCGGGATAGTGATGATCTTCAAATCTTAAGGGTTGTTAAACATAAGCCTCTTCAACAAGTATATCATTAAAAAATGCAGCCTTTACATCCATTTGATGCAATTTGATATTGATAAAACATGCAATAGCTAACAACAATCTCATAGATTCAATCCTAGCTACAAGTGCAAATGTTTCATCAAAATCAATACCCTCAACTTGAGTGTATCCTTGGGCAAACCAATCTAAATTTTTATTCCTTACTATGTTTTCAGACCATCGCTTTTGTTCTAAAAATTCACTTGGTTCCAATTACATTGTTAACTGTGTGTCTGGAACTAGTGTCCAAACATCATTCCTTTCAAACTGATTAAGTTTCTCATGCATAGCATTTATCCAATTTTCATCATTTAAGGCTTCTTTGACATTTTTAGGCTCAATTACAGAATGATAGCATTCAGAATTAACCATGTTGCATATAGAAGACATACAAACAGATCTTTACCACATCTTTTTGAGCTTACTCCTTCTTCCGGTTTGTACTCCAAATGTAAGAATCACCAATGATTTGGTTTGATGGACGGCTAATCATGATCAGGAAGTGTACCTCAGTTAGTGAGTGTATTGAGTTTCGTCAACTTTCTATTTTTGTATTTTCAGAGAATGTTGTGCTTTATGCCGTGGCATTAGGTGTAACATCCTTTGAATTCCGCACTTCCGGGCCCAGCAGAAATCTCAATATGCCGCATTACATCTTCCGTTGGGAAATTTATAGCTTTTGATGAAAGTTCCAAAACACATGGGACAGACCAAATGACCAAGTAAATTCGATCGATGTTTATATTACCGCTATAGTGAGACCAGCTTGATAATGATCAGATAGAATAACCGATTAAATAGATAGGTCACATATCGAGGGGGAAACTCAATATGTATAGGTCGATCCAAGACTCAAAGGACAAATTGACATCCCGACAGCCGTAACGCAAGACAAGAATAGAAGATCGATCGCTCGATCTAGTCGATATCTCAAACAAGTCATAAAGCTCAAACTCGTAATACTTGAAGACGATGACTTCCGTAAGATCGCATCAGAAGACCTACATCACCGAGTCCGCTTAGTTGAAGTTGTCAACCGCACCGTAAGACTCCATCAGTAGATCGATCGCTTCCGATCGAAGTCACCACCAGAAAACCGATGTTT
Organism: Stenogyne calaminthoides; assembly: GCA_037126765.1. NCBI lineage: Eukaryota > Viridiplantae > Streptophyta > Magnoliopsida > Lamiales > Lamiaceae > Stenogyne > Stenogyne calaminthoides. The sequence continues at coordinate 21,849,319 of JBBCBC010000021.1, forward strand.
CACCTAATCATACGCCTATGATCCGAACAAGAAGAATGTCAACCTTACTGGAAGAACAAACACCGAAAAAGCGCGTCATAACTAATAAGAACAAGACACGATGATCGGAGCCCATAATTAAGGGATTTGATGTCGCTTTCTAACGGGATATAAAAATACAAGTTCACGCTTTGCCAATATGCTCCTCAAGACGCCACATCAATCCTCGCAAACCTCATTTAATATAAACCAAATTCAAATCGCTTCCAACGGCTCTTTGATTTCAAGGTCTATAAATATGGGATCACACTTCAGAGTGAAATAACTAAACGCCGAACAATCAAGAAGCCTGCTTAATATCGATTTCCGCACAAGAACACGGTAATGTTAAGATTAATTTTTATTGTTGTTCATCCCATAAGTAAAAGATAGAAATCTTTTCATCTACCGTTAGGTCGCTTTTATACGCAAAGAAAAGATTTCATAGTTGGAACAAAAAAACAATCTTACCCAAACCCCCAAGTTAGGTTGTTGTTTAGCAAGATTTCGCACTAGGTTTCTAGTTCTCGATCTCCGGATCGGCTGAGTGTGAACTCCTTAAACATCTAGTTGGTAATCGTGGTCGACTTACACATAAAACAAAGTCCGCTTGGTTAAGTAGGTGCCCTTTGTGATAGGGAAGAGTTTGGACGTAGGATCGGGTTTGTCCAACCACTATAAATCTTGTGTGCCTTTACCGCTTTTGATTAACTCGGATTACACAATCGCGACACAACCTTTTAAAAAGATACATATTCTGTGTTGAGATCGGGCTTAGCACCAAGCTTCCGATCCGATCAAACTCGACACTTCACCAACTCGATTAAAAGATTAACTTTGAATCGATTATCAAAACTAGTTTTTCACATCGTAAAACTTAAGCTTCCACACACATCAATTAAATCGATAGTTACCGAATCGACGGGTTTTCAGCGACAAGAAGTTGGTTATCGCCTTCAAACCGATTCACTCACACTCGATCAAAGTTAATCGCCTCACACCGAATTTAGACAAAGTTTTCGTAAGTCTATTCACCCTCCCCTAGATTTCGCTCCTCACAAACCCGTCGACCTACATGTGGTATCGTGAGGCTGGTTCTATCGATTAATCGACTTTAGGTATCATCGATTCTCGAGGAAGAATCTTTGTGGTCGATCGAATCGATCTTGAAAAACCTTCTTAAACTCATTCATTTTCCAAAACACTCAAGATGGATAACACCTCGTATGTATCATGATCCGTTCTCAATCGATGAGTATGCAGATTGGGCCATATATATGTCCAACCATCTAGGTTCGACAAGGGCGTAATCGATGGAAGTCATCGAAAAGAGGACCCATCATCATATATTACGACAACCCCGTTAGCTTGAGGAGATCCAGACTTTTGCCCCGAAGTCTTGTACATAAAAACCCAAATTTTGATGGATGCAAGAGGAAAGGAAATCGTGATACTCTAGATACTATCGCAAGGCATATTATCATGAAAACCATGGATAAGGTCAACAATGAAAAGATTACATCTCAAATCATGAAAAGCAATGCGGGGATACTCCGTCAAATATGCGAGGGAAATGAACAGATAAAAGATAGCCGCTCACGTTTAATTGGTAAAGTTCAAAAATTGAAGATGTCGCTTCAACGAAAACCATCAACTAACTTGATGGAAGGATTACGATATCAATAAACAAGTTTCGAGAACTTGGTAGAGAGATGTCCGATAAAGATATCAACTACAAAATTTTAAGGGTCTCTCACCAAGAAATGGGACATGAAGGTCACAGAATCAAGGATTGCCAAGACATTTCAAAAATGGGTTAAGTAGCTTGTTCTGAGCCTTAAAGCTCACGAAGTTTGATTTGATTGAAAGAGGATGTTCGATGAAGATGAGGTGCCCACAAGCCTCAACTTCAAAAATCGCTTGCTTTTAAGGCAACCAAAGAAAGAATTCAAGGCCAACGAACCTATTGGGAATATAATGAGTCAAAAGGTATCAGACGCTTCCGCTACCGCGAAGCTTGAGAAGTCGAACATCCAACTTGGTAAGTATCAAGATTTTATAAGGACTATCAACATAATGAGGAGAGATAGGAGATCACCAAATGATCTCCAGAAGAACCAGATCCGATGATCGGAGGGATCACAGAGATGAAAGGAAAAGAGATAATCAAACCGAGGGGCGAAGAGATAACCAATCGCATGTAATTTCAGATTACTATCGAAAAGGGAAGTCACCCGACAGGTCATACAGACGAGTGATTCACCCGGAAGGAAAGGTTCAAAGTGGATCAAGGAGCGCGGTTTCAACCGGAGAAGGAAAGTCACTATAGCGCCAGATCGCCTGCACTGACGCCAAGAGAAAGGGAAGAAAAGAGGAAATGTAAGAGAGCAACGTTATAGGACAGAAGAGCCATGGTTACGATACGCCAGAATCGACAATTCCTATCCGCCTCCGAGGACTCGATACTCCTCAGAGAAGATTACCGACAAGAAGGTCCGCTGACTTTATGAAAATGAAGATCCGATATTCTTCAGACGATGATGAGATCTCGCCTCACGGCCAGGAGGACCAACTCGAGGTAACCTCCAAACCTCGCTTTTGCTCGCTTCTACACCGCTATCATTGAAGACACACTGGCTGGGAGATCGACCGGCACTCTACTCGAGCAATTGCTTGAGGATCTCTCCAATGCAAGAGACACTTATGCTATAGTGGAAGTCAAAAATGACAAGTTCGAGAATTAGAAATAATCACTTTCTAAGGAGAATGATCTCAAAGAAAGCCTCCGAACTTAAATATGTTAAACCGCCGAAGGCAACCGAGGAATGTAACATTCTCGAAAAGTTAAGGCTTCGACGAGAAGCAGATCAAAGATCAAATTGGATATTAACTGGTCGAAGAAGTCGATGATTTCAAACTTCTTCAAGCAAAATTTGATGAGCTATTCCAATGCATGAAAGTCCAAATCATCCGAGGATAATCATGCTGAAGAAAATAGAGGTTTTCACAAAATCATCTAAAACGTTTCAAGACATGAACACCTATTTTCTAACAATGATTAATAAGAAGGACTTGGCTATGAGAACCCTTCCACATCCTCAAAAGCCCCTACGATTCATCTCAAAAAAGGTGTAATCGATGAAGTTTTCGAACAAAGATACACCAAAAGCCAAACATGTATCTAATAAGGAAAAAGACCGGGGCTGAAAGGTGTAAGTATGTGCTCAACCGTATGGGAAATGTAAATGGACCCTAATCGGTAAAGCATCACGAGGAATCAACAGAAGAACCCATTTCTTCTCGAAGAGACTCAACTCGATCAACAGATCAGAATCAAAAAAAAAGACAACCCGTAAAAAGGAAGTCTAACTGAGACCCAATCAAGGTCACCGCCTAATAAGCATGCTTCGTAAACCGCAAAACCACCTATGCCAAAAAGATATGAATTTTTGATGGTAGCAAATGCATTCTACCCCTATATAATCGTAAATCTAGGTCACAAGACCGAACTGAAGGGGGAAATTTATAGTTTTGATGAAAGTTCCAAACACACATATGGACAGACCAAAGACTCGTTACCGATCGATGTTTACATTATCGCTATAGAGACCGGGCTTGATAATGATTGTATAGAAAAACCGATGTAATAGATAGGTCACATATTGAGGGGAACTCAATATGTAAAGGTCGATCCAAGATTCAAGAAAGCCGATATCCGACAGAGCGTAACGCTAAACTGTAACGGAAGATCGATCGAATCGATCTTGTCGATAACTCGGGCCGAAGTCATAAAGCTCAAACCTCTATACTAGAAGATCGATGACTTCCAAGATAAGACCGTAGACCTACATCACCAGAGTCACCCTTGAAGCTAAGTCAACAGCGCCAGAAGACTCCATTTGCAGATCGATTGGCCAGATCGACAGACGGGCTCATAAGATGAAAATCGATGTTTCATCTTATCATACGCCCCGCGATCCAACAAGATGAATACCAACCTTAGTTGGAGGAACAACACCGCAAAGCAAGGCTTTTATCCAATAAGGAAGAGACACGATGAACAGAAATATATCATGGATTCGATGTTGTTTCTCTCAAACGGTTATAAACTTTAGCCATGCCGCTCCTCAAGCACGCCACATCAAGCCTCAAGAATCATTTAAAATAGCTCGAGATTCAAATTGCTTCCAACGGCTATTTGATCTCAAGGTCTATAAATATGGGATCACACTTCAGAGTGAAACACGGAAATGCTTTGACAAACAACATAATCAAGAAGCTCAAACTATAGTCGATTTTCGCATTTCCAAGAACACAACTACAAGCTTATTTTATATTGTGTTCATCCCATAAGTTCTTAGCAAGAAATCTTTTTTCATCTAGCTATCAGTCGCTTACACGCAAGGAAAGATTTCATAGTTGAATCCTCAACAATCTTACCCAAACCCCCAAGTTAGGATAAGTTGTTTAAGAAGATCTCACCAGGTTTCTAGTATCGATTGGACGGGATTGAGGAGAACTCTTAAAACATCTGTTGGTGTAATCGTGGTTGGACTAACACACTAATCTAAGTCCAAATGGTTAAGGTCGTTGTTTGGTGCCCCTTCAGAAAGGGAAGAAGGGACGAGGGGACTAGTTTGTCCTAACCACTATAAATCTTTGTGGGCTTTTTATCGCTTTGATTAACCGCTTCACTCATCGCACAAATCTTAAAGCGATACATTCTAGTTAAGATCAGATAAAGACTCAAGCTTCGATCCGACGCCTCAAATCTCTATCATCCGCTTAAAAAGATAAAACTTTGAACTGATGATAAAAACTGGTTTTTCACTTGTAAAACTTAGTTCTTCCGCGACACATCGCTTAATCTCCGATAGTTACCGAATCGACCGCTTTTCCGCGCTCAAGAAGTTGGTTATCGACACAACCGATTCATCAAGACTGGGATCAAAGCATCTCTCACACTGACCAGACAAAAGTTTTTCGTAAGTCTATTCACCCTCCCTTCTAGACTTCGCTTTCACTTAACCTGCTCTCGACCTACAAGTGGTATCAGAGCGTTGGTTCTTCCGACCACCGACTGCGGTCATTGTGGTCATCCGAATCGATCTTGAAAAAAGCTTTTAAAAACTCATTCATTTTCCAAAATCATCAAAGATGGATAACACGTCCTAAGTATGTATCATGATCCGCCGGTTCTCTATTGACGAGTATGATTGGGCCATATATATGTCCAACCATCTAGGGCCTCGATCAAGGGCGGCACGTCGAAGTCATCGGAGAGGACCCATCATCATTTACTACGACAATCCCGGGCAATGGAGGAGATCCGCATTTTCCCATGCGAAGTCTTGTACTAAAAAAGCCCAAAATTTCGATGGACACAGTAAGAAAGAAAACCGATACTGGACACCATTGCAAGACATATCATCATGAAGACAATGGATAAGGTCACCAAAGAGAAGATTAATATCTCAAATTGTAAAAGCAATGGGATACCGCCGAGATCCGCGAGGGAAATGAATAGATAAAAGACAGCCGCCTTCGGGTTTAACCGTAAAGTTCGAGAAACCAAGATGCGCTTTCAAATAAAAACCATCAACGAACTCGGCGGAAGAATTACAATGTCTATAAACAAGCTTCGAGAACTTGGTAGAGAGATGTCCGATAAAGATATCAACTATAAGATCCTAAGGTCTCTCACCAAGAAGGGGGATGAAGGTCACAGAATCAAAGATTGCTGTGACATTTCAAGAATGAAACCTAGTAATTGTTCTCAGTCTCAAAGCTCACGAAGTTCGAATTCGATTGAAAGAGGTCGTCGATGAAGACGAGGTCCCCGCTGAAACTCGACTTCAAAAATCGGCTTGCTTTCAAGGCAACCAAGATAGTAACAAAAGGCCAATGAACCCATTGGAAATATATTAAGTCAAAGTAATCAGATCGTTGCTTACTGTAGTTTTGAGAAGTCGATATACAACTTGGTAAGTATCGAAGATTCTACAAGGACTATCAACATAGCCGAGATTTGGATAGGAGATCGCATAACAGATCTCCAGAAAGAACAAGATCCGATGATCGGAGGATCACGTAGATGAAAGGGAAAGAGATAGTCGTATCGGGAAGGTAGAGATAACCAATCGATAGAAGAAAACTCGACTACTATCGAAAGGGAAATCACCCGATAGGTCATACGTATGAGTGATTCACCGAAGGAAAGGAACGGTGGATCCGGTGAGCGGTTTCATCCTGCGAGGTGGCTGTGTCACTATAGCACAGCATCGCCTGCACCGGGCTTTAGAGAGAGGAAGAAAAGAGGAACAAAAGAGAGCAACGGTTTAGAGACAGTAAGAGCTATGGTTGCTAATACATCGTGAATTGACGATTCCTATCTCGCCTCCGAGGACTCCGGATACTCCTCAGAAGACTTCATTCGACAAGAAGGTCGCCGACTTCTGTGAAAGTGAAGATCCGATATTCTCACGACGATAATGAACTGGCCGAGGAGGACCAAATTCCGAGGTAACCTCCAAACCCCTTCGCTCGCTTTTACACTGCTATTATTAGCACACTGCCAGGAGATTGACCCAAAATTTACCGTAACAATTGCTTGACGATCTCTCCAATGCAAAGAGAAACTTATGCTATTGTGAAGCCAGAATGATAAGTCGAGGATCAAATAATCACTTTTGTCAAGAAAATGATCTCGAAAAACCCCTCGAACTTAGATCACCAAACCCCGTATGTAATCGAGGAATTTAAAATTTTAATTTAAAGCTTCCGATCAGAAAAGAGATCAAAGAATGATGGAAATAAAATGCATGCCAGTTCGATGACTTCAAAATCTTGCAAGCAAAATTCGATGAGCTATTCCGAATGCATGAAAGTCCTAAATCCTCCGAGGACAATCAGAAGAAAATAGATGTGTTTTCAAAATCATCTCAAACCGCTAAAAGACATGAACGCCTATTTTCGTAAAAGATTGATAAGGAGGGACTTGGCATGAGAAACCCTCCACATCCTCAAAAGCCCCGATCGATTCATCTCGTAAAGGTGTAATCGATTTAATTTCAAAAAGATACACCAAAAGCTAAACTTGTATCTAATAGGGTAAGAGACTGGGCTGAAAGGGTAAGGCAAGTGCCCAACCGTAAAGGAATGAAATGGACCCTAAACCGTAAAAGCATCAATGAGGAATCAACTGAAGAACCCGCCTTTTCCGAAGAATCCTCAAACCGATCAAATGATGAATCGAAAAGACAACCTACTAAAGCGGAAGTCTAACTGAGACCCGGTCAAGGTCACCGCCTAATAATACACGGTAAACCGCGAAAAACCATCTATGAAAAAAGGATATGAATCTTTTGATGGTAGCAACCTCTACCCCTATAGTCGAAAATTTAGGCTATCAGACTGAACCACATCGATAAAAAAGAAGACAAACCGAAAAGCTAAATCATAAGTCTAAGTCATCCAAGGTTCACACAAGTAATCATACAAATTAAAGCATACGAGGATAAGTATGATTATGTTGACAGTACGGAGACAAATCAGCCTTCGATCCGACCGATCACCATAGAAGTGCTCTGCTTGTATGGATCCCCAAATCCAAACCTAACCCTCAGACCTAATCCGAAGCGGTACCTAAAACCCGATCCGATTGCGGTGTTCGCGCTGGGTCCGCTAACAAAGGAGGTGCAAGCAACTATCCGTACATCGATAAAGGATGCTCAAGGCACATGATCGAAGCAAACATCTCCTCGCCTACATAGAATGTAAGGCGTCTGCGGTACTCTTCGGTGATGATAACTTTGGTTATACCAAAGTGGTTCGAACCTTAGAGAATGATGATGTACAAGTAACCTGAGTCTCAGATGTCGGAAGGTCCGAACACAACCTATTATCGGGCTTCACAATTCTCGATAACCCGGATTCAAGGTTGAGTTCTCGATCGATCAACGCACTATCAAGAATCGAGTCACCAACGTGATATTGCTAATCGGTTCAAGAAAAGGGACGATCTACACAAAATTGATTGGAACAGCTTGTCCAAGAAATGCATGCTCGATTGTTAAGAGTTCCAAAAGTAGCAGCTTGGCTCGCAATGAAAAGAACGAGCCATCCGAACTTTTAAAACTCTTAATAAGATAAATAGATGTCTCTAGTGGAAGGACTTCCAATGAAGTATTTCAAAGGATCGCACATGTTCTGCGATGTCGAAGGAAAAACAGTCAAAGCTTCATTCAAAGGAATTTTCCGGATCAAAGATCCAAACAGAGTACAAGTAAATGCTTCATATGGATCTGCTTGGGACCGGGGCTTATACCAAATACCTCAACGGACGCGAAATACACTCGTAATCGTGGGATGACTATTCCAAGTTTACCGGGTTATATTCTTACATAAGAAGAATGAGACGACAAACCAAGATACCCGAGCTACTAAGAAGATTACAAAATGAGAAGGGTGTCAAAGAGTAAAATCGATCGATAAAGGCATGCACTTCAACTCTTTTATAACTGATTGATTTTAAGTTTGGTATACAAAGATGAAACATCGTCATGGTGACGCCACAACAAAATGGAGTAGCCGAACGGAGAAATGTAATCCTCAAAGAAGTTCGTCAACAATGTTATTTAACATGCGATAATCAAACTGCTTCGCGTATAATCAACACTGCAGACGCCATACGCAGGTAATGTATGTCTCCTCGACTAAGGCTCACTACAAAACACCTTATGAACTGGCGGGAAGGGCGTAAAAACCTCTTGTTTCTTACTTCCATGTTTTTGGGTGCAAGTGTTTCATACATAACAATGGGAAAAGTCATTGAAAACCTTTTGAGGCTAAGTCCGACAGGTATATTTCTTTGTGGTATTCTCATCTAAGCAAAGCCTTCGTGGTCTACAAACAAAACTAACCCCTTGTTGTGGAAGAAACACTCATGTAGCCTTTTGATGAAGCATCTTCCCGATCAAGAGAAATCACCTTTAACAAGAAGATTCGATCTACTGTAACCCCTCGATATTCGTAAAATGAATCAAATTTAACGATCATGATAACTGGACGTAAATCGACAATCTACATTCCATCTAGCCGGATCACTAGATCAATCGATCCTAAGGTACTTAATAATGCCGATGAAAAAGCCGATTCACCGAGATAAGAAGAATCGAATCCATCCGCCCGTGGGAACTTGGTTCTCACGAATGACATCGCGATACGATGATGATTCCAACATCACCGAGACTTGTTTTATCAAGTGGGACTATAACCTCGCAGACCACTCCCAATCACTAGGTAATAAGATTTTATTAAACGACGATGTTCTCAAACGGACGAAAACGTAATGTATGATTCGATAACCAGTCATCCAACCGACCGATAATTGGAGACCCGCTCGATAAAATTAAACCAGACATCGACAGAAAGTGCCATGTATTGTCAAGTATTCGGCCTATGAAGGAACCGATTCACAATCGAGGAAGATTATAAGACGCAAAACCGGATTCTAGCTATGCAGGAGGAAATGGGAATGTCCGAGAGAAATGCTAAGGGAACTAGTAGATGCATCAGTCATCAAGACGAATTTACTTAAATGGATCTTTCAAGAACAAGAGAGATGAGAAAATGTTATCACGTAAATAAGGCAAGACTTGTTGCTAAGGGGTATTCACAATCGGCGAATTGATTACGATGAGACCTTTGCACCGGGCCGCTGGCCTTTGAAGCCATTCGCCAAGCTTCGCTTACGCTCCAATAATACGAGGGTTCATCGCGGTATCGGCGGACGAAGAGTGCTTTTTAAACGGGGTACTAGCGGAGGAAGTTTATGTTTAACAACCTCCTTTGCTTTTGAAAAGGGCAACCAAGTGTATCGCTAAGGAAAGTTTACGAGGAGTTCAAACAGTTCGCGAGTCGGGTATGATACACTCTTCGCTTCTTGATCAAAGTGGGTTCACTAAAGGAACAAAGGGAGTTTAACCTTATTCGCATTAGAAGATGGAGAAGATATTCTCGATGGTTCGATTACGCGACGACATCATCTTCTGGGATTCCTAACAAGAGCCTTGTGAAAGATTCAAAGAAATCGATGCAAGGGAAATTCGAGATGTCCATGATGGGTCGATGAATTACTTTCTAGGTCTCAAGTTAAACAAAGTTCGTAGGATATTCATCTCGCCAACAAAGTACACTAGAATCTTGGCTAAGTTGGAATTCAAAATAAAGAAGCCAAAAATCCCATGATGACCGGATTCAAGACGGATCCAGATTTATACGGGCCGTAAAACAAATCGGCGAATATAGGGCTCTCTATCGATCTTTTATTATACCCGACCCAAATGCATTCGTATATCACTTTCAAGAAAGAGGTGTATGTGCCGATTTCGTGCAAATCCAATGGTCGTAATACCTGTAGCCTAAGCGATTTTACATTCAAGGAACAATAAACTCGTTTATTCCTACCCATCGATTGATAATCTAGAGCTTAGTGGGTATTCTCGATTCTCGATTATGGAGGTTGCAAGATCGACGTAAAAAAAATCAACTCGTGAACATGTCATTTAGGAAGTAAATCTCGTGGTTAAAGGTTGCGTATATCATGCGATATCAACAACGGGCGGTAATATGGCTGCAGGAAATTGCTGTTCCCAATCGCCGCTCAACAAGAAATTGAGGGATTACAACATTGAAGCTAAGAACGTGACTCTATATTCTCGCGACAAGAATAGTGCTATCAGTAATCACTAATCCGGTTCTACATACAAGATGCAAGACGCTGGACGTCGACACCACTCATAAGAGATCATGTTGAAAAGTAAAGAATATTTTAATGGAAAAGATTCATACCGATATACAAAAGGTCGATATTCTAACCAAGCCACTAGCCGAGATCGATTCAGAGATCTATGAACGAGCCAGACTTCTAGATCTTGGAGAAATGTCACCAAAAAATGTTTGACGGAATGGTTTCCGTAACTAACCGGTTAAGAGACTAACCAGATCGAGAGAAATCAGCTGAGTTTTGGTATCTTAACCGATCTCAAGAGATCGATAAAAATCGATCGATTATACACGCTACTGCATCCAAAGGAATCGACGATTTTAGTATTAAATTTAAAGTTTATCGCCTTTTAAAGGAACCGACCAGATTCAAGGTTTATCAGATTAAGGAAAATGTTCATTTTAAAGGATTATCCGATTAAATCAATTTGGTTATAGTAGTTCTTGTGATTCGCTTTTAGCCGATATTCAACAAGCAAGATTCAGAGATTAAGAAGTTTATCAATCGATAAAAAGGTGAATTTACACAACAAAATGAAATAACAGAACTTTTCATTGATAAAACCCAAGGTGAGGTTACATTAACAGATACAAGATACAAGAAGACCCGGAGGTCAAGAGCATAAATGTTAACCAAAATCCTAACCTAGGACCCTAAAACCCTCATCCTAACCCCTGTATGAAGGAAGAGAGAGATTTTAAAATTCATTTTTCCCCACTTAACAAGGGGGTGAGAGAGGCTTTAAAGAAAGAATCCCAAGGCGGTCGCAAAAGTCAAGATCAAGAAAACCGAGCGACAGAGGCCTTGATAGATTCTTAAGCCCGAGCCCTAAAAAAAGGAGCAAGAGGGCTTCCAAACTGCTGAATGGAGCATTGTGCCAAAGAGTTGGTCATCAGATCACATGGGCACATGTGCTACATATTTTATACCGCATTAAGTCCGATGGTTCCCGTTACGCCATCCAGATAGATACACAAGGTGCATAACTTGTTAGAGAAGTAGTCTTCGGGCTTGCAAAGCAGATCCGCCGCCCTGGTGGTAGAGAGAAGCTTTGGCAAAGAATCGGATGGAAATCAAGATGATGAAGAAAACAAAGAATAAGGATGCAATGGGTTGATTTGAGAAGATGAAACCATATAAAAGGGTGTAAAAGTGTTTGCTTTAAGTCTCATTTTGAAATGCGGTTCACCAAGATACATGTTACAAAGAAGATAAAGATGGTGAATGGGTGATGTTGTGTAAAACATTGGTCCAATTTATAGAGGAGGCTAAAGGATGCAAATGCAATTTCCATTTCAAGAAGCCTATCCGAGAAATTTCAGATTAAAAGGACAGAAATCACGCGATCGATAATTGATAAATTTACGCTGATCGACATATCGAGATTCAGACGATATTTACTTATGTCAATCACGCCTACTTAGGGAATAGTTTACTACTCTAGACTAAGTTTTACAGAACACTTATCCCAAGAATTGCTTTAACAAAAAAGAATCGATTAGGTCAACCAAAATCGATGACATTTACGAAAGATGACCGACACGGTAGAGATCACGAGCTTGAAATCAATAAATCGATATATCATTTATAAATAAATATCGCTTGAAGGGGGAACTTCAACTCCATCAAGCGAGGATCAAAAGGAAATCAGACGATTAAGGAAAGATCACTTGTGTTTCAAGTTTCAAATAAATCAGATGCGAATCGAGAAGATCGCTTGAAAGGATCTTGGGAAATTTCTTAAGGCTTAGTGCACGATTAAGATCAACAAGTGGAACCATTATTGAAGTAATATCGACCGACATAACATCACCAACCAGATACTTGATCTCCTTTCTTTTGTTTTTTACATATTTTTCTGATCAGATTCGATTTATTTGCTTTACTGCATCTACTCATCCTTGTGGACGTACTGCAAATCATTTAATGCGACGTGGGGTACATGTATTAACGCCATTTGATCGCGCTTTTTAAATCCAAAAGTTTTGTGCACGTATGCTTTCCCCAACCCTACGATCAAAACCGCAAATCGAGCGCATAATCTTTTTCAAACCATTGATCTTCAAAAATCTTGTCTTATTGCATTCTCCGCTTATATAAGATTCACTCAAACCTTACCAGAAGTTTTTCGCTTTTTCACAAACTTGCATTACTCTCATTGAAAAAACTTCAAATTTTCTTCGCTTCAAAACGATTTAGAGTTCAAAAAATCTTCTCTAAAAATTTGATTCGTAATATTTTTTTTTAAGCTTAATGATGAATCTTTCTTTCCGTAAAAAAACTTTGTTTTTTCAAAAGTTGTTTTTTGGAATTTATGCTTCATTGCCTTTTGTTTTCGCAAAGAAGATGATATTGATATTGATTATGCACAAATTTAATGAGTCTATCTCACCCGAGATGGCCACCATGGACTTGGAAAGACTATGTGCAATTATGCTAATCGCAAAAGATCTTTTTGAGGATAAGTTCGTCATTGGGAACCACCGAGGATTCTCAATCCATGGAGGGGAACAAATTCAAGAAGGCCGGATCGAAACATATTCGCTTTCATCGCAATCCAGTTGATGCAGATGAAGCACTTCAATTTTGCAAAATTTGAGTGTGGATACAGAAAAACCGTGAGATTTAACCGATGTCACAACAATCTGGAGAAGAAATCAGATCGACAAATGCAGATATCACTGGGTTCGTTCGGGCCACAAAGGGCTTCCTCCGCACACTACAGGAGAATGAGGATGAAGAAATCGAGAGGAGCTTTTGAGAGAGGCAGATAAACATCGACAAAATGGATTCATCGCGCCAATGCTCAAAAGAAAGATAGATCACGTTTGACATTCTCACAAGAACGACATGGAATTTATTTAGCCCGTGATGCTCTCACATCACCAAAATGTACAAAGATGGCCGCAATAATTGATGGGGCCTGAACATCAATCGCACTTCCGCTTCCGAAAAGCCATCTTGCTCCAAGAACACGAAAAATTTTGAGTCAATGAATCCAAAAAAAGTCTTTAAAAAAGAGAAATGCTAAATCTTCGAACAAGGTTGGCAGCTTATATTAAAAGACAAACCGCCAAACGCATTAATGGAATGTAATGGACAAGTCCTACAATGCCTTCCTCATCAACTTCAGCTATATATGGGCCACCAGACGATGACAAGGAGCCCACCCCAACAAAATCAAGAAAGGAAAGAGCAAAGTTATTACCATCCACACCCGGGGCTTCCACGTAAAAAGAAACGAAATCGTGAAGGCCCAAGAGAAGAGGCCAAAGAAAGTTAAATCTACCCCGACTCTAGAAGACTAGAAGACAGAGCCGAAGAGGAAAGCCGCCAATGGGTACTGCTATGCAAGAATAAAGAATGTAATCGACAAATACAAGCTTCAACCCGAGGGCTCGCGTAACAACCGAGGTAGAAGCACAAGCCGATAAACTGCTTCTCAACCTTCAAGCCGATTCACCGCCAGACTAAAGGTCAGCAGAGCATGTCTTCATCGCTAGTTCAATTGCTCATGAACTCGAACCAGATATAACCGCCACTACAAAGAAACTCCATCGCAGTCGAACCAATCGCATACAACTTCCACGACTCAAGCACAACCGTAAGCTTCCACATCTCATCCAATGCATCCGGATGATAATTGGTGATCCAGATCATTGAAAGACCATCATCGAAAAATGGTCGACTAAGAATTGAGCGTAGAAATTGATGAGACGATCCACAACCGGGTCGCCCATCCTACTATCGAGAAGAAGTCATGGAGATCCTCACCGAGAGATCTCAGATTAAAAAAGCTTTCAGATCTTATCTTACTTGTTGAACAGTGATGGGTGGCGGATGAGTTCCGCAGATTTTGACTTCGATATGAGGAAGTCTCGCCAAAGTGGGATCACCAAATGAGCTCATATCCGACAAACTGCGGAAAGCTCGATCCACGTGAAGTTGGAATTGTTGGGGAAGAAGAGAAGCCGGAGACCTTTCAAGAAGCTCCGTAAACAGACAATTAAATGGTGAATGCCGAGTCGCCATTTAAAGTGGAACTGTGTCATCAGCTTCAATACCAACCACGGAGGCACAAACAATCTAACCTCGATCAAGTGATGGATCCACCCTACATCTCAAGTCACCATCGATCAACTTCAGGAGATCGATTTGTCTTCAAAGATCTCCGAAGAAGAAATTGAGGGAATGCTAATCGACGAGACAAATCGCCTCAAACAAAACGAAGCAATCGTAGAGATCGCTTCTTCCCAATCCATGTCCACCATATCTCGCCGAGCTTACAAAATCAATTGATGACAAGTCAAATGTGGATGAAATTCAATCTTCTTTTTTTCGACGCCACCAGAAAAAGGCTCGAAAGTTATCAAGAGAAATTTGACAAAATGATTTCCGACACTCGCAACAATGGAAATCGCCAAGAAAAGAGCCGATTAACCTGTTTTAATCTAATAAATAATCTTCGTGTTTATCCGCACGATCTAAATCAGGCATTGTCACCAACTTTGGGTCTCGACTTCCCATTCAACGCGCTTTTTGATCAAACCAAAAAAGGGGGAAGGATCTCGAGAAACCAATCGATACATCTTTATGACAAGGCCCACGGACAAAGCTCAATTGCAAGAAAAGGCACGCGGGTGCCGAACATCAAAAATCGACCGCCATCGCATGTGAAAGCTAATTTTAAGCACAAAATTTAGTCGATACAGCCGATATGAGCTAGTCAGAAATTGTCCAAAGAACAGATAATCAAGAAGAAATATATGATTTAAAACGGGCACAAGGTGGCGGTTGAAAAAGAAGTTCAAATCAAGGGCTAAGAAAGGATTGGAAAATCGCACTGTACTCAGGAAAGAGTCGACTTAGATCATACCAAAATCACGACACGCCTAAGAGGTTTGAGGAATGGAATAAGATCAAGTGAATGGGCTTCTAGATGCCTTTTTGTCCTTGATCTTGTCCTAAAAAGAAGAATCACCAGATGATGAGTTCTTCAACTCGGTTAGCGTATCAAATATCCGCACTTCTTCAAGTATTCGGAAAATGAAGCCAAGCTTATAAATGCAAGATATCTCGCCAAGAGTATGATCCGCTAATATACTCAAAGAAGGCAGATGGCTCATTTGGACAGATCGGGCATTTGAGAGATTCTACTTGACATCTTGAGCAAATCATGATAATCGATCAAGAGCGCATAACCGATGTCAAAATGAAACTTTAACGATTTCAACATTCCACAAGATCAAAGAGAAATGCCAAGGATATAAGCCTAAGGAGTAAGATCTGTATGATATCTAGGGATCACCGCTT